>ML677350.1:21988228-22191320 GCA_007922305.1 Dermatemys mawii | reverse complement strand
AAAGCTCATGATCCCTAAGATCTGTTAGTCTATGAGGTGCTGCAAGACTCTTTAATGATTATTGAGTTATTAGTTTTCCAGTGATATCTTACATGGCACATTTTAGATTATAACAACAGTATGTTAGTTTTAGTGGATATCTATCTCACGCCTGACAAGAGCTGCTGACACAGAGTAGTGAATCACAAATGGGCTTCTGTGCCACAGAGGATAAACCTAGAGAAAAAGTCAACCTTAGCCTGCTACCCATTTATTGGAGAAAGGGCTTTCTGCTCGGAAAACAAGTTGGATTGGTCCTGCTTTGAGCAGGGGGTTGGACTGAGGTCCCTTCCAGCACTGATATTCTATGAAGTTGTAAATATTGATTTCAGTGGACATTGGACCAGGCCCTTGGCCATGGTCAGAAGAATGGACCTGGGAGTGATGATTTATCACAATGAATAACTTAAAAAATCAGCGGTTAACACAAAGTATTTTCCGTTACCTGCCTCAAGTGATATTTCCTTAGTTTTATTGGGTGCTTGTGCCCATTCCATAAAAAACATTAACCATGGAATGGAGCATTTATTAACAATACAGACCTTAAAAGATCAGAATGGGCTTTGTGAAGGTAGACTTTTACAAAGAGGAAAGTACCTACAGAAACTTTTTGTTGTCAGCTAAAATTAGTTTGCTTCCCCTATACAATTGGTGTAGTTGTAGAAAGAACTACTTTTGCACATCCATATCTTCTTCTTTTTTATTTATTAAATAAAATGGAATGCAAATGTTTATGTACTGGAAGAAAACTCAGTGCAGTTATTTAAATAAACAGATATCAATATAAAATATAGAATAACAAGTTAAAAGAATGACTAAAATTTACCATTATTTGTGTAATGACAGCATGGCGTACCAGGTGCAGAATTTTAGTTTAGAAGAACCCAAAATATGTTTATTGATATACTTAGGAACACTGATCTAGATCTATATGCTGCCCTAAGAGCACCACAATTTGTGTTATGAAATTTATTTTGAACAGTTTTGTTTTGGCTTACAAGACTGAAATGACCTTTAGCAATTCTAGCACAGTTGGTCTGTGACTGAATCCCCTACCATAAAGTAGTACTCTTTAAGGGCTATGTGTACATTTATTATAAAGTGCTGAAATCTAAAATAATCAAAGAACTTTCAGTTGAAACAGAGACTCTTATCATCTTAATAATGTAACATAAGAATGAAACTCTCACACAGTTAAAATGGAGCAATCTAAAAAAATGTTAGTTCCACAGTAAGGGTACATCTACAGTATGACACTATATTGAATTTATACAAGTCAATTTTTCAGAAGAGATTTTATACAGTTGATCGTGTGTGTCCCCACTAAGTGCGTTAAGTCAGTGGAGTGCGTCCACAGTACTGAGGCTAGCATTGACTCTCAGAGCAGTGCACTGTGGGTTGCTATCCCACAGTTCCTGCAGTCTCCGCCACCCATAGGAATTCTGTGTTAAGCTCCCAGTGCATGGTGGGGCAAAAACATTCTCATGGGTGTTTCTGGGTGCATGTAGTCAGTCTCCCCTCCCTCCGGGCAAGCTACGGCAGACAATTGTTTCGTGCCTCTTTTCTACAGCAGACAGTGCAATAGGTCTGCAAAGCTCTGCTCTCCTGCAACTCGTGCAGAAGACCTGAAAGCCATCGTCAACTGTACACCACTGCTTCCGCTGCCATTCTGCTCTGCTGCTCTGCTGCAGAAGACGGTGCAATATGACTGAAAGCCATCACAACAGTACACCACCGCTTCTGCTGCCACTCTGCTGTCCTGCTTTCCTGCAGAGACGGTGCAGTAGGTCTGCAAAATTGGTCTTCCCTGCAACTCCTGCAGAAGATGGTACAAGAGACCTGAAAACCATCATTAACTGCACACCAACGCTTCCGCTGCCACTCTGCTCTCCTGCTCTGCTGCAGCAGATGGTGCAGTAGGACTGCTAGCCATCATTGTAAATGGTGTACGGCTCCACTGCAACTCTGCTTTCCTGCTCTCTCCGGCTCGCCTTCGTTTCACGCCTTTTTTCCTGGATTACTCGTGCAGGCACCATGGCTTGGCAAGCATGGAACCCGTTCAGCTCACTGCTGCAGCTGTGACCATTGTAAATACCTCACACACTATCCAGCAGTATGTGCAGAACCTGCCAAACCAGGCGAGGAAGTGACAGCGCGATCACGATAGTGATGAGAACATGGACACAGATGTTCCTAGAAGCATGGCATGTGGTGAATGGGACATCACGGTGGTGTTGGGCCAGGTTCATGTCGTGGAACACTGATTTTGGGCCCGGGAAACAAGCACAGACTGGTGGGACCGCATAGTGTTGGAGGTCTGGGATGATTCCCAGTGGCTGCGAAACTTTAGCATGTTTAAGGCCACTTTCCTTGAACTTTGTGACTTGGTCCCCTGCCCTGATGTACAAAGATACCAAAATGAAAGCATCCCTCACAGTTGAGAAGCGAGTGAGAAACTACTGGTCAGTCGGGAACCAATTTGGAGTGGGCAAATCTACTATGGGGGCTGCTGTGATCCAAGCAGACAACACAAGCATTGACCAGCTGCTATCAAGGGTAATGACTCTGGGAAATGTGCAGACTATTGTGGATGGCCTTAATGCAATGGGGTTCCCTACCTGTGGTGGGGCAATATATGGAACACATATCTCTATCTTGGCACCGGAACACCGGGTCAGCCAGTACATAAACCGCAAGGGGTACTTTTCCAGGGTGCGCCGAGCACTGGTGGATCACAAGAGAAGTTTCACCAACATCAACGTGGGATGGCTGGGAAAGGTGCATGACGCTCATGTCTTCAGGAACTCTGGTCTGTTTGAACATTTGCAGGAAGTGACTTACTTCCCAGACCAGAAAATTACTGTTGGGGATGTTGAAATGTCAATAGTTATCCTCAGGGATCCAGCCTACCCCTTAATGCCATGGCTCATGAAGCTGTACACAGGCACCCTGGGCAGTAGTAAGGAGCAGATCAACTATAGGCTGAGTAAGTGCAGAATGGTGGTAGAATGTGCGTTTGGATGTTTAAAAGCTCGCTGGTGCTGTTTGTTGACTAGGTTAGATCTCAGCAAAACTAATATTCCAATTGTAATTGCTGATGGTGTGTGCGCCACAATATCTGTGAGAGTAAGGGGGAGACATTTATGGTGGGGTGGGAGGTCGAGGCAAATTGCTTGGTGGCCAATTTCACTCAGCCAGACACCAGTGTGATTAGAAGAGCACAGCAGGGCATGCTGCGCATCAGAGAAGATTTGAAAACCAGTTGCATGACTGGTCAGGGTACGGTGTGACAGTTGTGTTTGTTTCTCCTTGATGTTACCCACCCCATATATATGATAGGAAATAAAGTCACGATTGTTTCAAAACTGTTCTTTATTAGTTGATTAACAACACAGGGAGATAAATCACATGGTAGCCCTAGTGGGGTAGGTTAGGACATTAGGAATGGTTGGGGTAGGGGAGGAGAGAAGACAATTCCAGAACACAAATCAAAATTTTGGATCTGCCAGCTTTCTGCTGCTTGGGCAATCCTCTGGAGTTGAATGTGTGGGTTCCTGGAGCCTCCCCCCTCTGTGTCCTTGGACGTCTGGGTGAGGAGGAGGCTATGGAACTTGGGGAGGAGGGAGAGTGGTTATACAGGGGCTCCAGCAGCGGTTGGTGCTCTTGCTGCCTTTCCCTCATAAGATCCACCAGACAGCGGAGACTGTCATTTTGCTCTCCCATGAGCTTGAGCATGGCACCTGCCTGCTCTCATCGCACGCGTCCCTCCTCTCACCGCGTTCATTGAATGCTTTACAGACTCCACTATTGTTTGCCTCCACGCATTCAGCTGGGTCCTATCAGTGTGGGAGGACTGCATAAGCTCAGCGAACATGTCATCCCAAATGTTTTTTTTCTGCCTTCTATTCTGGGTCAGCTTCTGGGACGGAGTTGATGGAGGCGTGGTGAAACAATTGCACCTGCGGGAGGAGGAAAAAGGGTGGGTAGAATTTTAAAAGATACATTTTAGAGAACTCTAACCCATGTTGGTGACGTGGGACAAACATATCTACATTAAAAATACTTCACCCTGGTTTGGTGGGGCTCCTTCTTTGCTAGTTTTTTTTCATATTTTTAGAACTTTTGGTGAGGTAGGAATTCACCCAGGCATCACTCCAAATACACTCCTCATACATTTATTAGCATGTGCAGAACACCAGTGTCATTGAAAAGTGCAGTCAGTGGGAACATGACATAGAACTAAGATGCCTAAAAGGAACTCTAATTCCAGCTAAATATACCGCTGGCTGACCCCGACCTAGCATTGGCTCATTATTCTCAGATTGAAGCACCTCTTTCCCTTTGGGCAGTGATTTATTCTTGTATTTAGTGCAGACTCATAGGACACACACACACACACACAGGCTGTTCACTGCGCCTATCCACCAGCCCTGAGCTCAGGGCAGTTCAGGTTTGCTGTGGCAACACATGCCTTTTCCTGCAGCTTATGTGGGTTCTTGAACCACAGAAAGGCAACTCCCTGCTCCAGAGGAGAGGCAGCAGCAGAAGCAGGATTTCCTGAGAGCTTTCTGGGTCAGTGAGGTGGTCAGGGAGAGGCCAGCTTCTCTTATCTGCCCATCCCCAGCCAATCAGGGTTTCTAGGGCAAGGCCAGCCTTCAAGCACTGCTGTTGATCCGTGGAGTGGTAGTGCCTGACTTGAATATAGGTTACAAAGCAAAATTATTATAATTATCCAAAAAATTATAGTGAGCAAAGTCTGGATCTTTCAAAGTTGATACATACATTCTATGTTACTAAATACTACTGAGTGCTCTGTCCACCTTAAGTGGAAGGTAACGCTATGCTGTCAGTAGGCCGCTAGATTGCAGTACAAACAGGCATGTGCACTTGGAAAAAATATGCTGAAAATTAGAATTGCATGTGTAATTGTAACAAAAAATGGAACCCAGTCAGAACTGTGAGACTGGTTCTCTACTGCCTTGGATCTCGTCATCCCTCATCCCCGGGCTGCCCACAATCCCCAGATTGTGGTGTTGATTCTCCTTACAAAAGAAAATCGTAAGTGCCCAGATCTGTCAGGTTTATGACTGTGCAGGACAAAGCAGCCTGATTACCATGAAACACATTATCTCCTGCTAGAATATTTACCAATTTAATCTATGATGGATTTTAGCCAAGAAGCCACGTTAAAAGAATCTTTATTTCATCAAGGGTATTTTTATGATCATCATCAAAATAATTATTCCTTACTAAATTCACTAAATCTGTGTCCACAGGGAATTAAAAAGACACTGTGATCTTGAGGTCTAGTCAAATCAGAAAAAAAAAGCAAGAAAGTGATAACAGTGTAAGTGGCTTCTGCGGGCCGTAAAAAAATTTCAAAAACAGATTCCAATGTGAAACTGCAAAACTGGAATTAATTTGCAAACTGGCACCATCAGATTAGGCCTCAATAAAGACTGGGAGTGGTTGGGTCATTACAAAACCTAAACCTAATTTCCCCATACTGTTACTCACACCTTCTTGTCAACTATCTGAAATGGACCACTCTCATTACCTTTTCAAAAGTTATTTTTCCTCCCTTGGTATCCTGCTGTCAATTGAATTGTCTTGTTAGACTGACTTCACACTTGGTAAGGCACCTCACATCTTTTCATGTATTTATACCTGCTCCTGTATTTTCCACTCCATGTATCTGATGAAGTGGGTTCTAGTCTACAAAAGCTAATGCCTAAATTCATTTGTTAGTCTCTAAGGTGCCACAAGGACTCCTCGTTGTTTTTGCTGATACAGACTAACAAGGCTACCACTCTGAAACCTGCTAATTTTCGTGGATTATCATTTTACTTTCCTAGTTGCTGTGTTAGATACCCTCACAAAGAAGAGGGGCATAATGAAACTGACTATAGACAACATGCTGTCAAAAACACAAAATAATTGAAACAATGAGAAATATCTTTTCTCCAGCCTTTCAGATACAGTAAAATTAGGTGTTACAAGAAACAATAGCAGGTAAACTAATTTTAGACAGAAGTGTGATTTTCAAATTGACATGTTCCCTTAATTAACTGAAACAGCAACTTAGATTTTAGTTTTAATAGTTTATCAGAAATGCTTGTTTATTCTTCTCATGAAATACTTTTCTCCATAGAAAAAGAATCCTCATGGATATCAGTTTTCAAATCTGATTGGGTAATGGACAATGAATGATTTATAATAGTGAAATGTTTTTGCAGTGGAGTTACTCACACTTGTAATTAGGAAAAAAATTACAGTAATTAGAAAAAGTAACATGACTGAGTTCTTTAATTTTTCTGATTAAAAATATCTTTATAGCTATAAAATTTAATTGGTCTAAATGCTTCTTCAGACAGTGACTGTTCCTACACTTTGACCGAGATCCTACAAACACTTTTGTATGTCAGTAACTTCTCATGAGAGTAGTCCCATTAACTTCAGTAGGACAACTCATGTCTGTAAAAGTTACTCATAAGTGGTGCTTAATTCGTAATGAAAAAGGTGTTGGGGCTCAAGGAATAAGTTGGCAGGACTCAAGCCTACAGATGCCGGGGCTATGAACTACCAAAACTAGAGCTACTGAGGCTTAGCCATCGCAATCCCTGGCCCAAATTAAGCACTTCTCATAAGCTAAATATTGGCAGGATGAGGTCCTTTGTTTTGATATGCTTCAAGGTGAGCACAGACAGCAGAGATGGATAGTGATTGAGTAGAGTTTACTCTACTCTCTAGTGAAATTGAGGTCCAAAGGTGAATAATACAATATGGCAATAGTCTTTGCAAGCAGGAAAAAGACAAGTTAAAACAAATAGGAATGGATTGACTGCATATCAAGCTATGTACGCATTAAGCAAGCCAACCGGGAGTTACAAGGAAATGAATCACAACATATCTTAACAGATTCCCCCTTCTGATTGTAATCACTTAAGTTATCATTTATAAACTTTGGGTGAGATCTTCATCCATGCCCTGGCCTGCTTACATCTGCTATAAGGACAAGAGCAATGTAAAGGGGCCCCTCACATGGTCCTCAAAACCTCTTGTGCAGGCACCGTGAAAGACAGCTATAAGCTTGTCTTCTGAAGATCCCCTTGCAAGCCCTGGCATAGGGGCTTTGCTGGTGGGGGCTGGGAATGGTGAAAGGAGGGGCATGTCAGGGATGGAACAATAGCATTCTATGGGGCAACCATGGCTCATAGGATAGCCTGGGGAGGCTGCCATAACTTAACACAATTTAGATAGAACATAAGAACAGTATGAATGATGGTCTTTGAAGCAATCTGTATTGGACCACCTCGTTGCCTAAGCAACAATGCAAAATGTCCTTTTTGATTCAGGATGGACAGGAAATCTGCTAAAAGACATGCTTTTTTTATTGCTTCTGTTGTGCCTTTAGATTTTCAGGAAGTGAACACAGGGTCAGGTCTGGATCATTTTGGGAGCTCTACCTTCAGCTAAGCAACATTGGTACACAAATCTTTTAGATCTCTCAAGAGAGCCCCGATGTTATCTACCAGTATCACTACTGACACAGAAAGGTCTTATCCTAAATTACAGTCCAGAGTGGTGGATTGACATTTTTTGATTCATGTCGTCTTTTCTGCAGCTCCATATTAAGTGGCAGGGTAAGATCAGCAATGAGGATATTCAGAGCTGAACCCACCGACCAGCTCCATCAACACTGGCTCAGTTCTGGCATCTTTCTTGGTATCTAGATATTATTAGAATAGAAGACTAACAAATTATGAAACATATTTACCAAGAAATGTTACTGAACAGTCAGCAATCACGTGGTTTAGCAAAGCTTCTGTGGTGTGCTACGATGGCCAACAACGGACAGATTAAACAGCCAGCCCATTTTAATGACCTAGCTAGAGATCGATCCAGGTGGTGCTCAATCTGCAGGGAGGCTACATCCCTTTGGGATTTGTGTGGAGGAAGAGGATGACACAATCTTGCTGCAGTATAGGAAACCTTCTGTGTTAAAATGTTATTCCCAAAAGTGGAAGTTTTTTCTATGCACAGTTAATTACAATCTGTCTCCAGTCTCCATCCCTATCTAATCTAATTTGAACGGTTTACTCAAATTTGAAGTCTCTCAAGTCTTTTCTTGTCATCAGTCAAGTGCACCTGCCTGCCAGCTCAGTATACCATGTGCCACTTAATGTTTTTAAAGTCATCCTACCCTCATGAGATTAGTTAAACGACTGGCTCATGTTTTTCTACTATTCAGTGAGCATGTTAATTGTCCTTGACCAGCACTCTATACTTTTCAGCCCCACTTGAATCCTGCTACTGGTTCCTTGTTTTCCACTGCAACAAGTTCACATTTCTTGACCTCATTTTCAAGGCTGTCACAATTCTGCGCCTGTCTTGTTCATTGCTTTTCTCTTATGTCTTTCCCCTATCTGACTATAATGGTAATCTTATCTGACTCTTTGTCCACGTCTCTCGCTAGTGTCTTCATCTTGGTCCTTTCTTCCATATCTGCCTTCCATTTCTCACTCAATCTAAACTAGTCTATAAGGCTTTTCTCCTTCATATCCCTCATCAGAACCCACAACTTCTGTGATGCCTACAAGAAATCAGTCTACTAACAATAGTAGATAGATCAGTAGCAACTCCCACATCCCAACCCACCCTCAAACCTTCCATTTTTAAAGTTATTTGGAAATATCAAGTTTGCACATAGTTTGTCTGTATAACCACATTGTCATATTACCTGCCTACCACCTCACTCCCACCTAGCCTTTTCCATACTCACTTGTGGGTCTCATCTTAAATAAGAGTACATGCACTCTGGAGCAGGGACCAGGTCTTCTTATATGTATATGCAGCCCTTTTCCAATGGTCACTGTTGTCATATAATTAAGTCCCATTGGTCTCCTACAAGGATAAAAAAGCTGGGATAAAGAATGGTGATGTCTGTTGGCATTATAAGGCCCTGGAAGCTATGCTGTTATATCATAAAAGGTGACTACATCATATTTCTCACATTCTCCAATAGATGGTCCCAAGCATGCCACAGCTATTTATATGGAAGGCAATTCCACAGTCTCTGGATCTTTGTGATTAACAAAAACACTGGTTTCTGTGTGACTCCCTAGTGACTAAGAAACGATGGCTGCAGAGGTGGAAAACTTCAATATCTTTCTATGTAGAGGACTATCATATGAACTGCGATTTGGCAGTCTGGGAAAGGGTGGCATACAAAAGAACTAATGTGGCAACAATTTGAAATCATTGGGTGTGGGATACCCATTTACACTGAGACTCCCATTATACTACTCTGGTAGGGTAAAGGGATCATTGAGGATCAGACTAGAGCTGTTGATTAATTGCAGTTAACTCATGAGATTAATTCAGAAAAATTAATTGCGATTAAAAAATTAGTCGTGATTAATCAGTTTTAATTGCACTGTTAAACAACAGAATACCAATTTAAATTAATTAAATATTTCGGCTGTTTGTCTACTTTTTCATATATATTGTATTCTGTGTTGTAACTGAAATCAAAGTGTATAGTATTTTGATTACAAATATTTGCACTGTAATAATGATAAACAAAAGGAATAGTTTTCTTCAGTTCACCTTGTACAAGTACTATAGTGCAATCTCTTTGTCATGAAAGTGCAATTTACAAATGTAGATTTTTTGTTACATAACTGCTCTCAAAAACAAAACAATGTAAAACTGCAGAGCCTACAAGTCCACTCACTCCTACTTCTTGTTCAGCCAATTGCTAAGACAAACAAGTTTGTTTACATTTTCAGGAGATAATGCTGCTCGCTCCTTGTTTACAATGTCACCTGAAAGTGAGAACAGGTGTTCTCATGGCACTGTTGCAGCCATTGTCTTAAGATATTTACATGCCAGATATGCTAAACATTCATATGCCCCTTCATGCTTTGGTCACCATTCCAGAGGACATGCTTCCATGCTGATGATGCTCATTTTAAAAAAATGTGTTAATGAAATCATTGGAGGAGAATTGTATGCCTCCTGGTCTGTTTTACCCCATTGTGCCATATATTTCATATTATAGCAGTTTTATATGATGACCCTACATATATTGTTCATTTTAAGAACCCTTTCACTGCAGATTTGACAAAACGCAAAGAAGGTACTAATGTGAGATTTCTAAAGATAACTACAGCACTCGACCCAAGGTTTAGGAATTCGAAGTGCCTACCAAAATCTGAGAGGGATGAGTGGAGCATGCTTTCAGAAATCTTAAAAGAGCAACACTCAGATGCAGAAACTACAGAACCCAACCCACCAAAAAAGAAAATCAACCTTCTGCTAGTGGCATCTGACTCAAATGATGAAAATGAACATGCATTTGTCCACTTGCTTGCAAATTGTTGTCAAGCAAAACCTGTAATCAGCATAGATGCACATCACTGGAATGATGATTGAATTATGAAGGGACATATGAATCTTTAGCACATTTGGCTAAACGTATTCTGTTTTTCTGATCTAGGAAAGGTATGTGAATATCCCACCTACAGGTCAAAGCCCAGAAGTGCTGTCCTTCCATAGAAGCCCACAGTTTAGCGCCCTTTCTCATGCTGTGTCAAATCCCATGCCGAGCACGTGCAACATTTATAGTTGAATTCTGTACAGTCAAAGGCTTCTACAGTAGGGGGTCCATGGACCACAGGTTAAATTTCTAAAGAGGCCCACACCTCCATTTGAAATTTTTTAGGGCTCTGCAAATGAAACACTGAAAACCACTGATCTTGATTACAGCAATAGGTTATGAACCACACAGACACCTGTAGTACGGGATATACTTCTTAAGCCCATGATGTATCTCAGATTTGTCATATATGAACATTGCTATGAATTCTTTGTATTTACTTGGGGCTGGAGCTGGAGCCACATGTATTCACAAAGTACACAGTGGCAGTTATCTCATAACTATGCAGATGGACAACTGGCTGATCAAGGACAGCCTGCTGGAAGAAATCCATGGATATATTATGCCACCTTTGGTGTGCTAGGTCCCTGATAAACTATTCAAATCTCAGATTTTAGCTGAAAAGACACTTGGAATACACTGGAGTCCTGACAGACATGACTTAATTCAAAGCCTTCTTTTAATTGGACTCTAGTTAGGAGTCAGGTAATTTTATATCTGGTAGGATTTGCCAGAGCTGGCAGGTATCTGCAAGGATGATGTTGACATAGGGCCTGTGAAGGGGATCGCTCACTGCAGTGGCCACACCATGGTTGAGCGGGGTGTGGCAGGTTCTATTCTTTCGTGGCACTTCCCTGTTGGCAGCAACTCTGGTCCTGAGATGATCTGCCACTTCCGTGATTCAGTTCTCTGGTCAGATGACATGTTTAATGCCATTCCATTTTGGGCTATATAAAAAGTCCAGTACTGGGGCAGCCCCTTGGGCTAGGTGCAGGGGCTCCAGGTCTTCCCCCTGGCTTGAGGTCTCAGCGTCTTAACCTTTCTGTCCTCAGATGATGCTTTTCCTTAGTGTTTGATGTATCGGGGATTGATTTATTGCGTCTCATCTAAACGCAATAAATCGATCCCTGAATCGACACCTGTACTCCACCTCGGCAGGAGGAGTAAGCGGAGTTGACGGGGGAGCCACCGCAGTAGATCTGCCGCCATGGGGACGGCCAGGTAAGTCGAGCTAAGATACTTCGACTTCAGCTACGTGAATAGCATAACTGAAGTTGTGTATCTTAGTTCGAACACTCCCCTAGTGTAGCCCAGGCCTTAAACTCTTTGTTCTGGGATCAGCTTCTATCTTTGTCACCCCCTGTGTGTTGGTAGAAGAATCCAGGTTCACCCTGTCTTCCAGGTTCCAATCTAGGGCCCAGTATAAGTAACTATGTCCTGTACCGCCAAATTGCTATACTCCTGCCTCCCCCAATCCTTCCCTGCCAGATCCCTCTTTCTCGACAGGTAAAGTAAAGGCATTAAATACTGAAATCAATGAGAAAGTTTCAGATCCTCTGAGACTCAGAAGTCTCTTCCCTTTGAGTTTGGCAACTTTATTACTGCCGCACCTCAGTTAGCTGGAGCTCCTTCTGGGGAGGGGAGGAGGGGGCTCAGAATGCAGGTCAGTTCAGCTCCAGTGTCTGCTGCCTTCCTGAGCTGGTCTGCTTTCCTTTGGAGCTCTTCCTCCAAGCCATGCGTGCTTTGCAGGTGGAGCTGCCTGGGTCCAAAGCAGCTGCCTAACCCCTTCTCCACTTGTTTGGAGTTTGTGTATCCCATTTCAGGGTCTGATGGCTGCAATATAGTATTTTAATATCCAGGGTATATCGCCACATGAAACAAACTCAGTGGAGCTTGAAGTTTCTGTGTTCTCAAGCCTTAGGGAGATTCATGCCTTTTCAGTACTTATCTACAAAGATGTTGATATTCTGAAGAAAGTTCAGAAAAGAGTAATGACAATGATTGGGAGGCTGGAGGGATTGATTTAAGAGGAAGCATGCTAATAGTCTACAAATGTTTAAAGCGTGTACCAAGGGGAGAAGATTGACTTAGTACTGTTCATGTCCTTGCTGCTATTCCACCACCAGAGCGTTATGTCAATTACAGGTAACTACTTGAAAATATCTGTTTAAAGTGAGGTTTCTCAATCCTTTTCATATTTTGATGCCACAGTCTTCCTTTCACATCCCGCTCTCCTCAGATGTGCCCCAGTATCTTTTGCACTATTTCCTGTAGATCTTCAGTGTTGCTGCAATAGTTCATTCAAGTCTGTTTACCTTTGTACTTGAGAACTGACTAAAGATGATTGCACAAATTCAGTTCAACAGAGGATTAGAGAAAGGGAGTGAAATCAAATTCATGTGTTCTCGCTCCCCTTGACAACTGTTGGTTTAGTCTCAGTATTGCAGGGGCATCTGTCTTGTTATAGTTCATTTAGAAAAGAAAGTTAAGAACCTGGGATGACAATAGAAGTTTGTATTCTTTCTTTAATCCAGTCAGTCAGGATAGGAATTTTTCAGCAACTGTTCACAGACAGGCACGATTGAATAATAGACATGCCAGGACAGGCCAAGTTGGCCAGTCACATTTGTGATATTTTCACTGAATGATTAGGAAATAAAAGCTGAGCAAATACATATATAGTAAAACAAAATGTTCAACTGAAATCTCTCTGTTACACGTACGTAGTAATATTGACTTTAATGGCTAAATTAAGATTCTTATCCTCAGTACTTTTTTAATTTCTAATTTGAGGCAAAAAAATTAAGTAAAAATACAGTGTTAATGTTCTGGTGTATCAATTCACAGTAGTATTGCTCTATGTTTGTACCATAATAGTATGTTACCTAATATAAGACACCATCAAATATTCCGCATTGCTTGCTATGCTTGTTAAATCAGGTTTTCCTGTTTAGCAGCTTATGAAGCTTGGCAAAGTTAGCAGCAGTCTCATTATGTACAATCATGTAGTTTATTTCTTCATGCAGAAGTTACAAAAATATTTACAGTTTTTTCACTGCTAGTTGAAGCCATCACTGTTTTGTTTTTGTCTTGATTCACTTCTGCTGCACACTTTAAACTATACCATCGCAAAAGACATGCTGACCTACTTTATGTTTTAACTCCTTGGTAGTTAAAGTTCCAGTGCATTCCTTGCTGGTACTGGCATCTTGTTTTTAAAATCTGAATCTCACATGAAAGGATTAAATGAACTCCAGGTTCCTTGCAGTACAAATCACAAACAATTGGATGCGTTATAAATATCACTACAGAAATCAAAAGTAAATTGATTAAATGATGAAGAAGTTTTTGTAAGGAAGAAGGAGCCAAACTTCTTGCATTTTCTCCTTGAGACAATGAATTTTGAACTTTGCTACATATTGATTTAGTAGATCGCATTCTCTCATTACTCCTGGGAGGATCTGAATTCATGTCAAGTTTCTTTGCTTCCCCACAGAAGAATTACTTTCTGACAGGGAAGCAAAGAAAAGCCGCAGGAGCAGTCACGCCCCACTCACTAGTAGCACAGGTACAACATTTCAGACCTCCAGAGCAGCTGGTGGAGGGGTAAGTCACAGCGGGGCTGGGGACACTCCAGCCAGTGGCTCCTACCATAAGCCAAGATCAGCCTCTTCCCCTGCAAGGAGTGGCTGGTGCTGTGTGAGAACCCACCCCCAGAACCTCCCCGCACTGCAGGCAGCTCAGCATCCTCTGCTGCTTCCTGCCCCCACTCACTTATCAGCTGTGGAGGGAGGAGTCACTGAACTGGGACCTGCTCCCCCATCCACCCAACCCCTCTACATTGGACCTCTCATACCCAGACATTCCTGCCAAGCTTCATCCAGTACATCCAGAATCCCCCTAGTCCTCCATCCCAAACCCCACTGAACCTCAATCCCTACATCTGGAGCCCCCCTGCACCCAGACCACCCTCTATTGAGTTCCCTGCACTCAAACCCCCACCCTGATGCCCCACCCCCTGCATCACCCTGAGTCCCCACATCCAGACCACAACATCACATACAGACAGCTAGCTGCAGCCAGACCCTGACCCTGCCAAGTACCACTCTTTCAGCACCTGGAGCCCCCCTGCTGAGGCCCCCACACCCAAACCCCTCTGCTGAGCTCCAACAACCTTCACCTAGAAGCCTCTGCAGCATGCGATTTTCCCTGCCTCTGGAACCCTCCCAAAGAGCCTCTGTGCAGCCAGATACCCCACACTGAGCTGCTTGCACCCAGATTGTCCCACACAGAATCCTCTCACCCCACACCTGGATCCCCCCACACTGAGCCCCTCCGCCCTTGGATCCTGCCCCGCACCTGGCGCAGAAGGGCATTGCACCATGGTGTTTCTGGGGCAGGCCCAGTCCTTGTGCTGTGTCAGGGTCGGGTGCAGCCTTGCCACTCAGTCCATGTCATGGGAGGTGGGCGGGAGGGCTGTAGGGTAATCTTCCACCTTGGTGCAGCCAGTGGCCTCGGCTCCCCACTGCCATGTTGGAGCCTCTGAATTTATTCATTGGCAAATAAAATTTGCAGAATTTTGCATAATATTGTGGACAGCATTTTTGGCACAGAATGTCCTCAGGAGTCTCTCATGGAACACAGAAAAAGGCTCTCTTCCTGAATTAGTATTAGAAAGGACTTGTAGTACTTAAAGGCCTCGTTTTTTAGCTGCCAGGACATCAAGTAAATACCTTTTTATCATCATGCTGTTTAATACATGTCATGCTAGTTCTTTGTGAATTTTCCATGATGAATGTGAACAAGAAACTCCAAGCTGCTGGAACAGAGAAAATTTCATTAAGTGGCTCTCGTGCAGAGTTGGCTTTATCTCATGAATTATAATATCTTGCTAAGAAGTGCGCTGTTTCATTTCCACATTGCAGCTGCAGGAAACAGAAAATGGTCTGAGCTGCTGGGAACAGGAAAATTTGACAGGTGTGAACTGATAAAAATCAGCATCTTAAGCTCTGAGGAAGGATTTTGTTCACATAGCAATTAAAAAGTGTACACAATCATTCCTCACTATACATAAACATTTTGCAATGAATATTTTAAATTAAACTTGAAATTTCTTGGGCTTCCTGGCCACCTTGCCAAAAGCAACACCCATTTTTTGATTAAATCAGTACAATTGCCACTTGTTAGCTCACAGTCGTGCCTCTTCACCTTCTGCAGCAGAACTTCACTGAGCCAGGGTCCATTTATAGATACAGTGCAGAAGTTAGTTAGAAAAAAATGCTAAAATATTTCCCAAGGGTTGCATTTGTACAGTATATGGAAAGAACAGTAGACAGTGCAATAGCAGAGAACAGAGGGTAACTCTGACACTCACACACTGGCACTCATGGTACATGGATCATCACTTAGTGCACTGCTCTTCACTATTTTGAAGTGTGTGTGTGTGTGCGTGCGCGCACGCGCGCGTGTGTGTGTGTGTGCACATGTGTGCGTGTGTGTGTGTGTGTGGCCACTCACTCTGGCAAAAAACCTTCAGTGTGAGAGCCACATCAACTACTAACTTACCACATTGCTTACGACTCCTTAATGATGTACGGTTACAGAGCCACTCAGATAACTAAAAGTCTATTTGTACAATATAATGCTACTCCTTTCATAAAATAATAACCAGGAAAACATATGGAATTAAAAAGGCACCTATGCGAGTAAACTTTTTAAGAGCAGAATAATGTGAAACTTTAAAAACTGGATGAGTGAAAGAGTGCCTGTTCCTCCTTGACTTTGTTCATGCAGTATTTGCGATCTGTCATCATAAACCTAGTAAGGCAGTCCAAATTTTTGTTGGTCAAGTTGTTTCTCTGTTTTCTTTTCACCTCTCTGACTGGGGGCCAGGGCTCAAGGGTGGAGCTGGGGAAGAGGGGTTTGGGATGGCGGGGGGGAGCTCAGGGCTGGGGCAGAGTGTTGAGGTGCAGGGGTGAGAGCTGCAGGGCGGGGAGGGGTAGCTCAGTGGTTTGAGCATTGGCCTCCTAAACCCAGGGTTGTAAATTCAATCCTTGAGGGGGCCATTTAGGGATAGGGAGCAAAAGTCTGTTGGATGATTTAATTGGGGATTGGTCCTGATTTGAGCAGAGGATTGGACTAGATGACCTCCTAAGGTCCCTTCCAACCCTGATATTCTATGATCCCAGAGTGGAACTGGGATGTGGGAGGGGGCTCAGGGTTGGGATGAGGGGGTGAGGGCTGTGGGATTGGCCCACAGATGAAGGGTTCAGGAGGGGGCTTAAGACTGGGGCAGAGGGTTAGAATGTGTGTGTGTGAGGGCTCTGGCTAGGAGTGTGGGCTCTGGGGTGGGGACAGAGATGAGGAGTTTGGGGTGCAGGCAGGCTGTCCTGGGACTGGGGCCAGAGTACTCCCCACAGCCATCTATCTGCCAGCAGCAGCTAGCTCCAGGGAAGGAGCTTCTCTCTCCCCACTGCTGGGAGGCAGCATGGAGCTCCAGGAAAAGGGAGTTTCAGAGCTGGGGGAGAGGACCACAGCAGCCCCGCAAACCCCAACTTGCTCCCCATCCCCTACCTCTCTCTTCTCCAGATCCCTGCTGCATGGTCCTTTAGAGCCGCTGCACAGCTATTTATAGCTTGCTGCACAGCCATGCAGCTTAGAGGGAACTCAGCGAGCCACACTTAGGGTCCATGGGAGCTGCTGTTGGTTTGCAGAATGCTGCTTTAGTGCCTACTACCAAACTGAAAAGATAGTAGCGTCCTACAGGTGATGACAATAGCATCCTGCAGGTGAAGGTCTATTATTATTTCATTTTAATAGCTGTTCAAACTACAACTAGTGTTAGGTTACTTCTGAAACATTGTCATCTGCAATATTCCAAATCTTGTTTTTCGTACAGTGGCTTTAAATTTCCAGACACCTGGACTACAAATGGAGCTGCAAAATGGAAAATTTATTGACAACGGTGGTTGTGGATATCTTCTAAAGCCAGAATTCTTGAGAGATTCTACTACACAGTTTAATCCATATAATGTAACAGGAAACCATAATCCAGTAACTCTTTCAATAAGGGTAAGGGTGGTTTATTGACAATCTCATTTATAAGTTATGGAAGTATCTTGCAGTGAATTAGCTGAACTATATTAACTGCCTCTCATAAGTTTTATTACGGGTATCTTTTCTTTTTCTCCAAAAGCTCCTTGTGCCTTAAGCTTGTTGGATAACTTAGAACTATAAAGCTCCTCGATATCACAGTGCCAACATATTATATTCAGTATTGCTTGTACGGTTTCTTAGTTTCATTTCATATCATTTTGCTCAAAGACACTCCTTTCTTTTGATGTTTGAGGAAACAAGTAACTTGTACAAAATGGTGTCTAAAAATATAAATATGGCTTATACTGAAATAGCTATCTAATTATCTTATGAGATGTATGCACTGCAACAGGGTTAAACTGTGCTTACATCTTTGCTATACAGTGCTGTTGTTAGACACTAAGGGTATAAAAAAAAGATTTGCACAGAACTCAACTGGAATTTGAGTGGGTATCATTATTTTCATGAACCTCATAACCTTTCACTCTCTGCACACAGGTTTTCCCTCTCTGCCCCTTTCCCCAATCCCTCTCTTCCCATCACTTTGCATTCTGGTCTAATCATTGCATGGGGGTGGGGGAGGGAAGTGGACTGCCTCACATTTTTTAGGGGGCACACAGAGTGGCCACTGTCCAGTGTGGGACAGTCCACTACTATGTCCATTCCAAGATAGGAGGGACCCATACCAAATAAGGGCAACCCTATAATCCTTGTGCACAGTTACTTGGGAAACCTCTGAAGTTTTCTTACTGGCTGGCTGCAAGAAAATCTCACAATCTTTTAGCACATTTTATACAGTAAAGACTATGACGTTTTTCTGCAGTCAGCTCAGTTGTGTGGTACCAGACAGCATGGTGTATCATAATCCTTATACCCTATGATGAACACTTTTTGTCCCCACCCCAAAAATCCAGATGACTTTCTATGGCTTGGGCGGGGTAAAGGTGGCCTATAGTAGGTGCCACATCTGAAGATCATGGGTGGTAGAGTTGGTAAGTGACCACCCTGGCACCTCCTAAAGAACTGAAAGAAGACAGGCAGATCAGCAACCCCTCTGAAGACACAAACTGTAAAGCCAAGTGGTGGGCCTAAACTCAGGAGTGAGATGGAGAATTTTACTAGGCTGTTCAGGTTCTCTGGAGTAACCTGAAGGGTTTGGGCCACTGCAAATAGATAACGTGCAGCCAGCATTGTCTACATTTATATTAAGGAGTCTGGGTCTTCCTTCGACTATAATTTATAAACTTATACTGAGCTAAAAACTGGTGAAGTAAAAGAGCAAACCTGGGTAATCTCAGCTATATGATCGTCCATGTTATATCTGGTAAATAAAAACTTGTACGGTCCCCAGGGGAGCAGGATCAAGCTCTATAAGCTCTGTGTCTTTTTTTCTTCATTAAATATTAAGCATAGCATATATACCATGACAACATTAATTTGGTAAAAGACAGAATTCTAAAAATTTGGATGGCACCCTCCATGCTTTGCTGTCAGACAAACCCTGGTTTAGTTTTAAAAAGCCCTTACAATAGATCTTATTTTTCAAAAAATCAATTTCTCCTTTTCAACTCCAAAGAGAAACTTCCAAATTCTCAATCATTAGAAAACTAGTTTCACAATGAAATGTTATTGCTGATCGTACTGTATACTACTTATTTAAATGCTACTTAATTAGCAGAGAATTAATGTATAATTATTGTTTCATTGCTGTCAGTGAAATAAATTGCAGGAATAGGACATTAATTAAATAGGGATTGTAGAATGATCACACAATATGTGTGCCTTATTCAACACATCATACTACCCTAATAGTGTGCACACTGATTACATGATGGACATGAATTAATAATTTCAAGCTCTCATGCACATACATCAATTATATTATTCATTATTTATATAGAGTTGTAAGAGATGAGAAAACCTGGGTTGTGGTCTAGTTAGGATGATTAGTAACAGAAATGAAGTGATTGTGTACAGAAGACAGAGAGAGTCGGCGAGCAGAAATTTAGGTTGATAGAGTTGAAGACTGTGCAGGTGAGGTAGTGGGAAGTCCAAGGCAGCAATGACTTCCATAAGTCTCAGGGACTTATGGAATGGAGGCCTCAGAACATAAGAGTAATATGGTTAAAGGGAGGGGGATCAGGCAACATTGAATGACAGGAGATGGTGGTTAGAGAATGAAAATTCAGAGACAAGTGTCAAAGAGAAAGTGAACAATAAAGAAGAGATTGAATTAATTACTTGGCTCATGACTGGGGGAAACTAGCTTGCTATTTGTATAGGCCACAAGCAAGGGGAAGACAAAACAACTAAAGAAATGATGTCCCCATGAGGAAGATGTTTCTCAAGTGTTTCATTAGCCAAGAGTGAAGCTGAACGCAGGTTAATTTGAACAAGTGGAACGTTACTAAACCCTGTGCATTGTTCTGTCCATGTGGCTGAGGGTATGTCTACACTATGAAATTAGGGCGTATTTATAGAAGTTGATTTTTCTGAACAGATTGTATACATTCGATTGTGTGTGTCCCCACTAAACATGCAAAGTTGGTGGTGTGCGTCCAAAGTACCGTGGCGAATGTCGACTTTCAGAGCATTGCATTTTGAGTAGCTATCCCACAGTCCCCGCATTCTCCTTTGCCAACTGGAATTCTGGGGTGATCTCCCAATGCCTGATGGGGCAAAAACATTGTCGTGAGTGGGCTGGGGTACGTGTCATCAGTCACCTCTCCCTCAAAGCAATGGTAGACAATCGTTTCACAACTTTTTTTTCTACGCAGACACCATACTGCGTTCAGCAGACAGTGCAGTATGACTGCTAACCATCCTCATCCATCCACCTCTTCTGCTGCAACTCTGCTCTCCTGGTGCCATGAATCCACCTCACAAGTCCTCTCATCATTTTGTATAAATATTTATTCTCGTGGCATCCACCACTTCCGTTGCTTCTGCTGTTGTGAGCGTTGTAAACACCTCACACATTATCCTGCAGTATGTGCAGAACCTGCAAAAGCAGGCAAGGAGGCGACAACAGCATGAGCATGATAGTGATGAGGACATGGACACAGACTTCTCTCAAAGTACGGGCCCTGGCAAGTTGGACATCATGGTGGTAATGGGGCAGGTTCATGCCGTGGAATGCTGATTCTGGACTCAGGAAACAAGCACAGATTGGTGGGACCGCATGGTGTTGCAGGTCTGGAATGATTCCCAGTTGCTGCAAAACATTCGCATGCGTAAGGGCACTTTCATGGAATTTTGTGATTTGCTTTCCCCTGCCCTGAAATGCAAGAATACCAAGAGGAGAGCAGCCCTCACAGTTGAATTATGGTTGGGGATGTTGAAATGCCTATAGTTATCCGTGGGGACCCAGCCTACCCCTTAATGCCATGGCTTATGAAGCCATACACAGGCACCCTGGACAGTAGTAAGAAGCAGTTCAACTATAGGCTGAGCAAGTGCAGAATGGTGGTGGAATGTGCATTTGGCCATTTAAAAGCTCACTGGTGCAGTTTAGCTTAGACCTCAGCAAGACAAATATTCCCATTGTTATTGCTGCTTGCCGTGTGCTTCACAATGTCTGTGAGAGTGAAGGGGAAACATTTATGGCGGGATGGGAGGTTGAGGCAAATCGCCTGGTGGCTGATTACACACAGCTAGTCTCCAGGGTGATCAGAAGAGCACAGCTGGGTGCCCTGCACATCAGAGAAGCTTTGAAAACCAGTTTCATGACAGGCCAGGCTACGATGTGACAGGTCTGTTTGTTACTCCTTGATGAAAAACTCACCCCCACCACGGTTGACTCTACTTCCCTGTAAGCCAACCAACCTCCCCACTTCAATCACCGCGTTCAGAGGCAATAAAGTCATTAGTGTTTCAAAATCATGCATTCTTTATTAATTCATCACACAAATAAGGGGAAAACTGGCAAGGTAGACCGGGAGGGATGAGTGAGGAGGGAAGCACCAGGTGGGGTGGTGGATGAGGGGAGGATATGGCCACATTGCTGTTCAAAAATTATCGAATGCCAGACTTCTATTGCTTGGGCAATCCTCGTGGGTGGGTGCCTATAGCCTCCCCGCCCCACATTCTTGGGCGTCTCGGTTAGGAGGATATGGAACTTGGGGAGGAGTTCAGGTGGTTATACAGGGGATATGGCAGTGGTCTGTGCTCCTGCTGCCTTTCCTGTAGCGCCACCAGACACCTGAGCATGTCGGTTTGCTCCCACATTAGGCTCATTAGCCTCTGGGACAGAGATGCTAGAGGGAGCATAGAAACATTTGCAGCTGCAGGAGGAAAAAAAAATAGGTAGAGTACTATTTTTAAAAGCTACAGTTTAGAGAACAAAGGGAGGCCCAGTTCACACTGAAGCAAGCGATTCACATTACACAGCACATGTGCTTCACCCCCTCCCATCCCCCCACCAGATGGCTAGTATCAGGAAGATCCTGCTCAGCCAAACCCAAATAGCTCCAGGCTTTAGCCTGGCAAAGCCTTACTCAGGAGACACAAATACCTTCTTGGCCCATCGCCCACACCTAGCAACAGGCCACCTAGCAAAGGGCCAGGCACAACCTCTCTTTCAGAGATAAGTGTTATTTGCTGGTAATTATTGTTCTTTGAGCCTCAACTGTGAGGTCACCCATGTGGGTTTGATGCCCTGGCGTTAAGTTCACAGAGCCACTATCGAAGCCAGATCTATTGAAACTGCACGAGCAACTCCTAGTGATACCAGCATTCAACATCTGCAGTTATATAAGGGAGGTGTGCCTCTCCGAAACTGTTCAATTTCTTTTTCTGAACTGCGGCTTTGTATAGTATGATGAGCTTTCTGAAGCAGGCAGGAGGGTAGTGTGAATGCACAGAGTGAACTCTTGAAGAGCAACATTTACCAGTATGTAACCTTTAGTGAGGACCTCTATATTGCTGCTTGTGGGAGAGTAGTGAGCTATACCTGCATGACTGGATCGTGGCCTGAGGAAGTCTTTAGTTCAGTGGGAACTGCAGCGCTGCCTGTCTGCATTTGGTGTCAGAGCTGAAGGCTAGTCTACTACCTAGTGTTTAGTGATGGTGGGGCCTGAAGTCCAAGTGGCAGCTCTAATATCTCCTCTGCATGTATTTGTTTCACACATTACCGAGGTGGCTATAGCTATATAGAGGAAGCCTTACTTCATGTTGGGAAGAGCCACTAACCTTTCAATAACAAATATGAACACACAAGACGATCCATCTAGATGACCTTTGAGCATAAGTAGCCTATTCTTTGCATCTTTCTGTGTGTGTGAGAGAGACAGAAATGGATTTCTGGAAGGTCTTAGTTTTCTGTCAGTGAAAACAGACCGTTTGTCTCATATTCAGTATGTGAAGATGGGCATCACTGGGGAAGGAATGAAGTATTGCAGGAGAGCTAGGGGTGATGCTAGGGATGAACTGCTACTACAGAGATGAATTGTAGTTGAGGACAAAGCACTATCTTTATATATAATGGTATAATGTGGGTTTGCCATCAGAGTCTGAAACTCGTGAATCCTCCTATATGAGGTAATAGCTAGCCAGCTATCCATCTCCAAAGGGGCTGGAATGACATCTCTATGAGATCCACAGGGGAGGCAAGAGGGGGCTTCCTGGACCTGATAGGGGCCCTAGGAGCACATGCAGCGACAGTGGTGAGAGTGAGTGTGTTGCTGGGGAGGTGACGGGGGACCCTACCCCAGAGCTCCTTGCTGCGGTTGGGGAGAGGGCTGGGCGGGGGGGGGAGGAGTTCTCCTCTCTGGCTCCAGTCTCAGGGGAGCCTGCCTGCACCCCAACTCCAGCCCTGCCCTACCCCAGTGCCCACACCCCCAGCTAGGGCCCTCAGCCCTGCACCTCAACCCTCTGCCATAGCCCTGAGCTCCCTCCCACATCCCAAACCCCTCCTCCCCAGCCACACCCCAGAGCCCTCACCTCTGCACCCTTTCCCTTCACACCCCATCCCATCCCCAAACTCCCTCTTAGAGCCTGCACCCTGCACCCCAATCCCTCCTCCCACACCCAAACTCCCGCCCAGAGTCTTGGGCAGGTGGGAGGGCGGCGTTGTGGGGGGGCAGAGTTTGAACAGGGGAGGGGTCTGGGCACCACACAAATTTCTACAAACCTGCCACACCTGCCAGCAAGAGCTGTTGAGCCATATTGGGGTGGACCAGCTTCCCCAGGTGGCAATTTAAAGGGCCTGGGGCTCCCAGCAGCGGCTGGAGCCCTGGATCCTTTAAATTGCCACCAGAACCCCACTGCTGGAGTCCTGGGGTAGTGGCAGCAGGTCTTGTGTGGCAATTTAAAGGGCCCAGAGCTCCTGCCACCGCTACCGCCCCTTTAAATCGCTGCTGGATCACCACCGCTGCTACCCCAGGGCTCTGGCAGCAGGACTCTGGGGATGATTTAAAGGGGAGGGTAGCTGCAGCTGGAGGCCCAGGCCCTACTGCTGCTCCATTGGCAATTTAAAGGGCCCGGGGTCTACTGCAGTAGCAGAAGCTAGAGCCCCGGGCCCTTTAAATCACCCCCTTTAAATCACCCCCAAACCCCAGGGCTCCCAGTCACCTATGCAGCTGGGAGCCCAGGGGATGATTTAAAGGGCCCGGGGCTCCCAGCTGCTGCTATCACAGCCCTAGCCCCGGACCCTTTAAATCCTGATTAGAAGGGCCCAGGGATTTAAAGCTCCCGCCTCTTCCGGTAGAGGCCCCACTCCCTCCTCAGGATGCCAGAGTACCAGTAAGTCCTTTAAGTTACTTTCACTCCTGCTTGGCACAAAATGGGGGTGGGGGGGTGTACTAATAAAATCTACAGCTAACACGAAGTGAGGCAGTATTGCCAATATGGAGGGGGAATGAAATAGCATATAAGAAGATTTGGATGACTTTGAGAACGGGACTAATAGAAGTGAGGGTGAAATTGAATAGTGCAGAGTGCAAGCTCATGCACTTAGGGGCTAACAATAATTATCTCTGCTACAAGCTGGGGAACGTAGCAATTGGAAACGAGAGAGGAAACGACCTGGGTATATTGGTTAATCACAGGCTGACTATAAGCGGCAATATGAGGCGGCCATGAAAAAAGGCCAATGCCAGGATGCATTGGGTGAGGTATTTCCAGTAGGGGAAAGGAAGTGTTATTATCATTGTACCAGACACTGGTGAGATCTCATCTGAAACACTGTGTGCAGTTCTGCATGCCCATGTTTAAGAAATTTGAAATCAAACTGGAACAGGTGCAGAGAAGGACTATTAGGATTAGGGTTGCCAGGTGTCCGGTTTTTGACTGGAATGCCTGGTCGAAAAGGGTCTCTGGCAGCTCCAGTCAGCAGAGCACGGATGGGGGGGGGGGGGTCATGTGGCAATGCTCCAAATTTGCAGCTCCCTGCCCCGGTAACCCCTACCCTGGAGCCTCCACTTCAGCCCCTCTGAGCTCTCTAGTGTGTCTATGTAATTCAGCACCTTGCTGGCCTGGGCTGTACCATTACTATGCAGACATTTGGGTTTTCTGAGTCCCTCTCCCCCAAGGGTCCTAGAGCTTGGGGTTCAGCTAACCCAAACACAGCTTCCCAGCAAGCCCCAGTCAGGAGATTGAGGGCAGCCAGCTTTAAAGCTGTGTTGATACACACCCCTCCCAACAAGTGGGACACAGCAGCCGCTAGCCTCCCTACAGGAGGTGCACGTAGGTTAGTGTGGCTTTGGGCGTCTCCAGCAGTGCCTCCAGGGGTAGTGTATTGGGGCTGGTCTGGCCTCTGTTGCTGGAGTAGCCACTGCAACTCACCCAGCCAGCAGGGCACACCAGGAGCCATGCCAGTAGCCAGACATTGCTGTGCACAAAGCCTGGCACTTCGCATGGGTGGGTGCCCATCAGAGTCTGCAAAAAGTGGATCATATGGTCTGATGGTGCCAACACCACAGGCAGCACAAAGGGGAGTTGGCAACAGGGAATGCATAGCTTCACTAGGACTGATGTTCCTGAAACAAAGGGGCTGAATGTGGGCGTGAGGGAGATTACCGTAGCTAGGGACTAGCTCTTCTAGGTATCATATAAAGGAGAATTTGGAAATTAGAGGAGAAAGTCGATTTGTAAGGGCATCTCCGCAATGTTTATTTGTGACACATACTCATATACAAATAATGCATATTACAGTGTACTCTCTTTTGCATGATTATTGAATTATACAAGACAATATTGGTTGATCTGATATGTAATGTGGAACATTGGGCACCGAACGAGGGACCAGTGGTCATGCTGTGTGGGACATTCTAGCATAGTTCCTCTCAACCTGCTTTGGGACAAATCTGGGACACAGTACAGGTGAAAAAACATGAAACAAAGAACACTTGAAAATCTGTTGGTTAGCAGGATGGTAAAATAAGGAGAAGTCAGTTTCTGCAGCATGAATTGCATTTTATTAACCCCCGCCTTCTTAACAGTAAAGAGCTATAATGAATTCATAAAATAACATCAATGTTAAGTATTTAAAACACAAGTGTCAGGAAATGTTAACATTAAGACTCCCATAACCTTAATTTGTCCATATTGCATGTATTGGCTATTAAAACATACATTTAAGTAGTTGAACTGGTCATTAACTATAGAACAGTACAACGTTCCTTCCTGCTATACAGTTCATCGTCAGGTAGGGAAGGAGTCAGTCAGTGGCTGCAGCACTATTGGATCCCCTACCAGGACAGTTGAGTGAAGACAAGAAAATTCAAGCTCCTTCCATAGTCTCTTTAGTCTCACTCATTTGCCAGTGAGTAGAACTCTTTTGGGGGCAATTCGTTTTACAATAGTGTTTAGAATCTCTCCCTGGTGAGATGAAGGGTATTTGACTCACACATTCCATCACCCACATTCAAACTACTGCAGCTCCTGACCTTCTCCTAGTGCCTCAATGAAAATGAGCAAGTAAGTGAGGGTAGGGGAGAGTGAACAACGGTCGGGGGAGGGATAGCATGGACAAATGGAGTAAGAGGGGACGGGGGCTCAAGGAAAGGGTGGGGCAGGGTGAGGAAGGGTTGTTTGGGTTTCTGCAATTAGAAAGTTGGCAAACCTAATTAGAATGGAGAACCTACCTTACAAGAGAAGACTTAAGGAGCTCAGCCTAATCAAAGGCTGAGGAGAGTTCTGACTGCTCTCTATAAATATGTCAGAGGGTAAACACCAGGAAAGGAGAGGCGTTATTTAATTTAAGCCCTAATGTTGGCTCAAGAATAAATTGATATAAATTCATCATCAACAAGACTAGGCTTTAAATTAGAGAAAGGTTTCTAACCACCAGAGGACTGATGTTCTGGAACAGCCTTACAAGATGAACAGTGGAGGTAAAAAAAAAACAAATTTGTTTCAAGGCTGAGCTCGATAAATTTAAGTTCATTAATTAAACAGCAACTTTCTGTAGCTAATGATTGAATAAAATCTGCTTAAAGTGGTCATACTTTGGTAAAGACCAAGAAACAGAAACATAGAATATCAGCGTTGGGAGGGATCTCAGGAGGTCATCTAGTCCACCCCACCCCCTCAAAGCAGGACCAATCCCCAACTAAATCACTCAACAGATTTTTGCCCCAGATCCCTAAATAGCCCCCTCAAGGATTGAACTCACAACCCTGGATTTAGCAGCTCAATGTTCAAACCACTGAGCATGTTGTTTTCCAAAAATATTATTTAGCTGCAATGGTTTTAAGATAAATAAACTGAGAATCAAATTAGCTAGAGAGAGAATTCTGTTTGAAGCACGGTAGTCTCAATTATATTTCAGCTGGTATATATTCTTTTGAAAAATTTCATATGTAGCTTCCACTTTATATGCTAGACTGCACTGAGCAATTGTTGAATGTACAGTTTAATGTTAAAATTACTATAATAAATTATGTTTTCAAGCCCAAATGAGGTCTTATGTGTCATTTTCATTTATGCAGCTTATTAGTGGTTATCAGTTACCACCTAGTAACCTCTCGAGGACTAATAAAGCTGATCCTTTAGTCCAGATAGAAATTCATGGTGTGCCAGAAGATCAAGTAAAACAACAGACTTGTGTCATAAAAAGCAATGGTAAGTGGAACATAGTCTTTTCACCGTACATGATTTCAGTAATGTTCCACACAGAATAGCTTAATATCTTATAGAGGTTGTTTCTACAGTAATTTACTCTATAGCAAAAAGCTGTGCTGCATAGACTAATAGCAAAAGTGGGCATTAGGTGTAAAGACTGATCAACAGAAATTACAGTAAACAAGCATAATAAGCCGTGTTCCAACAAGACTAATCTGAAGACACTAAACTAAATCTGAAGAATTTGAAACTGCTTATAGCATATCAGTCATCCCTCCCTTTTGGCATATGAATCAACACTCTGTTGCTCTTTGGAGTAGGACCCCTGACAAATCATCTCTTCAAAGAAGCTGAATTACAGGACATTCGATTTTACCATTTTGTACCCTTCAGCCAGTTCACTTCTTTCTCTCCTCCTTCCCTCTCTTGCTCCCCACGCCCATGAAAAATCTTTCTGGCTCATTACAAAGAGGTAGCAAAGACAGCCTCTGACATTTCTGGTTTGTTTTCCCATCAACCTTAGTTTATTTCTCTTTCATACCGTAACTGAGAAGACAAAGTGAGCAAACCTGTGTCAAAGGATAAGGAAAGACCAAAAGTCCACCTTCACCATTTGGGTGAAAGATCAGATTCAGGTCATTTGGCAGGATCACCCTGGTTTTCTTGGGACAGTTCATCAGCTGGTATAGATCAGTGCAACTCCATTGATCGTCTTCCATCCTGGCCTGTCTGTTTGTGTGCATGTGTTCTGATGCAGATAAAAAAAGTTTGAAGGATTAAGCGGGGGAGCCAAAATGAATCTAGTACATATATGAATTGATGTTTCCTTCTTATTACTCCCTAGCACTTCAGTTTTTCAGACACTTTGCTTCCTCTGCCACTGTTGTGTATGATACCAAAGAAAGTAAGTCAAGATCAGTGATAGTCATGCTCATTGCTCTGGCTTGGCCCAGTAGACCATAGTATCATGATAAGCTGAGACTATTCAGAGAGTGAAAAAATCTTTTTTTCTCTCATAAAAGCTATTCTGTCACAAAGACAATTTCTTTAGCTGAGCCTTGGTCAGCTTGATCAGAATATCATGTTAAGGAAGCATGGAATTTCCTAGGTGGTCAAGAAAGTCCTTCTCCCCTTCTTTAAGAAAAGAACCTCCATCACATACTACAAGGTACTGGTGCTGATTAGTGGATGGATAAAGGCATTTATGTGAAGGAATCATAAGGCTATTCCATCCTTAACTTAGGAGGGTTTTAGTAAGAGCCATTACCTTAACTTGTGGAGGGTCCAAGTGCCATTCTGGGGGAAATCATTTCTCATTTTCTTCAAGCATTTTCCTACCTGTGTCATTGCAGGTCTTCTCCCTTGGTGTCTCAGTCTAAAGGTTCTCTGTGGTCCCCTTCCTTTCGAACCTCTGCATTCCATTTCCCTTTACCTCTTTTTTGAGAAGGCAGCTTTCTTAGTAACCATAACCTATGTAAGGATGGTGGGCTAAATGACCACTTTAATTTCTGTTTCTCTCTCTAAGTTTTTTCATCAAAACAAAGCACACCTCATTCTATGCTCCTGTTTATCTCCTTTCTACCTTAGTTTATCTAGCATCTGCCTCAATCCCAAAGCAGTAAAAGAGGCAGGCTGGCACCATCTTGAGATTTCCAGGGCTATAACAAATTTTATTTGACCACAACCTCTGAGTCAGTCATAATCCCTTTTTGTTCTCTTCAAAAAGAGTTGTTCAGTCTTGTGGTTTGAATTACTCAGTGTGTAGGTAATGCATGACAAATGTTTATAAAGTGCCCAGAGTGCCTAGTCCTGTCATGTTTAAAGCTCACTCCACTTGTAAAGAGGGACTTAGGTACGCTGACTGAAGAGTGCAAAAAATGAGAACTACTCTTTGGTTGTCTTTACTCCTGATTCCACATAAAAGTTCTAAGCCTGCACACAGTCAGGCACATAAAGAGATACTGCACTGTCCTCACTTGTAGAAAGCATAGCTCATAATTTAATTACCAGGAAAGAAGTTCTCACTATTTTTCAATCCATTGATGTGTTTGTACAGAATGCTGTTTGTATTACAATTGTTTTCTCTCTCTCTTTGCACCCCCACCCCAGCTTTGTGCCCTAGGTGGAATGAAACTTTTACTTTTAATATTCAAGTTCCAGAACTGGCATTAGTACGCTTCGCTGTGGAAGATCAGGTATCGCTAGCTGCCAATGAGTTCCTGGGCCAATACACTTTACCACTGCTGTGCATGAATAAAGGTAGTACTTCCTCCAGAAGCAAACTACATACCACAGAGTACAAATCTACAAAAGCATAAGCTTCTACTATTAGCCTGTTATTCTCTTTAGGTTTATTACACACCATAAACTTTGTATTAGGTGCAACAGATGCAGAGTGGCATTCATCACATTTTTGAATCATTGTCAGCGATGACAATTAGATTCTATGTGAGTGCCAACCTACAGTACTGAGGGAAATATTACTTATTGTTAGTATTTATTGCAGTATTACTCCACTCACATTGTAAACAGAATCCATTCAGAAAGTGTTATAGCTCCAGCTGTTAGGAAGCAAGAAGGTGAAGAAAAAAAAAAGTCAGTCAGTCAAGACCAGTATAAATGCAGCAGATTGCTCATGTTTTATTCCATCCAGAACCTGAGAAAACAAGAGAGGTAGGCAATAATGATAAAGCATCAAGTAAGCTCTTTCTGCAATTTTTTCACAATGGACAAAGATGGAGATAAAATGGGGGAAATGAAAAAGCATAATAACTAATAATTTCCCCTTGTTTTACTAGTACATCTCCTTGATTCCTAGCCAATGAATAAAATTCAAATAAATAGCTGATGTAGAAGTCACTATGCCAGGAGGAGGGTGACTTACCTACACTGGCTGCTTGCTGTATTTAATTTCCAAAATAACGTTTGACAAGCACACAGAACTAACTTGTACTGGTGAATAAAGGTGTATAGATTGACCTACTGCACTTTGCTGCCCTACAGATGTCAACCTCCAATGTCTCAATGCTCTCTGCTGAAGATGCAGTGATCTTCTTGTTAAATGATTTTTAAGGAACATAGGGAAGGAGGTATAGGGCTTTTGAGAACCCAGATTATTACTGTCTCCTAGACAAACTGATATAATTGTTTAAGGGGCTTAAATTTTCCTGTGGCTATAAAACCTCACAGAGGACTTCTTGTTGCCAGAAATCCTTCTAATGGAACAGCTAAAATGTCAGCATAGCTTTAAACATCAAGACCATAGAGTCATTTTTTTGGTAGCAGACAGAATTCGGCGCAAAAGTAGGCAATTCAATATGCTGATTAACTTTATTCATTTATATGTGTAGCCTGCCCAGTTCCATGACATCTGGGAAAAAAATCAACATAAACAGAAAAGTGAACAAAATAGAAAAGACTGTGTTTTACATCACCATTAAACCTGACCAATACAATAAGCCTTGCAGTTCTCTCTGAAGGATAACCTTGAGTTTTGAGAGTAAGTTCTGAAGTTAGGGACAATTCATAGCCCAAGACTATCAGGTGATCTTAGCCCTCTCTTTGGAAAAGAGAGCAAGAGGTAAAAGTGCTTTAGTTACTCAAGAACCTAGGATCCATTTTCAAAAGTGGCTTAGGCACTTATGAGTCTAAGGGCTAGTCTACACTGCCGAACTAGATTGGCACAGCTGCACTGGTGCAGCCATGCTGTTATAGTGTGTCTGATGAAGACACACTATGCCAATGGGAGAGTGTTTTATTTGTCAGCATAATTATTCCACCTCTTCCAATGACTTAGCACAGTATGGATACTGCTTTAAGTCAATGTGACTTGCATCATTGAGAGTGGGGGGCTTTTTCACACCCTTGAGCATCATAAGTTACATTGACATAAGCAGCAGTATCGACAGGCCTAAATCATTGAAAAATGTGACTTAGGCACTCTTAAAAATGTTACCTGGACTGTGTAAGACTGCAAAATACTGAGCTGGCAGTGGGCAACTTGGTGCTTTTATATCAGTCCTAACAGGTTCCCCTCCCCACTTTCTTTCTCCTGAGTAATAAGTATAAAGCTGTTTATGGATTCTTTTCAGGGGCTGGGAAAAAAAAAGGAGATATGAGAAATACCGATGTTATTACAGAATACTTATCAGTCTACAAGCTAAATCTGCACACCTATTTGTCTCTCTCTCTTCCATTTGAATGTACATATTATTTTGTGAAACTGCAAGAAAGCAGTTCTAAATTTGCTTTGTATATAGAAAATGCAGTCAAATAAACATTGTAGCTTGGACAGGGTTGTCAAACATCAGTTTGGGTAAGCTTCTTTGTAGAAATTTTCAGATTGCCCAAAAGTCCATTTTTAACAGGGTTTAAGTGGCCCAGGGAGGTAGGAAACCTTCCACTTCCGCCTCCCACCTCTCTTTTGTTAGCTCACTACCATTTGTGTATAGTTTCTTTTACAAGAACATTGTCATTCTTCCATCACCGGTTAATCATTGGAGGTGTTCTAAAAACAATATGTACAGCACAGACTTCTAGATATCAAGAGTATCCTTTCTAAAACCTTGCCAATCCTATAGCAGAAGTCTGCAGGATAGTGTAAATTACAATTTACGTACCAGTGGAGGCTTTAACGCTATACTAACATTATCTGTATTTATTACCACTGAATGCCAGGAGAATTAAAATGCTAGAAATGTTAGAGAACTACTGTAATAATGAGTGTTACTTTCGCCCTCTCATTTTAGTTTACTTTAATGAAAGTTATCTAAATAAACTATAAATTATGCTTCATTTGTACTGTAAATTTGGCCACTTCTGTTTCATCAATTAACCCACCATAAATTCTACATTTGTATTTAATAAATTAATTTACTGTTATTACATTTACAGGGTATCGTCATGTTCCTCTGTTTTCCAAAATTGGTGAGAGACTTGATCCTGCATCACTCTTTGTGTATATTTGGTACTATTAACGACGACATTAGCAGTTCTCCTGAACTAGCATATCTCTCAATAAAGCAACCATCATGTAGCTTGCAAACAATAGTTTCGTGTGTGGCCTGATTTTCAGAGGTGCTGAGCACCTGCAATTTCCACTGAAATCAGGTGAAATACTTGTGTGGCTAAATGCTATTTAACATGAATAAAGGCTGTAGAGTTGGGACTGGAAGTAATTTAGAAGAACTCATACATGTTTGACTTGTGCAGTATATTTTCTTGAATCCAGTCAATATTTTAAGATATGATCATTTGCAGTGAACAAAATAGTAAAGAATTATTAAATAATAAGGAAGTAGCATTTTAATATTGATGGTCTAAGACTTCCAAAGGCGCCAAAATTATGGTCAAAATTGAGCGGTCTTTTTCATTTGCATTGAGAAACTTTTTCCTACTGTGTATTAATCTGTTCAAGAAAAAAGAAAACAGGAAACATACATACACATACACACAATTAAAACATAATTTACCCTTTAAATCCATAAGAAGTCAATTTCTGATTGAGCTATAGCTCATCAATGATAAAAGCTCAAGAGTGGTAACCTGCACAATATTCAATTTTGGTGACACCAGGATCTCAAAACACTAACCACCTGCCAGATACTGCTGTCAGCACCTTCTCTGTCAGCATAGCCCTTGCCCTCTCAACAAAAGACAGTGTTCTCCCACCCTTCTTATAAAATTGATTTTGTGCAATGAGCTCCACGTGGGCACAGGGATCTAAATGCAGGTTTTGGGTCCAAGCCTCGATAACTTACCAAGCTGTTCTATAATGGCACATTTCTTATTTCAGATGCTTACATCAATCCTTATCTTTATAGTGAGATTTTATTTTGTCATTTTAAATGTTATTTTTATTAATATACCCCCTACATACAAAATGTGATGCTCTCTAAGGCCTGGTCTACACTAGGGGCAGGGGTCGACCTAAGATACGCAACTTCAGCTACATGAATACTGTAGCTGAAGTCAACGCATCTTAGGTCGACTTACTTGCCATCCTCACGGTGGCAGCGGTTGACAGCGGGCTCCCCCGTCGACTTTGCCTTGAGCCTTTTGGCGAGCTGGATTTCCAGAGTCAACAGGAGTGCCTCTGGGGATCGATTTATTGCGTCCTGATGAGATGCGATAAATCAATCTGCAATAGATCGATCTCTACATGCCAATCCAGCCAGTAGTGTAGACAAGGCTTTTTATAGAAAATTATACTCTCCTGTACATAACACAGGCAAAGATTTGAAAATGTTACAGGAAATAACACTACTGGAAAATTGCCAACATGTATTTGCATTAAAAGCAAACTAAAGAAATCAAGACAGTATACTGAGAAGAATCTGAAATCAATACTGAACTTTAGGGTCAGGTAATTTGATAACTAAAAGCTGGATATGATGTGTCTTCTGCATTTTTTGAGAGGGAAGACACTTACTTCTTTATCTTAGAATACTTATGATCTAAAATTTTGTCCTTGTTGATCCTCGTAGTGTTTATATTTGTATCATAGACAATATCTTTTTCATAGGGTAAATATTTTATGGCTTTTCTTCAGCACTGAGGAGACATGTTCATGTTTTTACTCAAATAGGTTCTCTCTCTCTACTGAGAAGTTTAATTTCCCCAGGCAATATGGTGGCTCTCTTCCAAGAGCTGACATAACCAATCTGTTTGAATCTGAGAAGAGTGTCGGTTTATTTGGATTCATGATATTCTTAAATGACACTCATACTGCGACTTCAACAGGTTTATATATCATAAGCTGCTTACGTCTGATTTGTGTGTCTTAAAACTATTGTCCTTTGGGTGGAAAAAAGGAATCCCCTACAGCTCTGGACATTATATCCTACTGTCAGCCACTTTTTCAACTTGCAGGATAAATCTCAACTCTTGCCAAATACGTGTTATAATATTAATGTTTACCTTGGATCACATCATGAATCAATACTTTTTTTATTAGCTTGTGACCCTGATTCTGGAAAGACTTATGTAAGTGCCTAACTTTATGCGCATGGGGCTCACGTGTGCAAAAGTTGTTAATAGAATTCAGTGAGTCTAATGATAATTGAAGTGTGCTTAAGTGTTTCACCAGAATTGGACAAAAGTACTTTCAAGGACTGAGTTCATAAACCAGTCCCACTGAACTCAATGGGACTACTCACGTGCATGAAGTTAAGCATATGTATAAGGCTTTATAGGACTGGAGCCTGTGTGTGTATTGTCTAGTTCCCTTATGCAGCATAAACATGCAATGAGGTAACACTAATGAACAAAGATTTTTTATAATATGATTGGGTATAAATATATTTCAAACTCTAATTTATAACATTTATCTATTATCAAATATTTTGACAGAATTTATTTATTTCCAAATATTTTTCCAGAATAAACCCCATGAGATGAAACATCTTGCCCCAGGTCTGAAAGTTACGAAGTCACACATTACATCAGCAAGTTAAAACTTAAAAATATAGGGTATACACTAAAACTAAAGATCAGTATAGTTTTAAATTCTTTTAAATGTTCAGATTTTAAATTCTGCACATATATTTACATTTTAAATGTGAAATGTGCTAGAAGTTTTAAATACAATCTGGCTGTCATTCTACTATGATCTCTCAGGTGAACATGCTACCATACTAACTGGACCATATTTAAAACTGTTACAACTACACAGACATAAAGTAGAGTGAATTCAGCCCAATAAGCTCATTATTGGTCTGATCCAAAGTCCACTAAAGTCAGTGGGAGACTACCATTGATTAAAATGGGCTTTAGATAAGGCTCCAGCATCATAGGTTTAGGTATAAATAAATCACATCTAGCCATATACAAATAACAGTGATCAGCAGGAACAAAAATCTTGCTTGTTGCCATAAGAAATGTTATCCAAGATAACTGAAATTGCATGCTGCAAGCCTTTTTACACCCAGGCTAATGGGAACTTGTTGCAAGTAAAGATAGTAATTCTATGAAGATAGCTAAAGGGCAATGGATCATGAAAAAGAGAATTTCCTTGTAATTAGTAATTCAATGTATATACGATTAGTGGTTTACTATGTGTTATATTCTCAAAGGCAAATATTTCGGCTAATGTGCCAAAATGGCCCATGAGAAAAGGGAAAAAGAAATATTAATGAATGAATATTTCAGTTATCTAAGGCGACATTCAAATTATACTGTTCCCCAATGGGTACCACTTTTCTTCATTTAATGGGACACTGTTCAGTTGAATGTTGATAGCTCCCACAAATGTTCCTTTGCTTTTCACAATAAGCTGTAACACACGTCCGTGGAGCTCGGTGACTGCGTCGTATACTACCTGCAATCATATATGCGAAAGCAGATAAAGTGTAAGACAATGGAATATTTTTGATACCAAAAGCACTTATTTTTTATGTATCACATACCAAAAGATTAGTACAAATGCTTAAAGTAACTGACAAACTGCCAGCAAGACTCTCAAGTTCCAACCCATCAGCCATGCTCAAGTCAATGGAATTACACCAGGAACAAATTTAGCCTTATGTTTTCAAAATAAAAAAAGCTTCTGCTGGCTTAGGCTAGTAAAATTTAAAGACTGAGCATTTGCAAGGAAGTTTAAAACCATGGTTTTAGCTCCACCATGAATTCAACTACTAAAATTAATAACTATAAAAATTACTAAGTACTAGGTACATTTAGAATGTCCTTTAGCTTTTCAAGGGTTTGTTCTTCATGTGTCACTCAGTTTGACATCAGAACATGGGGTTCCCCTGTTTAATAGCTGGTTCATTAACCTCCCATCTCTGTTCACTGTTGAAATATTTTATCTTACCATATGTACAACTTCCTATTTCACTACCTCCAATGTCACCATTCCTTCATAGCACATAGCAAAATATCCAGCAGTTCTGAATAGGAGATCAATGAAGAAAGGATTGTTTGGGAGGTGACTGGAGAGAAGACTCCATTGTAAGGTGGAGGGAGATGAAGCAGGAGAGTTAGGAAAGTAGAGGAAGGAGTTCTTTCTATTTTGAGGAGGGAAGGTGAGGTGGGATTAAGAGCTCAAGATGAATGTATTAGTTCTCAGAGTGATAAAAGTTAGTGGGGGTGACATGGCTAAAACACCATCCATTCTGAAAAATTTTCAGGTAAGATTATTTATATCCATGTGATGCTTTTCACCTATCTAATTTAAAAAAGCTGATCCTGGTGTAGACTATAATACATCCTGCACTATCAAAAGGCTAACTTATATCATTAGAGTGGTGCAAGTCTTCTTTAATGTATGCACTTATATAGCACCTTTCTTTTTGTAGAATCATAGAAATGTAGAGCAGAAGGGGACTTTGAGAGTTCATCAAGTCCAGCTCCCTACACTGAAACAGGACCAAATACACCTAAACTCTCCCTTACAGGAGCTTGTCCAGCTTGTTCTTAAAAACCTCCAGGGACAGGGATTCCACAACCTCCCTTGGTAATCTATTCCAGTACTTCACTGTCCTTATATTTAGAAAGTTTTCCTAATATCTAACCTAAATCTCCCTTGCTGCCAGTTAAGACCATCACTTCTTGTCCTACCTTCCATAGTCATTTTTGTTGCTTTCCACTGAAATCTCTCCAGTTTATTCATATCTTTTCTAAAGTATGGTTCCCTCAGACACAGTGGACACGGTACTCCAGATGAGGCTCACCCGTGCTGAGTAGGGCAGGAGAATGACCACCCGTATCTTACATATGACACGCCTGTTAATACACCTCAGAATGATAGCCTTTTTTGCAACTGCATCTCATTGTTGATTCATATTCAGATTGTGATCCTCTATAAACCCCAAATCTTTTTCAGCAGTACCACCACCTATCCATACTGTAATTGTGCATTTGATACTTCCTTCCTAAGAGTAGTACTTTGCATTTGTCTTTATTGAATGTCCTCTTGTTGATTTCAGATCAAATCTCCAATTTCTCAAAGTTGTTTTGAATTCTAATCCTTTCCTCCAAAGTGCTTGCAACCCTTCCAGTCTTGGTGTCATCTTCAGATTGTATAAGCATACTCTTCACCTCATTATCCAAGACATTAATGGAAATATTGAATAGTACTGGAACCAGAACTAACGCCTGCAGAATCGCAATACAGGCACCTTCCCAGTTTGCCAGCAAACCATTGATTACTACTTCTGATTAGAGTCTTTCAATCAGTTATACACCCACTTTTTACGTAGGTCACATTTCTCTAGTTTGTTTATAAGAATGTAATGTGGGTCTATAAAAAAATCCTTATCATGTCTGCTGCTTTGTCCATCTCCACTGGGCTGGTTACCCCGTCAGAGGAGGAAATTAGGTCAGTTTATCATGATTTGTTCATGACAAATCCATGTTGGCTACTACTTATAACCCTATTATCCTCTAGGTGCTTATGAACTGAATGCTTAATAATTTGTTCCAGTATCTTTCCAGACATCAAAGTTAGACTGACTGGTCTATAATTAATTTCCCAGTTTCTTTTTGTTCCCTTTTTTAAGATAGGTACTATGTTTGCCCTTCTCCACTCCTCTGGCACCTCAATTGTTCTCTATGAATTCTCTAAGATAATTGCTAGTGGTTTCAAGATTGCTCCAGCTTGTTCCATGTATACCCCAGAATGAAATTCATCAGGTCCTGCCAACTTGATTACATTTAACTTATCTAAATATTCTTTAACCTGTTTTTTCCCTATTTAGGCTTGTGTTCCTTCCCCCTTGAGTACCTGGTCACCATTAATAAAGACAGAAGCAAAGTGGGCACCATAGCTTTCTTGATATTAACAGTTATTAGCTCTCCTTCCTAACTAAGGTAGAGGACCTACACTTTCCTTTACCTTTCTCTTGATCCTAAAGTATTTTAAGAACCTCCTCTTATTCTTTTTATGTCCCTGGCTAGGTGTAACTCATTTTGTGCCCTAGCCTTTCTGATTTTATCCCTGCATGCTTGGAATTTTCTCTTAATGTGTACTCCTCCTTAGCAACTTGCCCATGTTTCTGCTTTTTGTAGGATTCCTTTTAGAATTTCAGGTAATTAATTAAAGGGCGCCTGATGGAGCATATTGGCCTCTTGCTATTCTTTCTATTTATTTATTTTTGCACCCATCAGGATAGTTTTCAGTCGTAACTTTAATATTCTCTTCTTGAAAAACTGACATCTCTCCTGACCTCCCTTTTCCCTTAGATTTTCTTCCCATGGCACCTTACCTTCCAGTTCTCTGAATCTGTTAATGTCTGCTTTTTCTATATTCATTCTCAGTCCTCCCTTTCCTTAGAGTCGTGAAATTTATCATTTCATGAGCATCAAAGGACTGACTGCATTTTATATTATTATTATTAATAATAGAAGTATCACATGGACACAAGGCTAGGCCTACTCAGCTCAGGGATAGGCTTCACTTGGAATACTACATTCAGTTTTTGACACCATATTCTGAAAAAGAAATGAGAATTCAGAAAAGTGCAACAAAAATATTTTAACAAGTTTAGGAAATACAGGTGAGGTCCATTGTGGAGAGATTAAGAGAAGGCTTATTCCGTATACAAAAATCCTTCAGGGGTAACATACATGTGAAAGGATTATATAAAAACAACAAGGATTACTTATAATTACTACTGAGAGAGGAATGGACTAGTAGTAATGGAGTTAAGCTGTGGAAAGGAAGTTTAAGGTAAATATTTATAAAGTAGTGTTTGTGTCTCATAGTTAGATCACAGCAGTGAAAAACAGGATTCCTTATGCTGGGGGGTCAATTCCTGACTCTGTTGGTGACTTGTTATGTAGCTTTAGGCAAGTCAGTTGGGACCAAATTTTCAAACCAAGATGAACTGGAACTAGAGTTGGGCAAAATTTTTTGACTGAAACTCTTTTTTTTTTGGCTGAAAATTTCAGATTTGGATTTACCAAAGGATTTAGCAAATTCATGCAGATTTTAAATAACTGTTTTGGTTGAAAGAAAAAAAATCCCACAGATGTTAAAACAAACAACTTTAAAATAATCATATTTAAACTTTTTAGTTTTTTGAACTAGAGGGGGAGTTAGGCATCACTCACAAAATCTTAGAAGGAGGACCCCCCCGCACTCCCCGCCCCAGTGGTTAGAACCCTCAGTTGGAAAAGAAGGGCAAGAGTCACAAAAAATAAAGGCAGGGTGATAAGGTGATATCCCCCTTATACTGCATATCTCAGTGGTTTAGGCACTCACTTGGCAAATAGGATACCTGGTTTAAATCCAGATTCTAGAACAGGGACTTGAACCTAAGTCTCCCTTCTTGTAAGTGAATGGCCTGGCTACTGGGCTATAGAGTCATTCTCACTGTTTTATACTGGCTCATAACTATGAGTATTTTATATAAAGCAGTTCAACGGGAGAGATTTAAACCCACCTCCCTCCAAAATTAGGGTATAGATTGGGGTTTAGAGCACTTACATAGGAGGAGGAGAATTGCTGGATCCAGAGTAGGGATTTAAACTGGGTATATCTCACAAGACAAGTGAATGCCCAAGCCACTAGGATATTGGGTATAAAAAGGACAGCACCTCCCCCTCCTCTGTTTCTGTGAATCTAGCCCTTCATTTTCTTTGCCCTCATTTAAAAATACCCAAAATGAAACTGAAATGTTTCTGACTTTTTTGATTAGCTGAAAATTCTGAAAAAAAAAACTGTTTTGGTTCGCCCCTACATGAATTTTATTTTGTTTTTACGGAACTGCCAACAAATTAAAAAATCAGTTCTTTGTCTAAGACACTAATTGGGACACATTAGTGTCCTCCTCATCACAACATGTGGGGTCTGTTATCATACTAACTAAAGAGAAACTGCTGGAACTTTAGATACTGTATGCTGTCAGTCCAAGACACTGTTAATTATGTTAATAAAAATTGGGACCTCTTGCCCTAAGCTGACTTTGTATATTTACTTGCCTCTCAGACAGGGGCAGCACCTAATTATTAATTATAGTAGTAACTACATGGAATTGGAAGGACTGGTAATCATTACCTGTAACACATGGTTGGTTCACTATTAATCCTAATATTAGAGCACATATAAGAGCACAGATGCTAAAATCACTAGGATTATTTTAATATTTTAAAATGGTATTGATGATTAGCCAAAATAACTGTTAGCACTGGACAAATGACATATTCTGAAGCAACTCTAAATAGAACCTTTACTTAAAACCATGGAATAGGAAAATACAGCAGAAATAACATGTTAGCCACCATAAAGGAACCAAGCAAGTATGTTTTAAAGTAACTGCCTTCTTTTAAAATAAAATTAGAATGCTGATTATTTCCAGAAAGCACCGTGTTCTCTTTTATAGTTCTCTTTTTTTGAGCTAACTTGTTCAAGAAGCTTTTTCCATTAAAAAAAAAAGTTTCATGAACATGTAATTGTTGCACATCATACATAATGAACAGCTGCCACTGGTGAAATCAGCAACATCATTAGAAAGTATACACTGTTTGCACACTGTACACTAGAGAGTTCTGAAAAATATTACAGCCAAAACTTGTGGAATAGAGCTATGCTCTTCATAGATGGTAAAAGCCAATGAAGAACAGTTATACTCCCTATACTGGAAATAGTCAATGCCTTCTTCAGTAGAACACACCTATCAAACTCCATGAAAAATACTAGTTCACCCAGCCCCCCCGGAAGCCAGTGTGTGGCCCTGAAGATCCCTCCAAGTGCTGCCCCATCTCCAACCTTCCAATCCTGGGCAAAATAACTGAAAAAGTAATAACCACCAAGCTCTGGCAACATCCACTATCCTTGATGCTGCAGAATCAGTGTTCAGACCATGACACAAAACAGAGAATTCTCTAGTGGCATTAAAGGATGGCCTTCTTATGGCTCTAGATACAGGAAAGCTCTCCATGCCTACATTGCTGGACCCTCTGTAGCCTTTGACACAATGGACCACAAGATATTACTAACATGCTGGCATGGCATAGCAGGAGTAGACAGCCTAGCTCCAGTTTATCTCCAGCACAACTCAGAGGATCGTAATGAGTACCTCTGTTCCTCCTCTCCAAGAACCTCACCTGCAAGGTCCTGCAGGGATCCATACCATCCTCTCTTCTTTACAAAGATCTATATGAGACCACTGGGAAAGACAGTGAGATGCCATAGGCTTAGATGCCAACAGTATGCTGATGACACTCAAGTATGTCAATTGATGCAACAACCAACACTACTAAAATGTCAGAATGCCAACATGAAATCAGCTCTAGAAGGAAAAGCAGCTGGCTCAAGACAAACCTAGGCTAGATCAAAGTAATGCTGATTGGAAAAGAGAAATACTTTGAAGAATTGTCACAGACATTATTTCTACCTTCCACTGAAGGCATACAGACCCCATATATCAAAATAGTATGAAGCCTCAGGGGCCTATTTGATTTCTCACTAAGTCTGAATGCATCAATATCTAAAAATGTCTTTTTTCATCTCCAGCTTGCTAGGAAACTGCATCCCTTTCGCACAGAGGAGAGGCTCTTCCTATGATGATTTGGGGAATCTGGCTATTTATAACTTACGTTTTCTCGCTAATACTGGGGACTGTCTATGTGTATCTGTGTCAGACTGCAAACTCCATTTTGAACGTGGGGCTTGTCAGCCTTCTCTGTTGCCTTTTTACCTCCATGTTGAACTCAAATTCCGAAGAGTGGTGACTCTGAGCTAACAGTGGAGGTGCATTAAATCTTGGGGATCATCCATTCAAATTGAAAACTTTTGGACAAAGAGATGGCTACTACAAAGACAAACAAGTTTTTCAAGGCTGAACATCACAGGGGAGGTAACTAAGCAATGAATCACCTGGTTGGGGGACTTTGTTCACCTGATGAGGCTGTTCAAGGGGGTCACCTGCCAAAGGGGACTGGTGGTTATAAGAGCAAGGGTTTTTCCCTGGTCATTTGAGAGAGAAGAAAAGACCAGAGGCTGAGGCAGAAATCCGGCTGCAGCAAGGAGAGGAGATTCCATGTTCCAGAATAGAAACTTAAAGCAGGAGGGAAAGATCCTAGACTCCATGAAAGACTGTGAGCTAAATACAGAGAATAATCAAGAGTAATGAGGAAACTGAAGCAGAGAATGCATACAGGTGTCCTACAGGGTTGTTTTTTTTTTCCTCCCCAAAGCTGTACATTTCTTGGGCTATCAACAGTAAAAAGTAACTGTTCATAAAACCTTTTGCAAAGCCTGTGTCTCTGTGTCCATGGAGAGGTAAATGGTAATCCAGAATGGCCACATGGTTGGAGCTCTGGAAAAGAAGGTGCTTAAACAACTGTGATATCTTGGGGTGGGGGGTCAGTGGTGGTGCTGGGGCCTGGGCCAACTAGAACACAAGGTCCCATTTCCATGAGGAGGGTAACAGAGTCTGTGCCCAGGAAGTATGCCAGCAAGGCCAGAGTCTACCCAGACAAAAGGAATCCAAACACAGCAGCCTGGAGAGTGTCCATGAGGGGGAGCATGACCAGGACTATGACAAGATGATACATGGACTCCGGTTGGCATAAAAGGCAGTTACCTGCTTTCTCCCTGACTTAGGCTGCCATGAGTACATCAAGCCCAAACTCGAGTCCCTTCACTTAATCCCAGTCAGTTTCTGATGCCAGTTTAAGGCCTTGGTCCTTAAATTAATGGGGCAAGTCCGAACTACATGAAAAGACCAAATTTTTACATACGATCCACTGGGACAGTTGCATTCCTTTGGGGCAATACAGATCCCGAAGCCCATGAGAAAGCATGTGAGAGCTGGGGACAAAGTATTCTTTGTGGAAGGATCTGCCTTTGGAACAAACTTCTAGATGAAATCAGGGGAATCTAACATCTGACCGTTCTTTAGAAAAATCTTCCTGTTCATAAAAGCTTTCCCATAAGAATGACATTGTCAACACTGACACTCACTACTACCCCTAAACCCTTACACCAACCAAAAAAATTACCCCTCCCACAACCCCTACCCGAAACAGAGTTTTGAACCCAAACAGGGAGAAATGCCAGAAACTCCATGAAGTCCACCAGGGACTTTGCTACTGATTTTCTTTGGCAGGCACTCCGATAACACTGGTCTACAATTTTTTAAAAGTCATCTGCTTCAGAGATGAAATGTGATATTTATTATGTATTTTGATGTGCAGAATTCAAATATGACAATTAAAACAACTGATTGGCTACTGTTTCTAAGATATTTAAGTTTTTACATTTTATGTCTATGTATATTGTGTAGATAGAGTTTTAATCATAAATTGTAAACCTAGGTCTTTTCATGTATTTATGGTTTCTTTACATGATAATATTTCACCTGTCCTGTTTATGTAACACTTTAAAAATCAGAAAAAGGGTTCTATAAATAAAATGTATTGTGAAACAAAAGGCAAAAAACTCTTATGTACATAGTTTAGTCCTATTCAGTGTCTACTCGGCGCTTCTTGGCTTGTCTCTTGTATTCATTAAATGGAGCATCTCTTGTCACTGTCCAGCAATAGTCTGCAAGCATTGATGGGCTCCATTTCCCCTGATAGCGTTTCTCCATTGTTGCAATGTCCTGGTGAAATTGCTCTCCGTGCTTGTCGCTCACTGCTCCGCAGTTTGGTGGAAAAAAATCTAGATGAGAGTGCAAAAAATGTATCTTTAGTGATATGTTGCAACCAAGGCTTTTGTATGCCTTGAGGAGGTTTTCCACCAACAACCTGTAGTTGTCTGCCTTGTTGTTTCTGAGAAAATGTATTGCCACTGACTGGAAGGCTTTCCATGCCGTCTTTTCCTTGCCACGCAGTGCATGGTCAAATGCATCATCTCGAAGAAGTTCACGAATCTGAGGACCAACAAAGATACCTTCCTTTATCTTAGCGTCACTTAACCTTGGAAATTTTCCACGGAGGTACTTGAAAGCTGCTTGTGTTTTGTCAGTGGCCTTGACAAAATTCTTCATCAGACCCAGCTTGATGTGTAAGGGTGGTAACAAAATCTTCCTTGATTCAGCAAGTGGTGGATGCTGAACACTTTTCCTCCCAGGCTCCAATGACTGTTGGAGTGGCCAGTCTTTCTTGATGTAGTGGGAATCTCTTGCACGACTATCCCAATCGCAGAGAAAACAGCAGTACTTTGTGTATCCAGTCTGCAGACCAAGCAAGAGAGCAACAACCTTCAAATTGACACAAAGCTGCCACTGATGTTGGTCATAGTTTATGCACCTCAAAAGTTGTTTCATGTTGTCATAGGTTTCCTTCATATGGACTGCATGACCAACTGGAATCGATGGCAAAACATTGCCATTATGCAGCAAAACAGCTTTAAGACTCGTCTTCGATGAATCAGTGAAGAGTCTCCACTCATCTGGATCGTGAACGATGTTGAGGGCTGCCATCACACTATCGATGTTGTTGCAGGCTACAAGATCACCTTCCATAAAGAAGAATGGGACAAGATCCTTTTGACGGTCACAGAACATGGAAACCCTAACATCACCTGCCAGGAGATTCCACTGCTGTAGTCTGGAGCCCAACAGCTCTGCCTTACTCTTGGGTAGTTCCAAATCCCTGACAAGGTCATTCAGTTCAGCTTGTGTTATGAGGTGTGGTTCAGAGGAGGAGGATGGGAGAAAATGTGGGTCCTGTAACATTGATGGTTCAGGACCAGAAGTTTCATCCTCTTCCTCTTCCTTGTCTGACTCAAGTGAGAATGATACTAGTGCATCAGGAACCGGCAGTCCTTCTCCATGGGGTATTGGGCGTATAGCTGATGGAATGTTTGGATAATGCATAGTCCACTTTTTCTTCTTTGACACACCTTTCCCAACTGGAGGCACTATGCAGAAGTAACAATTGCTGGTATGATCTGTTGGCTCTCTCCAAATCATTGGCACTGCAAAAGGCATAGATTTCCTTTTCCCGTTCAACCACTGGCGAAGACTTGTTGCACAAGTGTTGCAGCATATGTGTGGGGCCCACCTCTTGTCCTGATCTCCAATTTTGCAGCCAAAATAAAGGTGATAGGCTTTCTTAACCATAGTGGTTATACGGCGCTTTTGTGATGCAAAAGTCACTTCACCACAAACATAGCAGAAGTTATCTGCACTGTTCACACAAGTATGAGGCATCTCTGCTCACTTTGGCTAAACAGAAATGTGTCCCTTTGCAAAATCAAACACTGACAAATAAGAGAGCACGACACTGTATGATTTCTAGAGCTGATATAGGGCAATTTGTTCAGCAGAGTGATGTAAGCTTTGTTATGATTGCATCATCCATGACTTCTAGAAATAACATGATGCCATTCATATCATGTATGACGCAATACCAGCTTCAGATTGCATCATTCATTGTTTTGCCTAAAAAGCAAGTACTGTCCAAACCCAGTCATAGATTTATTCATAGATCCAGTCAAAGATGTATTTTAGTCATTTCTGGTTTAAATTGAGATCCCTTCCCTTTATAACTCACTTATCCTCCGCCATTCCCATGTCAAGGGTCATATATACTGACCCAATAGCATATCTTGAAAACTAGAGCCAATCAACAATTTTAAGAATCATTTTCGTTCTCAGTGACCCAGAATTAGTAAAGTTTGACTACATTTATTTCGGAAGCATTTTGGCTGTAGAGCAGTGTAATATGTTAATTGGTGGCTGTATAAACCCCTAAGTTAGAAAGATAATATATAAGGATTTATTTAAAATTAATTTTATTCTCAGTACTACTTCCAAAAAAGTTCAAGACAAAAACCAACCAAACAAAAAACCCCCAAAACTGATCAACCAACCAAACCAAACCCGACCATCTGAAAAACCCACATAATAGAGAGATGGTAACTTTCCTTTGAAAACTGCCTGTATAAATTCTACTCTTGAGATACATGAATCCTTAGGACCTGTCTACATGACCATTTAGTTTGCTGCAAACTGGAGTGTGCATTAGCCCCAAACTAGCCTGCCAGGGATCCTGTGGACTCTGCTGGCTGGCAGTTAGTGACCTTTGATCTAGACCTGTCTCAAAGAGGACTAGATCAAAGTGCACTAACAAACTATTAATACATGTCAGCAGCATCCCCAAGAACAGTTAGTCTGCCACAGGATAGTGTAGGGCAGATTCACATCCCACCTTGCCATGAACTAAATGTTTGTGTAGACAAGTCCTTACCATGAGAGTCTGGAAACTTCTTGCTAGCAGTGTCCAAATGTGCATTTGGTACAGATATTTTAATAGAAGCATCATGTAATAAACATAATACAAAGCCAAGCCAGTACAAGTTGCAAATGCAGAATAATTGTGGGATTGGGCACAAACTGAGGCAGTGGAATTTATAAGTTAGTTGGTATCACCACTGTTAGGATGCTTCTGTAGCTCTTCAAAAAAAATGAAAAAGCTTGCCTTGCATCCCTTTAGAAAAATACAAGGGCTTCCAGTTTTACTCTTACCCTTGAAGTTACCTTGATACTATGAGAATGTACTGGGGTTAATCAGGAAATGTGAACATTGTATTCTTGAATTAAAAAATCTGGAGAGTGACAGCCTAACAAGAAACGAGCTGCATTCGTAATCAGTTCCTATGTTTCAGTCTCTCATTAACAAGAACATGCTTCAGGAATAGTATATTGATTTATAATATTGAAAAGGACACTGTTGTGTAGGTTTAGGCTTCAGATTTAGGGTTTGTGTAAAAGAGTGTATACTGGTATAAAATCAATATCTGTGAAAACAATTTTAAATGTATACCTTCCCCTGCACAATTTGCAAAACAAAAACACAACATTGTGCCAGTGCATGAGAATTAGAAAGTGAAACTGGCCCAGGAAAAGTGCAACTACCTCTCCAGTTTGACTGGGCACATTGAATAAAGTGAATAATGAAAAGACAATCAGACTTTCAAAATTCTTCCAACTCTCATCGTCATGGGTGAGATCCTCCACTTTGCTAAGGCAAGTAGTGACCTTAAAATGGCCATGCGGCCAATAGAACATTCCCCTGCACGGTACTCTGCTACTGGAAAGCACCCGCTGCATTCATAACTCCCAGCATAAGGGAGAAACAGAGTGTTCTGGGGCAGGACATGGATAGCATTCAGCAGACTTCAGAGGTTGCTGTTTTGACCAGTTCCTGCATGGGAATGAAGAAGGACCCTAAGGAGAGAGAGATTCTTGAACCTGTACCTTTTTCTTGCATACCTAAGCACACGCCAATCACCATGTAACCCATAATTTTTACTGTGTCCCTTTCACTGAGTTATAGATGAATTTTTAAAAAATGAAGACATGGTTTTTAGACAGAATAAATGCAAGGACAGAAACACAGTAAGAGGTCATGTAATTTAATACAAATATGATTTGATTAATGATACCGTATTAATGTGATGGTACTAATGTGTCATAGTTCCTGGCCAAAATATAAAAATTACCATCTTAGTTTTTCATTTAAAATCACTGAAGAATTTTAATTTGCAAGCTGCATAGCTAAGGAATATTTCCATCACTGAGGATCTGTACGTGAAAGTGTTGGGAGGGCGAGAATGCTCATTCCTTGTGCCAAGAGAAGCTGTAGGCGTTTAGGAATGACACAATTTACAGGGACAGAGTATAGTCTACATGGCTTTCAATCACTCCCTGTGAGTTGGTTCTAAGAAGGCATTGCAAATTCAGAGGAAACAAGGAATATGTAATTAGAATGTATGTGCGGGAAAAAAGGTTGAAGGATTTGGGGTGGATACACAATACAGGGCTAAAGCTACCAGGTGCCAGTATCTCACATGTAGTCCAGGCTACTTCTCAAATCACTGTTTAATAATAATTCTTGCCACTTATACATTCAAATTAAACAGAACTGAAGTGCTCAAGGCCACACAGCAAATCAATGGGAGAGTTGTTAGAAAATTCAGGTATTCCTGACTCCAAAGACTTAAGCACATCTGACATGTGAGGCATTTAATGAAAATTTAATCTCCAATAAGGGACAGTTGTTTCTCTTTCCTTAGCAATGGCACAGTTTCTAGATTTTCTGCCAACTGGCCAAACTGTATCTTCACCTGTTTTTGATAGAAAAAGATAAATTGAGGGCAAACACAAGCCATAATATGTTACAAAGCTGGTACTACAAATGTTTCAGTATAGTCTTAGGACATTGAAGGGGAACTAATGCAGCAGGTCCTGCTCCTTTTCACTTTTTGGATGTGAGAGCTTTGAACTATCACTGCTGGGAAATCTAAGTTCTTCAGGTTTAGTCCCTTTCGACCCCTTAGCTACCTTTTGAAGCTTTTTGCACAGACAAGGAGACTGGGACTTTTTTGAATGATACCTCTTTATTCCTTTCCCTGTTTCATCAGCCTATTTGTGATTTTCTTTCTCCCTACTCTGCATCTGTTTTCTCCATATTCTTTGCCCTCATCCTTTCTTTAAAGCATCTTTCTAACCCAAGATTATGGTTTTTTAATGCAAAAAGTACAAAATGCAAAAGCAGCAGCAAAAAAAAAAAAAAAAAGTGCCTGCTAACAGTGACTCCAAAACACACAGTCTGTTTTACTTAGTGTCATGCACCTTCCAGACCTTCAGTCTCATACGTGAAGAAAAAACAAAACAAAAATAAGGCTTATAATTTTCTGTAGGCAGTTATACAAAGTGCAAAACTAAAATCAAATATACCCAGGAGAGGCACATTTCAGAATTTTCTCAGCCTCCAACCCCGAGCAAAATTAAAAATACAATTTCCTTCCAGCCCTTTGGCTTAAATAAAACCTTGTACATTCTTATAAAAAGAGCTATTATATTACTTAATTCAGCCTGCTGGACAGGAACTAACTTAATAGAAGGCTGACTTGTGTTTTTAGTTGTTTTTTCCTTTTCCCTGAGGCTCACAAAAATATAACCCCTGCTTTTGCCTATGTTCATCACCTACAGACATTGAAAATGCATGCAACCTGGCATCGCATGGGGTGGTATAATCACTGGGGTTGCAAAACAGTGTAAGAAACTTCAGGTTTGAACCATAGCTTCTCAACAGGATCAGCTCAATTCTTCTTTGTGAACTAGGTTCAGTACCCTGTGCTTCACTGTGCATGTAGGTCTTTCAGATGAGATCTTAACATTTGGAGGTCTTGCCTCAGTTGATGTTAAAGTTTCCATGGTATTTTTCTTAAAATCAGAAGTTTCCTCCTGTGTCCCTGGCCAAAATTAACACTCCTCCCACTCAGTACTGGTGGATTGCTGCTCTCTTTCACAAATATGGCAGCATTTTAGTGGTACTGGAGGTATATGGTGTATAGAATATTTGGGGACTCTTTCATGATGATGGGTGCTAAATATATGTAAGACATTTTTAATTAAGAGAAACAATCCCAGTGTGCTGATTTGGGGAATTTGTCTACATACAGTTTATAAACCAATGTTATGAAGTTATGAAATTGTTGCATCATTGAATGCCTGTTATGTGGTGGTAGAGCCACCATTTGCTGACAGGGACTATAGCTCTGTTGTCCCTGGTCTCTGCCAGATCAGGAACAATGGAGAGTTATAAACTGTGCTATGGCTGAACAATGGGTTTGCTAAGGTAGTTGCCTGAATGGAGAAAACAGTTTGACCAAGGGGCATTGCTGGCACATGATGGTATATACACAGGCTTGGGAGGCAGGCCAGTCCTCGCCGTCAGACAACCTGCCAACCTGAAGCAGATTTTCACCAGCAACTATACACTGCACCATAGGAACTCTAACTCAGGAACCAATCCATGCAACAAACCTCGATGCCAACTCTGCTCACATATCTACACCAGCGACACCATCACAAGACCTAACCAGGTTAGCCACACCATCACTGGTTCATTCACCTGCACATCTACCAATATATTATACGCCATCATGTGCCAGCAATGCCCCTCTGCTATGTACATCGGCCAAACTGGACAAACCCTACATAAAAGGATAAATGGACACAAATCAGATATTAGGAATGTCAATATACAAAAGCCTGTAAGAGAACATTTCAACCTCCCTGGACATAAAATAGAAGACCTCAAGACAACCATCCTGCAGCAAAAAAACTTCAAGACCAGACTTCAAAGAGAAACAGCTGAGATCCAGTTCATCTGCAAATTTGACACCACCAGCTCAGGACTAAACAAAGACTGTGAATGGTTCGCCAATTACAAAAGCAGTTTCTCCCCTCTGGGTGTTCACACCTCCAGATCACCTGCTGGAAGTGGGCCTCACCCTCCCTGATTGAATTTACCTTGCTATCTTGGTTGCATATTTATACCTGCCCCTGGAAATTTCCACAACATTCATCTGATGAAGTGGGTCTTAGCCCATGAAAGCTCATGATCCCTAAGATCTGTTAGTCTATAAGGTGCTACAAGACTCATTGTCACTTTTGCAGATCCAGACTAACATGGCTACCCCTCTGATACTATATAAATTCAAGTGACTCAGAGAGACACAGGAAGCATTGGGCAGAAGAGAGGGGCATGTTTTGCAGTAGGGGTGCCCTGTTTAACTATGGGACCAGACTAGATCAGAGAAATCTGACTGGCCTAGAGAGGGGAGAAACACTCTGATTCTGAAGAGAAGCTGTGGGCTTCAGGAGCAGGATCCAGGACACAACACAGGACTTCGCCAAAGCTCAAAGAATTCCCCAGAGCGTCGAGGAAACTGATCAGGGAAATGTGTATAGGTGTGTTTATTATTTTGTCTAGATATGTATATTTCTCAAGCTGCTAAGTAAATAGTAAATCGTGTTTAGATTCCAGTGAAAAACCTGCATGTCTGTTTGGTTTCAATGTCATGTGTCCCTGAAGAGTCAAACTGTAACCCAAACCACAGAGCAGCCACATGGCTTAAATTCTGGGAGAATGTGTTTAGGCTACAGACAGACTGAGGGGTCAGCACTAATCCCAGAGGTGAGGCAGCTGGACTGAGGAGTCCCAGCTGTCAAGAGGGGTGCTCCTGAGAATCTGTACTACAAGAGTGTGTTAGAAACCCCACCCACATACAGTGTCTGGACTCTGTTCACACTCAGGAGACTCAGTGCACATGTGCCTAGTGAGGTAGAGCCTGGTGAGTGTTCAGGCAGAAGGGGAGCTCTAGTAGGTGTGTGTGTGCACGCGCGTGTGTAAAACACAACCAATAAATGAAGTCTAATTTCATTTAATTCTGCTGGTGGTGCCATAAGGTGCCAACTTCTAGCTGTTTCAGCCATGAGTGTAAATACCATTTGCTGAAGTCTGCTTACAATATGCACTGAAAATGTACAGTGCAACTTAAGGAACAGACCAATTGGAGATACTTAATAGGCAGTTGCTATGCAGCATTGTCTAAAAGTAAAAACCACAGGACTGGGAAATCAGAAGGCAGGGGTTCTAATCCCAGCTAATTTACTTGCTTTGTGTCTGTGCATCAAGGTCTCAGTTTCCTAATCTGTAAGAAGGGGCAGGGTACCATACCTAACAAAGATTTTTTTGAAGCTTAATCAAGTAGTGTGTGTGACATGGTAAGTATCACTACGAAAGCCCTAAAGCCCATTGCTTCCTTAAATACGCTGTTTGAATCCCCGCTTCAGTTTCAACAAAGTACAGTGTATGTCACTTCCTGTCCTCTATTGCTGCTCTGTGAAGCTATATGGTTGCTTCTTTTCATTCCAGAGGTGGCTGCATTCAAAGATGAATGAAGTGATTACATAGGTTTGTAAATTGCCAACAATTTGGCTTAAAAAGAGGTGAAATCATTTATTATTTATGTAATTATTTAGTCCAAAACCATCTTTGTGCATGTTTTGACATTGTATAGGGCAAGCGGTGCTGCCTTTTGCTCCACCGTGTCCTGTTGGTTCTGCCATTAGATTGTCCACGAGTGCTTATTGTCCCTGCTTATATTGTAGCTACCATCTATATCTGGAAGCCATTCTACTACTCATGACCTGTGGATGCCCTCAGTAGCTCATGACACTGCCCTGGGAAACTGACCCAGAACTGAGGTTGAGAGACACGGACAACATATCACCCCATGTCAGGAAATGAGATCATATGTGCTCTCTTTAGTCTGCTAGCAGAATCAAATGCTAGGACAAGATTCCTAATATTTAAATCCTTAATTGTTGTTGGATGTCTAGCATTCAAAGAATGCTTATAATAGCTCAGCTGCATTGGTCAGAACAAATTGTTTGTATGGCTGATTCAAGAATATCCAAGGCTATATTTTAGGGTCAGTTAAAGCAAGGCACCTGCTCTCATGATGGCCTGTACAAACAATATAAAGATATACCAAAGTTACACTTGAAAGCATGTGAGGCCTACCCCAGTAAATGGAAGCAACAGCCCATGACAGAGCAAGGTGGCAGCAGATTTGCCATGTTGCCGTTAACTGCTTTGAAACAAGGTACTTCAACACTTTTTGTGAAAAACACAAACAGCACAAAGCAAGGACACAACAGCCTGCAATGGTCTTGCACAATCTTGTCTGTCCCACATGAAGTCATGCTTGTCTGATCTCACATGTGTGTGTCCATTTATAGTGTTCACAAAATCCTCGTAGATCAATACCAATGTACGACTCCATCCATCCTATTATTTAGTATAGTGAAAGCAAGTTCAGCATCTGTTTTGTGTAGGTATATCAGAATTATTAGATTCATTAATATTGTATTGTTTAAAGTTACAGATACAAATGTGAATAAAGCATTAAACTTGCTTTCAGTTCAATGGATAATGGGCTTTAGTAGTCTAACATGGAACTATAATTAAAGTAGAAGACTGAACAGTACTAATTAGCCAACTATTTTCCTAATAAGAGAGACATAAGGAAACTGTTGTATCACTGAGAAATGGAAGTGAAATGGAAGACCACCAGTGTTTACACTTCACCTTTGGATATGTCCCTGTTCCTTGATTGTACCAGTTATTGCAGCTTTCAAAGCTCTATTGCTATTTCAGTAAAGGATTTGGACACGAAATGCTGGAAGAAAAATGGTAATACTCACAATTTCATTGTAAGTAGGGTCAGTGCTTTTTGGAACTGCTTTCGTTTTCCTTCTGTTGACTTCATCAGGATCTGGTAAAAGATAAAATTCAGCATGTGCAGTTGGGGCAGAGCCATCTGGGAGATGCTGTAGAACAAAAGGGTTATAAATATGAATGTCTGTGTTTCTATCAAGGAAAACAAATAGAGAGGTACCAAATTAAATCTGGACTTAGAGCAGACACGAGGAGACTTATTACACTGACAAAGTTTTATTGGTACAAAATGGAGTACTAACCAATGTAAACAACAGAAATACACAGAATTCAACCTCATTTTGTGTTGGGAAAAGTAAATTAAAAAATAAAAACAAAATAAATTTCTCCACATTTAATACTTTTAGTGGAAGAATTCTTAAGCATCAATCCACTTTAACTCACGTGAAACTGGTATGCAATGAAGCCCTTACATTTTTCAAAACAGTGCACAGAAACTTGAGTTTAGCCAGACATCTCCTATTGACTTTAATCCATAAAAAATGAGCCAGTTCCAATATTGATATGGGGTCAACTGATTGTTTTATAGAGGATGCTAGCACAGAAGATTCAGGAGCATTTTCAGCAACAATATTGGCAGGAAGGGATACTTATATAAAGTCTGTCCCACCCCCACCTTTATACAGCTGGGAACTCTCTTTATTTCCCCCATTAACACTACACATATTCAGTACTGGGCCAGGAATCAGCATGGACAGGAAGAGAAAGGGCCAAATGAGAGAGAATGGCTGTGGAGATGAAGAAAGAAACTACGGTGGATATGTGGATAGAAACAGGTAGAAATTTGGCCCTTAGAAAAGGAGATGGAGATTGCAGATAGTTATAGTTAGTTATCTGGGAGAAGGTCTGGTCTGTTTTGTGAAGGGATCATTAGTTGTGGGGAGAGATGAATATACTTGTTCTCAGTGACCTATGAATATAGGAAACAAATCAGATCAGTGATCCATCTAGCTCAGTATGCAGTCTCTGAAGCCCTTACTAGTTGTTTTACAGGAAGATGCAAGAAATCAGTAAGTGAACAATAGTGGAATAGGAGGAAGTTTCTTCCGAGTCAGTTAGTCTTGGCTTATGCTTGTGCATAGTAGTGCCTGTATTCCTCACTTAGGATCTCCCAAACTAGGGGCCATCAAAATGCAGACAACCCAACATGCAATTAGACAACACAACATGTAACATATTGTCACGGGTGTTTTACAAAATATCAATAATTTTGAGGGTGTTTTTAGGCTTTTAAAAAGAAAGCATAATGACCAGTTTGCAAGCACCAGAAGGAAATGGGCATCTATGGACAGAAAGTGAAGGGAAATGCCATGGAACCTAACAAATAAAATAATTTTCTGAGTAGATGGGCTCAGAGTGTTATTTTGGCTGCACAATCATATCTATATGCCTCACTTCAGCTTCACTTGACCCATTACAAAGTAGTTGCTGAGATCTGGATAAGTCACAGTATGGGACCAGAAATGTTTGGTTTCCTGCAGAAACAATATATCTTTGAACTGGAGGCGTGACAGGCATCCCAGCAATAAAAAACATCTATATAGGTAGGAAAAGGCATAGCTACATGTGTGTGTGCGTCAATATAACAATTTAGCTGATGACACAAGACTTTTTTTTGGTTACTTGACATGATCTCTCACAGTATAGGATTTGGTCCAACCAGAAAGCTTAATGTGACTATGGCTAATGTTGTTATGACTGCTTACATAGCAGATTGCTGGCATTATACAAATCAACCATATCTCCTCCACCCGTCCTTTCCCCATCACGAGTTTAGGACAGAAGTGAAGAAGATTCTAGTCAATTTTAAATACATCAGGAATTTAGATAGGCAGGATGCAATTATGCAAATAGGACCTTCACTAGGGCATTGAAAATTTTATAGGACACAGCCCTGCATTGTTAACTTAACACAATATTAGGAGTCATACAATCCACTGAAAAGCCTGTCTCCGAGGCTTTTGGACCTGTCATCATATATTAAAAATACAGTCATACTAGCACCTACAAGAGTAAACTCAGCAATCTCCCCAAAACCAGGCAGGAACAAACCTATCTAGCCTTAAACATCAGTCCAAGGTGCACAGATCCTTACCCTCACCACCCGCTTTCCTCCGCTACGAAGAAGAGATGAGCTTTTCAGCATGCCCCTGAAGGGGCAACATAGTTCAGACCAAAAGGGAGAGTGGACTGCAAAAATCAGGGTTCCTCATGGAGAATGCCCAAAGGCCTTCACACCTCCCTCTCTTTTCAACTGGGAATGGGGGAGGGGGTCCAACTCAAGTCAAAAGCAGCATCTTCTATCCCACCCAGAAACTAAGTCAGCATTTACAGAGTAGTCTGTAAGTGAGGTATCATGTTCTGCAGTAGCTACAGCAGCTGAGTTGATACAAGTAGAACTGGGTGAATAATTGAGTTTTTGGTTCAGCCTGCAAACTGAAAAGTCAGGGAAAATACTTGGTGTGAGAAAGAGAAAGCATTCCCCCTTTACAACTCTGAGCCCAGTGGTTAGGGCATTTGCCTGGAATGTGCAAGACCCAAATTCAAATCCCCACTCAGGAGAAGAGACTTGAACAGAAACCTCCCCTGTACCAAATAAGTGCCCTAACCACCAGGCTGTAGGCTAGCAATCTCTGTTGAAACAGTTCCACCAAGCACAGACTATACTCCTCTCAAATCTGTCCTGTTGAGTGTACTTCAATATTTATTGGGCCAAAGAGAGAATGATTTATAGTCTGGTGATTAAGGTATTCGTCTGGGTGGTAGGAGATGTGAATTCATTTCTTCTCTCTGCCTGATTCAGAGGAGGGATTTGAATTCACATCTCCAAGTTCCCAGGGGAATACCTTAATCACCAGGCAGATCTCCAGCTGGTGGGGGCAACCTGGCCCACAGTGTAGCTACAGTATGCCTATGGGATATTTGGTTCTGTATATTAACTGGTGCAGTCTTCACAGCTTGACTTTGCAAGAAAGCACAGCACAATTCTGCTCCAGTTTAAATCTGAAGTAACTTCATTAACCCATTTTCAGACATGTCTTAGGCATTTAGGAGCCTAACTCTCAATGATAGTTCACAGATATCTCTTGAAAATGGGCTTTAGGTACTTCTGAAAATGTTATCTGTTAACTTTAGTGAAGTTACTCCAGTTTTAAATTAGAGCAAAATATGGACCAAAGGCTTGGATTTTCTGTTGTGTTTTATACAGAAAAATTCAAAAGCTACAAAGGCTGACTAATGTATGGAACCACATTCCCAACAGATATGCTACGGCTCTTTTCACAGCGTGGACTATGAACAGAAACCAGACATTTTAATCTGCCTATAGCCAAAGTTTAGTGCTGGATTTCAAAACTGACTTCTTGTGCATTCTTCTTCACACAGATAGACTACTATTGTTCAGTTATTTGACAAAATGACCTGACTGATTGTGAGATGGCCAATGTGCTGAAGAAATTGACCAAAAAGTTCTCTATACATTGAAAAAATTCCAACTAGTTTATATTTCACAGCAAGCTCTAAAATAAGCAGAATCCTGAAAACAGTCACTAGAATTCTTTTGATATGTCAGTTTTTCAAAAAACCATAAAGGGGATAATAGAAAGGGTATAAAGGGAGAGTAAATGACATTGTGGATCCACTATTCCGAATCCACTGGAGCTTCCATAGGCACCAGACACTTCCAGTTTGATTTTTAATGTTGTGTGTCTTCATAGCAGTTTCTAAAATGTCATGCACTGGTGCAAAATTGCTGATCAGGAAGATGACAATGGAGCAACAGTATAAAAAACATTACCATACAAAGATACAGAATTGCAAGAACATTCAAGTTTTCTGCAGAGAAAGTTGGTAACTCTGGGTGCCAGTCAATGGAAAGAGGCATTTCTTTTCATATCCCTAAATTTAGTATTAAAAACGTGGCTCACAGAATATACCCTCTGTAGCAAAGTTCCATAATTCATTCCACATTAGATTTCCAAAACCAAAAGAAGTATTTGAAATGTGCTTACAGAAATCCACCTAGACAGGTTATGGATTTGTGTAATTCAATATTAAATATACTAGTTATATTTTGGGAAGAGAGAGAAGAAATGAAATTTTTTACAAAAATTGCATTTTGTTAGCTACTTATTTCCCCTTGCTGACTCCCTAATTCTCCTTTATGATGAAATTTTCTTTGACACTAAGAAAGCCATGAGGGTTTCTTCTAAATCTGGCATATTTAAAGCACTGAAATTCAGCCTGACAGTATGATTCCTGAGCATGTGAGTCTGAAGGGAAAATTTGTGAAACTAACAGTTAGATACTTCATGGAAATTTTATTTTAGACAGCACCTCTTCCCAAATGAAATATTTCCTTCTGGCAGTCATTCCTCAAAGCTTACTCTCTTTCACTTTTTTGGCCCTGGCTTAAAAGCTGCTGATGCTCCATCTCCTGGTATTCTTGATGCCTTCCATCCCTGGATAAAATACTCTGGGAGCTTCTGAACTTTTTCTGGGTTCAGCTGCTGTTCTTTCTCAAGAAAAGACTTCATCTCGCATTTTTCAATCTTTTTTAAAACCCCCCACAGATAACTTCCATTCACAACTGCTGCCTTCCCTCCTCTGTAAATGACTTCCTTTCTTCTGCTTTCCATCCTGGTAAAAATTTGTGGACATATTCAAGTCTCAACTGCCTTCTTCCCTTCATAAATGAAAGATGCTTTTGGTTCCTCCTGTCTCCCATTTCCACCTACTGCCTTCTACCACTCTCAGGCCTGGGCTACACTATGGGAGGTGAGAGAGATTGACCTAAGATACGTAACTTCAGCTACACAAATAGCGTAGCTGAAGTCGAAGTACCTTAGGTCGACTTACCTGGTCATCCCCACCGAGGTGGGTCAATCGCGGCTGCTCCCCCTACTCCTGCCTACTCCCCCTACTCCTGCCAAGGTGGAGTACAGGCATTGATTCGGGGATTGATTTATCGTGTCTAGATGAGATGCAATAAATCAATCCCTGATACATCAAGCGCTACCTGCTGATCCAGCAGGTAGTGTAGCCGTACCCTCAGATCAAAGTCCCCAGCAGACCCCACCCCTACCTTTGGTTCATCTTCACATCCTCCCACAGAGACACATGCTCCCTTTCCTTTCCTGAGCATTAAAGTTTCTAATAATGAAAGAATGACGACTAAACATTAAGCATGGTAAAATAAAATTATGGTAAACAGATACACAAAGTTTTCACAGCCCCCGGAAAAGCATAATTGTATTCTAAATACAGACATGAAAGAGACGTGATTATAATCCACGGACGGAGGAAAAGGAAAATCCACTGAGGAGATCAGTCACAACACCCAAGTCATCAGAAAAAAACAGTATCTGAATCCTGATTAAATTAAATCCTAGTGATAAATGCAGAGGCTCCATCGAAAGTAATAAATACATAGGCCATTTAATTTTTCTTAGTAACAAAGCACAGTTTATATGCAACTTAACTGAGTGTTCCTGGGAAAAGTTAAAGCCTGCCTCCATAAAATGCAGGTCAACAACAAACAAATATTCCTTCACTTTTGAAAAGATAGCACAGGGTCTGAGCGAATTCTAAATTTAGAGACCTAAAAAAGAAAACCTGTACCTCAACAGTGGTATTAAAAAACAAGAAGTTCCTTCAAGAAATGGATTAATAAGGCTAAAATGATAAAATGATAGCAGAGCTGTGCAAGCTAGAGGTTGTGTTCTTATTTAATAAGGGCCCTCCAGGCCCATGATATGATTGTTTTTTCAGATCTGTACATCTCAATGCACCACATGCCTCTCGCTTCTCTCTGCCACTAAATTTTCTTTTTTCCTGTGAATTTAAAATCATGGCACAATAAATACACTTAGAAAAATAAAAGATAAAATCATTTCAAATTATGTAACTGAATTGTTTGAAAGAAAATCACCTTTAAAGTAACTACTATAGTAAATGATAATTAGAATAATAATCCATTATATTTCCATGGTGGATCTAAGAGCATAAAGTAAACATTTGTTGAGATACTAATCAAAACAATGGTAGCTGACTGCACAAAATGGAGTATTTTCTCACTAACTGCGGCTTTCTTCTATAAAACTTAAAACACATTTCACTGTCAGTTCTTTGTTCCCCATGATCATTTAACCCTTTTGTTTTCATTTCTGCCTGTAAATTTCTCTCCTTCCTCATGATTATTAGCAACTTAATTGCTTTTTTCCCCTTTCATGAATAAAGACAGATGGCACTCACAGTGATGGAGGTTAGTGGCACAGACATTTTCCCTTGCTTGAGCAGCACAGGGAGTGGGGAATGTCAGTCCCAAATGAGAGCAGGAAAACTATGAGATCGCTGTTGTTTTGGGGCTGCATGACTGAGAGATGAGGGCTGGCTTGATTTGGCACTGGAATTCTGAAAGCAGATATCCTTAGCAGATATCCATTCTTCTTTAGAAAATAGGTGGTGAGGATGGTGGTGGGAGAGCAAAACTCCTGTTGCCTTTTTATTCCAACTCTGATGAACATGGGGTGCAGTGTCATATTACTAATCTGTATCCCAAAATATGATTTATGTGCTGTGTGCATTAGTTTGACAGAGGGCATCAGACATTTTCAACACTCTCATCCATAGGTAGATACAGATCAGATCTACACTTGCAAGCTTTGTTCGTATAGCTATACCACTATACTAGCAAAGATTTCCTAGTGTGGACTCAGCTTTACTGGCAAAACAGGAGCATTATCCTAGATTGGGGCAAACCATATTGAGCTAGAAAGAAGACTTCACATGTAGATCCTGTGTAATAAAGATACCATTGAACAATATGGTAATTGGGCCCAGGCACACATGGGTGTGTTGGGTGGGCTGGGCTGGGCTGGTGTAACAGTTCAGGGAAACTGCACCTGTATTTCCCCATGTTCATAACTGACTCAGAACCAGAACAGCCATGAATAGTTCTGTCTTTCCTTTGCACAGCTTGGGCCTTTGATCTTGGCCTCATGTAACAGGTAATCAGTAGACATTGGCTCACTCCTTGTAGTGGGGCGGCTGCCCCACTCCCATGCCAGAGTAGGCCAAAATGGCTGTGAGGGCAGACAGCCAATTAGAGAAGGGCTTACTGTGGGCCAATCAGGGCCAAGCTTGTAGCCAGCCAATGAGGGACAGGCTGGCTGTATAAGGCGGCTGCCCCTGCAAGAGGCAGTCAGTCTCCCCTGGACCTTCAAGAGAGAAGGTCCAGCTCCTGAGTGAGGAACTACAGCACCAAGGACAGCACAGTGCTGGGCAGGCCCCAGGGAGCAGTGAGGAGCTCTAGCCTGTGTGCCTGTCAGGCTGCAGGCCCTGACTTGAGGGCCACAAGGTGCAAGGGGGCTTCAGGGGAAGTGGCCCAGGGAGATGGTGGGACTGAGAGGAGAGAAGGAGGGCAGGACAGCTGCTGCCAAAGGGTCCCTGGGCTGGGACCCAGAGTAGAGGGTGGGCCTGGGTCCCCCCCTTCCCCTCTTATATTATATCTGGCTGCTGAAGTGGCCTCGAACAACCACACCTGATCCCTGCCAGATGGGGCTCGACTTGGGGTCGTGGTTGGCCACTGTGGCTGAAGGGTAAAGGACTGATGTGAACCTAACCCCTCCCGGAAGGGGGTGTGTGTGGACTTGTGGGTACTGCCGGAGGGCAGTGCCCTGAAGAGGATGTTGCCGGGGAGGAGCAGGGCATGTCCAAACAACAACGAACAGAGAGAGACGGATGGGACACCACCAGTGGAGGGCGCTCTGCTGTGAAGAGCTAATTCCCGGACTAACCAGCAGGAGGTGCAAGGTGGTGAGTCCTGACCCCATTACACTCCTCAAGGCATAGCTTCATAAGGCTGGGTTTTTGCATTACTAAAAGGTGATGAATTTCCATTCACCTCCTCTGAGATGGCCCCAGGAAAATCATTTCATGCCTTCCCCCCCCCCGTAAAATTCTATCTGTCTCTGACACACTGTTCAATGGAGTCCTTTGAACCCCCACCGTCCAGTTTGGCAACTGTTACATCTCCCCTCATGAGAAGTTACATACAATCTTGGCCTACAATAAAACACAAACAATTCAGTTAATACAACAGACTCCAAAGATACTTAAACTTAACTCAATAAGATCTCCCAAAGAAGAGGGAAAACAATTTCCTACAATTGCAGAAAATGGCCATATCTGTCACAGGGACCAGGAGGGAAAATACATTACATTTACAGCTGTACTGAGTAAGAATATGCAGTATATTAAAAATAGGAGAGAGAAGGAGGAAATTTTTTTCCTGCTCTTTCTTTCAGATGGTTGCACCTATGCCTGAATCCGCTGCTGCTTTGTACTAATTTTGAGGTCTATTAAATGCCCCTCATTCACAGCAATGAAACAAAACAGGGCTAGATCCTGTACTAATATGGAAACCTTCTTTTTGTCAGCAATGATAAAATATAGGTAAGATATGATGAGAAACAGTCAAATGAAAAAAAAGTTCCATTCAATTACATCATGTAATGGCAAACAGCTAAAAAGTGCCACATTTTTCAAGTGCTTATATGCCATGCTAGAAGTCTACATAATATGGGTGAACTAGCGTGCCTCATATTAAATGAGGATATTGATATAATAGGTATGACAGAAACTTGGTGGAATGAGGATAATCAATGAGACACAGTAATACCAGGGCACAAAATATATCGGAAGGTCAGAACAGGTTGTGCTGGTGGGGAGCGGCATTACATGTGAAAGAAAATGTAGAATTAAATGAAGTAAAAATCTTAGATGGACCAAATTGTATTACAGAATTGTTATGGATAGTAATTCCATGCTCTAATAAAAATAATTTAGCAGTAGGGATATATTACTGATCACCTGACCAGGATGGTGACAGTGAGTGTGAAATGCTCAGGGAGATTAGAGAAGCTATTAAAATTAAAAACTCAGTAATAATGGGGGATTTCAGCTATCCCCATGTCGACTGGGTACATGTCATTTCTGCATCCTGTCCTGAAGTAAAGTTTCTTGACATCTTTTGTCTGACCCAGTATGACAGTTTTTATGTTCTTAATAGGTGAACGGAGTGAACTGATGACTCTATCAGGAGGGAAGGTCCTAATCTTTGGCCTTGATGTCGATAGTAGAATGAGGATGAAGAGTTTTAAGGGGTTAGTGGACAGTTCTCTAAACTTTTTGTTTTAGAAACGTGTGAAGAAGGCAACCTGCTTTTGCTCATACCATGTATTATTGTTGTGCAGGACATTCATTTACCACTCAGAACGGTGTTCAGCTTCTAGAGCTAGAGAGTATGAGGCTCATTGAGGTAGATTTTGACTAGATTGGGGTATTAGAGTATGTACGTGCATGAGTGCACATTCACCTACAGATTCTACTATTCCCTCTCCCTTGAACAGAACACAATGAAAGAAAAAACACCAGAGAAAACAATACTGTTTCATGTTTATTTTCAGCTCACAGAAGATTTACACTGTCATTGACCACCAGATGCAGTAAAAGAAAATCTGTTTCTGAGAACAGAAAGCACTTACAAATGCTGCTGTTTTATTTCTGCCTTATGGTTACATAGATATTCTCATTTTCTCTTGTCTGAGCACAGATGGAAACTGAATATAAAAACACAACACAAGCAGCAGGAGCTTTATTTGGGTCCTTAACCAACCTTCTTCATCTTCTAGTTTTGAGTACTAATTTATTAATTAACAGAGTCCATAGCTACCTTATTCAAACTAGTTTTAAATGTCTGACTCTGGAAGAACTCTTCACTTAGTTTGGTAGTCCATTCCACAACCTGATACCACTCACTATGAGTAAACATTCTGTGAGATGAGGCCCCAAGTTTCTTTTCTTCAATTACATCTGACCACTGCTAGCTATCTCCTATTTAACATCCTGAATTATTCCTCTCAATCCCTATTGTTTGCTGCCTTCAAAGTATTTGCAAACTTTTGTGCCCATTAGTCAATTTTTAACCAAGCAACATTTAGCTACTATAATCACTCCTCATAAATCAGTCCCTGTAGCCCTACTGACCATTGATTCTGAATTCCCTCTAGTTTTTCAATATCTTTCAGTTAACGTACTGCTTAGATCTAGAGCTCATTGGGGAAAAAAATTATCCAAATGTTTTTTCAACTGAAAAAACTTAAACATGCATTTCAACAAAAAAATCTCAGGAAAAATATTTTTAAATGAAGAAAATTGGTTTTTGAAAAATTTGTTTTGGGAAAATTTTGAGTTTCCAAATTTCAAGTTTCCATTTTGAATTCGATGGGGTTTTATTTTTATATTAGTGTTACATTATTTCATGACAAGTCATGTCAGATGAAGAAAATTAGTCACTTGGACTGAGGTTGAGATGGAAATAGGAGAGACTTGTTGAAAGTCCCTGGGTAAGGATAAAAGGGGTAAAAAACATTGGTGATATCATGGTAGGGGTCTACTACAGACTACCTAACCAGGAAGAAGAGGTGGAGGAGGCTTTTTGTTTTAAACAACTAACAAAATCATCTAAAACACAGGACTTTGGTGATGGGGGACTTCAACTACTGACATCTGTTGTGAAAATAACACAGCAGGGCAGAGATTATTCAACAAGTTTTGGGAACGTATTGGAGACAATTTTTTATTTCAGAAAGTGGAGAAAGCAACTACAGGAGAGGCTGTTCTAGATTTGATTTTGACAAATAGGGAGAAACTGGTTGAGAATTCGAAAGTGGAAGTCAGCTTGATGAAAGTGATCATGATTTCATTAATTATTATTATTTTATTATTAGAGTTCATTATTCTAAGGAATGATAGGAGAGGGAGAACAGCAAAATAAAGACAATGGGTTTCAAGAAGGCAGACATTAGCAAACTCAGGGAGTTGATAGGTAAGATCCCATGGGAAGTAAGTCTCTAGGGGAAAACCAATTGAAGACAGTTGGCAGATTTTCAAAGAGACATTATTAAGGGCATAAGAGCAAACTATCCAACTGCATAGGAAAAATTGGGTTTGTTTAGTTTGGAAAAGAGCAGAGCGGACATAACAGTTTTCAAGTATATAAAAGGTTTGTTACAAGGAGGAGGGAGAAAAATTGTTCTCATTAACCTCTGAGACAAGGACAAGAAGCAATGGGCTTAAATTGTAGCAAGGGCGGTTTAGGTTGGACCTTAGGAAAAACTTCCTAACAGTCAGGGTGGGTAAGCACTGGAATCAATTGCCCAAGGAAGTTGTAGAATCTCCATCCTTGGAGATTTTTAAGATCAGGTTAGACAAACACGTGTCAGGGACGGTCTAGGTACTTAGTCCTTCCATGAGTGCTTGGGGACTGGACTAGATGACCTCTCAAGGTCCCTCCCAGTTTTATGATGCTATGATACCACTGAAACTTTCTATTTTTTATTTTATTATATACTTTATTTTGAAATATTTAAGGGAAGCTTCTACTTAGTACTGGTTGAAACATCTCCTTTTTCTAAATAAAACAGTTTGACACTTTAGTTCATTACAAAAGAGTTCCAAGTTACACTGTGCTCAATATGTCTGCATCCCATTAATGTGTGTGCTTGGGATCAATATTTCCCATGTGTAGTAATGGGAAAGTTTGGACAAACAATTACAGGTTCTGACTGTATGAGTTTCTGTCCAGATATCTTTAGATATCTTGGTATTACTGTTCAGCCTATACTAGTATTTTTGTTTTTCTAATTTAGTATCACCTGCAACTTTCATCTCTGTGCCTTTTCCCTTCTCTGCGCAACAATCGATAATATTATAAGTGGAGCTCATTGAATACTTTATTCAACAAATGTTAGTTATTTAGTGAACGATTTATTCAAAATACCATTCATATAATAAAACTGGGCCAGTACTGCCCAAAATATTCAATTAATAAGACATTTGTCAATAACAATACAATTAACTGAATGATATATTTGTCATTACCTCTGACCAGTTCTATTAAATAAATCGGGACCTAACACCAATCTCTGTGGTGCCACAATAGATGACCTTTTCCTCAACTTGAAACATTTCTGGTCAATGTTTCCCTTTGTTTATCCCTCTTTAGCCAATTTTCAGTCCAAAGAAAAGTGCTTTTATCCAAGTTCATTTTAAAGTAAAAGCATCCTCTAATCCACCATTCTGAAAAAAAGTCAACTTCTCTGTAAATGTGCATCCAGGCAGGAATATTATTTTCATGTGTCTTGGCTTTTGTCCTTTGTTACCCTGGCAGTCTAGAGAAAACCACGGTTGGAAGGATTATATCCCCTCCTTCCAAATTACTGGTCTCATTCTGTCACCAATACTTATCTCTATACAAGGTTTTTGTTCAGCTCAGAAGGGGGGAACCTGGATTGTGAAATGGCCAGAAGGCTGTGCCGTGAAGCAGAGGCAGTGCGATTGGCACTGCAGTGGGTCTGCAGGTGGCGATGAGGACAGGAGAGCCACCACTACTGGAGGGCACATCAGCTGACCCGAGCTATTTCTCAAAATGTCCAACAGGAGGTGCCAGTGTGATGAGTGACCACGTGACAGTCTGCAAGAACTAAAATGGTTTAGCTACCTAATAACTGGCTTAACAAACAAGTGTCAAAGCCTTTGACATTCTGTCCCTGTACAAACTGGGCACAACGTCCCCACCCGCCATGGAGCATCATCTGGATACAGAAAACAAAGAGGCATGCTTGGTTTTAAAGACACACTCTCTGAAGCCCAGGAAAAAGAGAGAGTGAGAGTGTGTGTGTGTGTGTGTGAGAGAGAGAGGCTCCGCAGAGAAGCATTCACAGCTCCTGAAGGAAAGTCTATAGCAGTAGACCTTCAATACATCTTCTTTGTCTCTAGTTTTGTTTATCACTAAGTTAGTTACAGGTTTGTGCTGAGCAAGCATGGTTGGTAAATAGGGCTATAACCTAGAGATCCATTCTAAAAGTCAGGATTCCACTCAGAGATATATAGGTGCTGCTCTGTCACTTGAAAGGGATGCCCATGGAAAGAGTTGAGTAAGGGGTCATAGGTCCAGCAAACCCAAGAACCATGACAGCTTCTCTCCCATTAGATCTGTAAGAAGTGAATTTATAGTTTGGAAAAAAGGTGGAAAGAAAAATGAACCCCCAAATTCCCCTGACCATTAAGTCATGATCTCTTCTTTGTTTCTACCTTTTAGGCCCCAATCCTATAATCAGATCCATCCATCCAGGACTGGGGATCAGATTATAATTCCTTCCGTGACAATAACTGTATTCTTCTTTTGGTCCTGACACTTATATTATTATTAATAATAAAGTACGAACATCAAAATGACAAGGAGGAAAAGGACAAGAGCTGACTGCGATGGGATAGACAAGAAGCAATTCTCACTCCCTGCCCACATATCCATTTAGTGCCCCCCTCATTGATTTCATTGGGCTTTTGGATCAGGTCCTTACTGTACTGCACCAGGGAACTTTTACATGGTTTAAACTGCATAGGATTGTGGTTTAAAGACTGTTTGGTGCTCTGCATCCCTCCCAAATCAGTTCATCCATCATTTTTCCTACCCTTCTCTTGCAGTGATTGCTATGGGTATGGATGGTATAGGGTAGGAGTGTAAAGAGGATGTTGGAGTGAGCCTAAATTGATTACTCATCTGTCAATCCACACATCATTCTTCACAGCACCATTAATCATTGGCGGTGGAAAAGCCTACAGAGGGTTGAGGCTTCACGAAACCAACAGAGCTTTTAAAAAGGGAAGTTCGGAGTTGTTTTGTGAAAGATTTTAGATGCTTATTTTTCTTTAAATACATTTTTCCTCTGAAAAATTGATTCAGAATTCATCACACACACATGCTTTCCTGAACTGGAACAACATTTTACATTTATTGGCAAGAGACCCAGAGATCACTTGGCAGTTTTCTCTCCCCAGGCACCTTATTCTGTTCACTAGCAGTGAGGGGCCAACCTCAGAATGTTCAACAGTTTGGGTCAAATAAGGACTCAACTCTAGCTGCTTATTAGACAAAATGTCCCAGGGCATAGCTGGAAGAAGTGCTGGTCAATAGGCAGCATTCTTTTCTGTGAGTCACAACTGAGCAAATGCTCCCATATAATGCTAGGATACTCTGTTCATGAGGGGAAAAAAGTGAAAATATCAAACAAACCTTTTCTGAACTTCTGAAAAGGGTCTGTTCAGCTGGCACAAATCTCTGCCCATGTACAGGTATATTGAGCACTGAGGCAGTTGTTAGGTTAATTCCTGGTTCCTGGCTATCCCACCACCTCTGTGCAAATCCATGCTTCAGGACTTGTCTTCCCCTACACACAAGATCTGTTCTGGGGCAGGAATTTTAGAAATCCCTCTCTGACTGGATATGGATGCATTAGCATTGACTTAAACTTTTCATACTGTGATGGAGTCAGACCAGCAGGATATAAGAGAGTGCTGGAAGGCAGGTATATTAGTCTCAGGATGTGCAGGTCCCTGTTCCTTGGATAGCCAAACAAAGGCTATTCCAGGCCATTCAAGACACCTAGGGCCAATTAAGAACCTTCTAGAAAGGAGTAGAAACAGCTAGCCTAATTAGGATACCTGAAGCCAATCAGGGACTGGCTGAAACCAGATAAAAACCTCCCAGTTAGTCAGGTGGGCTGTGGGTGTCAGGAGCTGTGAGAGGAAGTTGTACTGTTGGTGAGACTGAGTGGTGGACAACATATCATACTGAAGGAAGGAGGCCCTGAGGTAAGGGTGACGTGGAGTTTGAAGAAGCGGAGACTGCTGTGGGGAAGTAGCCCAGGGAATTGTATTGTGTTTTGTGCCTAAAAGGTCAGCCATCTTAGCTGATACTATTAGGGTCGCTGGGCTGGAGCCCGGAGTAGACGGCGGTCCCGGGCTCCCCCCTTTTCCATCTTCCATACTGGCCTGTGATGAAGGTAACTTACTAGGCGGTGACTCTTGTCAATTATACTGAGAAAGGGAGGTCACTCTGGGGCCTAGATGAGTTTCTGAGGCCCTATATCTGCCAGGAAGCGCAGGACCCACAAGTACAAACTTGGAGCTTTGTCACAATATTTACAATCTACCTGGAGACAATTTAAACAGAACTTTGTAGAATTATAAGGGCCAGGACATTTAGAGTTAATTATATATTAAAATGCCTAAACATTTGAAAGTATGGGCACAGAGTTAAGCCATCTCTGATAGTCTTAAAACTGCCCCTGTACATCTGCAAACCATCCATGAAAATTCATGAGAAAAACGTACACTTATAAACCACATACTACCACTATACTTTCCTACCTCTGACACACACAAGTATGCATCCTACACAACCACAGATTTGTAAGATGCAGCACCTAACCAACCACAGATTTAACACACACACACATATATCATGGAGACTTTCAGCACAAGTACAGTGGAAAAAAACCCCAATACACACAGTAACACTAAGAGCATAATGTTCTGACCAAAATTCCCTCCACAAGTTTCTCCAGTTACTCAGCCTGAAAAAGATGCTCCCTTCCCCAACGGGCCTTATATTGTACCCTGAAGGTAAAAAGCAAGGGCTATATCTGAATAACACAGGAAACATCTTCTACAGTCTAGGACAGTCATATAAATAGGACCTATCAGCAGATTTGTCCCGTGCAATCTCAGGATGGTGCATGGAAAGAAAAAGACAGTCTCTCAGGACCCAAACCTTTTAGGACTTTATAGATAAAAAATGAATACACTGAATTGCAAACCAGAAGCCTGGGGAGTCTATAGAGAATAGTTGGGGATACGTAGGCTTCACATGACTGATACAGCCAACCAGTCTCATTTTGTGTTGGCTAATGCTTGGCTAAGTACCATTTAGAGCTAGTGATTGTAATCTTGTCTGGAGGTGATAAAGGCAGGAATGAACACAGTGGGGTCCATGGCATAGAAGAAATGTCACAATCTCCTAGTTAAACAAAGGTAATGATAGGGTCTTATGGCCACTGCCATTTCCTGAGACTGAAAAGAGCAGTTGGGGATTTCAGAGTCCATAGAGGCTGTTAATATCCCCTAAGCCAACCAGCATCACCCGGGTCTTGTCTGAACTGAGCCTTGCCAGTCCTATCACAGCCAGACTACAGGAAAGCCGATCATTTTACCATCTAGGCCTGCAGAGAGTAGAGCTGAGCATTGTCCACATACTAAAGACATTGCAGCCTAACCCACCTCAGTATTTCCTCTAGCAACTTCGCCAAGGGAGTCACTTCAGAAAAAATGGTGTGGGGAGGTGGAAGGGAGATTTTTGTCAGCATACAGAACATTATATGTGGTTATAGTTTGGGGGAGGAGGGGAATGGAGCACATAGATTCTGAAAAGTCCCAGAGGCACTATGCCCCCTTGTCCAATAGCAAATGATGTTCCTGAACTTCACGTATATGTTGAACAGGAAAGCTGACATACCTGTACAATCCCATGTGAAAGAACTCTAGGAGTAGATAAGCAATTTTGCTCTAGCTAGGACCTTACCAAGAAGGGGACAGAGTCACTGACATGTGACTCCATCCTCTCCTGGCAGGAGTCAACAACAACTTGGAATCAGTAAATAGCGAAAGTAGCTCAAAGAGCCCCTATGGACACCTAATCTTCTGTGCATCGCCAGTAGGAGATCATCACTGGCCATGAAACTAATGGTGCTAGTTTCTGTACCACACCCTGGCTTCAGACCTGGTTGAAAGAGATCAGATGTTAAATGAAAAGCACTGTGACACAACCTTCTGTAAAATATATTTATCTGCAAAGGACATTGTGAGGATTCATGTTAGCACAGCACTCTGCTAACATAAAATCTTACGCTAGAGCTCAATTATAATCAAAGGACTTACAATATTCCTCATATGTTTCAACAATATTGTCAGGTGGGTGTTCTCATAGGATATGACTAACTGCACTCCAGGTTTCTGTTCAGTAGATTTAGGACCTGAAATAAGCAAAAGAAATTAATTTCCAATTACTGAAAAAGTGAATTTCCAGTTAGTGGAAATGCATAGCTAAAGCATTGAAATACTATTTTAAATAACATGTATAACAAAATATTGCCTGCTTAAAGAAGATCTGGAATTAGAAAACACTAAAGATGAGCTTGTTATAAATATTAGAGAGACCATTAAGAGATTTTAAATGTTCCATTTGTCATCAGTCTGAATTTCAGCTGGAATGTTATGACTTAATTGTCTATACCCTAAGCGTATTTTTTAGAAAAATGAATTAAATTGATCTGTTTGTGATTTTTCTTATATATTTTTTTAAAAAATGTTACATGAGTTTCAATTTCCTCCAGTTTGCAGTGGGGGAGGGATGCGGGGGCAGGGGGAGAAGAGAGAAGCTCCTACTTGTGTAGGAAGCAAGGCATGTAAATCAGTACAGAATTTGGCTCACATTTATAGACACAAGCATTTGCAGAAAGGTTCCAAGATTTATGAGAGCTAAAGATACTAGGTATAAAGAAAAAGAAAAGATGGCTGTATTTTTGCCAATTGCAGGCAGGTGAAAGTAACATTCCTTACTTACCAGTAGGGGGCCAGCTCCAGCCCACAGAAGGGGTGAGGCTAGGGGTCAGCGTCCCCCAGCCAGCCTATCCGCACTGCCTTGTCTGCACTGCCTGGGGCTCCAGTGGTGATTTATAGGGCGCAGGGCTCTGGCCGCTGCTGTGGTAGTGGCGGCTGGGGACCTGGGCCCTTTTAAATTGTGGCCCGGGGCAGCTGTCCCTTTTCCCACCCCCAGCAGCTCCCCAGGAGAGAAAGGGGTGACGATGTGAAAGTGCTTTAACGTCAGCTGAGTACGGGCCGGTACCAGTGGCCACTTTTTACTGATACACCATACTGGCCCGTACCCGCTGACTTTCACCCATTGGCCTGATACTTTGCAGATATCCTTATTAACATGCAGTTATAGCCCGATCCTGTTCACATTGAAACCAGTGGCAAAAATTCCATCACCTTGAATGCAAGCCCATTCAGGTTTATAATCTGAACCCTGACTCAGTACTTCCTATTAGCACCTTTAGAGGCACTGAGCCAAATATCATCACCAAAAAAGTTGTGGTTCTTTTTAAATTGTGGGATAATGAATGCAAGTTAGCTGTCTTGCTGTAGAATCCTAATGGAGAGGCACACGTACCTTTTACAGTGATGTAGTTAGGTCAAGGTCAACATTTTACCTCCCCTCCTGTGGTTGACCTCATGTTGCTTGAAGCAAAAATGACAGTCTCTTGACTCCACTAGGATGTTTGCAGAGAGATAGCTAACCCTTTAATTTATCCTGCTGAAAAAAATATTCTCAACCTCTATGTAAACTACCCTAACTTTATTGAAACAAGTAGGGTTTCATTTTACTGACACTAGGACTGAATTTGGCCCATTATATCAATTGACTAGACTAACAGAAGGGTGATGGTTTGCTCCTATTATTATTTGTTGTTTTATTGTCATGCCTAGAAGCTCCAGCCATGAACCAGGATCCCACCATGTTGGGTGCTGTAAAAACACACAAGTAAAAGACAGTCTCTGCCCCCAAAAGCTTGCAATCTTAGTATAAGCCAAGAGCTGGATACAGGTAGATGGGGGATAGGGGGACCAGATGTCCCATTTTTATAGGGACAGCCCCAGTTTTTTGGGGACTTTTTCTTACGTATTACCTCCCACCCCCATCCCGTTTTTTCACTGCTGCTATCTGGGCACCCTAATGGGGGAGTCCAATGAAACAATATTGTCTAATAAGACAAGATAGGCACAGGGTGGGGAAGGGGTAGGACACACAAGCAGCGTGAACAATGGGATGACAGCAACTGTCATGTTAGGTCCACCCTTTGTGGGGATGGGGTGATACTTAGGAAGGGATCAGCTAAATGAAAAGGAAAAGGGAAAGCAAGGAGGATGAGAGGAACAGGACAGAGGAAAAGAGGAGAAGGCGGAGCAGGTGTGGAGTGAAGCTGAGAGGAAGAGCCTGAGGAAGGGAGGGCTGGAGCAAACAACTAATCAACAGAGGGCAGAGAAAGTCAGAGCACTTTGTACTGTTTTGACTGGACTGTCGAGAGGTCCGAGCTTTGGCTGCTCCTGTTCCTACCGGCTGGAGTCTCCGGTTGGCTTCTCTCTACTGCTCTCCATCATGCCATGAGGTGGGAGTGGAGGCACTCTCTGGGTCCTTGTGCCACTGACTAAGAAGCTGTTGATGGGAGGGATGACCCCAGCTGGGCTCCACTTTATGCACTCTCTCCCCCAGGGTAGCAATCCTTGCTTTGGCTTTATCTGTTGCTACCAATCTGCGGTCGGCCCCTTTCTGCAGATTTCACACCTCCCACACCTAGATCCCAGTGCACCCAGACTGTACCAGGGTCTCTGCTGGAGAATTGAGTTAGGCACTTAGGAGCCTGTGTCCCATTGACTTTCAGTGAGGTGTAGGAGCCTAGGTCACTTTTGAACATGAGATTTAGGCTTCTAAATGAGTTAGGCCTTGCGACGCTGCGCGAAACACCAAAACATCTTTGAAAATCTGAGCCCTAGTCTGTGCCTCAGTTTCCCATTATTTTACAAAAGATTTGGAGAATAAATGCATAGATACTTGGGAGAGGCACAGACTTTATCATGATGGCAGCTGGATAATTAATTAGATAATCTAAATACTCCCAAAACTTTGGGAAAGTTCAGATCAAAATCTGAACTTCATAACTATTCCTTATCTTTACAGAGAGCCCAAAACCCAGATCCACAAACTCCTGAACTCAAGAGATATTTTTTGATTCTCCCCTCCCCACCAAAAAAAAGGGACTTGAGAGGCTGGACTTGAGCAGAAAGACATGCAACTCTGATATGGCCAATGCCAGCATACAACGCAAGGGAAATCTTTGCTAAGTACTCATGAACAGAAAACTGAACAGAATAGGTAAAACCTGCCTAACTAGAAAGCAGAGATGCTGCTGTCCTCCTGCTGTGATAATTTGCATACCTATTATTTTCAAAAATAGTTTTGTAAACTGGCCACATTTATGTAGTTCAGTTAGGGCTGTCAATTAATCACAGTTAACTCATGCAATTGACTCAAAAAATGAATCAATTAAAAAAATTAATCACGATTAATCACACTGTTAAACAATAGAATACCAATTAATTAAATATTGTTGGATGTTTTTCTACATTTTCAAATATATTGATTTCAATTACAACAGAATATAAAGTGTGTAATGCTCACTTTATATTTTTTATTACAAATATTTGCACTGTAAAAATGATAAAAGAAATAGTATTTTTCAATTCACCTTATACACATACGGTAATGCAATCTCTTTATCGGGAAAGTGCAACTTATAAATGTAGTTTTTTTGGTTACATAACTGCACGCAAAAACAAAACAGTGTAAAACTTTAGCGTCTACAAGTCCACTCAGTCCTACTCGATGTTCAGCCAATCACTAAGAGAAACAAGTTTGTTTACATTTACAGGAGATAATGCTGCCCACTTCTTAATTACAATGTCACCTGAAAGTGAAATCAGGCATTCGCATAGCACTTTTGTAGCTGGTGTTGAAAGATATGTGCTAGATGTGCTAAAGATTTGTATGTTTCAGCTATTTATCCAGAAGACATGTTTCCATGCTAATAACATTCATTAAAAAAGAATGCATTAATTAAATTTGTGACTGAACCCCTTAGGGGAGAATTATGTCTCCTGCTCTGTTTTACCTGCATCCTGCCGTATATTACATGTTATAGTAGTCTCAGATGATGACCCAGCATGTATTCGTTTTAATAATACTTTTACTGCAAATTTGAGAAAATGCAAAGAAGATACTAATGTGAAATCCTAAAGACAGCTAAAGCACTCGACCCAAGGTTTAAGAATCTGAAGTGCCTTCCAAAATCTGATAGGGCTAAGGGGTGGAGCATGCTTTCAGAAGCCTGAAAAGAGCAATGCTCTGATGCAGAAACTACAGAGTTTAAGCCACCAAAAAAGAAAATGAACCTTCTGCTGGTGGCATCTGACTCAGATGACAAAAATGAACACGAGTTGTTCCACACTGCTTTGGATCGTTATCGAGCAGAACTCATCATCAGCATGGATGCATGTCCTCTGGATTGATGGTTGAAGCATCAAGGGACATATGAATCTTTAGGGCATTTGGCACATAAATATCTTGTGATGCCAGCTACAACAGTGCCATGCAAATGCCTGTTCTCACTTTCAGGCCTGTTCTCACTTTTCAGGCATCTTGTAAACAAGAAGCAGGCAGCATTATCTCCTGCAAATGTAAACAAACTTCTTTGAGCGATTGGCTGAACAAGAAGTAGGACTGACTGGACTTGTAGACTCTAAAGTTTTACATTGTTTTATTTTTCAGTACAGGTTTCTTTGCACACAATTCTACATTTGTAAGTTCAATGTTCATGATAAAGAGATTGCACTACAGTACTTGTATTAGGTGAATTGAAAAATACCATTTATTTTGTTTTTTGCAGTGTAAATATTTGTAATAAAAATAATATGAAGTGAACACAGTACACTTTGTATTCTGTGTTTAACTAAAGTCAATATATTTGAAAATGTAGAAAACAAAAAAATTAAACAAGTGGTATTCTGTTATTGTTTAACAGCATGACTAATTGCGCAAGATTAATTTTTTTAAAGTGTGCAACAGCCCTAATTTCAATGCTAGAATGATTTTGTTATAACAATCTACTCCCAACACCCTTGTGATATTGCATAATGACTAGGTGAGCATCATTAAGAATCACTTAAACAGTGACAGGAGGAGAATGAAAACAATGCAATGAATTGCAGAACTTCATAATTTCAGTGTTTCTCTTGGGTAATTAAAAGTACATGGAAATTGGTTAAATAGTTTTTCATGAATAGCCATAAAAATTGTGCTAAAGCAATTGTAACAATACAGAGGATAGAGTACTTGAGTACAAAACAGGGAGTTGTTTTTGAACATAAGGGTACAATTCTCTTGGGAGCTCTGTTGATACTGTGAGGGCAACTTCAGCAGTTTAGAAAGCGCACCAGATCTCAGCGTGTAAATGACAGTGATAGAATCCAGTTGAGAATCATCCTTGTCCCACCCCTTTTTTATCTATTCTATTAATGTTTTAGAAAGTGAAACTTTCCATCTAATGGAAGAATTCTTCTCTAGAAATCAGCATTTTTATATGCAAGAAATAAATGTATTGATTGTTTAACTTTCTTGAGGACAGTGCAATACATCGGGGGAAATGCATATATTAATCACGTGAAAATCTGAGGTCTGAAACAGACACCATAGATATGAGCATGGCTATTTAAATTTTTTTTTTTGCCTTTTTCCAATTTATATATGAAACGGCTTTAACAACAAAGATAAAATGAACTGAACACAAGGAAGAAAGGGGAAAAAAATGAATACAAGGAGTCTGATTCAGCAAGGCACTGAGGAGGCTCCTCTGAGGCATGAATCACCTTCAACTTCCATCAGCTACAATTAATAATAGCAGCCAGATGCCATCAACTATTTTTAGCCATCAGGCAACAGTTTAGACACTCCTGCATTCAGTGCCAAATTGTGGTCCCACTGAAGTCAATGGGCATTTTGCCATTTTCTTCTGAGACCAGAATTTTGACAGAAACTATAATGGAGCACACTGCTCTGATGCCCAATCTGGATACGGAACAACTGGTAGACCCGCATGCTTGGGCTCTGCATTGGTAAAAGGTGGTGTGCTCTGTCTGTTCTCTCTTATAAACAAAAGCCAAACATTTGTCTAATGGAAGACACAGCCAGAACTCCCATTGACGTCAATCGAATCAAGATTTGACTTCTGCGCTCACTGAAGCTCCTATGAGTGCCCAACGCGTGGCCCCAAGGCTAAATAGAGTTCACAGATTCTTTTAATATGACTTGAGAATGCTCCTTCCCTGGGACTCCAGGGTAAGGCTTGAGTCAGCTGTGGGTTCTTTTTATTTTTGATGGTTAAAAACTAAGCAAGCTAATTCATTTGGAAATTAATTGCAATGTGAGGCTGAATGATTTGCAGTTTTGCCAGGTTTGTGTTCCCCTTATTTATTTGGCTGGCCATTTTTTAAAGAAAATTACAGCCCTACTTTATGCTCTCCAATGTTTCTGGAATCATTGTTTTTAAATAAACCATGCACTGTAGTTGTCATGTTGTATGAGAAATTAAGAAAATAAGGGAACAGAAGAAGAGAAATTGAAAAAATCTCCTTGAGGGAAACTACCCTGGAAGAATACTTTGCTTTTATACACCAAAGGATTGCAAAGTGCTGTGCAAACACTAACTAAACAAGCTTTGCAGCACACCTCCAAGGTAGGTAAATCTTATTCTATCTTCTACATCCTTTGATTTGTGTCTGACCATTCCCCTCAAGACCTGTTTTAATGATCTACCACCAAAGGCTGATGGAACCAGTTCAGTTTGAGTGGATTGGGGTACAATATGGCAAAAATGACCATACTGGCAGTTTGGTAGAGAATTATAATCCTCCTGTCATTGACTGTTGAAAGATTAGCTCCTAACAATCTCTTGCCTAGAGTGGGCCTCATGAAATACTAATGGCCTAAAAAAGATGAAATACTAGGAACACAAGAAGCAGCACATATGAGCAAGTGCAGCAGAGAGAGTTGTCATGTATCACAAGGAAAAGTACAACAGTCCGGTCTCTGTAGGGGTGACTCCCACTTTAGGCACTGGGAATAAAGCCTGTACAGGGAGTGTAATGCACATCTCCCCCCTTCAATGATCCTGGCTCTTGCTTTAAAAGGAGATAGGTCCTATATCTCTGCTGGTTTGAATGGGCACAGCTCTACTGACATCACTGGTGCTGTGCCTAATTGTGCCAACACAAAGCTTGGCCTCTATGTGAACTATTAGAAATGACAACAACCATTTCATTTCTTCATAGTGTGTAGTTGGATGGTCTGGAATTTTAATACTTTCAGAGATGTAATTCACTAACAGAAAAATAAACTATCACTGAATATCAAAATTGTTTTGATGGATATTTTCCCACAAAATAACTTTTTTTGGTCATCATGAAACACCTTAGGCAAAATCATTTTTGATATCTGTTCCCCTCATAGTAGGCTCAGAGAACCAGGATGCATAAAATATTGAGTATATTTCAGAATGCATCCCAGTGGGAATACTGCATCTGTATTCACGACAAAGTAAATTTGGCACTGAGTTTTAATCTCTTCATTGCTAGGAGCACGGTACAAATTCATACATTTTAATTTTTATTTTACTTCCTTTAATAAGTGTAATTACCTAGAATCATTGACAATTAAAGTGATGTAAGTGAAGGATGTTGTCAATCAAAATTCATAATCTGCTTGTTATGGGGTATTGTTTTTATTTTATATTCATTCTAACTGAGACAGGGCTGAAGGACAAATCACCAAGCTCTGACTCAGGCAAAACTCTTATTAAAGCCAAGTGGAGTTTTGCCAGAACAGAGAGACAGTAAAAATGGAGGCCTGAATTATTCCATATATAGAAAAAAAAAAGAGTAAAATCTCTAGGCAGGGGAAGGGAAGAGGGAAGGTGTCTCCACACAGAATTCCCCTCCTTCTACACTATCACTCCACTAAATACAGGGATGGGGCTTTACTCCTTGAGAATATGCTCAGGGCCTGCCTTCACGTCTGAAAGATCCCAGGGCTTCTATGGGAACCCAGGGCCTCACAGGGCAATGCACTATACCTTCCCCCACAGAATAATAGAACCATAGGGTTAAGTAGGGACCTTCCCTCGAGCTTGTCATGCCCTTGCTCCTCGCCCCTCTTCACCAGAGCCTCCTGCACATTGCAAAATTGCTGATTGGGCCCTTGGGAGGTTTTGGGAGAGAAGGGGATGTGCTGATTGGCGGGGCTGTCGGTGGGCGGGAGGATCTGAGAGTTGGAGGGGGAAAGTGGAGGGGAGGCTACTGACAGATTATTGTGGCTCTTTTTTACCAATGTTCATTGGTAAATTCTCGCTCCTTCTCAGGCTCAGGTTGGCCACCCCAGGTTTAGACCCACCTCTGCATTGCAGCATACAATGTCATCAAGACCAATTCCCCCTTAAAGTGATCAAAATGAATAATTTACATGCCTAGGCTAACACGTGCAGATTCTTCTGGCCAGTCGGTTTTGGACCCATCGAGAAAAAAGCTGAGGACGTATTCATTCTGAAATCAAATTAAAAAAAAACAACAGAAATATTACATGCTGTGCATGGGTGGGGGATGTGCTCCATTTTCCAACACTGGCCTCGAACAGCAATGGGCTGGTTTGTCTCTTGCACATGCACTAGAAGAATAAGCAGGAAAGGGAAACCTCTTCCCTCTCATTGCAGGGCTGCATGGCAGGATAGGGCCCAAGTACTCCCTTGGATGTTGCTCTATGAATCCAGATGCACATTTGCACCCCTGAATGGGGAGTAATCACAGCCCCGACCATCTGTGCAAAAACTGGGTTTGACAGCAGGCACTAACAAGGGTGCATGATGCTCCTTTTTCGGGGCAGCAGGAAAGCAGCACACCTGAGGGAGTTGCACCTTGGCCCCATGAGCCATCCTGCTGAATGACTCAGGGACACTATGTCTTTGCTTCTTCCTGTCCGCATGCCTCAATGGCAAGGCCAAAACGTGGGCTCAGATTAGTGTTTCTAGTTGGTAAATATGATGCAAAAAATTTCATCCCCACCCTCTGTACAGCCCTTCTGTGGAGGGGAAGTGGTGCAGAAGGTCTTGCATTGGTCCCCTGCAAGCAGGGGACCAATTCACCCTATGCACTGGATCAGTGCAAGGCCTGTGGCACCACGTAACTTAAGTGGTGCATATGTCTTCTGTTGGCTCTCTGTACCCTCTCATTCTAACAAGGCTAATAAAGAGTTAACTTCCTGACAGAGGGCAGACATGCCGACGGGAAGAAGAGGATCATTTTTCACCACATTGTTTAAAGAGGCCTCACCTCTTGTGCTAGATTAGAGGTTTTATTTGTGTTAACTGACCCAGGGTCCTCTAGTAAACAGATGTAAAAGGTAGTTGAATTCAGTTTTAGAGCAGTAAAGCAATAAACCAAATCCCCTGGTCTCAAATATTGTGCAGTGCAATAAAAATGTGAATTTCAAAACGAACACTTATAAGAGTTCTGAATCAAGGGGGGACAGTAATTGCATTTTATTAGCTTTTTCATAAAGCAGCATGTCAGATTGTACACGGTTTAATGTGGTTAAACTAGCCACATTTATATCGGTGTTACCGGCATTGACAATATAACAAACTGGATGCTGCATAAGAGCCTTTTCAGATTTCAGCATTCAAATGTCATCAGCATTTTACAGGGCTAAGAGAAATAAGATGTCTCTTTTCAACAGCATGTCCTGCTTCAGTTTGACAAAATGCAGCAAGGGACAAAACCAGAAAAAAGAAGAGCTTAATGACAAATGTAGCTCCGAGAGCAATTAACGTCTGGGATTAGCAGACTGAAGAACAAGGACCATATGCTCAGCATTCAGATAGGATTTAACAATTTGGATTTATTTTGACATTTGCTTTTGCTTTTTATTTTTTATTTTGCTGTTTGAAAAATAAAACCTCCAAAATGCTTCTAAAAATGTCACTTTTCCTTTATTCGAATAGGAGAAGTGGTGATTAGCAAGAAAGTGCCAGTACTCCAGATAATGCCGAGTGTTGACAAATAAAAGGTAACTTACATCTTCTGGGGATATCTCACATGTGAACACATACACTGCTTCAGGTAGTAGTGTCATCATGAACATTTATTAAACAATAGCCTTATTCCCTGTGGGACTCTTATTTGCTTTTTCAGCATAAGTCTCTACAGGCAGGTGTAGGGAGACAACAATTGAAGGAGTATATTTTTGGCAGCTTGGCCCTTATTCAACAGTATGAAAAGAAATGTAAGTAGTCATCCTACCTTCACAAACTCGAGAGGACAGGCATGAGGAGGAGGAAGGAAGAATATGTTAACACATTGGAAAGGGAAATAAAAATTCTTTACTGAGCACCCTGTCTTTCTACTTCCTCTTGCTTGCCCTTTGAGCACTAGATGGGTAGATTTATCATAGTGACACAAGGAGAGTACTGAGTGGGAAGAGTGGAGGATTATTTCAGGTTGCGATACTTGCAAGTTCCCATTTTCACTAGTATCTGCACTGTCATTTAAGAGCACATGGCAAACGGTGCAAAATTCCATGACAGGCATAAACATAATGGGCTCCGTTCATCTCTGGTGCCTCATTATTGATGCCAAGGCATTAATTTTGCTCTCTCTCTCTCTCTCTCTCTCTCTCTCTGTGTGTGTGTGTGTGTGTGTGTGTGTGTGCGTGTGAGTGAGTGAGTGAGAGAGAGAGAGAACGAGAACAATGATGTACTCAGCATGGTAACAACACAAATGGGGAAACAAAAAAGGTTAGTGCTGGGAAGTGAAAAGGGAGAAAAAAAGTCCTTCAGTCCTGACAGCCCAGAACCCAAGGGCAGATTGGGCAGCCTACATAGGGCACATGAAAATCCTGCCAAGGAGAAGATCTCCAAAGTGTTTCTTGTAATAGGCATCCATCCCATAACTGCTCAAGAGACTGAGTGGAGGCTGGGATCTTAAGCACTGGGAGAATGTCTGCATAGTACAAGACATGCTTATTTATATGTCAGTTCACCAAATAATTTAAACACATGCTTAGGTGCATTCCTATTCAGCAAGATACAAACACATGCTTAACTTTAGGCTTGTGCTTAAGTCCAATTGCAGTCAATGTCAATGGGGCTGAAGCATGTGCTTAAGTGCTCTGCTGGACAGGGACAGACTGATGTATTAGAGCCTAGGACAATACAGATTAAATCAACAAAAACTGTATGTTTTAGATTAATTGCTAATGATCAGAAGTATTTGGTGCTGATCAAATGGTTTTGGTGGCCTCAGTACATTTCCAAGTAAATAGGTATTCATGTTACAAAGACACATCCCAATGAGTGGCACTAACTGACCCTGTGTTGTCAATTTCAACATAAACTAAGGAGTGAATTGACCATGAACATTCAACTACTCTTTCACAGAGAGAAATGTTCTCCCCAGGTCAGTAAGTCTCTTAAAACAATGCCTAGACTAGGAATTTTAGGAAAATCTCCAATCATTGGTCTTATTTTTATCTAATAAAAATATAATCTGTAAAGTTTAATGGTTGATGTTCACCCAGTTGAATCACAAAGTCAAGTATTCTAGTGGGGAAATCTATGTAACTGAGCTGTGGGTGTGTCTCTGTTCAGAATTCATCAATATGCTCAGCTGTTAAAATTGAAAGGACCAAATTTCTGCTCTCAGGTATGCTGGTATAAATCTAGAACGCCTAATGCTACTGACTTTAATGTATATATTGTGTAACACAGTAGACCTTGGCCAGCCTTCTCTACAGGAGCCTAAGCAAAAATGATCTTAATACTTGGGCAAATCAATTAATCATAGTCAGATTTCTAGCCAGCAATAATTCCAGTAGAAAAAGAATCAACCTGATCTGTTTTTTCAGCTGTCTGCCTATCTTCTCTACTCGGGTTAGGGTAGGTCTGTCAGAGAACTCTCATGCTTCTGTTACAGTTCAACAGGCCAGAGAAGCAGCAGGAAAGAAATAAATCAGAAAAAACTGACCCTGCTGCAGCTATGACATCTTCAGGAAATGATAGGGGAAAATAGGAGACATTTTGGCTCTGCTTACTTGCAGTGTGTACATGAAAAGTGAAAATTCAAGGGAGCCACACACTTCAGACCCTCATTATTTCCATCACATTAGAGCGACCCCATGAAATGAACACTGGAGTAATTTTCTGATTTCACTTGCACTGGTGTAAATCCGGAGTAGCTCCAGTGACACCACTATGTACATGAGGGGAGAATTTGGCCCTGGAGATAATACAACCTTCCGCTATATTTATGAGGGATTTCTTTGCTCAAGTAAAAGAAATATGTGAAAAAATTAAAATACAGGTATGTCCCTTTTCAACCTTAATTACTTTTTTGCAAAGCATTAATTAGACTAGCAAAAGGTGCAAAATTATTGGCCTGATTCTCATTTATATTAATGTCTTAAAGTGGGTACTTATGTAATTTACAGCCATTTCAATTTACATTTAAAACATCTTAACATTGCCAGAGTGGTGTAAAAAGACTTCAGTACAGATGAAAATCAGACCTCGTATGAGTTATCAGACCTCAATGTGTTAGAATGACATCTGATGTTAGCAGCGAAATGTCAATGAAATCAATGCACTTTTGTGTGCTTACACTAATACTGAATTTGGCCGAATGTTTTCAGAAGTATCCTGTAGATAAGTAAAAACAATTGCACACAGGAAAAGAACAATACACATCACTTTTCCCCACAGTTAAGGTAGTGTAGTTTTGCTAATTGAGCTTTCTATGAAATTTTCAAAATCCCAATCCAACCATCCCCCAAAACAACCCCAAAGCCTTTATGCATGAACTCAATGGGACAAATCAGGTATGTTTAATTAAGCACATACATTTTGGCAGGACAGGAGTTGAAAGCTAAAAATCTGTGAGCTCCATGAGCACACTGCAAATACAATATATGGAAACAAAAATAAACCCCACATTTTTTTTAAACAAGAAGAAATGAGAAAATAATCATGCCCAGCTGAGTAAGTTTATTAATTCTAAACAGCGACTCCTTGCACACACTCAGGTACATGGATTGCTAGCTTCCTATTTATTCAAAATATTGAGGGCTGATAAATTAATATTACTTTATATTCAGTTCCTTTTGTAGGCCAGGGCCAGCTGCAACATCTCCCTTCAAACTATACAGAAAAAAATCACCGTAGTCAACAACTGACATGTTGCTGCTTGACACAGGACCCAAGAGCTGACTCAGTTAGTGGTTCCTTAATTTGGTTTTGACTTCTTAGGGAGTGGACAATCTCCTACAGCATGGCATTAAAACGATGAGCCATTGTGACAGCCCTAATTTATTTGATATATTATAGCTTTTGGATGGTTAGGGACCTGCAATCTCCATTTAGCCCATCACTCAGATAGAGTTAGCAGTGGGCATAAAAAAGAACGGCCTGTGAATGTCATAGCTTTGATTTACACTGAGATAATATGTAATTTTGTTGTTCCCATGTTTCAAACCTTCAATTTATTGTGTCTTCACTGTCTTGATGTTTCAACTAGTTTCTGGATTGCTCTCCCACAATAAGACACCACTTGGCTACTGTCATTTAATGAGGCAAAACTACACGAATCCAAATATTTCTGAACACGTTCTCATGTTTATCCATGATTATTGCCCCAGTATATGCAAATAACCAACCAACAATGATATAATTGGTGCAAAGTTGCAATGTTTTTCTGTTATCATGCATGTAATACAATTGATTTCATGGAAATAAAACAAAACTAAAAAAAGAGGTGACATTTATCCTTTATCATTGATTTAAGCTACTCTACTTAATATCAAAATAAAGATGCTTTCATACTAGAAATTTGCTGTTTTAATTCCTGTTTGTAGCCAGATGGATGCTAGCTGCAATGTTTTACAAAGAAAATTCATTCAGACAAGTTTTTGGGAAAATATATCAGTTGTGATGGAACTTTCATTGGGAAAGTTTCTCAGGTCAAAACTAGAGGAAGAGGGAGAGAGAGAAACCTACTTGGAAATAGCCCATAACCTTGTGGTTAGAGCAGTCACCTGGGATACTGGAGATTGAGGTGCAGGACCTAGTTCTGCTGGATTCATTGAGGGACTTGAACTTGATTAGTCCACCAGGGAGGGTGTCTCTAGAGAATTTTGAAAGGTCTTGGTTTTGTCCTGATGTGGAATAAACCAAATGCTGACACCTTAAAATTTTTACAAGAAACTGAATTCTTGTTTTCCTGCCAACCCTACTCTTAAATGTGTTATTAAAACCACTAGAAATCGAAAGCACTTAAACATATGCTTAAATTTAAGCATCTGCTTAAGCACTTCCTTGAATAGGGATGAAATTAAGCCAGGGGTAGGCAACCTATGGCATGGGTGCCAAAGGCGGCAAGCAAGCTGATTTTCAGTGGCATTCACACTGCCCAGGTCCTGGCCACCGGTCCGAGAGGTTCTACATTTTAATTTAATTTTAAGTGAAGCATTTTAAACATTTAAAAAACATAATTTACTTTACATATAACAATAGTTTAGTTCTTTTGTTATAGACTTATAGAAAGAGACCTTCTAAAAACGTTAACATGTATTACTGGCACGCGAAACCTTAAATCAGAGTGACTAAATGAAGACTCAGCACACCACTTCTGAAAGGTTGCCGACCTCTGAATTAAGCACATGCTTCAATACTTTCCAGTACTGAAGGCACAGTGAGTAGCCCCATTGATTTTATTATGCCTCATTGTAAGCAGTTATAGGATTGAATCCTTATGTAAAATTATGTATGTGTTGCTGGGGGTTGGGCTTACCAGTGGCGTCACCTAGGGTCTAGGTCACTGGGCTTCCACTTTCGCCCATGTCCAGTGTCTCCCACTGCCATCTACTCCAGTACTATGGCAATCTACCTTTAGATGGGTGGTGACTTGATCCTCCTGCTGGGTCACCAGATTAGTTTACTTCCTTCCAGAGGAACGAAGTCTAGGGAAATTATATAGCATCCCAAGGGTCTTCAGCCCACCAGTGGACTCCTGCAGGTGGCTTGCCCTCCCCCACAAGGCTCTCAGCACCTCAGTTCTCTTCTTAGGTTGGAGAGGAGGAGTGAAAGGGAGGTTTATGTCCTTCAACAAGCGTGGTTGCTAGGGGAGCCCAGGGCCCCTCATTCCACCCGGCCCCAGACTAGGGTCCTATGAAAGACAACAATATTAGGTGCCCTAGATCACCTTGAGGCTGCCTCCCTGGGTCATTTCCTACCATTCACCTCTCCCCAAATGCTCAAAGTCTAACATAAGACAGCAAAAATAACACAAAAACAAAACAAAAAAAAATTGAAACTTCAGCCCAGCTGGGCTCAGATGCTAACCCCTTCCTTGCAGTGAGGACTTCTGCGGCACCCTTGTTCAGGAGCTCTCAGGGTGGGTATGTTTGCCCTCCCATCTGAACTGTTTTAAACTCCCCTTCCAGTAGGATCAGGCTCTGCAGGTGTACGGGGGTGCAGTCAACTGGGCCTTAACCCCTTCAACTCTAGTGTGGGGTTTATAGATCTTGTCACAATATATGAATATACTGTATAGGGACATTGGCATGTGTTGATCATTTGAAATTTCTAGTCTTTAAAATGTATTGGTATTTTAAATAAGGATTGACTCCATCAGAATTACAATACAAACAATAAGGTAGATATTCCCTCTTCCCACCATGTTAAATCATTTAATAGAAAAGGCCAGTCTTAAACATAACACTGTTTCAGTAATAAGCATATAGCTTGGTCTGAGAAGCATGCACTCATATGAGTCAGTGAGAAATCTGAGGGTCAGCCACTTCTCCTTAATTCTATAATATTTAGTTACAGAATGATGTCTGAGTTTGCAGTACCTCCTGCAAAAGCAGAACAAGAGTTCTCATAGTTGCACATGGTGACAATTTATGTCTGGGCAATCAGGATAATCAGTTTAGAAATGGTAGACAGAGGTATTTACAATTAAAATCTCTTCCACTTTTTGGGTCTCCACAGCCTGAGCCCACACCCTAGGCCTCAACCTGGCTAAATACAATTCAGTAGGACAAAAAAAACCCAAAAAAACAGGTCAATAGACGTAAACAATAGAGTTTCATTCTATAGGCATCTGCACTTTCAAGATACACCAAACATTTATTTTCACAAACTCCTTAATTATTGATTATTACACATTTTTACTAATGCATAGTAAAAATACAAGCAACTCTTGAACAGAGAGCTATCATTAGATATGGCTTAGACTAGGCTTTCTGAGAAAAAGGACAGATTTGACTAGAAAGTTGTCTGAGAGGAAAAGACGGACAGAAGCAAGTAAGTACAATATTTTTTTATGAAGAAAATCTCCTGACGAGTACTTTCTGCTTGGAACTTAACCAAACAGCCACTATGGGGAAAGAGAAAGTTGATACTATTTAAAAAACAAGGATCTCTCAGAGGTCAATATAAAGAAAATTACCCATTGAACCAATCTCCTTGATCTAAATATGTTAGTATGGTCAGAATAGCTAACATCCCCTGGCAGGAGAGCTACATTAAAGTAAAATATCACTATTCTGTGGTTTTGGAACACCAGTGACTATATAAAGATGTTCACTAGAATTACTGGTTAGATAAATAATGGGTAGGAAGACAATATACAGCATACAATAACATTTTGCAGACGAAAACTATCCACTTATTATTCTTTCCATTAATATGGCCCATTGAGTTTTGTACACCATTAACTGCAGCATGTATTCTACTGTAAAAGATTAGTTTCTCTGTCATCATTTTAATAGTTGTCCCTAAAAACTCTCACCTCCTTGGCTCACAGTTCTTGTCTGCACTGGAACTGAATTCTGTGCATCAACTGAACCATTGGTAAATGAACTTGTTGTATTGTGCATCCACACTACTCATGCTGGAGTGGTTTAAGTTTTGCCCTCTACCCAAAAGAGCACTGTTCTAAACAGTTTAATCTATAGTGTCCTCTGGGTACCTACCCCACAATTCCCACTCAGCTCCCAGCAGCAGTGCATTCTGGGAGCTGACTCAAGACCACTAGTCCTCTGTGGGATGGTAACAGGATGAATTATTAAACAAGATGAGTGGCAATGTGTTCTGACTATGAGACCATTTTGGGATGGGGAGGGAGAGGAATGGGGGGCAGCGTTGTATGCAGACACAAAGGATTTTACAAATATGCAGAGGTTGTGTGTGTCTGGGGTGGAGTACACAAGGCTTGGCTTGTACTAAGCATGCTCACCAACATTTGCTGAAGCCGCTGCCCTCCTCCTGCCACTGTTGGCACGTGCAATATCTCTGCAAATATTCAAGGGCCTTCTACGAGTTTAATTTCCCGAGTGTAGACCAGGTTATGGTTTCTGTACTGTAGTGCCTGGCCAAAATGAAAGCCAGTCTACCGGAGACAGGCCTAGAGCACAATTAAGACATAGAGCCTTTCACTTCTAAGTCACTAGACTGAAACAGCCTAAGATCACTAATGATCAAAAAGAGCTCATATCAACAACTGGTGGTCTTAGTCCCATTTCACTGTAGGGCAGGGTCTATACAGCACATAAAATCTAATCCAAATCCTCTGAACTTTTATTGGCAATCTTAGTAGAGAGGCCAAGGACTGAATCAGCCTGGAGTTTGAAGGCTCCTCTCCAAGCTTGAGCATTGCTTTATCATGCAGATGTTAGCCATTTTTGGAAATCTACTGACATTTCCTATCTACTGCTGATTTTCAAACCAGTATTATGCATTATTATTAAAAAGAAAACAAGCTCTGGTCGTTATTTCACCTGGCTAATTTTCCTTTCCTCTTACATTTCTACTGTGTGGTCACAGCTGCATAAATTATTGTGCTGGTTGAGATTCCTGTCCAGCAAAAATTTTCAAGATTAAAAAAAAATGTCCATTCCAAATCAGAGGAAAAGGCAAAAATCTCAAAAGTTTTGTGACCCTAAAATCAGAAAAAAATTTCAGTTAGATAATTTCAGTGTTTCATTTTGACAGTTTTGAAACATTCTGTTTTGATTTTGACCTTTTAAAATTCATTTTTTTTACTATTAACTTAAAATTCTAAATGAAAAGTCATTTTGAACCAAAACCCAGAACCTTTTGTTTAGAAAATGTTGAAATGGGATGTTTTCACAATTTCAAAACATTTCCTCTCTCCCAGAAATAATTCTGAAATTAGGAAATTGTTGAAACCAGTCTAAAAATATTTGGTTTCCCTGAATCATCATTTTTGTTGGAAAACATGTTCTGGCCAAAAATTCCCAGCCAGCGTTAATCAATTATTTTCTAATGTCTTTGTTGCCTATGGGTGGTTAGTCTTGTTAAATGCTATCATAGTTCCACCTCAGAAATGGGTGCAGCAGGGTCTGGAGTTATTATTTTATATGGGCTGTAGACACCTCTGGGATCTGTTTGGCAGAAAGCTGCTAAAAACAATATAAACTATTATATGGAAAACGATCACATACATTAGACAGGTTGCTGGATCCATTCAATAACTGCTTCACATAGAGATTTAAGTCTTTCATTCTTTTGTGTTCAAGATCTGTAAAAGGTAAATGCCACCAGTGGGGAAATCTGAAACAGAGAACATGTAGACATTTTATTTCTCCTGCAATGGACTTCTCCTCTTATGTTACATAAGAACAGAAGGACATCTTTAAGATTTTGTTTTAATTATTATTTTTATTTAAGGAGAGAGACTGTGGTCCATAGGATAGGACACTAGGGTTGGACCCCTGAGACTGAGGTTCTGTTCCTTGATCTGTTAATGACTTCTTCTGTGACTTTGGGCAAGAGGCTTCAGCTTTGTGTCTCTCTTCTATTGTCCATTTCATTGCATAGGCCAGAGTTTTAAAGATATTTAGGGCATCTAATAGGCATCTATCTGCATCTTTATACGCTTATATACCTTTAAAAGTTTGGCTGTAAGTGCTTCAGGGAAACAACTATCTCTGTGCTTGTACAGTGCCTAGCACTGATGTCAGCTGATGGCTCTAGGCTTACCATAATAAAATACTACTATTTCTAATAATAATGAATGACAAAAAAAGTATTCATGAAATCTTGCAGCCTCTCATCAATATAGCTTTGCTTCCTCCCTTGTCTCCATCCCTCATCTCTTCTGTCTATTTAGATTATAAGCTCTTCAGAAAAGGTTCTGTCTTGTATTAGGTGTCTGTACAGGGCCTATCACAACAGGTCCCTGATCCCCACTGTGGTCTGTAGGTGCTCCCATAAAACAAGTACTATATGAAAACACAATAAATAATAGATAATAGTGCTATTTGATTATTGGATTTTATTAACATTAATTTTTCTTTGGTGTAAAAATTAAAACAATTTTAAATATTTTTTTCACTTACGAGCATTATAAAAGCTACATTTAAATCATTACATTCCTTTCCCTTCTTTACAGGCAAAGCATGGCTCCATCAGCCAGAAGGTTAGCTAACAGTGCACCTTATTGGATTACATTAACCTTGAACTGGAAGGACTATTTTTCTCTCAAGATGTGGGAGTGTATTGTGTATCTCAGAAGAGCTACCTGAGCTAAATTGCATGTGAAGGTTTTGAGATACAGATTACTAATATTAAGATGAGATTGTTAAACTAATATTATGCTTTGCATCCTCTCATCTACGTGATTTACAACAGTGGACATTTCAATTTGATTGTATTAAGTTTCTCATCACCACTCCAGGCATTTAACAATGACTCATTTACATTCTCCTTTTGCCAGTATAACACTGTTTATCCTCTCAGGAGACACCTGAAAGCTTCAGAGGATTAGAGAGCCAGCCAGGAGTTCAACACAGTGAAATGACACTTGGACAGACTTTTGAGAGCCTGCTGGTCAGATCCTTACTTTGAACAAGCTGTGCCCATTCCACAGCTCAGCGAAAAGCTGCCACCAGCTTTTAAAAGGCCAGCCAGATTACAACACATCGAGTTGTAATTTGCAGCTGTACAGAGGGACACTGGCTAGCTCTGCAGACCAGCTGGTAGTGAAAGTCTACACAGGTAAATGACATTCTCATTTAGTGAATAACTGAATAACTTAAGTAAGTTAAACCTAATGACATTACATCGCTATGTAACAATCGGTAGATTTTTCAAAAGGTTTGTTTGCTACAGAGGGTCATTGTATGAAGGGTACATTGATTAAGTTGCTTTGAAAGCCTATTGTAGATATTGCAACTAGCAGTAAAACACTTGTTCATAGCCTGAGACACTTTACAGATGGAAGCTTATTGATGGATAGATCTCACAGTGTTCTTAAGTGCTTTGTCCTGCCTAGTATAAAATGTGCCTGGTAAGGAGCTTTTTCCCACTTCCTGCAAGCATTTAGTTTACAGTTCATATATCCAGTTATCACAGCCTACATTTTAGTTGCTTAAATAAAGTACTCCCTTGAACCTATACATTCGAGGAAGGGGAAAAATGAAAAAAAAATAGTTGATTTGATTTCAGGAGAGTTCTTCATGATATGAAACATCCTGAAGCAATTTCTGCCTCATAAAACACTTCCGCACAAAATTCAAGTAAGTGATCTGTCTGTTCTTAGTAGGTGAAGAACTAAAGTGAAAGTGGCAAAATAGCGTATTTCCACCATTTTGGTTATTGTTATTTGTATTACAATAGCATGTAGTGGTCCCAACCCAAGATCGAGACTCTATTGTGCTAGACGCTGTCATAGACAAGATGAACAAAGAGTGGGAGGTAAAGTGACTTGCCCAAAGTCACATGGCATATCAACAGCATAGATAAGAACAGAAGCCATGTTTCCTTACATCCAGGCCAATATCCTATCCCCCAAAACCCAGAGGCCACATTGAATGCACTTTTCCACACAACACATAATTAATCTGTGGAATTCACTGGCAACAGGAAGTCATTGAGGGCATGAATTTAGTGAGATTCCAAACAAGACTCGACATGTATATAGATATTAAGAAAACCCAGAATTATCATAATACAATTTTTGGAAGAGATGTTAAGCTTCATGCTCAAGGAATTCTCTGTTAGAGGCCAGGAGGAGACCTAATGTGGGGGGTGAGGAGGGAGATTATCCCTCAGCTGTCTGTTTCAGGGTTGTTACACAATTGGCCACTGTCAGGAACAGGATACTGGATTAGACTGACCTTGAGCTGACCCGGCATGTAAACACCTGTGTTGCTATAATAAAGTATTTTTGCTAACAGTTTCGCACAGTAGCTGATGTAAAATAAAGCTGATTTAAGGCCCAATCATGCTCCCAATGAAGTCAATGACAGTTCTGCCTTTCAATTAAGAAAAGAAAGAAAGGATCAGGCCCTAGCCCCTCCTCCATGCACACAATTCTCTGAAAAGAAAGGCTCAGCTATTTGGTGCTAAATCATCCCACTCCCAGAAATAAATCTGCCTTGAAAATAATGGGTAAAAAAAGTATCCATCACCGGTGGCTGTGGACAACCAGAATATAGCAGAGTTAGGCTGCCACAACAGATTATGATCAATTTCCCCTAGATCCTATGACAGACGTAAAAGGTTTGAGTGCTTTATAGGCAGAATTTGTGTTGCTAGCAAATATAACAGCCACATCTTCTTCACATTTTTGCTTGTACTTAGCAAGAACCATTTAGCAGCAGAACAATGAGGACTAATGTGCTGTCTTACTCTGGGAGGGCATGTGATGGAAATTGCTTCTGTAGATGGCTGTGAAGTTTTGAAAATTGTTCAAATGATTTTTCCACAAAGGTGACCACCCGGCAGGTTTGCACCACCTGGACTAAATATAGCTGCATTGGGGGAAAAAAAAACCAGAAATGATTAGAGAGAGGTTGATGCCAAAAAGGCACATGCAGAACTACAGGGAAATTTCGACAAAGAAAAACCTTTCTGTAATGTAGCTCCAAGTGCCTGAAAATACAATTTGTAATTTATAGCTGTAGCTGTAGAAAAAGGAACCTGTCTGGATGGGATGCAGTTCAAACACTGAAATATCACTACTGAATGAGAAAACTAATAATGCTCCATTCAAGCAGCATACAGCCGTTTCTATCAGGCTTCCTAATTTTGTGCTGTGCTTTCCTTATGGGTGCTACAATTAGCTCTTGATTTATTTTTCACTATAGGGCAGGAACTGTTCTCCTTAATGGCTCCCTGCTAATAGCTCTCTGCCTGGTTTTATTTCCCTCCAGAATCTCATTGCTTATGGCACCACTGCTCATTCTATGATCCTTTCATTGTGGCATAAACACATTTTATATAACCAAGGCAGGAAAGCGTGTAAGCTAAAGGAAGAATAGTTAAAGATCGAATGAAATGAGGGCAAGCGGAGAGGAAAATACATACAGAGTCAGGCTTTTTGCTGAACCCTAAAATGGCTGCTCGGGCAATTGACCTCTCTGCATCCATCATGTTGGATTCCTGAGGAACATTCTGTGAAGCTGTAGACTTGGCAACGCCTGTGCCTAACATTTGTGCGAGTGTATGGATCAGGTTATTGAGTTTGACAGGGAAGCACTCTAAACTTTCCTTTATTTTCCTGAGAAAACAAAACAAAAAGAAGATCAAATGTAAGTGCTTCTCTTTGTGCATTTATTTCCCTTTGCTTTCATTTCCTGCTACCATGAATGCAACTAAAAATCAAACACACACACACACACTCACTCATGAACATTTGTTTGCAACAGTACAATTAACGCAGCAATTGAGCCCAGTTTGGATATGTTATTCCATCAGTCTCCAAAGGACTAGGGCTGGGTGTGTGATCAAGAAGTACAAAATACACTTACTAGGCTAACAACCTGGGTAACCCACCTGACTTACCTCAGTGGCTCTTCTTCCTGTTTACCTGGACCCACCCCACCCCTGCTCTGGAGACCAGAGGCACACACAATACCTCCAGGCATGCAGAGAAGCGGCAATTGCCACAGGGAGCACCAGCACCAAAGTTGAGACTCTGAAAGCTAATTCAGTGATTCACCTATAGGAGCTTATGTCACTAAATCCCCATGTGGTCTTTAAAAATCTCAACCCAGGTTCCTACTTGTCCTTTTTGCATCTACATACGTAGGGAAGACCTACCTACGCCGTCTTTCCCCATTTTATTCTCATGCAACATAAACCAGAACACAATTCTCGCTTCCCAGATCCTTCAGGACGAAGGCACTATATACCATTAAGCATGACCACTTCTTCAGATCAAATGTGAATTCTGTTTGGAAAAAGGCACTTGCAAAATGATAACACCACAAGTACATGAAGAGGGAGAGGAACTGCACCTAAAATCCAGATGCCCTATTTAATTCAGTTGCCAATTGAATCTATTTCCACTGTGATGTTAAGTTCCCTCACTCTTCCCCTACTTACCAAGGCTTTGAGGTCAGCTTTCTCAGATATCAAGGATAGTTGTTGATGTTATGGAGTGCCAACCATTTAGGCTTAACTATACAGCCTCTCAAAAAAATATATGAATCCCACAGTTTTCCCAAAGTTGTCTCCTAACTGGGACTCAAATACATGTTTAAATCTATTGCTAGTCAGAAGTGCATTTTAAGCACATGCTTAAGCCCCATTCACTTAGGACTTCAGCACATACTTAAAGTTAAGCATGTGCTTGGGCTGCATTGAGAATAGTAACAATTTTCTGAACGGAGACCTCACTTTTCTGAATTGAGATCCAAGTTTGCATGACCTCTGACATTCAGGCTGAAGACACTGGTATCTGTCACAAATGCAGCCAGACCCCAAAGAAGAGGCAAAGCAAAAAACCCCGATCATGCATGCAGAATTCACTCAAATGATGTGCAATTTCTCATGTAGAAATTAGCCACATTATATTGAATAAGGGAAAAGGTGAAGATACATATTTTTTCTTAATGTAATATCAGCAAAATAATCTCCTAATAAGGCAAGGTAATTATTAACTTAATAAGCTTTCCTGAAAGAGGCAAACACAGCTCATTTTAAAAATGAAACATTTTAGGAGTCTCATGCAAAACAAGAAAATAAATCTTAATTTAGATTATTATTGGAAAATCAATATAGTGCTGATTAATTGGGCCATATCCAACGTTGTAAAACTTTTCTTTTTTTAGTTCCTAGGGAAGAGTATTATATTTAAAGTGTAGTTTAATCACTTGATAAATCACTGGCATGTGTTTTGGGTTGTGGAATCCATAGCTCTACCATAATATAGAAAAACAGCCAGAAAATTCAGAGTACTACTGGGAGAGAACAATGTTAATTTTACAGCTAAAAACTATTCAGTTTACTCGAACTTGGATGACACATGCCTTTGCTCACAGTGTACCACCAGCTTGGTATTCAGACAATATCACTATTGCAGAGCAGCTGATATCAGACAGAAGACCATAATTCAGGCAATTCATCTCTTCTTGGTTTGTTGTTCTTTTTATGGGTCTATTAAACCTCTCAAACGATTTGAACCTGTAGATTGCTAATCACATGCCTTTACTTTATACCCTCCAAATATTTACTTTATTAAATACTTAAAATACTTACCAACTAATTTTTTGAAAAAAATATACAAATATAGACAAAATGCCACAACTCATCTAGCACATTAAAAATGATGTGCTGGGGGGTCTTTTCTGCTCTTCTGTTGATTATGTGTTTTCTCTGCAACAGGCAAACAAGCTTGGACTCTGATCAGGCAGTTGGTTCCGTGCTGGGGACCCCTCACTCACATGTAGTCAATGGGGCTCCACGGGGTTGCAAGGTACTGCCTGTACAGATCTATAGGCTGGACTATATAGGGAAGGAGTGACACTGACTATATATAAAGAGCTAACAAATATGCAAATGAAACCGAAAAAAAGCAGAGGGCTGATTTTAGTTCTAGTAATCTTGTAACTGTAGCTGGCACACAATTTTCAGGCAAAAATTTAAATTTTCCTCTTGACAGTATCCCTTTAGCAGTCAGGTTAGTTTCTGGCCTGCTTTTCAGAAAGGTGAGTTGAGTTTTCAGTGCATACTACACCAATTTTATGGCTCCTAATGGATGAATTAAATTTGGATTTCATATGTGGTTCACAGCCTTCCTAAGGAACTGTTAAATTCCTATACAAGTTAGGGTGTGCAGAGATTTAGGGGGTGGCTCTCTGACGTGGGGATGGGAAAATAAAGTTTGGCCTATATCTTCCCAAGTAACTAATGATTTGGGGTGCTCAGTTTTTGGGTGACCAATTGGGAAAACCCTAAAGGGAACTGATATTCTGAAGGTGGGTGCCCTGCAAACCAGGCTCTCTTCACAGGGTCTCACAACAGAGGCACTCAAAATCTCTAGCCACAAATGCAAATCTTGGCCTTAATATATAAAGTAAGAATCTCTCGCCCCAGACTTCAGCCTAATTTTAGTGTTAAACCTGAACCCATTATTGAAGTTTTAAAATGTTCCAGGAAGCTTACCCGGCTTTTTATTTCCAGCTGGGACAGGATCTGTCACCATACAGAAGGATCAGCAAGACTGTTCTCATGGCATGGTCAGATATGACAAAGTGAAATTCCTCATAAGAAAACCTCTGGAGATTTCGCCATGTTGGCTGAGGCGTTGAAAGGCACCTTTGCAAATTGCAGCTGTAGCTGCTAGGCACCCCCAAACACACAATAATGACTCCCTTGAGCAGGGCATCTGTGAGTTACTGCACATGTGAAGTTCCTCCTGGACTCTATGGAGGAATGATGGTTGGGCCTCTGTAGAGGACCTGAAAGAGGTCACATGCCCTGTGACAGAACACCTAATTGTGAAGACTTTCCTTCAAAGGCAATCAGGCATTATGGAGAGAAAGATACACACAACCTGGATCCCCAGCATCCCTCAAATGTATTAAGTATGCTTGAATTGCTAAGCCACATCAAACACCTGATCCTGACTTTTCTCTCAACCCCTGACAGCAATGCTGCAGTCATCCCTACAAGTCTAGGGCTGTAGTGAACCTGATAGGCCCCGTGAGTAGAAGAGAAAAGGGAAGGATGTACATGAGCGCGTATTGAGGAGAAAACTCATTTGCAAGTTCTCCCAACCCAGCTCAGTAACTCCACCCATCCTGGCAATTTTACTGCTTCCCATAGCCCTTACCTGTTGAGAATCAGCTTGTCAGGTGCAGAGCCAGCTTAGCCTCCTACTAACATGTAACCATGGAACCGAAATGGACTCATTTTCTGTAGAGCCCACTAGAAAGAAAAACTGAGTTGGTCTGTTTTCCACAGAGAGTGGAATCTTAATCAGGGATCTTAGTCAGGAATCCATTTAGGGCAATAATCATCCTGCTATCCAGGGCCTGTAGTAGAGCAGTGAGTACCAATAAGTTGAAGGATTCTCCATCTCCTGGCCTCTCCTAGAATGCAGTGCAGGATAAATCTGTTCAGCCTGTCATTTTACAGTGGAGACGGCTTGGCAGGGGTGAGTAAGAAGTTTGCCTTTGTTCCTTTGCGGCGCACACACACTGATTATTGCCTGCTGCTGTAGTGTAAATCATCTACAAGCACATTTTGAGATGGTAGTTTTGTCTCTGCCCTTTCAGATGTCATCAGCCTCCACTGGAATTTTAGCTCGCTGGGGGATGGACTGCTGAAGGATATGCTGCCAGCTGGGGAATGGGATTCTACTGACTGGCAGAGGATTTGTGTTATGAGGGTGGTCTAGCTTTGCAGTTGTTGGGATCGTGGTTTGGAATCTACATGCATGATCTGTGCAGCGATGGGTGCATAATAAATTATTCCGTTAATAAATAAAGTAAACAGATACATCAGCTAACACATCTTTAGCATCTCCCCTGCTGTCAAGCTTTTGAAGACGAGCATTGCTAATTTTCTAGTAATCTTCGGATCCACCATGCAGCTCTTATTGATGAGCAGGACCAGTGGGGTTGCTTGTGTACTGCCATAAATTCAAACTCTTCAGTCATAGCATGGAACCAATTTTAATCTATTTAAAACAACTGCAAAGCATTTTAAGAACACCTTTTAAAATGTCACACAACATCATGGTGACACTTGAGGGCGACAGCACTTTGCAGTGTACTGAACTTGTAGATCTCTTTCCAGGGGTAGGAAGTGTTCCCTTTTCTGTGGATAAAATGTTTTCTGGGGGTAGAGAAGGGATGGGAAAGGGGAGGAGATAAAACTGAGTTTCAAGGTTAAAACATGAGAGGATCAAAATCTCACAGCCAATGAAGGTACCTGCAGTGTACTGCTTGGTCATTCCTCCTTGATGGTAGAGGCTCTCAGGATCCCACTTCCAGTACCACTTGTCACAATGTTAGCCTGCCCTGTAGTACCCCTTTGCTGAGTCAATGCTGCAGGCACTATCTATCTCACTTCCCCTTCCCTCTGGGTCCCTTAGGAATTCTACACAATCTGAAGGGGTATAAGACAATTCCCCTGCAGGGGTTCTATTTTATAAAATGGAAATGAAGTCTCTCCCCTTGGGCTCATGGGTTGCACTGCCTCCTTCTTGGTCTTTGGGAGCTCCTCCCCCTTATGAGAGCTTCTCTCCATGAGTACCTCTCTACAACTGAACCTTGGCAACCTTTGATCAGGCTCAGGTGTTCCTTATTCAATTAACTGCCTAGATAAACTCATTCCCTTTAAATTAGCTCTTCTAGAACAGCTTTAGCCCAGATTTCTCTTAAAGGGGCCAGCAATCCCATGACAGGGACTTTTTTAAAAATAATGAACGTTTATTGAAGTAGTAGTTAAGAAAATAAAGACAAAGTAACATACGGAGTTAAGGGGTTCTGGTTAGTTAGACTAGGAGACTGAGTATGTTTACACTGCGTATATGGGGTGTGATTGCAGCTTATGTACACTTACTCAAACTAGCTTTAATCTGTCTAGTTCTGGGCACTGGAGCATTGAAGCTGCAGCAGCACTTATTTCAGTGCCCCACCCAAGTAATTACCCAATTTTCTGGGCGGGTTTATACAGCCCTCACTGAAGCCCATGCTCATGCATGGTATCCAAGATTAGGTATACAACCCATGATTGCACTAGGGATATGCCCTGAGAGAGTGAGGATCTCTACCTCTGGCTTGCTATGTGATCCCGGACAAATCACTTCACCCATGTCAAAAAAGGTTAATAATAATACTTATCTACCATTCTCTCCATCTAAGTTTTCACTGAGGGCTCATCACCAGCCCTTTGGGATGATTTAGTTGGGGATTGGTCCTGCTTTGAGCAGGGGGTTGGACTAGATGACCTCCTGAGGTCCCTTCCAGCCCTGATATTCTATGATTCTATGACCAGCTGCATAGGCTGTCATGAAGAAAATCAAGTTAGTGAAGTACTTTGGGAGCCTTCTTTAAAACATTATTATTATATATAATGCCTAGAAATAATAATAGTATACAGGGCTACCAAACTATAGAACCGGAAGTCTCCATGGTTGGATTCTCATCCCCATTCTGCCCTTTCAGACAAGGGCAGTAAAGGGCTGTGGAAGTAATCTGTTGGTGAAGGAGCAGTGTAGGACCAGTGTAATCAGCACGGCGTTGCCTGCTCTCATAACCCACTCAGCGTTACAGGGATTCTGGGCTGCACAGCACCCCACAGGCAGAGTGAGGCTGTCATGCGTTTAGCATGACTAGCAACACGTCTCAGCATCCTGTCCACATTATAATTTACAACTGTGTTAGTGAAAACATTCTCATTAATGTGCTAAACCAAGATGAGAAATTTAAAATAGGGACAAACAGATAATGAGTTAACTGGTTCCATGAAGCTTATTTAAACTGATGAAAAGAGAGCATTTTCTTGGAGTAACACGCACAGACAGTGGAAACAAACCTCATTTACATTAAAAGAGAAAAAAACATGCACGCTAGCAAAATTGTACATTTCTCCAGGGTTTTAAGATCTTGTTTGACAATAATTCTAACAATCAGACCTTTGTTTCAAGTCACTGCAAGCATTCAGCTATACACTGAGGAAATCATGAAGGGAACTATTCCCTGTTTGATGCATAGATGTAACTTATCATTACTATTAACAGGCCTTGTTTTTAGTCTGTGCTTGTAGTATACAAGGCTGCAGCTTGGCAATACTTTAAATTGTGAGGTGATGGGAGCAAGTAGGGATTAGAGGAAATGAGATCAACATTGATCTTAAATGGCATGCAGGAATTAAAAACAAATGAAACTGTAATCAAAGGGCAATGGGGAAATAGGGAAAATCTAGGGGTTAAAATGAGGATTTGGGGACTCTGCTGTGTTTTAAAATAATAGAATCATTTAATTTTGGAAATTCCTAACTACTGTAGGTCTGACCCAAAGATTTTGTATCTTGATCCAAACTTCTCCAACTGTTGGGGGTGTATTGTTTCTATGCTCTGTTCTTGCCGTCATAAAGACAAGCCTGAGCAACACAGTTCAACCTGACAACAAGGTGCAGATCTAGGTAATTCCAGAGAGAGAGAGTTTAAGAGGAGCAATGCATTTGATTCAATTGTTTGGGTTCAGGCCCTTTGCTTATTTATAAAATAATTAAAATTGCCTTTTGCTGTATTCAAAGGTGCTGGGCAGTCCTCCTGGGTCCTCTTTCTCAAGAGGAAGTACCATGCACACTGCGACAATGTGAGCTTTTCCCATGCTGGGCCTCAGCACTTGTGGCCCATTCAGCTTACAAGCCCAATCAATGCTTGGCCTCTCTATTGAGACAAAGGCACCAATTGCCGTGGGGATTTCTGTGTGGTGAACACTTGTCCACAAAAACCAGAACGGAGATCAAACTTGTTTCGTACAGACTGCTAAACTGCCACTAACCTTCAGTCCCTACCAATCCGAGCTGAATCTGAACAGCGAGCTAGGAGGTGGAAAGCTTCATATTATGCTAATACCAACAAGCTGCAAAGTGATTATTAATAATACCTAGCTCTTATACAGTGCTTTTCATCTGTAGATTTCAAAGTGCTTAAAAAGAAGAAAATATCATTACCCCCATTTTATGGATGGAGAAACTGAGGCATGAAGAGGAAGTTACTTGGCTACGGTCACCCAGCAAAGCCAGGCAGAGAACCGAGATCCCCTGAGTCTCGTCCCAGTGCTCTAGCAACAAGGGCACATTGCTTCCCACAGTTTTTTGAAAACACTTTACGAAAACCAACACAAAAAGCACATTCTTCCCGGAACTCAAAGAAGAAGCAGTCCAAGCCCCGCAGCATTGTCACAGTGCATTAGAGCGAAGCCAACAAGAAATATACCAGGGAGTTACAATATGTAAGCTGAGCAAAAAACGTAAGCAACATAAGTAACGGAAAATAAGTTAGGTATGATCCACTCTTTTCATAATCTAAGGAGTTATTAGTGACTTGCATAAAGAGAGGGTTTATTTGCATGTTTGTGTTGGAGACAAGTTAACCCTGTGTGTAGTTTATTGATTTCAGTTGACTAACTCCGTAGATCAACTGAGCCTATTTGACAGTCTCTCTTTAAGCCTGAAAGAGGGCATACTTTCTGAATTCTTTTCTGTTTTTTACCTGGTAAAGTGGCTCGTGGCTTGGAGGTCTGAGTCCTGTGGACGAAGGTTATCATACACATACTTCAGATCTTGGACACTGTTCAGCTCAGGCAACCCTGCATGCAGCATCTTTGAATAAATAGGATTGAGCCAATAAATGCACTGAAAATAATTTAAATGAAACGGGGCTAACTAAAAAAAAAAAAATGGAGTTACAGGGAAAAAAACTCTCCCCATTTATAAATTACAAACCTCTCCTAATTTGGGCAATGTGTGACTCTGGTATAACACAGAGAGCATGGATTAGGAGAATGAAATGCACTCAGCCTCTTCACATTGATACACCAGAAAAGGGTGTATTCAAATGGATTCAGGACCTCATGAATCGAATTCCTTGCAACTGATCCTGCTACCAGGAGTCCACCACCTCAGTATATACAGGAACATTATTTTCCTCTCTCAGCCTCCTTAAGGCAGCAAAGGGCATCCACCTACAGATCTCCAGGGCAGGCTGCAAAATCCACCTTCAGCAGTGATAACCTCCTCCCCACCAACCAACTCAACACTAAACCTCCTCCCCTTATTCTATGAACTCCTTATACCTAAAGGGATACCTATCAAAACATTATACCCCAATGTCACTATTTCAAATGCATGTAATTAGTTACATACAACTACCTGTAAGAAACTGTTTTTGTTAATGTACCCAGTTTTATTTGCAACATGCCAGTTACCGTTAGCCTCCTTCTATCTCAGTTTCCCAGTTCAGAAGAAGGGTACAATCGTAGGATACAAACGTAGTTGCTTGCCTCCATAGCAGTACTAGTAGGTTTGAATATGTTGTAAAATGCTTGAATATGAGAAGTCCTAGGTATTATTATTGGACGAAAGATGCTTCCTAAATGCAAAGTCTTCCTGCCTTCCAATCTTATTTGTATAGAAGTGAGAATTAACGACATTGTCAGTGCAATGCAATGAGAAGTGGACAACTAGACATGTTCAATATGTCCAGCACCTGTCCCTAGGCATTTTAAAATGTTAAAAAAGATGATAAAAGTTTTTAATAAACTTTTAAAACTCACTGACTTTGCACATTCCCCACATAGAGTTGAGATGATGGACTGCGTAGAGAGAAAATCTTTCCCACCCATTGCTCAGAAAGAATACAAATGTAATTTTACCAATACAACTTGAGCCTGTACATTCTGCAATGAAATATATTTCCAGTGCAGACAGAAATGCCCACTGATCTCAGAAGATTAAACCAAATAAAAGGGAAACATAGCTTTTGTTGCAAAGCGAAAGAGGGAGAGAAGAGGGATATTTGTTTTCCTTTCTTTCCATCTTTTCAATATTTTTAAATCAATGTGTTTGTATTTTGGGTTCTTTTCTCCACAGCACCATGGTTGAGATGTTGCCTAATGTCTCAGGCTCTCTATGGACTGCTTCTGGAAATGTGACAGCTTGAACATGCAGACAAGACTGAAAAATCACTGAGGTGAATTCAAATGGTTTAATTTCCAAGATAATCTTCCCCTCAGTTTGGAGGGGTTTGGTAAATACAAAGAGGGCACAGGAGCACAGGACTGAAAGAGACCTTCTGGGTCATCGAGTTCTGCCCCCTGCTATCACAGGCAATCCTACCAGACAATAATCCTGGTATTAATTTAATAAAATCCATTTTAAAACTAATTTGCCTCTTCTGCTCCTATTGGGATACTGTTCCAGAACCTCGCTCCTCTGATGGTTATTAGACCTTCTTCTAACTTCTAACCTACATTTATTCCTGGACAGTTTATGTCCATTTGTTCCTATGCAAACATTGCCCTTTAGCTTAACAGCTCTTCTTCCTTTATTGTGTTTATCTCCAACATATTTCTAGAGAACAATCATGACCCCTCACAGTCTTTGTTTTGCTGGGTTAAACAACACAAGCTCTTCCAGTTTCCAGTTGTAAGGTAGGCCCTCCATTCCCCTGATCATACTAGGAGCCCTTCTCTGCATCTGTTCCAGTAAGAGTTCATCTTTCTTGATAATGGGCAAGGCACAATAATAATATTTTGCACTTACAAACACGTAATAATATTTATCCTTACATTGTCAAGCAGTTTACAAAGGACTGTAGGTACAAATATCCCCATTTTACAGCTGGGAGAACTATGGTGCAGAGAGGTGAAGTGTCTTGCCCAATTTCATACTATGTGTTCAGGTGGGAAAAAAATCCATGTCTCTTCTAGTTTCCAGTTTGGTGCTTAACTACCTTATACCTCATGCAAGTGGCATGACTTGGACTCCCTGCCCTGGGGATATGGGAAAGAAGAGCCCAAGTGCTGGGGAAGCAGAAGGTTGTGTGGGTAGGACTGACTTCTGTGCATTGCTCTGTTGGCCACTGTTCCCTTGGCAGCATGGTTCCTCCATCATTCCTGCTTTGTGTAGTTTCTTTCCTCTTCTATCATATGAGACAAGGACGGTTCCCAACACAGTGATGCTGGAGATTGATCAGACAAGACTTTGGGTATTTTCCAACTAGTTGTCCTAAGTGCACATGTGTTTGGGCACCAGCTGGCTTGGGATAGAGTACTTGACCATCACAGGTATTTTAGGTATCCAGTGTAACTAGAGATAAGCCTGAGCCACAAACATTTGGATCTGGATTTCTAATCCCCCAAAGTATGGTAATGTTTGGATCTGCTCATAGTGAAAAGGAAGTGAAGGACCGGCTGTAAGGGTGGACCCAGGTTTGGCTGGCAAACACCTCCAAGGTTGTGGGCACACAGATCCAGACTTGCAGGGTAGGCTCATCTCTACATGAAATAATTAATTATACTAGTACTGATACAGCACTTTTCACACAGATCTCAAAGCTCTTCACCAAGATGGGCAAGTTTCATTATCTCTATTTTATAAATGCTATTTCTGAGGCATGGCAAGGTGGAGTGATTTGCCCAAGGACACAGAGTGACTCAGTGGCAGCAAATCTATATCTCGTGTCTCTCAGTAATGACTCTGTCTATTTCTTACTCACATTTTTAGCAGAGAGCTGATTTGTTAGGCTTCCTTGGAGAAGCAACTATATAGACCTGTGATAGAATTTCTACCTGGAAAATCCTGGATTTTACATGATTTTTTAACTAGTTTAATGCTTCTCATGGCCCCCAGAAACACTCTGTGTTAATTCACATTGATTCTTTACTGAGAGGAAAGCTGATAAACAACAGACTTTGTAGCTGAATTCTGCCAGCAAGGCTCTTGGGCCTCCCACAGATGTTTCTGCTTTTCAGAGTGATGAGAATTTCATGGCTTATTTCTTCCCTCACTCCCAGGAGCGTAGTGTGATACTGCTGATATCAGGAAACATGCTGCTCACCACCAAGAGAATAAAGGGTTAATTCCATACTGGGCCAAAAAATCTTGTGGTTCATAATCACAGTTTGCTGGAAGGCACCAGCAGTTACTGACCATTCAAAGCAGACAGAGTTTACAACCCAAATCAAACACTGCACATTTTGAAACTGGCCTTATATAACGTCAGATTTGACTTTAAAAAAACGTTATAGACATCACGGAGAGCAGAGCTCAGAAAGCAAGATGGAGACTAGATACAGATTTTCAGATATGCACAGAACTTTCCATCTTGGAAACTTGAGACTGCATTTTCTTCATAAATGAAGAATCAGAGGGGTAGCCGTGTTAGTCTGGAATTGCAGAAGTGACAAAGAGTCCTGTGGCACCGTAAAGACTAACTAAAATTTTAGAGCATAAGCTTTTGTGGGCTAATACCCACTTCGTCGGATGCATGCACTTCACTTCATAAATGAAGTATCTCATATTTATTTTCATCTTTCCTTTCCTGCTATTATCTGGCATTTTCCACTAAAGTGAACCCAAAATAGATCTTCCCTATAGTCTATTTATATATATGTGATGGTGCAGTCTGCCTTTCAGAGTAGTGGGGTCTATTGGTCAGGCATGTGACATGGCCTTTTAAGAGTTTGAAAGGCCCAGTTGTATATGCAAGGACCTGGGAGATATTAGGAGAAAGAAAGCAGTCCCAGGAAAAAAGTATTCTGGAGGAAATACTGTTACTGTTTCTTTAAGGGCCAGGAGCCTTGCAGAGAGGGGAAGGCAAGGGTCCCCTTCCCCTCCCCCTCCTCCTCCCAGCCTGTTGGGAATGAGCTGGGAGAAGGGGACCAGAATAAAGGCTGACTCCTCTCTCCTAGCAGGGCAGGCACCACGAATAGTAACAGGGAAATACTAGCTTGCTGAGCAGTCTGAAGCCTAAAGCTAAGGGAGAGAGGCCAGCTGAGGGAGAAGCTGGCAAAGGCCTTATGGCTGGCTAACCCATAACACAGCTCAGGAGAGGACAACTCTTACTTCAGAAGGACTAGAACAGGGGTGAGCAAACTACAGTCCACAGGTCACATCCGGCCTGCAGGACCATCCTGCCCGGTCCCCTGAGCTTTCAGCTGGGGAGGCTCTCCCCGGCCTCACCTCTGCTGTCCCCTCTCTCTCCCATCTCTCCCCTTCTCCTGGAGCCTTATCGCACCTCGTCTAGGAGCGGTCCTGGACAGTGCTGTGGCTGGCTCTGGAGAGGCATGTAAGGAGAGGCATGGCTCAGAGTGGCATAGTAAGAGGGCAGAGCTGCGAGGTCTGGTGGGCTGCGCGGCCTCCAGACATGCTGCTCGAGTGGCATGGTAAGGGGGCTGGGGCCGGGGGGTTGGATAAGGGGCAGGGAGTCCTCGGGGCAGTCAGGGGACATGGTGAAGTGGGAGGGTTGGATAGGGCATGGGTGTTCCAGGGGTCTGTCAGGAGGCAGGGGGGTGGATAGGGGTCAGGGTAGTCAGGAGACAGGGAGCTGGGGCGGGGTGGTTCCAGGAGGGTGGTTGGGGGGGTCTCGGGATGGGGTGGTCAGGGGACAAGGAGCAGGATGGGATGGGGATTCTGAACGGGGCAATCAGGGGCAGGTAGTGGGTTGGGGTTAGAGAGGGAGTGGGGACAGGCTGTTTGGGGAGCACAGCCTTCCCTGCCCAGCCCTTCATACAATTTTGGAACTCTGATGTGGCCCTTGAGCCAAAAAGTTTGCCTACCCCTGGACTAGAGAAAGTGATTAAGACAACTCTGCTCCAGGGAGGAGAGCTGGTCGAGGGGGGATGGGGAACGACTCTGGATTAAGGAGAACAGTCAGGGACTAACTTATGCAGCCCATTTGCAAAGGAGACTCCTGATTTTGAAAGGTCTGAAGAGAGAAACCCAGCGAAGGAACCAAAAAGGGTTCCAGAAGCAGAGACTATTTACAGATGCAGGACAAAGGTGTCTCCTGAAGGAAGGAGCCAGAGACTGCTTGTTGGACTGAGTGGGAGAGATGAGTATCCCTGGGTGCAGCTGAGTAGGCTCTTATTTATGGCTATGGCTCTGGTTAATGAGACCAACATGTGGCACCATGCCTGACAGAAAGGAGATGTACTGGGATGTGGGGGGGAAGGAGGTAGGATCACTGGGCCTCTATCAGGAGGCCTCAAAGGGCCTGGTACACCCCATCACACTCAATTTCCTCTGTTTGTTTTATTTCCTTTCACTTTAGAAGGAATAAGAGCACCCATCCACAGGCTCTAAGTTCCCTGTAATTATTTACAATTACCAAACCAGAATGCAATACCAACAAGCTCATCCTTCCACCAAACTGCAGCTTATCCAGTGCTAACACATCGCTGTATGTTGACCTGTAGCTCAACCCCAATACTTCTCTTCAAAGGCCACGTGAAACAAATGGGTTAAATGGCTTTATGGGTTAAAACCAAAACTTTAAAACTCTATCCAGAAGGTTTCAGGTAACCAGCATGGATCACTGAGCACAGATGTCCATGTTCACAGTCATGCTATCAAATGGGGGTACTGCAGGGATCAGTTCTGGATCTAGTTGTCTTCAAGATCTTCATCCATGGTTGAAATAATAGAACAGATAATACACCTTAAGTTTGCAGACGAAACCACGCTGGGAGGGGTTGCAAATGTTTTGGAGGATATGATTGAAATTCAAAATAATCTGGACAAACTGGAGAAATGGTCTGAAGAAAAGAGGAATAAATTCAATAAGGACAAATGCAAAGTACTCCACTTAGGAAGGACCAATCAGTTGTACACATACAAAATGGGAAATGACTGCCTAGGAAGGAGTACTGTGGAAAAAGATCTGGGGATCATAGTAGATCACAAGCTAAATATGAGTCAACAGGGTAACAATATTGTAAAAAAAGCAAACATCATTCTGGGATGTATTAGCAGGAGTGTTGTAAGCAACACTAGTAAGCAAGACACTAGATGTAATTCTTCTGCTCTATTCTGTGCTGATTAGGCCTCAACTGGAGCATTGTGTTGAGTACTGGGTGCCACATTTCAGGAAAGATGTGGACAAACTGGAGAAAGTCCAAGGAAAAGCAACAAAAATGATTAAAGGTCTAGAAAACATGATGTATGAGGAAAGATTGAAAAAACTAGGTTTGTTTAATTTAGAGAAGAGAAGACTGAGAAGGGACATTATAACAGTTTTCAAGTACATAACAGGTTGTACAAGGAGGAGGGAGAAAAATCCCTCAGAGGCTAGGACGAGAAGCAATGGCCTTAAATTGCAGTAAGGGCAGTTTAGGTTGGACATTAGGAAAACTCCCTGTCAGGATGGTTAAATACTGGAATAAATTGCCCAGAGAGGTTGTGGAATCTCTATCCTTAGAGATTTTTAAGAGCAGGTTAGACAAGTCATTCCACCTGTCAGGAATGGTCTAGATAATATTTAGTCCTGCCATGAGTGCAGGGGACTGGACTAGATGACCTCACGAGAGCCCTTCTAGTCCTATACTCCCCATAGGGCATTCCATGGCATGCACCAGTTCAAGCTTCAAAATTGCTTTAAGATGGGAGACCCACGGCATATTTTGCAACATCTAATTCTCCTGTTGGCCGTAGCAGCGCAGTTTTGCTGCACATCAGAAGGTGCTCAGAGCGGTAAGATTTGGGGATCCTGTGTTGGGCACAAACAATCCATAGTGCCATGCAGTGCAGCACTGTGGAATCTCCCGGCATGCCATCACACAACAAGAATACGTGGAGAAGACAGAAGATCCACTCACCGCCATACCTAACATTTCTCCTCTCCTACGTACGAGGTTGCAGGTGGTGCAGAGCCCTACGGCTTTAGTAGCAGTTGTGTAGCCAGTCTATGACAGGCTTGGTCAGGGAGCCCTGCAATGCACAGCCCAGTTGCTTGCTCATTGCACTGGGCCTTTGATTTGGGCTTTATTGAGTAATCTCTTATCTGCAGAGCTGAAAGTGCTTTACAAACATTAATCAATAAAAGTCTCACATTACCCCTGCTCAGCCTCCGTGACATTATACAAGAAACTGATAACACATCCCTGTCTCTACTGGAAATACCTCACCTGGTGCATTCTAGGACTGCATAAGCCTTTTCCACAACTGCATCACACTGGCAGCACACAGTGATCTTGCAATCAACCAATAAACCCAGGTCTTTCAACTCCTTTGTCCTACTGATACTTCCCCAGCAAAAATTCTTCTGGTTAGTCCCTAAAATCATGACCTTGCACTTTGCGTTATTAAATTTCACTCCATTTCTGTTATTCCAGTTTACAAGATAATTTTGGATGATATTCTGGTCCTCCTCCATATTGGAAATACCTTCCAACTTTGTGTCATCTACAAATTTTATTATTACACTCCCACTTTTTGTGCCAAGGTCACTAATTAAAATGGCAAATAAGACTGGTCTGAAGACCAGTCCCTGAGGAACTCCACTAGTAACCTTCCTCCAGCCTGACAGTTCACCTTTCAGCATGACGTGTTTTAGTCTCCGCTTTAACCAGTTCCTTATCCACCTTTTAACTCTCATATTAATCTCCACCTTCTTCAATGTAACTAATAATTTATGAAATGCCTTATTTAAATCCAGGTAGATTATATCTACTGCATTTTGTTTGTCTAAAAGATTAGTTACCTTCTCAAAGAAAGAGATCAGGTTGGTCTGGCATGATTTACCTTTTGTAAAACCATGTTGTATTTTAACCCAGTTCTCATTCACCTCTATGTCCCATCTACTTTCTCTTTCAAAATATGTTCCAAGTCCTTGCAAACCACTAAGGTCAAACTAACAGGCCAATAGTTTTCCAGACCAATTTTCCCCCCTCCTCCCACTTTTCTAAAAAATAAGAACTATATTAGCAATTCTCTAGTCATAAGGTACAACTCCTGAGTTTATAGATTCATTAAAAACCCTTGCTATTGGCCTTGCAATTTCATGTGCCAGTTCCTCTAATATTCTTGGATTGAGATTATCTGCACCCCCCCAATGCAGTCCCATTAAGGTGTTTCAATTTGACTTCCACCTTGGATGTGGTAATATCTACCTCCATATCTTCATTCCCATTAGACACCCAGCCACTACCTTTAAGCTCTTCATTAGCCTAATTAAAGAGTGAGGCAAAGCATTTGTTTAGGTCTTGGGCCATGCCTAGATAATCTTTAATCTCCACCCCATCCTCAATGCTTTGCGGTCCCATTTCTTCATTCCTTGTTTTCTTCTTATTTATATGGCTATAGAACCTTTTACTACTGGTTTTAATTCCCTTTGTAAGCTTTGTAAATGGATAACTCCATGCCACGGACTCACCACTTGCTGCCTGTGCACTGTCCTTCTCCACAACCGGGTTGGTCAGTTTTAATTCGAATAAATTTGGCTAATTCAGAAATAATCACGTACTGTAGACCGGGCCTAAGTTTCGCTACAGGGGAGAAAGAAAACAAGAGGGATTGGGTATTTTTTGATTACATCCATGACCTTCTTACCATTTGCAGCAGGTTCAAGAGCAATTGGCTGTGCTTCCTGACTACATTATAAGCTCGACAGCAAAGTTCCACAAACTCCTGGAAGCGCTGTGGGTTTTTTCCACCTTCTGTGATGAAATACTCCATCTCTGAAGTGAAGATAAAAGGCGCTCGGTCCCTTGAAAAAACAAGATACAATGAAAAGTGGCAAATCCTATCAGATGGCTGATCTTTTAAACTCCCTGTTAATATATGTTTTCCCAATCTTTCCCTTCTCATTATTTCTTCCCTCCCTTCCTCCAGGGTGGATAACTTCATGCCACAACACTCAGTGATGCTGACTAATTGCAGGAGACACAGGTCTCTAGGTGAGAGCTTCTTACTGCAAATGGTTGTGCAGTGATTTGGGGAACCCAACACGTGAACACAGTTTTTTAAAATTTATTTTTAACTCTCACTGCTTCAGTTTCCTGACTCCCTGCCTCAGAATAATGGTCTTGATCTTGAAGCATATTCTCTCCTGGTATTGAAATATTTAAATGCTGTACTTGAACAGACTGGGATATAAATATAACTTCCCTACCAGGCAAGAAGTGTATTTAAAATAAACCAAATCCCCCCAAAACCTAGGGTGCTTTTCTGCTTTTGAGTACACAGCTGTGAAGGATTGGTTCTTAACTCAGCTGCACTAGAATAAATCCAGATAAACACTGTCTTTTATCCAGTTACTCTGGATTTAGATGGATGTAAACTGCCAGCAGAATCTGGGCCCATAGCTTGCTTTTTTAATAACTTGTGGATTTTGTAGCTATGCTATTGTATTGCAAAAGAAAATGAATTAGCCAGGCTTTTGCTAAAAATTCTCCCTTTTGTCAGCTTCAGTACAGCCTGACATACTGTTTTACTCCAGCACAGAGAGAACTATTCCAGGATTTTATTCCTCAGAACTGCGTATGCAGATATACATAAGCGGATCAGAGAGCTATAACCCAGGTAATATACATAGTGGATTAGATTTAACCCCAAACTAGAGGTGAGCCCGAGCCACCATTCAGAATCTAAATATTTCCAAATCTTTGAGAGATTTGAACTCCAGATACACTTTTTACAGTTGGGGTCTTCTCTAGTTAAAAATTAACTGGAGAGGGGTCTGACCCCATTCCAGTTGCTGATTTTTTCCTCACAGGACCCCTGAGCATCTTCCCTACAAACCATTTCCATCTCAGGATCCCTCAGTCCATTACCAATCTCCTGCAGACACATGCTCTTTGTAAGGCTGGAGTGATGAAGTTGAGTTACATTGGATGCTCATGCTGGAGCTTGGGAATTCATCCCAGGCAAGACTGGCAGCTTTCCTTGCATTCCTACTGCTCTGAATACCTTCCCTTTCCCACAGTCTCTAGATTAAATCCTCTCACCCACCTCTCTCTGCCTTTAAAAACTGTCCACATAACACACATTAATGGTCCATTTTGATCAATTTCATGGTCATGGATTTTGAAATTGTAAATTTCATTATTTCAGCTATTTAAATCTGAAATTTCACGCTGTTGTAATTGTAAAGGTCCTGACCCAAAAGAGAATTGTGGGAGAGTTGCAAGGTTATTGTAGGAGGATGGCAGTATTGCCATTCTTACTTCTGCGTGGCTGCTGATGACAGCACTGCCTTCAGAGCTGGGTGGCTGGAGAGTGGAGGTTGCTGGCTGAGGGCCCAGCTCTGAAGGCAGCAGTGCAAAAGTAAGGGTGGCAATACCATCCCATGCCATCCTTACTTCTACATGGCTGCTGGCAGCGTTGCTGCCTTCGGAGCTGGGCGCCTGTCCAGCAGCCACTGCTCTCTGGCCACCCAGCTCTGAAGGCAGTGCAGAAGTAAGAGTGGCAATGCTGTGATCACCCCCTACAATAACCTTCAGACTCCCACACCTCCTCTTTGGAGTGAGGACCCCAGTTTATGAAATGCTGGTCTCCTCCATGAAATCTGTATAGTATAGGGCAGTGATTCTCAAACCGGGGATTGGGACACCTAAGTGGGTCATGACCCCATTTTAATGGGGTCGCCAGGTTGCTGGGGCCTGGAGTCAAAGCCCAACCTTAAGGGTTTCAGCCCTGGGAGGCAGAGCTCAGGTTACAGGCCCCCCACGTGGGGCTGAAGCCCTTGGGCTTTGGCCCCACAGCCTGGGGAGGTGGGGCTTTGGATCCTCCCCACCCCTCTGGGCAGTGGGACTTGTGCAGCCTCAGGCTTTGGTCCCCCTTCTGGAATCCTGTAGTAATTTTTGTTGCCAGAGGGGGTCAATATGCAATGAAGTTTGAGAACCCCTGGGTAACAGTACACAAAAGACCAGATTTTGTGGTCCATGACATATTTTTCATGGCCGTGAATTTGGTAAGGCCCTACATATAGGTGAAGTATACCTGGAAAGAACCCAGTTAAGGTTTAAGTCAAAAGGCCAAATACATTTTTTGTGTAACTTGATGGATTTTAATTGTGTTACACCAGGGGTGAAATTGAGCCCATAATATTCTCTCTTCTTTTCAATCTTTTCTGTATTGTGTAAGAAGCTGTTTCAGAGCATCACTGCTGTCTTTTGGCTTTGTTATCTCTCTCTCTCTGGAGATTATATGTCTCAATCACATATTATAAAACCACATCTATTACTGATCTCAACAAGCAATTTTTTTTTCAAGCCCAGTCTTTAATCCATCATTCAGCTTTTCTTAGAGACAGAAGTTATTTCCATCCCCTGCTTAATTCAACTACTTCTTTTTGATATTAACCTCTAAATATTCCTACATCATTATGGAACTGAGGACTGATTTGAACTGAGGACAGTCACTGAAGTCAGCCTGGGAGATAGTCACAGAGCCACGCCTGAAAAACGGATAATTTTCACCTAAGATTTGAGATGGATCCAACTCCAAACCCTGGATTTCAAAGTTCCCCCATCTTTGGTGGTGTTCAAAAACGAAACTTCAATCTCAGATTTTCTGCAGGGTCCTCTCTTTATAAGGGGCCTAGTCATCTCTTTAGATATAAAGCATCCCTGTGCTCTGTGATGTTTGAAATCCATATCTGAATTCTGAGGTTTGCATCCATCTACACCAAGAAATAAGATATTCGGTGAAAGCACAGTTATTCTAAAGCAAGGTCAAATATCTCATGTTAAATCAGCATCATGGTTATTTGAGCTGAAATCAGAAACTGTGAGTAACAGAGTTTTCTAGTGGAAGACGCAGTTTGGGGTACAGCATGACTTTCATATGGCACAGTGGCTACTAGCAAACAATTTTTCATAGGCTTTATTGAGCATGTAACTGGTATTTGACAGCTCTTATATGATTTGCAGCATTAGGTTTGTTGCAAGAAGTTTTGAAACAGTTTAAAAGGTTCTTAAATTTCTCAATTTTCTTTAAGTCTCCCTTCTAAGGTGCTGGACTTTTCCTCTTAGATTAATCTGAAAAACATGATGCAGAAAATTGATTTCCTTTGGAACATTTAAGCCTGGTTTTGCTCAAGCTCTTCTGACATCACAGTCTCTCTCTTCCATGGTAACCAGATACTGAAACTCCAGGGCTACAAGTATTTAATTCAGCAAAAAGCTCACAAAGGGAGCACCTCCCAATTCAAAAAAATAGCAACATGAAAAAGTTTAACATAGGAGAGGAAACAAGAATCATCAATATGGGAAACAGAGGACATCTTAACTGAGATATTTTTAAAAACTAATTTTCAATGACAGAAGGCTTTTAAAGGTTGTGTAAAATACATCTACAAGGGTGAATTTCTGCATGTGTCCCTTTCTGCCTGCTGCTTTTCAGAAGCCCTGTTTGAAATATAAAAAGCGTTGAGGGGAAAAAGATGGCCCATAAAAGACTCCTGAACTGAACTGAAAGTGTAAACTGTACTTTGTCAACCTATCATACATGTTCAAATTTACATCATCAGCAACAAATGGTGACTGCTGTTTCAGTCTATATAAGGAAAAGATAGCGTCTGTTCGAGAGCTGAAAAACCACCCTCAGTTATGCCTCTCTCTCCCAACATATAGAAACACATAGCAGCAAATGAAACAGAGGAGGCATGAGAAGAGGCTTATCTGTGTGCATACACTGTCTAATGCTACTGTACATGAGCATATGTTTGTTTGCTTGACAGCTCTTTCATCCTTGATGTGCACTGCCAGAAACTCATTACATAGTAACATTCAATCAAAAAAATCAGCAGCTCATTAGAAGGCACAGGAATAATATCTACAATATTGATATATGGCCCATTTGGATATAAATCTGCAAGGGACAGTGTTTCTATGCAGTCAATTACACAGACCTAAACACGAAATGGCGCATTTTCCAATTCACGTGCTATTTTTAGTAAGACATCCAGATTGTCACCTTTTCTGGGTAATTGCATCCGTTTTCACCCTCTGTGGTCCTCCATTTAAGGTTTCTGGCTTCCAGATGTCATGTCTCTTGGATGAGACCCACATCTCTCTCCTGCCTGACAGAGGCTTTAAGGTGGCACAGTTCCCTGCCTTTCACTGTCATATCCACAGCAAGCTAGTTTGCCGCACGGCCAGCCTCTGTGTGTTGCTTTCTCTCCAAGGGCTCTGAACAGTGTACTGCCGGCAGTTACAGATTACTCCATAGCTCTAAGTAAGCACCTTTATTGTTAAGGTAAAAGCATTACAAAAAAAACTATAGAGAGATTTAACACACACACTAAAATATCATGAGTTACCAATCAGCCCCCATAGGGCCTTAGTAGGCCAGAGTCTTTCCAAATCTGCTGCAAGAGTTAGGGTCCCCCTTGGACATAAGGCCCTATCATTTTCTGGATCAGAAAGAAGATCCCAAGTCAGTTTAAGTGCAGCCTTTTTACGCAATAGCCCTTTGTTTGTTTGTAGGTCACTGGAAAACCTAGTTTGAACATTCATATGAAAGCTACCCCAAGGGGTGGTACCTCTCCGGAGGTGTTTACAACTTGAGGGATTCACCTTAAATCATCCCCTGTTTTTAGTTCCTGGAGGAGCTAAAACCAACCCTCCCCCACAGCTGCATACAATACATAAACCATTCATAACCTTAATACAATATGTTCCTCCAAAGATATTTCATGTGGTTTCAATATTTGTCACACAGATCATAAGTCATATAGTACATCACCACTATAGATGGCTGAAAGAGCAAGGCCTCCATATTATCACCAATGTGTGCACGAATAAGGCCCCATGGGCCAAAATGCAGATCTCCATTAAACCTGTGCACCTTTAATTAAATCAATGGGGTTGCATGTATATAACAGAGAAGATTTGCAGCCTCCAACATGCGGTGTGTTCACTTTTTATTTTCTGTTTTCATGCTGCATTTGTGGGGCAACTTAATAAGTAGGAAAGTTGGCCTTGACTATGTCTCCATTTTGGAGAGCCCCGCAAGCTTTTTTTCACCATATTATGCCCTCTATCTTACAAGGGGTACACGGGGGAGCATCTTCTTTAGTGTAAAAGTCTTTTTTGCAAAGAGCTGATGTAACTTGGCCTTGACCATGTACCTGCAGCATATCAGCAAAACTGCATTATCAAGCCTCCTTTCTTTCACTGCAAGCTGTGCCCCAGATGGGATGAATGGATCCTCTAGTTCTTTACAGTAGAAGTATTTTAACAAACAAGAGAATGCACACACTTAAGGCGAACAGGCTTTTGTACAGTACTGGGATTTCAGGGGTTACACTTTGCTATAGCTGTGACCTAAGGTTTGTTAAATTAATCCAAGGAAAAGCAAGCCCAGTGATGAATGTCATTGCGTATTGCTGTCAGATCTTCCGAATGTTCATGGGAATGCTATTTAGTGTTCTTTCGGAGGCTAAGAATTTTTGTATGATATGACATGGGAAGCAGGGAAGGAAGCAAGCCTCAAGTTATTGGCTAGCTCGGCAGGCATAACAACAAACAAATTAGGGTTAAGAAGAATATTTACCAGGACCTCACCATTGGCTGGAAACTTGCTACATCCCTAGAGTTGCAGAACAGTAAGATCCCTAGGGTTTACTGATCGCTGGGATGAAACATCTGAAATAAGCTGATAATTAAGTTTATAAGGTCAGCAAAGATTCCAGCTTTCCCTAGTCTGAATCCCACAGTATGGAACATGTTGTTTCCAGTGAGAAAGATGTCTCAACTTCCTCCTTTATTTAGTAACCAGAGCACATGAGACAAACAGCAAGTGACCTTTTCCCCGATTCAATCTAAATTTCCCATTGTGTCGTTAGGGGAAAGTTTGTTCTAGTCACACCACAAGAGAAGCATGTCAAAGATCAAAACAGTTTAACTTTAGATACAGTTCAGTTGCTCGTATGAACACAGAAGAGAGAGACCGTGAGAAACCACACAGAACTTTTACTAGTTTAAAATCAGTTACTCCATCCACCCAGCCACCCACATATGTACACTGGGTTTTCTAAAACCATCCAGGCTGAATTATGAATAATAGTGACTGGAACTCAGATGTAATCAGTAGAAAACTAAAGGTTTCAGTTAGTGTTTGAATGTGGATATATTTTATTCTTCTGCAAAACCAAAAACTTCTTTAAATAATTCACAGCAGATTTCGTTTTTTAATTCAGGTGCTTATTTCTGTAGGTTTGAAAAGGAAGGAAAAACTTTGCATATATTATAGAAAAAGGCTGTGAACAACTATACAGTAAAATCTGTCTTAAGCAACCACTCAAAAAGGTGAACAAAAATAAGCTGTGTTACAGAGGTGATCTACTCTCAGAGAGCTATATATTTAGTAAGTTTAATTTGGGGGAATAAGACAGGTGATAGACTAAGAACAGTCATCTGTTATTCAAGGATATTTATATAATGGGTGGCATAAAAATATTTTTAAGTGATCTCATGGGTGAACAGCAGTTCTGAGCCATGTGTAAAATACAAAGCATTATCCAAATACTCCATAACTAGGTATAGAATTAATGAACCAGATCACCCACTGACCAGAAGTTAAAATGAAAAAACATTTTTATAATCAAAATATTCAATGTTACTATGGTTTTTATTCTTAAGTCTACTTCAGTTCAAATACAATCCAGGCTGTTGGAGCCTGTAAAGTAACAATCAAATACAAAGATGTTACAGAATGTACTCAGAAGCAAAGAGGATTTAGGCTCTGATTCAAAGTCTGCTGAATTCAATAGACACACTCCCACTGACGACTTTAAGCCTTATCAGGTTCTTAGTAAGGCGTCACCTAGCAAGAATAAAAAGTGGGTTGCCTCTATGTGCTTGGGGTGCGGGGGAGCGAACAGGACATTACACAAAGCCACTGATATGCTGTCCCCTGGTTCACTGAAGTTATGACCACATGTGAACATCACTAGTGCACACCTCATGTGGATCAGTGAAAAAGTAGGCATTGGTCAGTGCAAACTTAAGCAAGGCCAGAGGGAAATTGGCAGCACTGTATGCTGTCCCAACCACCGTCAAACCTCACACAGCACTAGGGCAGGATAAAGTGAGGTTTCTTTGGGGACTCTACACTATGCATGTTTGAGTGCATGGCACCTCAGAATGACGCGCTGTATACTTGAGCTGGTGCCCAGGTATACAGTAAGCTTAGTGAATGTGTGTGTCACAGACAAAGTCACGGTCATATCCTTTATGTTAATTTAATACATTTGACCTCTTACAGCTTTAAAATATATACCTAAAATCTATGATACAATAACTAAGATCTGTGCCCCCCAGGTCAATAAAATGCACATTTCCCTCCAAATTCTGAGGAAACCTTCAAAATGATTGAACGGTCCATTCTGTATTTTGCTAATAGATTAGCCAAAAGCTACTCCTGCTTCCACCAAAATGAACAGCCTTTTTGCCGTTGACTTCAGTGGGAGCAGGATCAGCCTCAAAGGTGCTGATTACATTGTCTCTGGCTCATTGTAAATCTATATTCACTTGAATCTTCTATTTACTGAAGCAGACAATACAGAAATATAGAACTTCCAGACAGTTCCAAGTTTTTATTTATTTATTTATTGAAAACTCTTGCAAAATAAAAAGCAGGCCCATACCTTGTTGAGACCTCTATTTTTCAACTATCCATGGTTTATATACATATCCCTGTGTGTCTAAAGAGAACAGCCTGTATTCCAAATAGCAATTGCACATTAAAACCCATTAGAAGAGACAAATGATTGAATGAGTTTTGAACAGTCTGCCACCTAAAGTTAACCAGAATTTATTTTTCCAGAGGGATTTCTCCCAGCTTTTGTTTTGTTTTTCTTTTAAACCTTTACTTATTGCAACAGTCAGTTGGGTGGCTTCTATACACTGAACTCACTGTGAAGTGCTTTTGAGGTCAGCGAGGCCCGGGGATCCACAAAGAGACATAAGCATTGTGACACCTATTGTCACAACCGCTAACTTTTAGGTGCCTACAAAATCACTGGGACAACAATGGGATCCACAAAGCCTGAGTGAGACACCTAGGCTCTGTATACAATGAATGGGGAAAGATAAGAACCTTGGAATGGAAATTTACAAAAGCCAGCGCGCTAGGTGGTGCCCTGCCTAAGCTAGCCAATGGGAGATGCTGATGAGGGATTGTGTCCTAACCCCTATCCCTCTCAGGGAGTTAGGCCCCTAAGTCCAGGCAGCACAGAGGCATCTATCCCCACTAGTGCCATGTGAACCAGGGGAAGATAAGTGTTCCTCCACCTAACTCGCATGCCGGGCATGATCCAGTAGGCTTGTTCAGAGGCAACCAAATGCCACACAGAACAGCGGGACAAAGGAGAAGATACTCCTTTATCATCTTTAGCCCGGTAGTTAAGACGCTCACTGGGATGTGTGAGACCCCCTTGTTCAAGTCCCCACTCAGCCTGATGAAAAGGGGGAAGCTGAACAGAGATCTGTCATCTCTCAGAGAGGAGCCTTAGACACTGGGCCATGGAATGAATCTCCCTCTTTTTCTGTCTCAATAAATAATTAAATTATTGAAAAATTAACTAACAGTGGAACAATGTGAAAAGGGGTCTTCCCTCCTATCAGAAAATCCCATAGCCCAGTGGTTAAAGCACGAATCTGAGAGGTGACAGATCCCTGTTCAAATTTCTTCTCATCAAATTGAGGGGGGACTGGAAGTAGGGCTTTCCCACATCCCAGGTGAGTGCATTTGGCTAAAGGGAGCTTCTCTCCCATCCTGTTTTGTGTAGAGCTGGGCCACCAGTGAGCATGGTCAGGCCCCACACACATGACCGAGGTGGAGGACACACCATCTTCCTCCAGTACATGAATCGCTCTGGGGCCTAGCTGAGGGAAAGGCACCCAGGTGCCTGCAGGCAGGCAGCAGTGTGCATATAAAAGCCAGAAACATAGGCCCCTAGGGAAATATTCACTGCAAAAACTTAGATGCTGAAAGAGTTTTGGTGCCTATAGCATTAGGTGACAGGTAAGGTTTTTGTGGATTGTAGTGGTGCCTAAAAGTGGAACTTAGGCACTTAAATCTGGGGGTTAGGCACCTAAGTACTTTTGTGGATCTGGGGCTGAAAGTTATGAGCCTGGAGGAATTGCGGGAATGACCCTTCAGAAATGGGTGTTATGTTTTGATGCACAGTCCTCAACTGAGCAGGGTCCATCCATCAGGTTTGTACTGGCTTGTACCCAGTCTGCCAGAAAACCTGGTTTTAACACTGGACATTTCCTACCGATTCTCTTGCTGCTGGAGATACAGACAGCAGAGGGGGAAAAAAGTTGCCCTTTACACAGAAATCTCTTTTTGATCCTAGTTTCACTCATATAAGTTGTCATATTAGCATCCATGACAGTTGTTTTCTGAGCGTGGGATTTTCAAAGTATATCATTGACTTTTATGGGAATTGTGCTCCTAAGTCACCTCAGTGCTTTGGAAAATCCCACCCTGATTGACTTATAGATAAGGAGCCCAATCTACTGCTATTGAAGGCAATGGCAACTCTCCCATTGAGCTTGGAAGTTCTCACAATATATCTGGATCTGATTTCCAGCCAGCACTATATACCTTGTTCAAGAGGCAAATTGCTCTTGATTAAGAACAGTAGTTTCTCTCATTCTTTTGTAATTATTGAGCAAGTTCTTCAAGGTATTCAAGATATTTTCTTCCTTTTTTAAAAAAAATAGTTGACACTTATTCCTAGGCGTGGCAGAATTTGGTATTTATTTTTCATAAATGTTTATTTTTAAGCATTATTTTATCCATTTAAATGTTCACACTGGAGGGAAATTAGGTGAGGTCAGACAATTATTAAATGTCAGTAGCTGTTAAGATTTGAAAAGTTAAAGATTTCTAATAACTAAAACACAACTGACAACATCACATGGAAAAATAAACCAAGTAAATAGTCTTATATCAAACTGTAATAAGTTCTCAAGATGCATTTTTCCAACTTTACTTTTTCATCAGTTTGTATGTATACAGTGAAATCAACCATTTACCAATAAAAGTCTAGTACTTCAAAGCCTAGAAGCCTTGCACATGAAATAGGGACCAAGCCTTAAAAAAAGGGCCACACCTCATAAAACATGCACTATGATCTAAAGATTTAGAAGTCTAGAATATTTTTCAATCATTATCTCTTTTACTACTTTGTGGCACACCACCATCTCTTATGTAGACTGGTCAAATGGCACCATCAGAGTCTGGCTTAGACAAGCTTAGGTGCCTAAAGCTAGAACTGTAATTCCATATGTAGGCATCCAACTAAGAGGTCTGAGTTTCTGAGGTGCTTCCAACTGGCTATCAGACCATTTATTAACTTTTGGACACCCATATTTTAAAATGTTGTCCACAGTTTTCTTGATACCGTAAATAATTCTAAAAGCATCTCATTTCGCAGGTGGCAAGGAGTTTATTACCAGCTGTGCCTCATGTAACATGTGGAGGTGAGTGAGGGAGTTCAGCTGGCTAACAGTGATCACTACACAAATGATCTAGATTTTCTGTAAGAGTGACTTCCCCATGGATAATAGCACTGATGAACTTCCAAAAGGCAAACTTTAAAACTATTAGGAAAATGGTTTAAAATAAACTGAGTGGTAGGGAAAAAACAAACAAACAAAACACTTGAGTGTCAGCCAATGGACAATTCAGTAACAGAAGGCTGTTCAAAAGGCATGATATCAGAGGTACAGGATATCTGTTTATCATTAAACAAAAAACAGGAGACTAAAACCATGACGATTAAACAGCAATGTACACAACATTCCTTAGGCCACAGATGGAAATTCTGCACAAATGACATGTCTAATCTATCTATCTATAATAGACTGGAGCACATTTTCCAGATAAGGATAATGGGCAAAGTCAGAATGAAGAAGAAACAATGTTACTGAGATCAAGCAATACAAAATTCTTTAAAATGCACTAGACCAGTGTCTCTCAACCATTTTGACACCAGGGGCCGAGGCTTGCTGCCTTACTAAACTGTCATGGACCACTTGAGAGAAAAATAAATAAATAAATAAAGAACAGTGCTTCACTGGTATTTCTTGCTGTTTTTTCTTGCCAGGCATTTCTTTTTTGTACTATTGCATATAAGGCATTACTTACTTGCTTACCAGCACAGGGCCATTACTTCAGTCCTGTTTGTTAAAATAAAGTCCAGTTCAAAAGGGGCACTGGAATAATTTCTATATTGGGAGTGCTGAGAGCCACTGAACCAAACTGTAAACCCAGTATATAATGGAAACCACTTTAAGCCACCCTAATTCCAGCACTATGCAGTTCAACAAGCTATGCAATATGGAAATGTTAACCTGATTTTTAAACGTTGCTTCAAATGAAGGCTACCAATAATTTTGGCTACAAATTTTTACATCTCATTTGTTCGTTAGAGAGAATTCAATTAATTTAGTTTTAAAAAACAAAAAATCAGATGCATTCACTAAACCTACTGTTAATGAGATGTTTGTGCCTGTCTTGTAAATGAAAGTCTTTCAATCTGGGGATCAGTGTTTGACAAGGACACTTGGAGTGTCTTTCCAGTGCTCAGCTGGTTGCAGTATTTTGTTTTTGTTGCAGTCATCACTGAAAATCCAGTTTTGCAAGGGTTCATGGAATGGAACAGGAGTAAAGTTTTGACAGTAAATTAACCGACTTGTGGGTATTCACTTCTGAGTTTGATCCAGAAAACAGGTAGAGGCACTTCATGAAACTGTAACTTCAGACCCTCATCACTTGACAGTTCCAGAAACTTATCTTCCAATGACAGTGGCAGAGGGCAGGTCTACACTACCCACTGGATTGGTGGGTAGAGATTGATCTTTTGGGGGTCGATTTATTGTGTATAGTCTAGCCGCTGAGGGAAAAAAATTCCGATGTTCGTGCATGTGACGTGCGCACACCTAATTTGGAATGGACGTGAACCATCACTCAAAGAAGAAAAATTGTTCTCATTAACCTCTGACAATAGGGCAAGAAGCAATAGCCTTAAATTGCAGCAAGGGCAGTTTAGGTTGGACATTAGGAAAAAATTCCTAACAGTCAGGGTGGTTAAACACTAGAACAAATTGCCCAGGGAAGCTGTGAAATCTCTGTCTTTGGAGATTTTTAAGAACAGGTTAGACAAACACCTGTGAGGCATGGTCTAGATAATACTTAGTCCTGCCATTAGTGGAGGGCACTGGACTAGATGACTTCTCAAGGTCCCTTCCAGTCCTATTATTCAGTGATTCTATGATCTTCTGAAATATCAAAGATTTAACCTGACTGTATCGTTTGACAGCTGCATCACCCAAGACTTCACGATAGGCATCTATTATAGAAGGCATGAATAATTCTTCACCAATTGTAAATTGCAATTTGCATTTACCTATGCATAGGGATAGCAGATACAATGCTTTTATATCATACCTTTATTTGATGTTATGGTGGTGTGCACTAGTTTCTTTTGCCCCTTCACTTCATCTCACTTCTGTTGGAAGAATTCCATTGGCTTTTCTTTTAAATTTGGATGTTTAGTTTCAAGGTGTCAAATCATTTTTGAAGGTTTCATAGCATCATTCCTCAGAATTGTGCCACACATAACACAGAGAGGTTTCAGGCATTTTACATCCTCACTTGCAACCAACCTATACTTAAATGAAAGTCTAATCATATTTTTGATTGACGGTTGAACATTTCCTTTGCTAACACTTCTTCCTGATCATATCTGGAAGCACTCACATCTCTATTATGTTTTTCTGAACTTTTATTGGTTCTGAAAAATAGATCCAGAGATAATTGCTTTGACAGTGACATTGTCTAGTTTAGCCAATGTCCACCCTGTCAATTTATTTAAAATGTTCAAAAAGAACTGAATGAACGCAGTGATGTAAAATGCAAGTACAAAAAAACTTTACATTTTAAATATTAATATCCTGGGTTAGGGAAATCTCCCTAATATCCTGGGTTAGGGAAATTACATTTCCTGGGTTAGGGAAATTTAAAACTTTACATTTTAAATATTAATATCCTGGGTTAGGGAAATTAATATCCTGGGTTAGGGAAATCTCAGGGCCTGGCAAGGAGGCTGCCACGGACCGGCACCAGTCCATGGACTGGTCATTGAAAAACCCTGCACTAGACTAAGAGAGTATGGACCCTCTAGAATACTGTGACCGGCTGCCCTATTCCTTGCTGGATGGCGATTCTGGGGATTAATTCAGTCAGACCGACACCGCTTCCAGTGGTTACACCCTTTTAGTTTCTCCTCTCCAGTGCTTCTCTCACTCCCAGGAACTGCAGCTGTCCTCTTTATGACTCAGCCCTCTTTCCCAGTCACTATTTTTCCAGACGGAGAGCGCATCAACATTCTGCTCTTTAGTAATCTCAGACAGTCTTCTGCTTCACTGCCTCACAGTGCCACTCCTGCAGTGACTGGCAGGGGAACCCAGGCCCACCCTCAATCCAGATTCTGGCTCAGGGACCCTGTACACACCGGCAAGGCCAATTCCCTGCACCTTGCTGCCTTTAGCTAAGTCACTTCCATACTTCCTGGCCCTTCCCACTCCTCTGGGTTTGACAATCTCTTCACTCGCTCCTCCCAGGGAGTAACTTTAGGCAGCTTGTCTCTGTAGCTCTACAGCACTCCTCCCTTCTCTCAGGAAGTGACAGAAGCCTTCTCCCTCCATCCCTTCCTCCTTTCAGTTTCCCTTCTTTTGGAGAAGTCCGACCTGTCTATCATGGTGAGCTTCTTTCTAATTGGCTGCCTCCAGCCTACCCTCCTCCCTCCTTAGCAGCATAATTCAGCTTTTGTAGGACCAGTGTAGAGAACATACCCCATACCCAAGTGGTCCATGGGGTAAAGTGGTGGAAGGGCAGTTTGCAATTAAAATGAATGATAATATAGCACAGAAGATAGGTCAATATTTTTTCCATCTGTTATGTACTATTGATTGTGATGTGGAACTTCCTGTTTCCAAAGGCATTTATATAAGAATTCACAGGGTGGTTTAAAAGAAAAGAGAGAAGTCTCCAAAGACGAAGATATGGAGCCACTCAAACTCACATGCAGCACAATACCAGACTGGAAGGAATTCTGGTGGACCAGAACTGGAAGGAATTCCATTGGTGATTCCAAAGCTGATAAATAACAACATACTGTAGCCCAGATAATTACTAATGAGACTATACAATAACCTCCTCAAAACAGCAACTGTTCCTGAAGACAGGAAAGTAGTTAATGCAGTGCTTCAGCTTCAAATCAGAGCTGGTGGAGATGCTGGGAATTCCAGACCAGTGAGCTTTACCTCAGTTCCAGGGAACTCAATTGAGCGTGTAATTAAGGAGAAAGCAGAACATTACACTTGGATAATAAAAACAGATAGGGACAAACCAGCACAGCTTCTGTAAAGGAAAATATGTGCCTCTCGAAACTGTTAGGGTACTTCACAGGAATAATAAATTAAATCATAGATACAAAGGAACCAGTGGACATAAATTTACTCTGATTTCAAAAAGCATTTGATGAGTTCCTTCCATAAGAAGAAAATAAATAACCAAGGGTAAAGTATTGTGCAGGATTAATAACTGGGTGAGGCATAGACAACACAGTAACAATAAATAACTAGTCTTCAAAGCGGAGAAAGATAAGAGTGTCCTAAAGCCAGTATTAGGACTCATATTTCTCAGTATACGAGGCCTAAATTTCCAAAAGTGACTAGTGCTTTTGAATGCCTCACTTGAAACACTAAAAAGGGCTGATTTTCAGAAGTGCTGAGCACCTGTCCTCTGAAATTCAGGCCCCTTTAAGGTGTCTCAAGTTGGCCTATCCAAAAGCTGAAACTGCCTAAAATCATTTTTGAAAATATAGCCTCCAATTCTGCAAACACATATGTTATGCTTAACTTTAGGTACCCAAGTAGCCTAGTTAACTTCAGTAAAACCACTCACACACTTAAATTTAAGAATATGAAGTCTTTGCATGTTTCTGGCCTTTGTTTTTTTGGAAGAGGACAGGTGTAGCAAGTGGCGGAAGTTGGCTGATGACTTGAAACTCTTAATGAAAACTAAGAACTGTAACTTCAGATCTACATAAAGTGGGGGACTGGCAGTATGATATAGGATATACTTTTACTTAGACAAAGGTAAAGTAATAAACAGAGTTGGCCAAAAAATTTCCAAGGAAATTTTTTTTCAATCAGTTAATAGGTTTGCATTGAAAACAAAATGTTTCACATATGATTTTGAAGATTTGGCAAATTTTTTCAGTCTAAAATTTTTTCAGAATGAAAATTTAAGATCCCCTCTGTTGAAATGTTTTCCAAATAAAAATATTCAAGAAATAACTGAAATTTTAGAATTTTCATTTTTTTAATTTGAAATTGTGTTTTCCTCCATTTTCTGACTGTTCTCCAACATTTGCCAATTCAAAAGGAGTCAGAAAGCATCAAAAAGGTTCTCTCTCTTTTAAAGTAACACTTTCAATGATAAAGAAACTTTCATTTTGAAGTGTTAAAACTAAACCCAAAGTATTATTTTTATAAATGAAAAGTGGCATTTCTCCCTACTTTCTTATTCTTCTCAAACTAGAAAAAGGAAAAAAATAGTAAAAAGGGTGGGAAAAAAACCCATTTTCCCATATTTTTGATGGAAAACAGGAATTTCCCAATGGGAACATTCTTAAAGGGATTCTTCACATAACACAGAATCAATCTGTGGAACTCTTTGCCAGAGAATGTTGTGAAGGCCAATTCTACAACAGGGTTCAAAAAAAGAACTAGATAAGTACATGGAAGATAGGTCCCTCAATGGCTATTAGCCAGGATGGGCAGGGATGGTGTTCCTAGTCTCTGTTTGCCAGAAGCTTGATAATTACCTGTTCTGTTCATTCCCTCTGAAGCACCTGACTTTGGCCCCTTTCGGAAGACAGGATACTGAACTAGATGGACCTTTGGGCTGACCCAGTATGGTCATCATTATGTTCAGCCAGCTCTAGTAATAAACATCATCAAAAAACAAAAACAAAAACCCACACACAACAGGAAGAGCAAAATTTAATATATGGGAAATACATAGGAGTCTTTGAGGAGATCAGTGGTGCGATATAGGTAGTGCTGGGAAGCAATTAAACAGGACAACTGTGTGAACTGAAAAAGGATGGAAAATTACAAATACATTACTATGCCATGACAAATATAGAGTATAACCTGGATTACCTCATCTCTTTTGAGATGGCCACCTAATCAATAGCAATGACTGGAAAAGAACCAAGAAAGGTGCTGAAAATGGCTGGAGAAGTGTAAGACTGCTAAATATAGGACTGCATCAGCTAGCACAGGATTTAAATAAATCCTTTATGGCCTAATCCTCCAAAGCAGAAGAGTTCAAGAGGAATGGGTTAGAACCGGAAAAATAAAAAATCAACCCCTTCCTCTTACACTGTCCTGTATACCTCAGCTGAAACCACTTGTGCAAAGGGATCCAGGAAGGACAAACAAATCCTCCCACAGTACACTATCCACCAATTGCTAGAATGGTTCCTGTTGTTAAAACAATATGAGAGCCCAGGGATATACATACCCCCATTAATTCTAGTGATAAACACATGCAGCTGCTGTGTCAGAATAGATGTGGTATACTGTGGCATGTGTGGCTCTATAGTATGGACTCTTGAAGACAGGCTTGGCTAACATGCAATCCCATGTGCACAAGCCAGTATATGGGTGCATGTTGCAGTGCAGACCTTTAGATCTTGTATACTGAGAAATATGAGCTTCAATGCTGGCTTTAGGACACTCTTATCTTTCTCCACTTTGAAGACTACAGTACAGACCCGTTTACGCGAGGCTGTCGGGATTCAAGCCGTCATGACTGCATTTTAACGGACCACGGATTAAGAGGGCCATGCTGAAATATCTTAAAATATCTAGATATACATGTATCAATATCTAGGATTACATACGTATTCACAGTGTCCCAAATACTGCAGGCCTATCTGTTAACGGCGCTTTGCAAGAATATAAATTCAAATGTGTAATCTAATAAAAACATTAAATACACAGTAAATCACTAAAACTTTGAAAAAGTACCAATTTAAGCTAAAAATGTATAAAACACGTGTCTCGAAAGAAAGGATTCCCATTAGAATCAAATCAACGAGAATCAAACAATTTTGAAATGTATTAGCACAGACTATATGTTACATCTCTCTAGCATGGCAATGACTAAACATGCGTGATACATCTTTACCAATATCGGCGATCAAAAGGAAGAGGAAACACCAGTAGACCTACAACACATTTCCGCTCCACACTTCCTGTTGATTTCTAGGTCAGTGAGCAAATCTGTAGCACTACATAGCAAGTTCCTGTACCACATGTTAACAAGTCTCGTGTGTTAAATAGGTAGCACTGGGAGGCATGGCGCTACTGCACGTTAAGCAGATTCACATGAAAATGGGTCTGTACTGTACTTATTTATTGTTACTATGTTGTCTATGTCTCACCCAGTTATTAATCCTGCACAATACTTTACCCTTGATTATTTATTTTCTTTAATAGTCTCTTATGAAAGGAACTCATCAAATGCTTTTTGAAATCAGAATAAATTTATGTCCACTGGTTCCTTTGTATCTATGATTTAATTTATTATTCCTGCGAAGTACCCAAACAGTGTAGACTTCGCAGTGTCTTCTTAGAGAATACCCCTAGTGATCTCAACAGGTGCAGGGAGTACAGGCCTACCTCAAAATGAGAACACGGGATACTCAATACTGTTAAAATACAGCATTTTTTGAACAAACAGAGGGTAACTACTCCTTCACACTGTTTGAATTCTGTGGAATTCACTGCCTTAGGGTTGAAAGCTGTGGCTAGATTAAAAAAAGGTGTGGTAATAAAATTACACTAACAAAATACGTAGCTTTATAAGATAAAAGAAAAGATAATGAAATCTCATGTTTTGGTCTGTAAATCTCCTATGGGACTCAAAAAGTAATGTTCCTCTGGAGCACAGCATTATACTATTGGCTAGATACAGTATTAGTCTCCTCTCCAACCCTTCTGAAGCAGTAGTTGCTAGTCACTGCTCGTTGCAAAGATATTATTATTTAATACTTCTGCTGCATAATGGGTGTGATGGTACTTTAAAGATCAGAAATACAGACTATAAGCTGTTTAAAGCAGGAATGTTCTCTAAATCCCACTGAAGGCAATGGGACTTCTACTCATTTTAATGAGTGCAGGATTAGGTTCTAAATGGAGAGACTTGGTACATAAAATTTAATGAGGAGGATACTGGACTGGAGCAGTTATCGATCCCTTTCCATTGCCAAATTCTGATTGCTATGCTTTCAACAGAAATGTTTTCCTGAAAATTCTCATGTCTGTCTCTTATTCTCATATTACTTTCAAAGGACAATTTTCAGAGTCGAGAGTGGACTGAATGGAAGGAGTCTTTCCCCTGCATAGAGTGTTGCATAATTCTTCAGGCCATTATAAATCTTTCAGTTTTTCTACAGTAAAAAGAGTACTCTTGCAGAAGACTGCAGAAGGCATTGGCTTATGATGATCTGAAGGGCAAGTGTTTGCTAATCACAAAACCCCACACACATTTATTGAGAATACACAATGGGCATTTATATCTGTGGTGGAGGGCATAATGAATGATGAAGTAGTAAGTTATTTTTATAAGAAAAGGAAGACCAGAGTATGGTAATCACTATAGAGTGTGGACTCTTTTTCCTGCAAGCCTTTGCTATAAGTGCATTGAAGAAAATGTGACCAGTGTGATGTAAGGATTACTTACATGAGTAAGGATTTGTAAGATCAGATGCTGCTGATCTTTAAAGTTGCGTAAGCTACCTCACTGCAGTGCATATAAATTGTATTAAACAACAAAGCATAATAAGAGAGTCAGCACAAATATAGCGTTGAGGATTTTTAAAATAGTTTGCTGTTGTTTTTACGGGCATCACTTTAGGGATTTGACTTAGGTGAATTACTGATTTGGGGCATGGTCAAAAGGCAGATAACTTTTGGAGAACTGAACTAAAAATCTACTAAAAGGTTACTCAAACATGGGGCTAACAAATGAACTGCTTCAGGTCTGTGTGTGGAAAAGGAATGAATAGATGGATAGACGCAAATAGCATCAACTATTTAGTTTTTGGGTGATGAAAGTCTGATATCCTTGTGCCACTATTGTGTGTCAGATACTGCATTTGATGAAGAACGCACAATGCTTACGTGTATTACAGCCATCTTTCTCAGACCTACTCAGTGTGCTAGAGGGCAAGGAGTAAGCATATGGCTCCCTAGTGGCTAAGGCCTATAGAAAATATAAGTCCTATTCCTACTAAGAACACATGGATGAGCCACAAATTGTATAGCTTTAGAATCTATTAAAAATAGAGCAAAATATTTGTGTGGATGAAACGGAACAAAATAGTTGCTATTTAAATAGATGACTTATTTTAAATGTACTTCTAGATTTAATGAAGCTGTATAATATCTTTACATTATTTTCTAATAAAAATAATAGCTGTAGCATTCTTGACTAAACTTTGGGTGCTGGGTCTTCCGCTGCACTCCCAGGACCAAATCTTTCCATTTTGCCCTCAGGCAAAAGTACCATTCAAGTAAACTTCAGATAGACTCTAGGGGCAGCTTTGGCTGAGTAAAAGATGCAGCACTTGCCTCGGGGTGTGTATGTACATCTCTTTGTGACACTACTGTATGCTATTCTTTCCACAGAAAATTGGTAAAATTAAGGGAGCCCCTTGAATGACTGACAATGATTTTGAACACTGCAAATAAATCTTTTGTCTGCATGGGTCAGAACTAATTAGCCCCATCAGCTTCCTTCATACCAATACGCCCACACTTATTTCTGTCTAATATGCTAGAAGACAAGAAAAAGAAAAAGGAATGATTAACTCAAGCTGATTCATTCTGGGATGGGCCAGGTGATTATGAGGACAAGTGAAGGAAGGACTCCACACATCAATCAGATTGTCAGTGCCAGGGAGATATTTTTATCCAGCAACTGCTTTACAGTTTGTGTCATGTTTGGAGTGTATTGAAATGTCTATGCACACTTCTAGGTCTCATAATTTCATCCTAATTCATCCCTTCATAATTTCATAGTCAAGAAGGGAACTATAATAGGTATGGCAAGTACTTACTTATTCACAGAATATGTACAGCCTGGATGTGAGAGCTTCCACACAATATTTCAACTCTGACTAGTTTGGATCGATACTTAGGGTGTAAACCATGGGCCCCATTGACATCCCTGGGGCCAGGATTTCACCATATAGGTGGGAGTGTAGTTGATCCTGCATGCCCAGTCAGTCAGTGTTTGGTCTCTAAGCAAAAAGCGACAAGAAGGATGTCAATTACATCCGGCTGTGGGATTGAATTTGTGCTATAGACACCTGCCCACTAGAAAAAGAAATGAGACCACAAACTCTTTTCTCATAGGCCAGCCATCAGATGGTAACTACTGGCCACTGCTGAACTGGATCAGACTCAGACTACTGACCTAAAAGAGAAAATCTCCATATCCTAATTCTAACCTCCATATCCTAAGTACTAATTCTTTTAGCCCTCTCCTGATAGGGGTTTAAGAATGCTACAACATGCTATGTGTGATACCTCTAGAGATTAAGGGGGGAGGGAGCAAGGATTCGTTTACAATTTTCATGTATGTTTGAGAATATTGAAGTTTTATCAAAACACTATTTAAACATTATAATTCATGTTATTGTAGGTACTAACCTTTTTATGCTTCCAAATTTTTGTGCATGACCTAAAATCTTTCCAAAATCTATATGGAACATGTGGCCAGTGTTTGTCAGCATGATGTTGTCATTGTGTCGGTCACAGACTCCCAGAATGAAGGTAACAACGCACCAGCCAGCACAGGAATGAAAGAAATTCTTTATTGCCTAATTAATCAAAACAAAAACACAAAGAAGAAATATATGGTAATGTATTTTTTGTGATACTAACATCAATACCAAGTCCCACAAGCTCTTGTGCACATGCTTAAAGTTAAATAAGGGCTAAGTATTTGCAGGTTCATGACCTAAACTAACAACATGGGAACTGCCACAGTACTGCAGACCAATAGTTCATCTAGTCAGTTCTGTCTCCAGCAATGACTTATTTTGGATAGTTCTTTTGCATTTAGGTGGAATCTTTCCCCCAAGAACTCAATGAACTTTACAAACACTAATTAATGAAGCCTCACCACATCCCCGGGCAAGGAATCTGACCTCCATTTTAGAGAGAGGCAAACTCAAATATAGTAAGGTTAAGTGAACTACCCAAAGTATCAGAGATTCAGTGGCAAACCTAGGAATTCATAAGGAGTCCTGATTTCTAAACCCCTGCTCTAACCACTAGATAGTCACAAAGGCTATATCTACACTGCATGCTTCTTTTGTCAGCGTATGAGTATGTACTCAGGTAGTGCCCAGCACAGGTTTAAGTATCAGTGTAGACTGTAAGGCAGTTTAAGTAACTAGAGTACAGGCATGTTTGAAGGGTACCTGAGCACATACTATACATGGCTCTGTACTAGCCCAAACTATGTAGAGTCCTGCTGCCTCCCAGCTGTTAGAGGTTTTCCCCACTGCAGGAAAATACTCTAGCAGCTGGGAAAGGCACCAGCAAAAGGGAAAAGCTCTGGTGTGGGGGGCAGGGAGAGGGGAAATGTGGCAACAAGGAAAGGCTCTGGCAGCTCCCTGCTGGCTAGAGCCCTTCCTCACCACAGGGAAAGACTCTGGCAGCAGGGAAAGCCTCTGGGAAGGGAGAGGCAGCAGGGAAAGGTCACACTGTCATGTGTAGCTACACGTACTGTATATGCCACCGCAAGTGTGTGTAGTATATACATAGCCATATGGACTGATCCAAAGCTTTCCACGGACTTCAGTGGGCACTGTACAGCACTTCTGTGCTTCAGAAGAAGATAAATATCTCCCTCAAATGAACCTGTCCAACCCATCCCACCTGCCCAATACCATATCACAGAGAAGAGGAGAGGGAGAAGAGAATTCTTCCTAGCTCTAGATGGTGATCAGATTTATTCAAAGCATGAGGCACTATAGCCCATGAAGGTTTTATCTTAGCTACTGCAGTGTAACAACCACAGAGAGCACTCTTATTTGTAAGGGTCTGAACCTCCTGGGAATCTTATTAAGCTATTTGTCTCAATAATAATGTGAGCCATTTATACGCATACTCTATAAAACCTAATTCACAATTATTAAGTTCTTGGTTAAAACCTTAGTGCATACAGTACTGTATCATCTTTATACTATACTACCCAATATAAATAGTTGTTTGAGTATTGATGATATTATTGTAGTATTGTGATGCTAAATCTAGTGACTGATTTTGATAGAAGCACTGTGGAGTGATTAGACCACAGCACTAGAACTCAAGATGCCTGGGCTGTATTCCAGACTGTGCCACTTAGTTCCTTCATCTTCTGGTGCCTTTATTTGCCCAACTGTAAAATGAGGGTAATAAAGCTTACTCACCTAGGTGAGTTCAGTATCCAAGTGCAAAGTGTTAATAGCAAGAGAAGAGAAATGGTGAGAGCAGGATACAAACAATTATACAGACATCCTGCACAATCAGAAATGACTACTTCATTTGTTTAAAAAAAAAAGGAGCGTAATGCATAGCAAAATTTTTTTAGAACATTCCACGTTATTTGACTTACTAAACAACCCAACAAAACTGGATTTTTGACTGGTAATTGATAGTTGTCTCAATTTTCAATCAAAACGTCAGCAGCACCTTTACTATAAATATATAATAGTTATTACATTAAAGTGGCTTCCAAAAGTTTAGGTTGAAAATTTGGATAAATAAATACACAACAAACCAACCAACCACCACATTCTGGCAAAAAAAAAAAATGTATACATTGATGCCTACAATTAGGCATCAAATTAGATGCCTTATTTTCATAGGAGCTTGGCACCTGGAGCTCTCTAAGTTGGACAAAAATTTGGCTACTAATCTACTGCAGGTACGGGGGTGAGTTCAAAAATTCCCCAGGATGCCAAAAAATTCAGAGTTTTTTTGTGAATCCCAGAACATACCTCGCCTAAAACGAATGTGCAAAAGTGACTCCATAGCTCTTTTCTTTTCAGAGGGTAACCTCTGCTTCTGCAGTTTCCTGAGGAAATATAACCTGATGCACAACACCGATTTGCATAAAACCAGATGCTTTACACAGGATCCCATAATGTAAAAGGACAAGAATGACCTGATGTATCATACTACTAGGGGAATTTAATGAAATACAGTTTCCTAAAAGTGTGACATTTTCAAGCAAAGAAAAGATAGTCTGTGTGGGATTATATATAAAACACATCTCACTATCTAGATAAAAAAATACTCTAGGTTCGGTATCTATTTACTTAATTTTGTCTTCAACTTCTTACTTACCTTTATATCTTCAAGTGTGGTATTTTCGTGACCTTTCTTATCGTTATTGAAAAAAACACTGCACTAATTCTGGTCCCTAGCAATCTGGTCAAAGAAATGGACGTGCCATTTAAGAAAACTTGATGGTACATGTGTTTGGTTTTCTCTGACTCTAGGAGATTGTGCATATCACCATTTGCCTTTTCATTTGTAAAATAAACAATTTATGCAATGTTCCATTTTAATATACCTCTTGGTAACTTGATTCCAAAGGATGATGATGATTGAACCATTTTTTAATTGTGTTTTCTTTCAGTGGTCCCATCAGTCCAGACTCCCTGTGGATCTTGGCTAGAGTTGTAGCATCTGACACCATCTGCACTAGTCCTAACAGAGAAAAAGAGTTCACATGAAAAACTCACAATTTAAAAAAGGGACAGAGTGCTTATTAATCTGTATCACACTGTATCATATCACCCCATGGAAAGAATTATACACACATTTCAATTAACTATAAAAATCTACACAGTACTGGATGATCTAGAAAAAGGATGACTGGGAGCTTCTCTTCTCCCTGCCTCTTAAAACAAGAACAAAAGGCTATTCAATGAAATTAAAGGTAACAAATAAAAAACTTATGCATGGAAATGCTTTTCCACACAATGCACAATTAGATTGTGGAGCTCACTGCCACATAACATCATGGAGCCCAAGAATTTAGCAAGATTCAAAGCATTGTGAGGATAAAGATTGTGAGGTGCTCAGATAGTCTGGTCATGGGGCCCACAGAAGTACCTAAGACAGACATCCAGGGTTTATTCTCATGCCCTCCCTGCATCCTTTAAAAAATATCAAATTGAGAATTAGTACAATGGAGGGGCCATAAATTAAACCATCTTCTCCAGATATAATATTTTGTGGTTACTTTTTGAAGGGGAATCCTTCTGGTTCTGCCTTGTTCAGGGAAAGAAAGGATGAAGAGGATTCCTTTCCAGTTCCCATCAACCACCTGCCACGGCTCATGCAGACCTCCCCATTCCCCAAGCTCTCTCTGCAGTTTGGCTCAGAAGGCTGAAAATACTGTATTTCTCATTTCTGTACTGTCAGTAATCTGGATACTTCAGCTCTTTATTGTGCTAGAATTATTTTCAGTAAAAAAAGGTTTAGAGAGTCAGTAAAAAAAAAAGTCTATTGCCATCAGTAAATTTCTTTAGCAAGTAATTGGCATCCTTGATATAGCTTTGTTACAACATCTATAAAAGAAAGGAAGAAATAAAGATTTTATGAGAGCCAAGCTTCCCTTAAGCAGGATGAACAGCAAGAGTGGTATTTCATACAACACTGGGGGCCTTTCTGGAATTTTATTAGTCTATAGCTGGCACCTAAATAAGGGCTAGATTTGTAAATGAGCTCAACAACCAGTAATTCCCACTGCAAAAATTCTAGTCAGATTTTCGAAAGTTCTTATCTGATGCCTAAGTGGGAGGTATTTTTGAGAGTCCAAGACCAGTTGTGGATGCCGAGGTTTTAAATTCAGGCCTGGGTTGCTACAAAACTTCATTAACTGGGGTTCTATTTTTCCTGAAAGTGGGGAAAAAATAAGTTAACCTCCCTAAATCTATAAAGATATTTAGGACACAACTTGGAGAGGTTCTGAACACTCTATTCCCTCAAAGGGGAAAAAGAAAAAAAGACACCTGCAAAAAGAAATACTGAAAGGAGGAGTGCTGTGTACTACTGGTTTACATGAGATATGAATGATGTAATACATGCATCCTTTCTAATCTGTACTGACCTTGGCCTTTTCCTGTAGATATACACTTATAAATGATCATTTGCATATCAAGTCCCTCCTGAAGCCAAATTCTGTCCATCACACGAACAATCTGCAGAACTAGCATATCCTGACGGAGATCATCTCCCACCTGTGAAAAGGGCACGTGAAATTTGAGTTGCTCCTTGAATCCCAAAGAGAGGCACTTTTCTATCTCTTTTGGATTTTTTCCAGGACAAAAACCCCAGCAACCTTCATTTTACAGTGAATCCCTGTAGTTTTGCTCAAAGTGTTCATACTGTGTCAGAAGAAAGAAAGAAAGAATGGGATGACTTATACAGACAAGTGTTTTGGCAACCACACTAACAGCACCATATGCCCTTTTGCCTGCTGTAACTGTTCAGTTTATTACTCATAGCTATATTACCGGTCTTTCAAATGCAATTGGGAGCTTGGATCCTTGTTTTCTTAAATTTCAAAGTCTGTCCAATAGCAGATCCCTTTTCAGGAATGCGAGTACAAGTATTTGGCCTAACACTACACATCACAACTCAGTATTTGTAGCAGGCTACAGGCCAACCCTTATTACACGTACACATGATTTCCCTGACATGATTCATATCCAGCTTCAAACAGCATTGTGTTGCTGACTGTTCCCCACATGGAGTCTGTTGAACAACAATCTTAGAGAAATTGGACTTTGAATCTTGTAATTAACAAAGGGATTATTTTCTACTGTAGATGGGTAAATGGCCCGTAAAACAAAAGCTCTGCTATTCATCCTCTCCCCCTCAACATCTAAACTGCATCTGGATTTAACTGGTATTTTCAAGCCTTCATCAGGAAAGTCTTTCATAAATTGCTAGCTTTTAGTTACATTACAATGATTTGTTCCTTTATTATGTTCCTTTTACAGAAGTATCCTGGTCTACAGGCATTTAATGAGAGGACATCAATTTTCCCACCATTTAAAAAAAAAATCCATTTCCCTTTTGTTTACAACTAATCTTGATTCTAATTAATTATGCTCGGCAACCAGACCTGAAGAGAATTCTTCCTGTGTTTGCTCAACACTGTTCGAAACAATGGTTACCATTTTATTTAAGCATTATCTATGACAAACAACGAAGCATATTATGAGCCAAATTATGGCTGCTGCTACACAGGTATGCTGGATGGGAGAAGGTGCAGGGAACTTCATAATGCTATTGGCATCACTGCCAGTGTTCACTGCCCCAGAGGTGTATGTTGGGTGGGATGATCAGGCACCTGCCACTCCTTCCACTTTAAGCCATTAGTTTGTTATGTCAGTAGTGCCAGGTACACACCCTTTCCAGGCGGATGTGTGTGCTTCCTCCAGTGAGGTCAGATATGATATTCCCGTTCCTAGGCATATGTGCATAAAATGCAAATTTCACCCAGATGGTGTCTGTAGCGTGAAATTTTTAGGCTTCTGTTTTCTGACTATGGCACCTTCTAATTCCTAAGAATTAGGAATTAGATAATACTAACCCTACCCCTTAACCCTTTGCTTGGTGGCGGCAACCATTTTGTGCTCTTCAGGTTGCTGTGGTTCATACAGAGAGCTCTCTCACACACATATCATGCTTTCTCAAGGAGGCTTTCCTATTGTTGTTTCTCTTAATCTGAAACAGAAGTAATTTTAGACTGAAGGCATATGTTTTTTCTCTTTGTGTATGGAAACATGACAATCCTGGGCTTCCTTCCAAATACAACATAGAGTTATGCCAGTGATGAATCCATCCCAATACCGTTACTGAGGTGGCGAATCTCCTCTCTCATTCCACAGGATGATTGTTATGGGGTGGTGCTCTCCAGCACACCCCTTGTGGCTGCTCATGGTCCTACAGGTATGTTGCACTTAGCAACCATTCAAGGTTCTTTCAATCAATTACCCTGACTAGATTGGTTCAGAACATGTGCTCCCTCTCTCAGGGATGCAAACTGAATTTTCCTAAGGTGGAAGTCCAGAGCTCTCCCTCCACTGCCCTGAATCCAGCCCCACACTTCGCCTCCAACTCTGAACTCTCCCCTGCTGCTTCCCAGTACCCAGTCCTGAGCAATCTCACACTCCCTTGGCACCCAGATCCATTTTGTCCCTCTTGCCTCCAGCTCCACAAAAACTCTGCTCATGTTGCCCCACACCCAGCCCAGTGCTCTCCTCACCACATTGATTTGCTCCCAGCTCTGAGATCTACCTTTTGCACCCACCCTACTCTGCTTTTCCCTGGGGACTGAGAGGGCCTCGCATCCATGGGTGCCAGAAGGACTGAGAAAGCAGAGCGCCCAAGCAGGCATGCAGGGTTGCAAAGCCACTCAAATTTGGCCCAGCCACCCCCATCATGCCAGCAGAGAAGGGGCTGTGTTGTTACACCACCCAGCTTTGGTCAGGGGCTAAAGGGGGGTGGGCTGGGTCCCCTGCCCTCCCCCATTGCCACCGTTAGCCAGCTTCTCCCTCAGCTGGACCTTTCCCCCCCAGTTAGTTCTCAGATGCAGGGTGTTCAGGAGACAGCCTTCTCCTGCGAGTGGTAGCCCTGCTACAACATGAAGCAGGAGGCAGCTTTTGTGCCAGTCTCTTTCCTAAAACCTGATTGGTTGGGTGAGAAGGGAGCCTCTCTCTTGCAAGGCTCCTGGTCCCAGGCGCCTTGCAAGACACAGGGACAGTATTTCTTCCCAAGCTCCACTCATTCCCAGGACAGGTTCCTCTCTCTGACTATCTCCTGAGTCATTGTATATACATCAGACCTTTTCAAATCGTAAAGGGCCATGACCCATGATAGGAATGAGCTGATCCCTTGGCACCACTAGTCCATCTCATTGACTCTGACTTGGAGAGCTAGAATTGAGTCCTATATGTTTTGTGCCAAATGCAGTCTTTAGCATGGTAGTATTTTATCTGCTAGACAGGGCTACTGCACAATTAAGTCCTTTCCTTAAATAGTCATTTCTCTGGACTTTGTCCTTAGACCTCAAGAAGATAAATACACTATGTCATCCTTTACTGTTTAGCCTGGTGAGCGCCACTCAGTTAAAAGCACACATTGTTTTCCTAAAATACATTTGATTTTCTACCAGTCAAAACCTTGGATGCTTTAATATACTGTACTTAAAGGTGTAGCATCAAATAGGATTATGAAAACAGCCAAATCAAACACCCCAGGCACAAGACCTGAAGGCTTCCCTTTCAATGACTGTAAAATTATCATTTTGCATACAAAATAAACTGGGGGTTATTAGTATGAATAACCTACCTTAAAAATAATATTGATGTTTCTACTCAGTGACTCTGTATTGATGAAGGAGATTTTCAGTGGAAAAGCATTGGACGTGAAATATGAACAAGCCTTTAGGGAAAAAAAAAACAATACACACATAAATCTAGTATACTATATAAATAAAATAAAATATAGTATACTATAGGCTAAAAGCAGTAGAACATTTTCCTGAGAAGATGTGGTGTCTTGAAGTATTTATCAGCAGCACAGGTAACAAGAATAAATAGTCCTTGATATTAGAGACTGTTGAACTGGTTCAGAAAAGAAGAATCTCTGCTTCCTTTGACACTTTACCCATCTCTGCCATCATATCTAAACTTCTTAGAGGTTCTGAAATGCTCAGGTAATCTTTTCTCTACCATTATTTTCCCCAGGCCACTCAGTGCTACATTTTGGCTGGGACTGGAAAGACTAAAGTGACTCAATCAAAAGCTGCAATGCATTTGTGAACACTGTGATCTAAAGATTTTTTTTTGTCATATTTTATCAATGGGTACCCTGATCCTGCAATCCTTATGGAGGCAAACCACCCATTAATTTTACTGGGTCTCTAAGCCTGGGTGAGGAGTGCAGCAAATTCCAATAATCATAATCTACATTATCTGGAGCCTATCTTAAACCCTGACCATTGGCATCATATAGCGTCTTCCACCTGAAGATCTCAAAAGGTTTTTAAAACCATTAATGAACTAAGCTTTGAAAACCCCCGTAAGTTGGGTAAGTATTATTATCACCACTATAAAAAGAGAAAAACTGTGAAAGAAAGCAATAGCCTGCTTTTCAGAAATAATATGCACCCCGCAGCTCCTATTAAAATCAGCATTGGGCATATGCAAGGGTGGAAAATTTGAAGAAAAATTGTAATATAATTATAATATATTGCCTTTCATCCAGGGATCTCAAAGTATGTTAGAAACATTACTTAAGCCTCTTTACATGCATGTGAGGTCTGAGAACTATATATTATACTATGTTAGAGATGAATACATTTGAGGCACAGATGGTGAAATCCTACTACACTGAAATCAACAGGAGTTTTTCTTTAATGGGGCAAGAATTTCACTCAGAGTGACTGAAAGACTTTGTCAAAGGTTAATGTATGATAATGCACCAGTGGTTGACCTGGAAAAGGATCCTGGATGCCTGACTCTTAGTTTAACCAGTAGACAATAGTTTGATTATTAGGAGTATTCTAAAAATGTTAGAGTTCATGAAATATAACATGCATTTCAGTCTAGTGGCTGCAGACAAAGAAGAATTGATACAAGAAAATGAATACATACACACACACACCAGTCAAGATTTAATGTCAGTCAAGGCAAACTGGTGTAGTATCAATAACTCAATTGGATAGTTCAAGACCTCCCCAATAGTCATTATTCCCAGAAAGTCTGAAAGCAGTGAGAAACAATAAGCTTCAAAATTCTTCTGATTTATGTCATCCACAATTGGGCCAGGCCAGCAGTGTGCTAAGAACCTTCAGTTCTCATTGACACCAAGTCTGAAGAAAAATTATTGGGAGAGCCACAGGTCAAAGAAGGTTGAAGGGCTCAACTCCTCACAAGATCAGGTCTATTGTGGGTTATAGGCTACAGAGCAAAATTATAGTGCAAAGTGCTGTAATTATAAAGCTATAACTTAAAAAGCCCCTCAAAACTGTTCGTATGTTTTCCTTGTGGCTGGGTACTTCTTCCCCCAACAACACTGAATTCTCTGGTGTGACACTTGTGTGTCATAATGCTGATAAAAGACAAATGACACAGTCCTTGCAGTCTCGTCAATGAAGTCAAGTGTTTGAAACAATACACGTTTCCTCCATTCAGCAGTAGTTTTTAATAAGGATAACTTGCACAGGTAAACACAGGCTGCTGAGTCTGCTAACATTTACCATGCAAAATCTCACAGGTTCAATGGGAGGAGGGCCAGTGCTACAGCTAAGTACTCCTCATCTCCGAAAGCTGTCAGGCTCCAGGGAAGAAAAGCTGCCAGCAAGAATCTGCACTGGTGTGACAGCAACCAGCTACTGCTTCCAGGATCACTTTTAAAGAGGCAGATACCCACTTTCTTTCAAAAGCTGCTTTGAGGGAAGTTGGGTTGGGACCATGCTAGTCACAGTTTGGAGTCTCTGTTGTCACGTTGATGTTGTAAGGGAAGAGAAAGACACTTAAATTGGCAAATACCACCTCTCCCCATAGCTGGGATGAAGGCCTCCATAAAAATATCAGTCTTGTGAAAGGCTGCCAATGTGACCCCTGTTTAATGCGAACACTTAAAGGAGATACTCATAAGTAAAGATTTGCAGGATCATAACCTAGTTCATGCAACAGTTCATTTCCTAGTACTCATTACTCTAAAAATAAAATAATTTATAGAGTAAAATGGACTTACATCTGCATCTATGCCTCGTACAACAAGTGCAGGATTCAGGGGAAGCCGGCAAACATTTACCTTCTGGAAGAACTGCTTAAGTTTGTTGATTTCCATCTTTAGCACCTCCTGTGATACATCAATCATTACGACAACTTGAAACAACATCACAGCAGTTTTTTTAATTGCCGACTCTCTTGCTATATTTTAATAAGATAGTGAATCAAATTTCTGGTCTTCGTAATATTAATGCAGCCTCATAAGAGTCAGTGTGATTGCACCAGTGTGCAGTTACAGAGTCTAAGAACTGTGATCATGGCCAGCAGCTGTGCCCTTCTTGCCTACGTCTTCCTCAGGGACTTTTTAGCTATGCGCCTGTTGCTCTGAATAGCATTTTTTCTTATGACATTTTTCTCTAACCAAGTTCACAATGGGTGATTTATTGCTTCAGGACTGTTGCCTTGCCTCCCATTTGTAAGTGTGGGTAAGCCAATTACAAGGTTTGGGTTTTTCTGGCTTTACAGCCTTTTGATCTATCTCTGAGGTCTGGCTGATGTACCAAAAAGGTGTCATACATGTCTACTGCTTTTTTCTTACCATGGCACTCTCTCTCTCTCTCTGCCAAATCACTGTGTCTTTTTACTTCAAAGTTTAAGTGTGGCATTGTGGTTTTGGTTTTGTTTTCTTTTTCCTTGGCAGGACTTTAGGTGGGAAGGCAAGGACAGCTACAGAGGCAGTTGTGGTAGTGATCCAAGCACTGGAAGAGACAATGAAGATGCCCAGAGATGTAGAAGCAGTGAGGTAAAAACTGGCTTCAAGACTGATCTTGATAAATTTATGGAGGGGATGGTATGATGAGACTGCCTACAATGTCATGCAACTGATCTACAACTGCTACCGGCAAATATCTCCAACGGCTGGTGATGGGACACTAGATGAGGAGGGCTCTGGGTTACAACAGAGAATTCTTTCTCAGATGTCTGGCTACTGGGTCTCGCCCACATGCTCAGGATCTAACCCATCACCATATCTGGCATCGGGAAGGAATATTCCTCCAGGCCAGATTAGCAGAGGCCCTGGGATTATTTTTTTTGTTGCCCTCAACTGCAGCACAGCGCATGGGTCACTTGAATGTTTACATTAGTGTAAATGGTGGATTCTCTGTAACTTGATGTTTTTAAACTCTGATTTGAGGAACTTCAGTAATTCAGCCAGAGGTTAGGGATCTATTACAGGAGTAGTTGGATGAAATTCTGTGATCTGCAAAGTGTAGATCAGACTAGATGATCCGACAGTATTCTTACCAGCAAGCTAAAGAAGTATGGGCTGGATGAATGGACCATAAGATGGACAGAAAGCTGGCTGGATCATCGGGCTCAGCAGGTTGTGATCAATGGCTCCATGTCTAGTTGGCAGCTGGTATCAAGCGGAGTGCCCCAAGGGTCGATCCTGAGGCAGGTTTTATTCAATATCTTTATCATGATCTAGAGGATGGCATGGACTGCACCCTCAGCAAGTTTGCAGATGACACTAAACTGAGGGAGTGGTAGATATGCTGGAGGGTAGGGACAGGATGCAAAGGGACCTAGACAAATTAGAGGATTGGGCCAAAAGAAATTTGATGAGGTTCAACAAGGACAAGTGCAGAGTCCTGCACTTAGGACGGAAGAATCCCATGCACTGCTACAGACTAGGGACCAAATGGCTAGGCAGCAGTTCTGCAGAAAAGGATCTAGGGGTTACAGTGGATGAGAAGCTGGATATGAGTCAACAGTGTGCCCTTGTTGCCAAGAAGGCTAATGGCATTTTGGGCTGTATAAGTAGGGGCATTACCAGCAGATCGAGGGATGTGATTGTTCCCCTCTATTGGTAAGGCGTCATCTGGAGTACTGTGTCCAGTTTTGGAGCCCACACTACAAGAAGGATGTGGAAAAATTGGAAAGAATCCAGAGAAGGGCAACAAAAATGATTAGGGGCCTGGAGCGCATGATTTATGAGGAGAGGCTGAGAGAACTGGGATTGTTTAGTCTACAGAAGAGAAGACTGAGGGGAGATTTGATAGCTGCTTTCAACCACCTCAAAGGGGGTTCCAGAGGTATCAGATGACAGAACAAGGAGTAATGGTCTCAAGTTGCAGTGGGGAAGTTTTAGGTTGGATATTAGGAAAAACTTTTTTCACTAGGAGGGTGGTGAAGCATTGGAATGGATTACCTAGGGAGGTGGTAGAATCTCCTTCCTTAGAGGTTTTTAAGGTCAGGTTTGACAAAGCCCTGGCTGGGATGATTTAGTTGGGAATTAGTCCTGCTTTGAGCAGGGGGTTGAACTAGATTACCTCCTGAGGTCCCTTCAAACCCTGATATTCTATGATTCTATGGTCATGATGCTCCCTTCTGACCTTAAAGTCTATGAGTCTATATTTTCTGCCTCTCTTTTTAAAACCTTTGAGTCTTTAGTAGAGGCAAAACAGAGTCCAGATTCTGACAACACGCAGTAGTAGGTCTTAACTTTATTTGCTCTCTGGTCTGTCCGGTTGAGATCTCAGCAATAAAAAGTTCAGACATCAGCTAAGTAACAATAATGTCTACTTCAGTAACCAAGTGGGCTAAAGTTAGAATGTGCCTTAGCTACATGCAAACTGCATATATTAGACAAGAAGCCTCCAAACGCTTTGGAACAGGGGATACATCTTCTAGCTATTGATAGGTGTGATGTCAGAGGTGGACAGTGCCTTCTTTGAGAAGTTAAATACCCTCTGCTCTCATTGGCTTTGTTGAGAATTGAGGCTGCTCAGCATCTCAAAGGAAGCACTTAGCATCTCACAGAGATCTAATATTAAACCTTTAAAGAGACACTAAATACTAAAGCAGCGTTTCTCAACCTGGGGTCCGCAGATTCCTGGGGGCTACCAAGGGAGTCCATGAGCCCCACTGATCAACTCCCTCCCCCTCTGTTCCTCAACTCCTCCCTCTCCCAGCGCCTCCTGAAAGCTAAACTTCTGGTGGTACAGTGGGGCTAAGGCAGGCTTCCTACCTGTTCTGGCTCCACGCTACTCCCAGAAGCGGCCAGCATGTCCTTGAGGCCCTGGGGGTCTTCGCACACTGCCCCTATTGCGAGCAGTGACTCTGCAGCTCCTATTGGCCAGAACCTGCAGCCAATGGGAGTTGCAGGGGCAGTGCCTGCAGGCAGAGACAGAGCACAGAGATCCTCCGGCCCCTCTGGTTTCTTTCAGGAGTAGCTCAAAGTAAGTGCTGCCCAGCCAGAGCCCTCACTTACTCCCACACCGCTACTCACTTCCCCAGTCCAGAGCCTGCACCCAAAATCCCTCCCTCACCCAAACTCCCACCAAGAGCCCACACCCCTCATCCCCTCCCGCACAACTCCCTGCCCAGGCAAAGACCCTGCACCCCAAATCCCCTCCCTCATCCAAACTCCCTCCCAGAGTCTGCACCTTGCACCCCGTCCTGAGTCTCAATCCCTAGCACCAGCCTGGTGAAAGTGGGTGAGGGTTGGGGGAGAGCGAGCGATGGAGGGAGGGTATATGGAGTGAGCAGGGGGTGGGGCCTTGGAGAAGGGGCAGAGCAAGGGCTGACTGGGGAGACTTGGGGGAATCCCCAAAAATTTTTAAATCAAAATGGGTGTCCTTGGGTTGCTAAAGTTTGAGAACTGCTGCACTAGAGTCTTGAGATCTCCCTGCTATAAGCAAACTAAGTTCAAAAGGCAAACATTTTCAGAAGAGGTTTGGACTTTACCTTGATTAATAGATTAATGGATGTTGGAGACATCACTCTGGCCACCTTTAGTGATGTGGCTCAAAAGGTTATAGATATTTTGATACGAATATGGGCCAAAGACATTAACTGTGGCTCAGGGATTACAGCTCATTAAAAATAGTTCACAGCTGTGGCTGTGCCTTTACATATTATAGGATTCTTGGTGACCACTATGCTAAGTGTATTATCACAAATACTGAGGTGTTTATTGCTTTGCCAAGGCAAACTGGAAGACTGGGATGGTACCCACTGTATATGATTAAGAAACTTAGCCTTGGGATTTATGCATACACTAATTAGAGGTCAGAGTTTACTTTCCTCCCACAAGAGGAAACAAACCAATAAATGTGTACATGAGTGCAGAATAACACAAACTCTGGGGGACTTACTATTCAAAATATGGAACTATTTACTATAACAAAGGGCAATTTAGAAGAGAGATGCTATTGCCTCAAAATTAAAAGTTATTTGTACAAAACTTGGAGGAGAAGGAAAAAAATTCTTAACAAACCTGTTTTTGGGGGTCGCTGGCAATCTTGACTTTTTCAGCAACATCTCCCAGAATTTTGATAAGTTTCTTCTCCTTAGAAAACTCATCATTTAAGGCTTTTCCTGCGCAGAATTGGACGGCAGCTAGTAGTTTCTGATACCAGCTTTGGAAATGAGCTTCATTCTGTGCATCCTTTAACAGCCTGAAGGGAGGAGTGAGAAAAAAAGTTGTGTACCTAAAGCTGATTTTTTTTTATACCACCTCTAACAAGAACAATAAATGTATTCCAGACTAATCTGTATTTGGTGGCTTTGGGCAGTTTAATAGGAGAGAAAGAGAAAAAAGAGGTTGTTTATTTGTTGGCAGTAGCCAAGTTCCAACTGATAACTAATGAGATTCCAAGAGTGTAGAATCGATAGGAACCTGCTATTTCTTATTGCCATCCACAGAGCTGTTCCTGACTTGCTTTTTATGTCTAAAAGAAACATTTGTCAGAGGAATGTATTTTCTACTTTCTTTTGTCCAGTTTTATACATACATACGTACATATATAAGTTTTATACACACACACACATATATACCTATATCTATGTATATGTTTGATACACACACACATTATATATGTGTGTGTGTGTATATATGTTTTATACACACACATTATACACACACACACACACACACACCAGCAACTTCACATATGCACAAACACCTGGCATACAATGGGTACATTTAAAAAGTTCATATTGGTCATAACGGTGCTATTAGTTTCAACTGTATTCACCATTTTTAAGTGCAGAAACATTCATAAATCCATAAAACCTCTAAACCCTGAGTTAACTTTTTAAGTGCATCCATCTCTTGTCAGAGGTGGACCCAGACTAAAACCCCAGTTCTTATTCTGATGAACTTTGGGGAAGTTTTATGGCTTGAGTCATTGTCAAGATGTATTGGCTGGGGGGTGGGCGGAGGAACAGGTACATTAATCTTTTGACCCTCCTCCAATTTTCTTCTCCATCCACAGCCCTGTCCACATGGGGAAAAATATATTTTTTTCAACTGAATGTATTTAACTCTATTGGAAACCCCCCTTCCCCTCACCTTTAACATACAAGTAGACACAGTTCAACACATTTAAGATCATTTGAGCTGATCTTGGCGTATGCTAGTTCGACTGAAAAAGTGTCATTTTTTTGTCAATCTGCATAGACAGAGAGCTCATTTGTCATCAGCTTTCTGCCTGTCTCCTGATTCGCCCTTCTCACCTTCCATAAGCAGTATTAGACCACACCCAGCCTCACGATCCTCCCACAACCCCAACCCGCAAAAACCTCACTCTGACAGTGACCCTGCTTGATCCCCAAACGAGCTTCCCCAGCTGACCTGGCCACTGAGCCCTAAGAACAGCTTTAGTTATCTAAGGATGTGCATCTGAAACCCAGCCAGTTTGTTAAGAGTTAAAGGAAACAACATCCATACACAAATTAATATGACACACATTAGCAGAGAAAAGATTTTACTGCACAGATGTCAGAACATGAGTTGGAGCACCTTAACTCTGCACCTATGCACCTTAATTCTGCCCCTTTTTTGTCAATGCAGTACAATAAGGCTACTGCAACCAAACATTTAGTTTGTGCCTGAAATCTCTGGTCAGATTTAACTGGATAAAAATAGAGTGGAATGTATTTTTCCCAGCTGACTTTTTTTTTGTTCTCTTTGCTGTCTTTTATGAAGACAGTTGTTCCCCTGGAGCTTCCTCTGCCACCCAAAGTGACAATACAATACAGAATAATACCATCTGCTGGTTTCTGACAAACCTTCCCAATAGCATAAAGAATCTGAATTTTTACAGGTTTGTAAGCACTACAAACACAGAAAGTACCTGTAGTATTCTGTTAGTAATGCCTAGACATGTAAGGGAGGAGATGTGAGAAGTTTGTCATCTCCGCTCCTCCTAGGATTTTTTCGCCTTCCCCACAGCGGGTGTGAGGGAAGACCTTTTCTGATTAATAGAAAAGACAGTAGGCCATATGTCACAACTTATTTTGTAAGGGTGGGTGGATGTACAATGCAGGTACTCCAGAGGGGGGGCAGCCAGTGACCAGACAAAAGGAGGTACTGAATAAAAGACTAGAAAAGGGGCATGGGGGTTGGGGACTCCTATGATTGGTACAGCAGGGAGCCAACACCCCCTCCCTCGTTCTCATAGCTCTCCTTAACCCTCTTATGAGGGTGGTGGATGGTAAGGTCCAAGCCATGGATCAGTTGGGGGACCTAGATGGAAACAAAGTGGGGCTGGTAGAAGTGTAATCCATAGGATTATTTTGCTAACTATTATATTCTACTTATCCAGCCAGCACTATCAATTAATATTTCTTTTTCTAAAATTAATCTCTTCTAGTCTTATATTTTATCAGTATTAATTCCTTGGAATTTAAAAATGTGTTGAGGGAGGTGTTTCCTAACAGTAAGTTTTACTAAAATGCTGAAATGCAAAAAGTCTACCAGTCTGTAAAATCTGTTATACAGCAAAAAGTATGATCACATACAAATATGTCAGCATAAAAGATGGCAACCTTTGGTTCAGATTAAGAATGGTCTCTGAACTTTGGGGAACCAAAGGGAGAAACTATTCACATCACATCATAGCTTTAACCGGCATCTACAACCAGCTGGTAACCGTAGGGTACACCACAACTTGGAAGTCATCAAGAGAGCTTAGGTTGGCAGTTCTGAAGTGAGATAATCCTTATTAATATATTTAAAAAGTAAGTATCACAATCCACTAACCTATAGGAGAAGGGTACCCATAAATTTCTTAGGGTACGGAAATAAGATTTGTATATAGTAGTTTCGGACTGAATTACATAGGTCAGAATCCTATAAAGTACCTTGTGAAAAAGCTCTTCCGGGTGCTAGGCTCTTCTAACTCCTGAAGCTTCGGTTTCTTGGAGTGTTTTTTCCAGTTTTCCTATACTCTCTTTTCATCTCTCTGTTCTATCTTCTATCACGCTATCAGCTCAGCTTGTAGAATACAGTATGACTACTCAACATTCCTAACCATTGGGAAGCCAGCACCATTGCATAATCAGGCATGCCAGGAGTGGGGCTGGTCCTTCACCTCCTATTACCGTGTCCTCAAAAAAGGGTGCAAGTATGTTAGGTTAAGGTACTTATAATAAAAATGTTACCACCAAAAGTTTTAAAATTCTTTTACTGTTTTGCACTTATAAGTTTCATTGCATTTCTTAGTTTTCTGTTAATTTCAATAAAAATTTTATCAATTTGGTATTGTCCTCAGTGTACGTGTTCTTGTCAAACACCCGAAAAGTCCCCTCCCAATTTAGAGCTCTCTAAGTTCTTAAACTCTGTAATCTAAACTAAATGAAAACCTGTAAGTCTTCTGGTCAAATGCAATCAGTGGCAAGCCATAACAACTAATCCATTAAATTCAGGTCAACATAAGTCCTGGAGAATTGATTTGAATAAGCATGGATTTGCCTACACTGTACACTTTATCTGCTGGGTAGTCCCATACATCTATATAATAAAGTTGTGGCCTGATTAAAACCCATAACAAGTCTCCTGTCCTCCTTGCGGTATACCCAGACAACATACCATGGGGGTAAAGCAGCTTTGTAAAGCTTCTATCAACCCTCTGCAATAAAGTGAGTTTCAACCATATTCCTTGGATGTTGTTTATCATCTTCCATGACATTTTTTTAAAAACAAAATGAATTCCATTGTGTGGGGGTAATCACTTGATGTGATGAAAGTACAGACATGACACCATGGTTAAAGTGTTCCATAAAAATACCATGGCACTTTGGCTCTCAGAATTGAATGTTTAAATTTGTAGAAGTACCATTCACATTTCTGTACCAACAGAAAATGGTCTCAGTTCAGAGATAACTTGAATAGATACCTATTACATACAAAAAAAGTTGTGATGAGAATGTCAATGTTGCAAAGTCAAACACTGAAAAGCTAGGAAATGCCAGAATTAAGGATGCCTGTTCAATCTTTAATTTCGGCTCCCTTGTGCATATGCATTTTGATACAGTCTTTAATTACATCATTACATACTATTTTTTTCCCCCACACAACAACTGCTGTCAGGAACTGTGGGCTTTAGGTCCCTCAACACAGTCTGGATCTAGCCGGCTCAGCCCTCAGCCTGATTAATGAGCCCAGCTAGGCAGCTGCAGAATCACTTGACTGACTGGCCCGCAAGATTAGATACAAGGAGCCAACAGATCTGCATTTCAGCTCAGGTCTCTGATACCTGCTTCATTCAGTGCACAAGAGAATAAGTGCTCATTCACTGATCATCATGCAATATTTTTCCTCATTGTTAAAGGCCTTATTTACCACACACTATTCAAATCCTGCTCTGTAAAAACAGAATTTACTAATTTCCTCAGAGGTTTTTCTCTGGTGCTCATCACTATAGTATGTAAGTGCTTCACAAACATTAATTAATTTATCTTCTAAAATGCCTGTGAGGTAAGGTGGTATTACTATTTCCATTTTACCAACTGGAAACAGGCTAAGAGGCATTAATTTCCAAAGCGTCTGATAATTTTGAATGTCCTATTTGAGATGCTTAAGGCCTGGTTTTTCAGAGAAATTAGCATTTCATAGCACTTTATTTGTTCAGAGCACAGTTCCCATTCACTTCAGTAGCAATTATGAATGCTCTATGCTTTTGCAAATCTCAAGTCGGGTGTCTTGAGTCAAGCACCAAGAAAACAAAAAACACAACTACTGAATGTGTTTGGTTTCAGTAACTTGCCCAGCATCCCATAGGAACTTCATGGCAGAGGTAGGGATAGAATCCAGTTCTCAATATTCAACTGCCTTAACCATGAGACTGTCATCTCTCTTTGTGCAGTCCCCTGCTCCAGTACTACAACTAATGCGACAAATGAGGAAGGGGTCCTCCTTTTAATACACACAACCTTGACTCGTTCCCAGAGCATGGTCCATCCTGGGCACTGAAGGAGGCAGGGGCCATGTGGAAAAATATAGTATGTGAGGGAGTCTAAGGGTATCTAAATCAGTGTAATCTACATGCTGAATGGGATGGAGCACAACTTATACCATTTTAGAATTCTTTATACCTACTTACACTTGTTTTTGAATTTGGCCTTGAGAGCATAAATCATATGAATTCAGCTGCCACTTCTTCTTATGGTATCAATTTAAAGACACTATGAAGGCTACTTTCTCCTGTATGAAATATTCCTTTGGGGATTCAGTGACCTTTGCTCTTCTTAAATACACAGTACTGAGACACCTTTCCTTTAATGAATCCAGGGTTTGGCATTCATTTGAACCAGGAAAAGCAACTTTTTCTATTTTAAAGAGAGAGACTTCCTGTATAGGAAAGATCAACCTGTTTGCTCCATGTTTAGTTTATCACTATGGCCAAGCTCCAGGAGAAGTAAACTCTAATAATCTTAGCACATGCATGTATTTGATAAATGTTTCCTTTTAAATTGAAAAAGGGTTGAGGACCAGATTCCAGCTGCTCATTCATAAGCCGGAGGTGGGGGGAGAGACACAGAGGAGAGGGAAAGAGTCAAAATTTTGCAGGAAGGTGGAGCCGCTGTCATGATCATGTCCTCCACTTCTGCAACAGCTGGAGGCCAGTACTGGAGGAGAACACATGCGGCAAAGTTTCAGCAAATGGCAGTTGCAGAAATGGAGTGTGCCCCTCTTTACAGTATCTCTTCAGAGAGATTCTGTCCCCCTCAGTGCTCTGCTGACAAAATGCGTCCAGGAACTGCAGCTCAGGCAATGCAACTTCCTACCATTCACTCCTCACAGATGGGCTTTTAAAAGCCACTGCATTGACCTTAATTTGCAAAATGATTGGAATTAACTAGATTTGAATTTCATCTTCATTTTATAAAATCAGAACAAGGTGGATATCAAAGGTCAGCCTTTAATGTAATAACTCATTCTGGGTTTTGTTGTAGTGTTTACTTTGCAACTGAACAAATAAGCACTTGCAATTCTGTCCACTGCAGTCTGAGAACCAGGCAGAAATAGGAGCAGCTGTGCCCTATGAAATCAAAGGACGAACATAATCATCAAGACAAAAATGACATTTCCAAGACACAACTGGACACACTAATAGCTGTTGTCCCAACAGGGATGCACTGTAATTAGAACGACTCAAAGTCAGGGATTGTGAAGCAAGGAAGTGCTCACATTCAGCCTCTGATGTTTGCTACAGAATGCTGCATATTAGAACTCACGCTGGAATCTTGCTTATGTTCCAGGCCTGAAGTCCTGGAACACAGGGGTCTTGTGGACCAGTAATAGGAAAACAAATGAAGCTCTCCTCCTATGGATGGGGTCTTCTCCAATCTCCACATCACTTACTTTGATACTTGTCTTTGACTAGAGCAAAACAGGTGGTTTTAGTCTCACTGTCAATAGATCACAGGGTGGGGGAATGTCATAAGGAGGCTAAGAGAGGAAGGACTTTGACTTCAAGTTCAATGATGTGATAAGGGAGAGCAAGGATTCCCAAATAGCCTACTATGGAGTTGCAGGCCCTTAATAGATATGAGGGACAAGAGAGACACAATTTGCCTGAAGTTCGTAAATGGGGCATGTTTGGTAAAACTTCTAAGAGTTCTAGGTAGTGATAAAGACAAATTAATGTTTCTAGTTAATCAGCTAGTTTGGTGTATTTATCCATATATCCACTGTATACACCCAGCACACTTTGCATACACAATAAAATGTGATAAACACTTCAATTTTCAAAAGTGACGAGTGATTTTTTTTTTTGGTGTCTCCATTGATGAGAACTTAAAAAGACCTGAGTGCTCTCATACTCTGAAAATCAGGCCCCCTTAAGATGTCCTAGATTGGGCACTTGAAAACCAAGGCACCCATCACCACTAGTCACTTTTAAATATTTTGATTAGGTATTATTCATGTTTTGTTGTATATATACAGATTACTCCTGTTTTTCTAATCCTCTGTGTACTCAGCTGGAAGCAGGCAGAGCCAGAGAAGGAAAGGACATTAGTGCAGGACTCCAAGGCTTAGTATAGCAATGAATGTTTTAAAATGATGTCACCACACAGTCCCAAAGTATTTGTCAATAGATTAGCATGCAAAATGGATGTTTCTCCAGCGGGGCACAGGCCCTGTGTCTAAGGGAGGCACCTGCCTTGGTATATACAGGTATGTCCTGCAACACTCTCAAGACATCTTTGATGTTCTCAAAATGCACCAAGCTATGGCTTATGCATATGCACAAAACATAAGAAAAGAAAGAGCAATCTGAACTTTAATGAGAACCCAGGAGAAAATATTTTAGGCTGCTAGGATGTACTGAAGAGTGTCAGGGGGAAGGAGAGGAAGGGTTGAGCAGTGAGGATGAGCACAAGGTCTGAGTACAGTATTGTTAAATCCCTTTGCAGGTTGCTCACAGACATTAGAATCAGAGACGTGACAAATAAGTCACAGAAACATAATACCTCCAGCACATCTGTGAAGGGCAGTGAGGAAGAGTGGGTAACTCACTGCTACTAATTACCCAGTTGCAAGTGAAAAATTATACTCATTAGTTTTTGCTTTTCCTCTCCTGAAGGAAGGTTAGATTCCACAAGCTTCCTTTCCAGCTAATTAAAATTATGCACACCCTGCCAAAGATAACAGGAATAATCCCTTTGATAATGGTATCAACATAGCATATGTTATATAGAAACTACAGATTCTAAAAGTGACAAAGAGTCCTGTGGCACCTTAAAGACTAACTAAAAGTATTAAAGCATAAGCTTTCGTGGGCTAATACCCACTTCATCGGATGCATCGGATGGGTATTAGCCCACGAAAGTTTATGCTTTAATACTTTTAATTAGTCTTTAAGGTGCCACAGGACTCTTTGTCACTTCTGCAATTCCAGACTAACACAGCTACCCCTCTGATTACAGATTCTAAAGACTCTTGAAGATCTTTACAAACACACCCCTCTGCCTACATATTTATATGTGTATCTCTAGTCACAAAGAATGGGCCTAGAACAGGCCAAATTTGTCTCACTTTTTAATTGGTCTTCTCATGGGGTGGCCATTTGCCAATTCAGAGAGAAGGAAAGGAGAGCCAGACCCATTTGTTTTGGAAGGCAGGGATATACACATTTTTCTCTGTGGACCTGCCCCTTAAAAACAGTTTGGTGTCTACCTTCTAGGCAATGCTTCCAGAAATGGAAAAACACTGGAAAAGATAACTTGTGAGGAAGAGGAGACCAGATACACAGGGCAGAAAATTCTGGCTTAGTAGAAGACAAGGCCACAAGAAGACTAGTTAACAGATGAGACAAAAGTGGCTTAACCTCAGAGTGTCCCTCCATCATTCTGTACTGTATACAGCTATTGAAATATAACAGCCAGAAGAGCAACAGAGGAGAAAGACAAAAATAGACAGTCTATACCACTGAGACCCATACAATATCTTACATACTGGGAAACATCAGGCACTGTGAATTGATTACATGACCCCTATCTTTTTCCATCTCTATATCTTCTGCGTTATCCACCTCAAGTAGGCAGGATGTTTCTGATAAAGTGACCAGAAATTAAAGTTAACATTGGCATGTATTTTGTTTTCCTTAGGCTTCAGAGTCAGCTGAGATGGTCAGGTCCTCTCTCTCAGAGCAACTGTATATTGCATTATCTGTAGATTTAGGAAATCACCAGTGCACCTTTCCATGTCAGAGAAATTATTCAAACACACAGAAGGGTTAAAAGCTCTTTGGTTTCAAATGAGAACTTAAACCATCCACAAACTGATGGAGTCACAAGAGAAGTGACAGAAAAGTGTTCTAGCTTGTCTGGCTAACTTTAGACCTCATCCCTCTTTTTACAGAGAAAGGAGAGAATTAATGGTGACTTGCTGAGGCTATTTGGCTAACTGCCTACTAAACGATAAGGGTATTAGATGAATATTTTAAATGTTTAAATTGTATTTAATATTTGTTTTTTATAAATCTTTTAATGTTTTAGATGAATCATGTGGGGTGGAATATGAAACATGTTTAACAGTGTGTAGCAACAGTATACTTTTGGTACTTCACACAGCTCAGACAATGAAACTGCAATCAGTTTCATTTGCTCGTTTTCAGCTAAAACAGCCCTCTTTTGCCTGTTTCGAAACACTGATCTTGAATATTTAACAAAAAAAATATATCTGTTTCCACTGAAATTTTGTTTTAAAATTGTCATGACATTGCTATTCATAGCAGGCTAATTTATTTTAAAATATAACCTAGAACAGATGCCTAGACGTCAATGACTTTTTAACAGTGAAGCATTGTTGCACAATAGATATTAGATATGCTAGTTAAGCGTGAGGCACACACAGTTTATCTGGCAGTCAAGAAAATGGTTGACTTTCACCAATCCTCAGTAAAACAGACAGAACAGAATTAGCATCTTGGCAACCATTGTTGAACTAATAAGCCAATACTTAAAAAACAAAAACAAAAACACAAAAAAACCCAAAGCCAGGTAACAGGATTACTGATTATCCCAAATCAAACTCTGCATACAATCACTGCTGAATTTTGAGGGAGTTCAGAAGCTGAATCAGGATTCAAATTTCACTAATGGCCCTATCTTAATGAAGTCCCAGGACAAAACCCCAGGGATAATGCTCCTAAATGCAATCCAGATATGAATTCTGTAATTCAGGCTCATTTTCAAATGCAGAGTGGCCTCAGCCTTTAAACGATGAAGAATCACATCCACAGAACCAGGAGAAGGCGCAACAGCACAAAATGTATCCAGAATACAAAAAAGTGTGTAGCGAGTTCGTTATATTTAACATCTTAAGAGCTGAATATGGGTTATGAATGGAGCAAAATTCAAAAATCGAGTTCAAGAGAAATGGTTCTAACTATGTCATTGCCACCCACATCTTACCATACAAGTGCCAGCTCGTATTTCTGTGTTTGTTTCAAACAGGCATTCTCCTTGGGGCAAATACCACATTATTGTCAGATTGTCATGCATGGCCTCGCTCAGATAAGCTTGAGAGCTACAAGTCACATCTCTCTGTAAAAGGTCACCATCAGGTTGTGAATCATGGGGTGAAGCGAGGCGATCATTCCAGGTATATCCAAAAGGACCGGCTTCTCCTCATGTGCAATTGCATTGTAGGCTCGTAATAAATGAGCATGTATGTGTGGGGGTACTAAGTCCACCAGTAGACTATGCAGACCCAGCACCAGCAACTTGGGAGAAGTTAGGCCTACATATGTTAGCAGTGAATTTGACCCACAGAGTGGTTGTGGCTGCACTACTTTGAAGCCATACAAATAAAAGGCTAAACTCAACCCTAGTGCAAGTCTGGGTAGCTTCACTGAAGCCAATGGAGTTGCACTGCTTTACATGGTGTCTGAATCTAGGCCACAGTCATCACCGCAATCCATCAAGAGGAAGAGCACTGAGAGGAACATTTCTCCCCTCCCATTATTTGGGTAGTTCAGGTCTACTAAAATGGCTGTGGATAGCTTCTGTAACTTTCCATTAGCTTCACAGTTGGAACACAAAATCCTTTATGACATTATAAAACAAAATGTATGAGACAGAGCTGATTCTGAACAGTATTGTATGCATAGGACAATCAGGATTTACAGAAAAATGACAATTAAACCTGATTATACTGAAGGATTCTGATTAACTTTCCTTTAAGACACTTTTTTGACATTAATACACAGTAAGCTTCCGTTAAAAAAGGTAAAATTAACTTTCTAGATGGCCATTATGGGCTTAGGTCACTCCTCTGAGGAGCAGCACCAGATTTCAGTCATATAGCCAGAACAAGAACTTGTAAAGTCATTTACAATCCTAGAGTTTTACCCATCCTGTGTGTTTTTGTTTGTTTGGGTTGGTTTATTTTGAGAGGGTTGAAACCATGAGCTCAAATGTTATTCAAAGGAATTCACACTTCAGAGCAGAAAATGTCCAGATAGACTGTTTATATTCTTGGACCTCATTTTCTAAGTGTGGGTGACCAAGTGATTTATACAAGAAAGCAAGAGATCTAGCACAACCCTGCACACCAGGAACCCATCCTTATGCTCTACTTCCACCAACCTTCTGGAGAATTAGGAGACTGAACCATCTGCTTCCCCATGTTATTGGCTCTCTCGTGTCACTCATACACAATCCCTAGTGCATGGAGAGAAAGATACCAGCTGTTTCTGCGTGGATCCACAGATCTTGTGGATACACTGCATCCCAGGAGTTCATGGGAGATGAGACCAGCTGCTTGCCCACATCCTGTCCAGCTGGTGGCCCTATCAACCTTCTTCTATCAACTTTATAGAAAAGGGAGATTGTGATCTGATTAGACATCTCTGCCCAGTCTACAGAGTATGGAAGAGTGTGAATGGATTGCAGTGCTTATGGCTAGGCATGGCATAGGAGCTCTTCCCCCACTGGGTGACTCCTGCTGATGTTCATTCTGTCTCTGCACAGTCTGCCTTTTCCTGCAGACTGGTTCTCCAGCAAGTCTCTCCCCATCCAGGGTATTCCATGAACAAAACACAAATAAATTGAGTTAATAGGAATAGAGGGTAATAATTCTTAAGGTGTATCAAAATGTGGCCTGGCTTTCCCTTTGCTCAGGGAGGGACCATTAGGCAGTGGTCATCTGGGAAGCTCCTGCCTTCTGTCAGCCCTTTCCTCAGGAGCTGAAATTCTGTTCTCTTCCATGAGCTGTTCTGCTTCCCTTTTTAAGCTCCTCATCCAATCTGTTCATGCCTTGCAGATGTGGTGGAGTGGGAGCTTCTTGAGCCCGGAGCAGCTTCTTTACTTCTTGTTGCCCAGTGTGGGGTTTGTATCCCCCATCACAAACTGATATAACGAATCTTCAGTATCCACAGCCGTAGGTACTGTAGTAATCATGGTATCTCACTATCCTTAGAGAACTGAAAAGTCCCCTGTTCTAAGTAGTCATTTCCCATGCCAGGTGGAAGCATAGCAGGAACTCCTCTGCACCCTGAAGTCATGTACATAGGCACTATTAGTCCCTTTGACAATCTGTCTCCTGCAGCTCATTAGGGACCTCTCAGACTTTTTCTCAGGCATGCAGCGCACATGAAGAGTGGCAGCAGGAACGGATCCTGAGTCATGGTGACAATACTCAACACTTCCAGCAAATCTGTTGCAGCCCTTTCAGTGATATACTGATTCTCTTTTTCTAGGTCTTTGCTACTCTTGCTCATGTTCAAAAGCCTTGGTACAGCTACAGTAGTAAGACCTAAAGCTGTACAACCAACTAAAGATATGGAGGTCCAGATAGTTAAACCATAGAAAACCATGAACTGGAGGTCAGTGAGATACCTGGATTGCCAATAATCTAATTTTGGGAGACATTTCATTCCCTACAGAAAATTGCATAGAGGAGGGCATGAAGGTTCTTTACAATGTAAAGGTAGCTAGCAAAGCTCATTTGCTTGCAGGGAGCAGCAGAGTGAGTAAGTCAGATTTTTCTATAAGAGAGTCTCTAGGGTCCCAATAACACTGTTTCTTCCCTCCATGATTCCAACTCTTTGAAGGGAGAAATCTCTTCAGACTGCAGCTCTCCTTACTGGGTAGCTCTCCCGAGGCAAGATGCTATCTCTCCTCTGTTCTAACAGGGAAGTTTATGAAAGACACCTCTTGTCAGCTCACATCTGTGCTTTACACGTCTATCAGGGGCAGGTTATAAAAACAGGATTTACACTGTACAGAGTCCTGTTTCTGTTACCTTCATCCCCCTTCTCCCTAGTTCTATTTCTTCTTTCTCCCTTTGAGTTTTGTTTTTCTTCCTCTTTCCTTTTGTTCTTTCCTTCTTGTGCACTGGTGCTTTTTTAGCATTGTATTTATTTATTTTCTTTTATAATATCCTGGCTTTGACCTCCTTCCACCTTCACCACACCAAATATTTGCTTTGCTAAAGAGAAGAGGGTATCAATAGCTAAAGTGAAACAATAGAGGCTTGACAAAATCCTGTAAGAGAACTTTCTGGTGCTCTTTTTAAAATGGCCCATAGCTATTTTCATGGACAGACTCTGCCTCTCCTTACCAAGGGCAAAGAAAGATGGGCTTAGCCTCCCATACCAAGGCCAAAAGAGGATAGGCTTAGCCTCACAAGTTCTCACTGCCAGAAGTTTAGGCATATGTGAAACTCTGCAGCTTCGGTTTGCAGGGGTTCATGCAAACAAGTATCTCACTTCATGTGGGCTGTACCCTTTTAAGTTTTGGTTTGTGTTTTGGGGATTTGAAACTTAGAAACATTAAGTTTCTTCTGGGTTTGTAGGAAAATTGCAACTTGGCTGGGTTTTTTCAGGAGCGGGAACAAGTTCAACTAAATTTTTGACTATCCTGGGCTCAGTTTGAGAGTTCTTAATAAAATCCATATCAAAAAAGCAACACCTACTGATGAGTTTTGTAAGCCACATATTGCACAGCTCTATTCAGGAGAGGAAAGATGATTTTGTTGTTAAAATTTGTAGCTTCTTAGATTTTAAGGCCAGGAGAGACCATGATAGATGCCCAGAGTTGGGAGAGACAAGCTGTAGTCCTGGCTTTGCTGCTGACTTGTTATGTGACTTTGGGAAAGTCCTTAAATCACTCTGTGCCTGTTTCCCCATCTGAAAAATGGAGAAAATACTTCCCTAGCTCATAGCGGTGTTAAGAAACTTACTTCATTGTTGCTTGCGAGGTGCTCTGATTCTATGAAGGAAAATACCATAGCAACAGCTATAAGTTAATAAAGTAAGATTACTGCTCTCTGCTGCCCCCCTAAGCTACACCCATACAGCCAACACCTGTGTATCACACAGGGAAAAGCAGCAGCTCAGGGTACTAGAGAGGAGAGAGATTAAAATTTGTTCTTGTGACAAAGGGACTCAGATCTGAGTCTCTGATTCGGAGTCACATTTGCGGATGTTGAGAAAGCATTAAGGCAGAAGCAGGTGTAGTATTTATTTCCATGCAGAATGAAATAAGTGCAGGGATGGAACATGGTCTCCAGTGGCAAGTACTGCATTAGTAGACAAGTAGAGTGTGCCCTCCTCCATTTCCCGAGCAACCGCTTGCCATGGTGCTTCCGGCTTTGGCCGGATATACGCCCTCTGGGACTCAGAGACCGGGCAGCAGCACTAGAAGCCTTCCTCTCACATTGTGAGGGCTTGTCTAGACTGCTGGCTGGTCAATGGGCAGCAATTGATCCAGCAGGGGTCGATTTAGCATGTCTAATATAGACGCGATAAATCGACCGACGATCGTTGACTCTGGTACTCCACCTCAATGAGAAGCACAGGGGGAATTGACGGGAGAGCGACACACTACAGTAAAGACTCTCTAGTTGATGCACCGCAGGAAGACACCATGGCAAGTAGATCTAAGTTCGCCAACTTCAGCTACGTTGTTCATGTAGCTGAAGCTGCATAACTTAGATTGATTCCCCCCTCCGTAACGTAGTACAGACCGAACACCTTGTCCTCTCTGTGCTCCTACTGAATCCATGATAGGGACTGCCGTAATACGGACAGAAGAGTGGAAAATAGCAGTAGTTTCACCTCAAGCTCAACTGTACTCTTTCCGTTTCTCCTTGGATACTATACTCAGCTGAGTGAGCAACTGTCTGGAGCATCAAAAGTTAATACAGATAGCATCAGATCACCCTTCCCTAAAAGCTGAAATGTGACAATGTGGAAATGGTTGCACTTATGAGGCAGCATAGCAAAGCTGTTTGGAGTAACACCAAACACTACCTCTGAGCTGCTGTTTCACACTCTCCTGGCCATACAGCAAGCCTGTAGTTGTACACCTTTTGTATGTGAGCTGAAAACAGCCCCAGGAAAAGAAACCGATGTGTGCTTTTGCTAAGCTTTGATTTGTTTTTGCATTTGCATATCACCATCATGTGACAAAGCGCCAAACAGGTGATGTATAGTACAAAACACAGGCAAAATGAAAGAACATTTGCCATGAAGGCTGCTTTCAATCTTTCTGAGTGACTGACCCATCGATAGAAGAGTGTGCAGAATAATTGTTGGTTACATGAGTCTTCGAGAGCACATTTGGAAAAGATTCAATTTAATTAATAAAATCTCATTTCTGAACCAGAAATTGCACTCTCTCAGAATACACACACACACACACACACACACAATGCTGTGATCTGTAGACACTCATGGGTTTGGCTCTGGAGGTCCTTGCTCCAATCCCTGCCTCATTGGCCAAAATAGCAGATGTCACACCAACACGTGTATAAATTCACTTAATGGAATTTGTTTTCAGTGCATCAAACAATTTTGTACTAACTCAGTGCAATTGTACCCATTAAATATCAATTGACATTAAAGAATTCCCCATTTAACATTTGAAACAGCATTTACTGTCATTTATGATGTATGTTACTTACAGTGAAAGCAGCTTTTGATTCATTCAGATAATTTCATTATCAAATTTTGTGTTTTCAGTCTAGTCACATTTTTTTATGTACAACCATGTGAAGTGATAATATGGGAAGAATGGAATGTTCAAGAAATTTCTTTTTAAAACCCTCCATTTTCGTGATTTAATTTTCTTCTCGTGGAGGGATCGTATTTTTAAAAAATCCCAGATAATGTGAAAAAATGCATTGCTGTTCAATTAAGCAGCATTGACTGTAACCCCTTTACTTTCATTAAATTAAAGAAGAAAAATTCAAGTGCACTTCTGTTTGACTTCATCCTGTAGTTATTTCTAGGTTTCTACTGACAACTAAAAATTGATATCCTTACTATAGTGTACTTTGCAGAGGCTCTGCAGATAACCTAGCTATTTACCCTCATTCTGATTTTGGAAACAAAATCCCTCTTGGCTACAGATGTGTTCTAACATTGGATGCACCGAGGAATCACCAAGAGACCCAAAGGAGTACTTTTCACTATATCCATGTATGCAAGAAGTCAATCATTGGCGTTAATTACTATAGGTGGCATGCATTTCAGTCAAACTCATTGCTTGACAGTCTATGACTGCTCTGGGCTGCGAGGACACATCTGTACAATTTTAAGCATAATAGTCTCATCCAGTCACGGCTGGTGCTTAGGTTGCCTGGAACAATATAGAAAGTTAAACATGAGGCTCTATCAAACAGCTCTTCTATCTCAGCTTACCATGACACCCTCCCATTCAGCTTCATTCTTACTAAAGTTATAGCAACATTTACCTTCCTGTTCTTGTGAAACTCTATGGTCTCCGAGAATCTTTCTGATGAATCAGGTTTCCAGGAAGTAGAACTGAAAACAGGGAACAGGCAAAGGCAGTAATAGAATTCCGCTTCTGTTACAACTTATAGACACTGCAGTGACAGTGGCCCACAGATGGGAAGCGACAGTTGTGCTCCTGATGGCAATCTGGGAATATGGAGTGGAGTCACAAGAAGAGAAGGGTTCTGTTTGGCCAAAGAGATCTAATGCAGCCACTGCCTCTAGTGGATTATATTGGCTTGGACTAGTGACAACCAATCCTCTAAAAGTTTAGAGGTTTAGTTCACAGATACTTGGAAGTTTCGATGCTACTTGAACCACTTGGATCTGCAAACATCTCTGGACATTGCCTGAACAGGCTTCTTCTGGTATCTTCCATTTCTATCAGACTTAGGGTTTTACATTGCCACTCATCACCATATTATGAGTATCTTTCACATAAAATCAACAATAATAAAGTCTCTAGAAGACTTCATGGAGTTTCTGGCTCTTCTCCTTTTACAGGGTCAGATCTCTGCTTTGGGTAGGGTGTTTTGGGGTGGCTGGGAGTTAAGGAATAAAAGGGTGTTCAAATTGTGTCATTTGCAGTGGAAAGGGATCCCTCATACGGAAGGTTCTGCAAAGTTTCCCAAACTTAGGCACACTCCAGATTCGCCTGATAGCTTCTGGACAATTGTTCTATAGCCCTATTCCCTTGACAGAAAATACATTATCTCCAGCTCTCATGTGCTTCATCCTGGTCTTTAGGATCTGCATTATCCAGAAAAGAGGAGGAGTTGTGGCAGTTTATAGATCAAAATCTGTTTTCTGATGTAGTGGGGATTTCATCTATTGCTCTGATAATTGGGACCAAGACAAACTGGCATCAGAAACTGACTAGGAGCCAGTGCAGGGACTTAAGCTCAGGCAATAAAGACTCATAATGGTCTGAACCATGGAGAAGGTGCACACTGTATTCTGTATCAGCTGGACCTTGGCCATCGTATTCAGTTTTAGATACAGCGAGATATAGTAATCAAGCTTGGAGAGGGTAAGTGGATGGATTGTCCACTGTGGCCAGGATCTCACCCAGGTGCAAAAGATGAAGGCTTCCTACTAAGCTGGAGATGAAAAGCAGCATTTTTGGAAACTTGTACTACTGGCAATTCAGGCTTCAGTGAGAAGTCAAACAGGACCCTGAGGCATTGGCCACTTTGATGAATACCTTTGATGGAAGATAGTGACAAAGTCTTGGCCAGCTCTTCAAAGTGTTTCTCATTTCCAGCCAGCGTCACTTAAATCTTGTCTGGATTCAGCTTGGGCCAGTTGATCTTCTTCCAAGAGCTAATTTCCTGTAGGCATTTTTGATCAGGACAAAGATACAATAGCAGACTCTCTTCAAGTGTTTTGCTACTTCCAATTACAGCCCTGTAGAAAACCACAAAGCTCAGGAGGAAAAATAAACAACCCCTCTTCCTCACAATTTGGTAAAAATTCCTTTGGTACAAATTAATTGTGGGTGAATAAGAATTCACCTGACCTTTTACCCACTTTATCTAAACTGGTTCATCCATAGCTTGTTTTGGCACAGGTTACAAAGTGATTCACTTTAAGTCATGCTTTGAAAACATTCCCCTCCATATTAAAGACACACAAAAATAAGCCTCAGCTGAATAAAGAGCCCTTTTAAAACCTGTAACACTTCAGCCCTCCATTTTTCAGCTCTTTTCAAGGCACCAACAACAATCAAAGAAGAGCAGCTCAGTAAAGGAATTTTTGGAATATTTGTTAGCTTGCAGTGATAAAAAGGAAGCTCTCTAATTCCTTATTTGAGGGAAAATTGTGGACACGTCTTCTGGAATCAGTAAGCTGGACTGACAGAAGTGAAGTGTGATTACACATGCAAGAACAAGGACGCACAAGGGAGCATGTAGTGGCATATGCAATTGCTTTACTGATGACAATCCAGAAGTGACTCAGTAAAGTCTGCACTATTTCCACGGAACAGTGACAACCAAGAGTCTAAACCTGAAAGTACCTTTCATCTGAAGATGGTATCAAGTTTCCAAGTTCTGTGGGGAAATTTGCATCCATGTGATAATACAAAACTACTCAAGATAGTTAAATCCAAAGCTGATTGCGAAGTTACAAGGATCTCACAAGATTGGGTGACTGGGCAACAAAATGGCAGATGAAATTCAATGTTAATAAATGCAAAGTAATGCACATTGGAAAACATAATCCCAGTGACACATATAAAATGATGAGGACCAAATTAACTGTTACCACTCAAGAAAGAGATCTTGGAGTCATTGCAGATAGTTCTCTGAAAATATCCACTCAATGTGCAGTGGCAGTCAAAAAAATTAAACAGAATTTTGGGAATCATTAAGAAAGGGATAGATAAGAAAACAGAAAATATCATATTGCCTCTGTATAAATCACTGGTATGCCTACATCTTGAATACTGAATGCAGATGTGATCGCTCCATCTCAAAAAAGATATATTGGAATTGGAAAAGGAATTCCAAAAAGTGCAACAAAATTATTAAGGGTATGGAACATATGAGGAGAGATTAATAAAACTGGAAGTTTTCAACTTGGAAAAAAAGATGCTTGAAGGGGGATTGTAGAAGTCTATAAAATCATCTCTGGTATGGAGAAAGTAAATAAGAAAGTGTTATTTACTCCTCAGAACACAAGAACTAGGGTCATCAAATGAAATTAATAGGCAGCAAGTTTAAAACAAACAAAAGGATGTGTTTCTTCACACAACCCACAGTCAGCCTGTGGAACTCTTTGTCAGAAGATGTTGTGAAGGCCAAGACTATATAACATGTTCAAAAATTAACTAAATAAATTCAAGGAAGATAGGTCTCTCAAGGACTATTAGCCAGGAGGGGCAGAGATGGTATCCCTAGCCCGTTTGCCAGAAGCTGGGAATGGATGACAGCTCATGGATCACTTGATGATTACCTGTTCTGTTAATTCACCTGGAGCACCTGGTACTGGCCACCGTCAGAAGACAGGATACTAGACTAGATGGACCTTTGGTCTGACCCAGTATGGCCTTTCTTATGTTCATATCTGAAATTCATGTCTGGCATCAATTAATTCTGAAGGGCTATAACCCACGCAGTGCTACTTACCTCTTCTCTCATTCCATCTTCTCAACAGTCTCCCCTCTAACAAACAAGGTAGGGGACTATCCCTCTCCAAGCTCTCTCTATAACCACCAAAAATGCTCTTCTTCCTATTGTGGTAGATAGAAACCCCCGCAATACCAACCCACTACCTCAACCTGCTCCCAGCTCACTCTGCTCTCTAGCACTGCCAACAGTGGGCCAGTGCACCCCACTCTCAGCCTGGTCAGCTGATAAACCCAGTCTCCTCTTACTTCTGGGCCTAAAAAATGGAGGCAGGATCAAGCAGCAAGAGAGGTGGGAATGTTGAGAGTGCTGGCTGAGGTGAGATAGATCCAGTTAGACTATCCCAGTTCAGCCACATCTCTCAGCCGCCCATAAACACTTTTCTCACAGCATAGCCTACCTCCTATTGGCACACTCGTAAGTATTTTAGGAACTCACCAGTTTCCAAAAAGTTAAAACACCAGGGAATAAGCCAGAATCCTAAAGGTTAAAAGATCATCACCTACACTGTGTTGATGGACATACAAATACAAATGTGTGTGTGAATGTGAAAAGACTACTACATCTACATGAGGAAGCAGTGGGGTGGAGGGGAAGGTGGCCTCGAGGAAACTTTTATTACAAGTCCACTGGATGACAGAGACCATGAACAAGTGCTGAGGGAAGCCAAACATATAAAATAAGCATTTATGTGAACAGAAGAAAGATTTTTATCTGCTTGGATATAAGCCCTGCAACATAAGCTAGACAAATGGAGCATAGGAAACATAAAACAGGATTTTACTGAGGGAGATGTCAAGGCCCCTTTGCTGTTTACAGCAAAATACTACAAGTCGCCATCTGTCTCCTAGGATTTTAACTCATTAAGTCATTTACTGGAGGTGATGAGAGGGGAAATCTTAGTTTGGTTAGGAGGGCCGACTCCAACTTCGAAAGATGATCCACTTGTATATAAGCCATGGCTTTTCACCTCAAGCCAATTATTCATTTATGTTCCAATAGGGACAGAAGATTCTGAAAGTACCTCAGGGTATTTTTATTATTATTATTATTATTATTTTAAAAAATTTTTCACTGCAGGGCATTTTACTGTACTTTGTTTTCAGCTTGGCAGGTTAAAGTATTTACAGAATCAGAGGTGTTAGTGCCGATAAATCCTGTAGTTACACAGTTCACCCCTCTGCCTGTACAGAATCAGGCTGTACAGAGACATTTTAAATATGCCCAATTGACAGATTTCCTTGGGAAGTTTACAGAACCATCGCACCTCCTTTGTTGTTAAAAATACACTGGTGAAGGATTTACTTTCCTGGAGACCTCTATGTATCCACACAACAGGTACAACATGGCCTCTCGGTTGTCTTGCCTATATAACTGAGCCCTCTCTTGGAAAGACCCCTGGCAGTCAGAGGGGAGTCTGAGTGTACTACTGTAGACGCGATAAATCGATCCTCGAGCTCGTTCCCTGTCGACTCCTGTGCTCCACCTCCACAAGAGGCGGAAGCGGAGTTGACGGGGGAGTGTCAGTGGTTGATTCGCCACTGTGAGGCCAGGTAAGTCAATCTAAGATGCTACGACTTCAGCTACTCTATTTGTGTATCTAAGGTCAACCCCCTCCCCCCCTCAGTGTAGTCCAGACCTTATTCCTTGTGTTTTCTCTGACGAGACTAACAACTAGCATGTCAGTTGATGGTGGCTTCAGTGATGTGGATCTTTTACACCTATGAGATGTATTAGGAACTCCAGCCCAGAAGCTGCATTCAAACTTCCAGCCACTCCAATTCTCATACATAAATGGTCACTAGCTGCTGTGTCGTTCTGGTGTGTCTTAGCTTGACTTTACTCCACACACATTTAAGTCCCTTTGTTACGATACATGGTTGTGCTGACACTCTAAAAGCCACTATACTCAGAGGTGCCTACACTCACAAATGTCACTGCCACCTTTCATATTTAAAAAAACCTCTGCTTTTGAATGAGACAATGTGATAAGGATTGTTTAGATTCTTGCTTCATTTACTGGGTCATTAAACCCAACTCATTCAGTACTGTGAGGGTATTCTGCAATAGCCTTTACCTTAATCCTTCTGCAGAAAGTCTGAAAATGAATAATTATTTCAGTATAACTACTACTTTGGCTACAATATTGTGATAACAAAGGATACCCCTCGTTTGAGTATCTCTTTATAGGAAAAATCAGTCTCACCTTTCAGGAAAAAAAAGATTTGTGGCCTATCTGAATTTCTTTCTGAACAGCTGGAATGATGTAAGAAGCTCTCTTACTGCAAGAGAACATACTGTATGCTTTATATATAACTCTATAGAAGCTAGAAAATGATGAAAGGTATTTCTCTTGTATCTCAATTAACCATCAGCTGTATCAGTGACCAGCTTTTGGACAGAGTTTCAATGGTTTTAAATCTGTGTGTGTCTTTTGGTCAATTATTGTTCTTAAATTCGAACCCGGAAGAAATGCAGCTTAGGTGAGACATTGCATCTAGCATAATTTGCACGCTTAAAAGTCAATAAGTACAACACATTGCTCATTTAACGGTTAGTGCTGTTCAAATAGCAAAACAAACGAATCACCATACAGTTTTCTCATATTCTTCAGTGCTGATTTTTAGAGGGTTTTTTCCCCACAAATAAAAGTGTCGAGTTTGGTTCACTATGAGTACTGGGTGAGATACAGTAGAACCGCCGAGTTATGAGCATCTTGGGAATGGAGGCTGTTCATAATTCTGAACAAACTATTATGGTTGTTCTTTCAAAAGTTTACACTGAACATTGACTTAATACAACTTTGAAACTTTACTACACAAAAGAAAAATGAATAAATAACTTTACTATGCAGAAGAAAAATAAATCTTAATTTAAATGAAACACAGTTTCCTTACCTTGTCAATTTGTTTTAAACTTTTCCTTCATTTTTTTAGTAGTTTACATTTAACACAGTACTGTACTGTATTTGCTTTTGTGTGTGTGTGCGCGTGTGCACTTCCAGTTAAGAATGAGGTATGTGGTTGACTGGTCAGTTCATAATTCTGGTGTTCTTAACGCTGAGGTTTTACTGTATCTGTTAGCATTGGTGAGCATTCAGAAAACTCCTGGTATTTAAGAAAATGTGTCCAAATGCCAAGAGTTTTGTGAATTTTATTATAAAACCCTTCTCTGAAAGTTCCTAAGAACATTACCCTGTTATTCTACCAACTTTAAAGCTAAGTAGAATGTTGCTCTTTCCCCTGTCTTCCAGCATCCGTCCCCCATGAACATAAATAAATAAATAAAATACAAGTAAAATAAAGTGTTGGGATTTTTCAGGTTTCACTGAAAACTTAAAACCCGAAACTGTCTTAAGGTTTTTTGACAATCCCCCTCCCCCGAAAAAAATCACAAAAATTCCCAGTTAGTTGAAAAGTAACCCACTATCTAAACATGTGTCAATGGAATATTTTCAACCAGCTCTTTAAGTCTACCACTATTTACTCTTAACTTTAAGTATGCACTTAAGTGTGGTCCTAAATCGGGATGCTTTCCTAGACTGAGGCCTGTGAGACTTAGATGACGAACGACACAGCAACTACTAATGAATAGTCTCAGCCTATAGCGTATGATAAACTCAGAATCAGCAGTACATTTGTCCAAACTATTCTGTGACTACTTTCAAGAATGCATTCCAAGAAAATTACTCTAGAGAATTGTTTTCCAACTGATTATAAATTCTTATCAATTTTTACCCATAACAAACAGTTCAAATAGCTTTAGTTGAAGTACAAAACATGGTAAGCAATTTTTAAGAAATAAAGCCCAGTCACAGAGCAATCCCGACTTTCCAGTAACATGTTTTTATGATGGGATATAAACATAAAATAACTGCTAACATTAATATGTCACTTTATGTAAAACAATTGTAATTTATGAATAACAGCATCATGCAAAGGATATAATGGTAAAATAATTTCCAACATTAGCTAAAGTAAAAAATGAGTTTATAGGCAACATTAAACATTAACAGCAATATAAACCTATTAGACACGTTATCTGGTGGGTTTAAAAGAACATCTCCTCCAGCCATATCCTCAAATGAAGTATCCACAAATTCAAGACCTGATTTGTGTGTTGGCCTGTTGTCTCTGAAATCCTAGCACCCAAAATTTGTTTAGCAGCATCCATCATGATCTTTCATTAGAAACGTAACCACTTGATCAGGGCTTAATTTGTGCCAGGGCTTTCCAGGGTGAGTCCCGGCATCTCTAGGCTTGGCAGTTGATAACCCCAGCACCTCTGGGCTTGCTACACGAATGTAAAAATATTGCTTGAGCTCCGGCACCTCTTTCATTATAAATTAAGCACTAACCTTTGTAGATCATTATCAGTTTAGCTGGATAAATAATCCAAGATGGGTTATTTAACCAGTGAAATTCAGCACCAACTGGTAGGCTGAAGATCCTTAAAAATGATGGGATCTCAGGAGATTTTTCATGTTGTTAGTTCTCCTACTTAAGTTTTCATTCCCTGGACCATACGGCCTAGTTTCAGAAATGAAGCTGACATCACCATTAGTTTTTAGCTAACTTCATTTCAGGTTTCTGAGGCTCAAATGATCAAGATGGTAGATATGCTACATGCCTATGAAGTCCAATGGGTGTAGTAAGCAGATTTCAACACAAAGAAGCACTTGCTTGGATTGTGCTCACTCATCACTTCCCATCAATGTGTCTCACACAAAATTAAAACATTACATATTCTATTAAATCCATCTTTGAACACAGTGCATTCAAAGTGACAGAACAAGACAAATATTCTTTGGAAACTTTTCGAGACTCAAATCTACCCTGATTTACACCCCAAACATCCCCACTGGAATGAGTGGAATTTGCATGGCAGATAAGTTAGGCACTAAGTTTTGCTTTTATAGGAAGCAGCAAAAAAAGTAGTTTAACGAGAGAGGGAGTGAGAGAGCAAGTTTCCTTTGATATTGGATATTCAGTAAGAGAGCTCAATCCTACCAGGTTCTGAGTGCTTCCTGGAGGTGCTGACTGTCTCAATGCCCAGTGGCAGGTTACAGTGCTTAGTCACTTTTTAAGAGCTGCGGAGCCCCTTTGGAGGACTGGCCCTCTAGCTAGGAGATCACAGACTATCAGCAAAATAAGGAGGAAAAGGTCCACAGACACTTGCCCAGGAAAAAAAACTATTGCATCATGCCAATGAAAAGTGGCATAAAAACCAAAACAATAGAAAGCCCCTTCATGGACATTGCAAAACCAATCTTTCTGTTGCTGTTCCTTTAAACTTTAATATAAAACCGTAGTCAGAGGGTTTGGGATTTTTTTGTTTTTGTTTTTCCAGAAGAGTGGAACAGCTGCCCTTCTGACTTTAACTAGTCTGGGACTCTCAGAAAAAAAGCAAATCACAAATCCTTGGACCATGTTCAGTTGGATATCTCAGAGAGTGGGAGCTAATACCACTTCCACGTATATTTTAAAAAGAAAAAGGAACCAACTCTTCAGTTCGTTCAGCCAGACCCAGAGGGAGAAGCAATATCAGAGGGCAGGTGAAGATCTTTGCCATGTTCACAGGTCTGCTTTTACTAATTGCAGAAGGTAGCCACAAGGAGAAAAATACCAGCCTACTCAAAGACCTGGGCGCTTGCTGCTTATTTATCTCAGGATGATATGGTGAACTAAATGCCAGATCAGCAGACCATTGGTGGCTGGTCCTTTTACATTCACAGTAAATGTCTTTGTTTCAGTTGATGTTTACTCTTAGTAAAACAGGAGTCTGAGAAGATTGATAACCTATAAATTAAGTAATAATATAAATTATCTCTATTTTCCAAGGTAATAATCTGAACTGAGTGGATAATACTGAGAAGCAGATTCACAATGAGGTAATCTGATTACTGCTTCAAAACAACAGTGGGCTAATAGTATCATTGCTAATATAAATTAGAGATCAATCATAACCAAATTCAAATTACTTGGATTTAAGAGGTGATAGTAGTTGAGAGGTTCATATTCAAATGCTTTGAACTGGATCTGAACTTGCCTCTAAAATTTTGGATCTGTGTCATATCCGAACTGAGAAGAGGGTTATTTAAAGGGTTCCCAGTTTAGATGAATCTGCTGTCTTATAAAACTGGTTCATTAGATTTTGGCACCATCAAATCCAAGCCTGAACTTGAGCCATAATTTTGATTAGACCTTAAACATGAATTTCAGCCTAAACCGAATCTGGATCTAGAGTCCAATACTGTCTTGCTGGTACATCTCTAAACTGGCCCTAATCCAACAAAGCTATTAAGTACATGCATAATTTTAAGGGACTTAAAATTATGCATGCTTAATGTTAGGTACATGCTTAAGTGCAGTGCTGAATTGGCGTCATTAATATAAATTTAATTAATGCAAAATACAGGTCCTATGGCTCAGGCTGCCTCTGCCTCTTACAGAGAGGATACTTAAAAGTTGGCTAAAAATTAGCATACTTGGCAGCCTTTGATTGGCTGTGTGAGAGTGTTTGTGGGAGGGAGACAGGGAGGCAGTGGGAAAGATGTGCTTAGTGTTTATAGTTTTAGGACATTACAGAACCACAACTCTGTTTGATTTATTCCTTCCTGAGAATACTGGAAGTAAAATATGATGAGTGTAGATCAATATTAAGTGACAGTGAAAAATAGATTTCCCTTGACAAAATATGAAGCAATCTATCATGTATTTCATCCCAAATTTAAAGAGGTGAATTAAACAGCAAGCTAATGATTTTGAGAAGTAAAGAATTGAGGGCCAATTTCCCTGCTGCTAAAGAATTTAGCCAACAGTCTTAAAAAACTTCCTACTGATTCAGTTCCACAAGGCTCTGTTCCATTTTGATAAAGTCTCAGATACACTGCTTTTTACTTTCACAACAGAAATTTCCTTACTATAAAAACTGGAGGCAGAAGGCAAAATTCTAACCCTGCTAAAGTCAATGGCATTACAGTAGAACCTTAGAGTTACAAATACCTCAGGAATGGTGGTAGGTCATAACTCTGAAATGTCTGGAACTCTGAAAAAAATGTTATGGTGATTATTTCAAAAGTTTACAGCTGAACATGGACACAATACCATTTTGAAACTTTACTATTCAGAAGAAAAATGCTGCTTTCCCTTTATTTTTTAGTCGTTTACTTTTAACACACAGTACTGTATGGTATTAGCTGCTTTTTGTGGGGGCGGGGTGTCTCTGATACTGCCTGATTGGATACTTCCAATTCCAAATGAGGTGTGTGGTTGACTGCTCAGGCTGTAGTCTGGTGTTTGTAACTCTAAGGTTCTACTATATTCCCTTTGGCTTCATTGAGATAGGATTGCACTCCAAATTCCTCTTTTGCTCATTTCGCCCTGGTCTACACTAGGGGAGGGAATCGATCTAAGATATGCAACTTCAGCTACAAGAATAATGTAGCTGAAGTTGACATACTTAGATCCACTTACTGTGGTATCTTCATGGCAGTGAGTCGACTGTTGCCATTTCCCCGTTGACTCCACCTGTACCTCTTGCGGTGGTGGAAAACAGGAGTTGATGGAAGAGTGCTCTGGGATAGATTTATCACATGTACACTAGATGTGATAAATCGACCCCGATGGATCGATCACTACCTGCCGATTGGGCAGGTAGTGTAGACATACTCATAGTCCTGTTCCTCTAGCTAGAGGGTAAATACAAGAGAATGGTAACATTCCTCTTTTCATGACTGAGGGTCACTGTCTAGTTGAAGATGTTATAAGCCAGAAAATTTTATAAAGATTCAGCAACTTATTTGATTATATAAATGAAATTTAGGATAGATAAGCCACAAAAGTACATTCAGCCTTCAGGAGGACTTCTTTCTTTGCTCTAAGAATGCAAGAATCTTGCATTGTAGCAAAGTTTATAAACATTCATAATATTCCACTACAATGAAATCTGTTCAAATAGTTTACCTTCAAGCAACTGTCACCCATTTTTGGGTAGGTCTACACTGTAATTAGACACCCATGGCTAGCCTGTGCCAATTGAATTGGGCTCACAGGGCTTGGGTTAAGGGGCTGTTTAATTGCAGTGTAGACTTCTGGGCTCAGCCTGGAGCTCAAGTTGTGGGGTCCCAGAGCTCACACTGCCCAGAAGTCTACACTGCATTAAACATCTCTGCAGCCTGAGACCTGGGAACCTGAGTCAGCTGGCATGGTTTTTCTTTGCAGTGTATACATACCCCTAGTGGCTACAACATTTCTTCAAAATATTCAGTTCCACTATGGAAAGCAACAATCTGTAGAAACATGTTTCTAGCCACATGCTGACCCAACCAACTGCTGCAACCAAATGGTACAATTGCCACCTGTCAAAGCAGCCAGAAGTAATGACACTCTACAAAAGTAGGAAACTGATCAGCAGGTTGCTAGACAAAAGGGTAGAAAAAGCCTCCAAGTGCAAAGTGCTGAGTGAAAGCTGGATAAAAGTCCTGCGTGAAAATGACACACGTAAGAGAAGCAGGAATATAAAGAATAATTTTCTGGAGGCAGCATGGTCCATCAGGGCTCACTCAGCTTCTTTCTGTTCTTAGAGGAAGTTGCTATGGACCACTCTGCTTCTTGCACCCTGCAGGAGCTAACCAAGCATCCCCTCTTCCCAACACAGCTCCAAGAGACAGCACAGCTCACTCCACTGTTCTTGCCTCCCAGAGATTCATACTAGTAAAAGCCTCAAACCACAAATTTTAAAAGATGTTGGACGGGGCAAGGATGCCCCATGGCCCTCACTTCATATGTTTGCTGCAATACCTTTTTAATCAGTAAAAGTTTGATTTTTGATGCAGACACAGTTACAGTTGACGGAAGAACAAGACTTCGTAGAAATCAGTGCCAAGCACGAAGCTTCACAACTGTCAATCTGGCGCATTATCATGACCACTCAGAACTTAATGATAACGGAAGGGAGAATTCAGAACCTTGTAACGTCTTTTATTTGGCAGAAATGGCTACAGCTGATTTTGAAATCTGAATCCTATCTGCTGATTTTTAATAAGAATTCTCCAAGATTTCTTTCTTTTGAATCAGCCACATTGAGAAAGCAGAAATTTGGATACAGGTTTCTGAACTGAAGTGAGGAAAAAGTCTGGACCCAGACGGCATCTAAGTAGAATTCGTAAAGTTGTTTAATACTAAAAGAATGCTTTTTATGCTGAAGTTTCATGCAGAGGCATTGGAGAAATAAATTGCATGTGTCCTACAGAGAAGCTCGAATTTCAATTCTTCTCTAACAAGGGTAAAATCCATAGAATCTTAAATCTTATCAATTTACTTCTTTATTCAGTAATGACTTTAAATTATAGCTTAAAGTACTGGTAAAGAGACTAGAAGTATTACTTCCAAATTTAATGCATGGAAATCAATCTCAGGAGGTTAATGCAAGGGATATACATGGGTTTTTTTTTTTCCATCTTTTACTGTGTAGCTAAAGGTTAAATTAATAAAGCATGCACTGTGTGACAGTTTCATTTCAGCAGCAATTTGGCCCAGATGTTTCTTTGTCATGACAGAGGACAGACAAGCAAAATGCAAGTGGTGATGCAACTCTATGTGCTAGATCACACCACCACCCTCTCACATTTGGCCCAGCTGTCCCTCACCGACTCCTGCTCATGACTAAGGGGTGATTAGGTTAAATCTGAATGGCACTGAGACCCCAGATGCCAGATCACAATGCCACCCATTCACTTTTGGCCTGGCCTTTCCTCCTTCCAAGGGAACTAAGTGAACCACAATGAAGATCACCTTCATTCCGAATGAAACTGTCCACACAGGGTTGTAATGCAGTTTAATAAATCCACTTTACATTCACGCCTTTAATAAATTTTCTTGAGTGTCCCCATGTAGACAAGCTCTAAATCCTCAAAATAGGGTTTATGTGGGACTTAAGTATTGTCTGGACAGAGCCTCTGCTCAAGGGCAATTTTTTTGCTCCACAAAAAGAACTCCTTTAAAATGGAAAAGCGAGAAGTTTAAATATTTTGGGGTGTGGTAACTGACAACATTCATGACCTGATTCCTGAAAAAAGTGGGCAAAATAATTCATTCACTGTTGGAAAAAGTGTCGGAGGTAGAGCAAATTACTCCCCACCCCCACTCCAACTGGTGGTATTAAGGAGAAAGTCAGTATAAGTTGGCATAGCACAGTCAACTGAGTGATAGTGATTTATGCCAGCTGAGCACTTGGCCTAATAATTTGAAAACCAACAGGGCAGCAAACTGTTTGCATGTTTGTCACCTTTTGCCAATTATTATTCCAGAACTTTTTTTTTGTAATGGTCAGATAAGCTGATAGTTCACTTTATGGAAAAAACAGTCCAGTGATTTACTATCCAGTATTAATGTTAACAGATGATGAGTTGGCCCATTACTATTGGGCAACCTCATCATCATCTTACCTCGTGGGTATCTGTGTGCAGGGAAATGAGGTCAATTTTATTTTTTGTAGCTCAGCTGTTGTTCAAAAAAGCTACATGACTGAGCGATGTTTTGTTTAGTTTGCCATTTAAAGAACGTAGTAGTTTTACCAGTGACTCAGTTGTGGGAGCAAGTGTTTGGATGTGGAAGTGATTTGTGAAACACTTGGATCATGAAACAGCATCACTGGATCTCTGGGTTTTCTTAAAATCTCCCTTTATAAAAAATATTCTGGAAGAGTGTATTGTGAACTATACTGGAATATTTAACAGTAGAATACCAATTATTATTTTGATAAAATATAGATATCTTGCTCATAAAGTTTGTTTTTACCAGTGCTTGCTTCTAAGACATTACTTGATTGCTAATTTGGAAATCAGCTCAAAGAACCAGAATTAAACATTTAGAAAATAAGATATTATCTATTTTCTTTAAAATGTAGAAATAAATGGAAGAATGACTTTGTTTTTAATTACTTTTAGTGGGACTGAAATTCATTTGCAAAAGGAGAGAAAAGCCATTATTAAAAACCAAAAGCATAACATTCTACACAGAACTTATTACCTGGAAAAGTATTCATATTTTTTCATTCTAGAAGAGAAATATTTTATAGTAATGTAAAATGTCATATAGAAGTATTTTATTAGTGAAACTGGAAGTAGGACATTTTCTTCATATGAAGTAGAATGAAAATCTCCATCAATGTGTCCAGAATGGAAGAAAAGCAGGTGGAATGGATGTGGTTTATATACAAGGGGTAGTGGTTGGGTCAGCAAGGAGTAAGGTTTTCAGATATGATGCCTAAAGGTAGGCTCCTAGGTCCACAGTTAGACAGCTGAGTTAGAAACCTAATCTTCAAAAGTGCTGCTCCGACAATAGTCAACGTGAGCTGCTGTTTGGTGCTCAGCACCTTTGAAAACCAGATGATTTGTTTAGGCAGCTAAATATGTAGTTGGGGGTCACAAATTAGGAATCCATTTTCAAAATGATTAATAGCTACAGGGCATACTTCCATCAAACCTTCAGAAACCTAGAGAGTAATACTCTTAGGTGGAGTCTCTATGGGTCAGGAAGGGCATGTCAAGGCAGGGAAGGAATAAAGGCAAAGAGCACAGACTATATTCAGCATGTTGTCCATCTACTACTAAGTACAGCTTAGCTAAATGCAGGTCTGAACAGCATGAATTGACATTAATGCTATACAGGTGGCCATTATTATTATTGTGGTTTGTATTACAGTACCATCTGGAAGTTCCAATCAAGAGCAATGTCCAGCACAGTGGGATTCATAGATACACATACTGAGAAAGAATCCCTTCCTGGAGAGTTTACAACTGAAACAAACTAGAACAATAATAAGGGCTATTATACCTGTTTTGCAGATGGAAAAACTGGGGAGCAGAGAAATTAAATTATTTGTCCAAAGTCAAACAAATTCTGTGGCAGAGCTGACAATGATGTCTTGTGCCCAAGAGTCCTAGACTTTAGCCACAAGAGGATCCCCCTCCTCTCTACGTGACATCATCCTTGGCTAATGAATCATTGGCAGCAAGACTTAGGAGCTCATCAAGCTGACAGAGAAAGAAAGCAGGTCACATGATGGGGCACACACACTTTGACTGGAGATACGAAGCTGAAAAACGGGAAAGCTGAAAAATCTCAAATGCTCAGTCACATTGCACTTCCAACTCTGCCTGTTGCATGTAGACAATCGGAGAACCTGGAGAACCTCTTAATGTAATGGGCAAATATTTAATTTCCACTAGATAAATGAATCCAAAGCCCTTCCCTGTTCAGCAAGCCCTGCCCACTTTTGGGACAATACTGGCTTCTGGAGGGCTCTTTGGTGAGCAGTAATCTCTATCACTAAAAGACTTTTCAACACCAGGGCATTCATCATAGTGCACCCTGACAGCAGCCAGTATTGACTCTGAACTGATTTTATGTAAAAGCGACAAAGATTTTATGTAGTTATCTATTAGAGTTCTTTGAAGGGGCCAACAAACATGTGGACAAGGGGGAACCAGTGGACATAGTGTACTTAGACTTCCAGAAAGCCTTTGACAAAGTCCCTCACCAAAGACTCTTGCGTAAATTAAGCTGTCATGGGATAAGAGGGAAGATCCTTTCATGGATTGAGAACTGGTTAAAAGACAGGGAACAAAGGGTAGGAATAAATGGTAAATTTTCAGAATGGAGAGGGCTAACTAGTGGTGTTCCCCACGGGTCAGTCCTAGGACCAATCCTATTCAACTTATTCATCAATGATTTGGAAGAAGGAGTAAATAGTGAGGTGGCAAAGTTTGCAAATGATATTAAACTGCTCAGTATAGTAAAGACCAAAGCAAACTGTGAAGAACTCCGAAAAGATATCACAAAACTAAGTGACTGGGCAAAAAATGGCAAATGAAATTTAATGTGGATAAATGTAAAGTAATGCACGTTGGAAAAAATAATCCCAACTATACATACAATATGATGGGGGCTAATTTAGCTACAACTAATCAGAAAAAAGATCTTGGAGTCATTGTGGATAGTTCTCTGAAGACATCCATGCAGTGTGCAGAGGCAGTCAAAAAAGCAAACAGGGCATTAGGAATAATTGAAAACATGATAGAGAATAAGACAGAGAATATCTTATTGCCCTTACATAAATCCATTGTGTGCCCACATCTTGAATACTGTGTACAGATATGGTCTCCTCATCTCAGAAAGGATATAACTGGCATTGGAAAAGGTTCAGCGAAGGGCAACTAAAGTGATTAGAGGTTTAGAACAGGTCCCATTGAGGAGAGGTTAAAAGACTAGGACTTTTCAGCTTGGAAAAGAGGAGACTAAGGGAGGATATAATAGAGGTATATAAAATCATGAGTGGTGTGGAGAAAGTGAATAAGGAAAAGTTATTTACTTGTTCCCATAATAGAAGAACTAGGGGCCACCAAATGAAATTAATGGGCAGCAGGTTTAAAACAAATAAAAGGATGTTCTTCACATAGCGCACAGTCAACCTGTGGAACTTCTTGCCTGAGGAGAATGTGAAGGCTAGGACTATAACAGGGTTTAAAAGAGAACCAGATAAATTCATGGAGATTAAGTCAATTAATCGCTATTAGTCAAGATGGATAAGGTATGGTGTCCCTAGTCTGTTTGTCTGAGGCGGGTAATGAATGGCAGGAGAGAGATCACTTCATCATTACCTGTTAGGTTCACTCACTCAGCGGCACCTGGCTTTGGCCACTGTCAGTAGACAGGATAGTGGGCTGGATGGACCTTTGGTCTCACTCAGTACAGCCATTCTTATGTTCTGTTTTTAGATCTCCATTAAGACAGAAAAATGAAATTAGCAGACAAATGATCACTCCCATGCAGCATTCTGTCTCTGACAATTGCAAATACCAGATGTTTCAGAGTAATATAAAACTCTCCTTAAAAAGACACACATCCATAGAGGACGGCATTTCTATGTATTGCAAAGTAGTGAGACTTTAATGCAAATAATCAATCCACAAATATCAGTACATTTTGGTATTGTAACAGCATAAAGCAAAATGTAAGCCTCTTTTTTTGGCTACTTGAACAAGTATACTAAATTAATTTTAAAAGTTGGTTAAGAATCCCCCTCCTTGATTAGGAAGTTGCATGCCATGTTTTAGCTCAGAGGATATTTTTACATGGGCGTATGTCATTGTTGGACACAGCTGTTAATATTGGATAAATGGCAACTCCTGGCTTACTACTTATGAGAAGTTACCGCAGACTTGTGAATCTTTCAAATGTGAAACTTAAAAAGGCTTTTGGTGAACTGCACCTCACATCTGCAACCAGTGCATGACAGGATAATCAAAACATTTAAAGCCTTTACTCTTAGTAGTTGATGATATCTCTAATTATTAACACTCAGAGATAGGTAAAAAGTCCTTGAGAAGCAATCAAATTGTTTGATGACATGAACAGGCTGCTGCTACCCCCCTCCTCCATTTTAACTCCATCTATATAGAACTCTCTCCTCCCAGACAGGGATTCTGCACTGCACCGTTATCATGGGTTGATTAGCTGCTGCACACAAGGAAGATTATCTCCTGCAGATTACACAAGAGTTGAAGATGATTTGGTTGTGTACAAAAAGTTTGCAGAAGACAGGGACAAAAAAGGCCCTCCATAGAGCTACACTACAAAGTGAAAATTCAGTAGCAAGGCTATCCTGGAGAAGATTATCAGCTAGTAGAAAATATTATAGCTCTGCTGACTTCAATGGAGCCATGACAATTTACACCAGCTGATGATCTGCCTGACTATGCTTGGGAGCCTTGTCAGTGTAGAAATCCAGACCTCCAGAGCTGCTGTTGATTTACTGGGCCAGCTTACAGATTGACTGTATATCATTATTTAAGTTATAAGATGCAATGGCAAAAGTCTCAGTTAAACTGCATGCATGATCAGAAAGGGGAATACATAAAAAAGGCATCTCCTTATTTGACAGATCTTCTGTCTATCTTTTCTGTATTTTTATCCATATCTGCTTGTTCACGATCTTTTATTCCTATTAGCACTTGCTGAGCTCATACAGGTGTGCGAAAGATTTAGATTCTCTGTCTTGCACATCATCAACAGAATTATTACATTTCAGTTGTATGGTCGTTGCCTGGAGGTGTGTAATTCAATGGAATTACTGTTCAGGCAAAAAGAACCCAGCTTGATTTGCAGAGCTGATGGAAAAGACCATCCTTTTAATTAGAAACCACTGATGTGACGAATCTAGTGTGTAGAATAATCATTACATAAGAACATAAGAATGGCCCTGCTGGGTCAGACCAAAGGTCCATCCAGCCCATCCGGCTTGGTAAAGCTAAGCCTCAGTCAATAATGCACCAGCTATTGGCTCTGCAACAGTCAAAGGTTCTCAAACTGTGTTCTACCGGCCACTTCCTGATGTTCCATGGAGAGATGACAGATCCCTGAGCCAGGAGAAGGTACAATCAGGTGAATTGGAGAAGGGATGGAAGAGAGTTTCAAGCAAAGGCAGGCTCTTGCTGGTGCTGTGGTCATGTGGGAGGGATTTTTCTGAGCCTAGTGGTTTGGGTAGGTTGGCAAGTTCTGAGGCTGGATTGACTCAATCCTACGCAGGATGCAAAAATCTTCTCTCAGTTTTTCACTTTGAAAATCTAGTCAACATGCATGAAAAAGGTAGGAGAATATATGAAGCATAAAGATTTCTCTGTGTAGTGTGAACTTTTAGGACCTAGTCCTCAATAATGTATCGTAACTAATAATAGGGAAGTGTTTAGAGATTTGGCTTTGATAGGCATCCAAAAATTTGAATTTTTGAGGTCAAGTTGGTAAGCGCTCAAACACAGGTTCCTTCATGAAATAGCCAATATGTCCTGCTCTCACTGTGCTTGGAAATATTTTTGGCAATATTTCCGTACTACCATTTGTGGCTGAAACTAGAAAGTTCAAGATTGCGGAAAGTAAACTAAAGATTTAAAAATAAAACCCATGTTAAAGGCCTGGATTCAGGTTCAGGTAGGTGGTACTTTTATTTAAAAGTTGGTTCACTCATACCCAGTGCTGAAATGAGTATCAGGAAAGTAAAACTATTTTCCAAATTTACTTGACCTTGAACATAGTGAGAGTCTGCTGTAACCATAGTGGTCAAAGCTCACTGTAACAATCAATGAATTGGAAAATTTGGTATATTAGATGATCTTACCAGTAAAGCCGATGAATTACTTGGATGCTCTGTAGAGAGCGGCACAGCAGGAGTTTCACAAGAGGGCTTTCAAGACTCCACTCAAACTTGATCACCTTAACAGATATAGAAACCACATTCACTTAAATTCTGTTTCTGTGAGTTCCCTTTAAAACATAATGACCTGACAAAGGTTTCATTTATGTATTTAACTGATTTTAAATGTGATAACCCAATAGATGCAGAAATCCCCGAAAACACAGTGGGCATAGACAATTCAGGACTTGAGCATGAACTTTTTTTTTATTTTATTTTTTTTGATGTGGACAGTACAGGTGCAGAGATTAAGTTCAATCTGATCCTGTGATATGTTTGGAGAGACACCAGTCCCTCTGAAAATTAAGAACAGATTCAAATTCCTAAATGATTCCCTGGAATTAAAAATAAATCATTTGCAATACTGTAGTACCTAAAGGCCCAAAACAAGACTAGAACCCCACTGTTCTAGGTACTGTTCAGATATATTGTAAGAGACATTCTCTGACCCAAGAAGCATAAAGTCTAAAAAGACAAGACAAAGGGTGCAAATGGAAAGACTTGCCCACAAAGACTTTCTCTGAAGCACAGGACTGGGCTGCTTGTCAGGATTATCTGGGTCTCTCTCACATAAACATTTCTCTTCTATTACAGGGCCCTCAGCCACTGGTGCCTCTCTGTCCTTCCTATTCTTTGTCTGTGGCACATAACAGTTTATTCTCTTCTGGACTGTACTACTTGGTCTAATTTAAGTTATTGGGTTTAGTGTGAGAGTGCTGGGTGGTGTTGGTGGTCTGTGCTATCCAGGAGGTCAGATTAGACATTCTGGTGGTCGTTCTGACCTTAAATTCTATGATTATGACTCTTTCATAAGCTACAGTTCAGTTCTCTAGTAACTTAATTATTACATGCCATTGAAAGTGGCTCCTTCCCGGGTTCCCACCCTCACTGCCCATCCATAAAAACACCCCCCAAACATAATCTGAAGGGTTATGACCCCACAGGAGCTGTAGAAGAGACATTTATAAAAGACTGCATGGAGGAAGGACAATATTTGGGGGACAGTCATCTCCTCTTGGACCCCAAGAAAATATCCACTAAGCCATGGATGCAAACCCCGGAGAAAACAATTTGGACGTTCTGTCCTACAGCTTATAAAGTGTTTTGGGATCATTTATGAAGAAAATCAATGTATATAATGAAAGATTATTCAGCACGCAAATTGTTCTGTTTGGTCCACATCGGCAGCATCTTTCCCCCATCCTTATGTCAACTGTATTTGGCTATTTTGCATAGATATCTAAAAGTAAATAACCCATTGTAATGCCAAACACTACTTTTCTTGCAGAGAAGCCATGCCGCTACCAGCCATTAGTTTGATGGTGTGTGCTACTGGTCGTAACTCCTTTTCTTTTTTTCAAGATGTTATTTTTTTTTTTCCCCAGAGGAAAAGCCTCTTTGCAGAACACACAAAAATCCAATCAGGATTGCCGAGAAGCAAACCACATTCTCTTGAGTAGAGCACGAGCTATAGTTAGCCCTGTAGTTAACGCAATTATTACATCAGCTGATCTGACTTTCTTGCTTATTCTTCCACTAATGTATCAATCAAACTGAAAGAATTAAAAGTATTTAATGAAGTCATTGATCTGGCTAGAGAACTTCCTTGGATATCCATTTTTTCGTTACCTGAACCAGCTGTGGGAGGTATTCTAACAATTCATCATTTGACAGATTTTCTAATTGCTGGACTGCAGTTCTGCGAATCTCTTGATCTGGAAAACTAGTGCAAAACAAATAGAGGTCATTAGGCATTATTGAGCTGCTGATGATACATTACAATCTCATGACTCCCAGCAATACAAAATGCTAAAGAAATGGGAGAGGAAGATCAATCTGTTTTACAGTAATAGGAGTCAAACACCTGACTGATAACTTAAATTGCATAGATTTTTACTATACATTACAATGAAAAAACATGACATTGATCTCCATGTATCTCTTTTCAGTTGAGCTATAATTAACAATTCAGTCCCATAGTAAATTATGACCTTTTACAGCTCTATTTCAGAACTGTTTGAAACTCATAATTTCCATTGCATGAAGAATTCCAACATTTCCAAATTTGTTTTTGTTCTCAGTCAGAATTAAGACAAACTTTTGAAATTTCCACTGGAATATTTTTTAGAAAATAATTGTCAAATCATTTGGATTTTGATATTTTATTATATATTGTAATTTATTTATAATACAGTATAGAATGTGGAAATAGTTACTTCAAAATGAAAAAGCAAAATGCTTCACCCCCCCCCCCCCCGCCAAAATGAAATTTCATGGAAATTAACATGTTCCCTTGGAAAGTTTAGATTTTGATGAAACATCATTTTCCAATGGAAAAATGTTCCACTGGAAAATTTTCAACCAGCTCTGTTAAGGACAAACTTCGTGGCTCAGGAGAAGAGCTGGTCAGAAAGTCTTCATCAAAAAATGTTCTGGTGAAATATGACTTTGACCAAAATTAAAAATGATAGCAGAAAATTTTCCAGTTTTTCTTTAATAAACCAGAAACTGAAAAAACATCAGGAGAAGAATTCAGCTTGTGCTTTCAAAAGCTGAACAATTTTCAGTGAGTTTAAAATTTTTTTTGAAATATCCTGCAAAAAGTAATTGTCATTTTTGACAAGCTCTACTCAGCAAATTAGTAATGGGCTATGCAGCTTTTCACCTCCAGAGAATTTGCTCAATTCTGTCTGAAGTCATTAGCATCATATATTCAAGGGACACACTGAAATGAGTTGATAGGCTCAATCCCGTCCCTTCAGGTCAAGCATCTGCATCACAGAAAGCAACAAAACCCCACCACTTCAAAACAGACACTATCACTGGGAGTTTAAGGACATTTGGTGTGCAACTTCCACTAGATTTCAGTCTTACTTCAGAGCCTAACTCCTTTAGGCTCCTTTGAAAACTCTCAGCAACAGTCTCACCTATTTGGTGCTCTAGATACGGATGACAAGGGCTGACAAGGCCTGGAGACTGAGCTATCATCTAATCCAAAAAGGAGATTCATTTCAGGTCAGGCCAGGTGCTACATTGGCAGAGGGCATTGTGGAAGCTGGCATTGCTGGTGCCCATGCTATGTCTGTTCTGTAGATCAACAGAGGACTTCACTCTTCCAAGTTGTCAATCAGGGCATTCAATTCACTTGAAAATAAATGCAAACTAAACCATGAAAGACAACAATAAAATAGAAGCAATCACTGGGAGAGTAATAAAGTTTTCACAGTTGAGAGACGCTGAAGAACTTGTGTAGGCAGTTTTGTGCAGAAGTGTCTGGGTACCCTGGAATTCTAGAGAGGTGCTTTTAAGTATAATCAAATTAAAAAAACAAAAAACCAGAAAACCTTACACACGTTGATTATCAAATTGCTGTGTGTGTTCAAATAATTAAAAAAAATTGAATGGCTATATTTTGGACCTGTTAAAAAGCCCTAGATTCATAGCCCATCTGTAGCACATCCCTTCCAAACTCATTTTTAATGATGCCACTGTGTCTGGCTTCTTAATATTTTGTTTATCTTTATGGTGCATATTTGACGATGTTTTTAACGTTGTCTGTAATTGTGCAGTGCTCAGACTGCCCTGTTGAGGAGGGAGGGGGAGTTTTATAAATAAATGATTATTTTTTAGTCCCAAATTGGTCTTTTACAAGAGTTAATTATTTTTTAATGTCAGGCAACATACTATAAATTTGAAGTTGCTACCTTTTTTACATATTATTTAGAACAAAATGCATTTGAATGAAGATCACAATTTTTTCTTTAAAAAAACTAATCCCCTTATTATCCTATCACCAAACTAGGCAATTTCTCCAAAGGGCTGTGAGCCAAACTTGCGCAGACAGTGTGGGAATTAGTATCTCCCTTTCCCCTATCTCCTGGTTCAACAGGTTACTGAAGAGTGAAATATGTTCTATACAGGCACCAAGTCAAGCAGAAAATGTTATTACTCAGTTACTGCTTGTCCTTGGGAGCAGTCAATGCTTGAAGATGTGAAATATTATGACAAAATTCTGTTTTCTCCCTAGCTAGACGAAGAATGAGAAACTTTCTTCTTTGAACTGTTCCAGAAAATCCAGCTGCTAATGGTTTGATTCCTTAACACTAATTTGCTAAGAGCTGTAGTGTGAAATGTGTCTTTTCTAAATTATTTTAAGGAGATATGTTTAGTGTCACAAAGCACTGAAAGGCGTACACACTGCAGTAAAAGTCTAGAAATCAGCTTGCTTCAGCAAATACGGCTCTTGCCACTCTCTTTTTGGATGAGATTCTGAATTGCTCTCAGTTACTAAATGGTTTCCCTCAGCTTATATATATGAAAGTCAGTTTGAGGTCAAGCAGAACCTTTCTGAGGTAATAGACCAATCTTGTTAACCAAGTGACAACTTGTTCAATCCAAACAGTAGCAACCATCCCTGCTCTTGAATTTCTGGGCTATTTGGGGCCTCAGAGAGAGCATTTAGTGGTTCTGATTCTTTTTCTATTTATCTGTATTTCAGGATTATTTTGATTAGGATGAACATCGAACATCCTTAGAAACATTAGCTCCACATTGAAAAACTCAATCGATATTATGCAATGCCTATGTAGCATTCTTAAGTTCTACTTCTTAAAAACTATTACAATTTGGGTCAGAAACCCTATGTGAATCAGAAAGTTAAGAACATAAGAACAGCCATACTTGGTCAGATCAAGGGTCCATCTCACCCAGTATCTTATACTCCAACAGTGGCCAGTGTCAGGCTCCGTAGAAGGAATGAATGGAACAGGTAATCATCAAGTGATCTAGCCCTTGTCACCCATTCCCAGCTTCTTGCAAACAGAGGCTAGGGACATCATACCTGTCCACCCTGGCTAATAGCCTTTGGTGGACCTATCCTCTATGAACTTACCTAGTTCTTTTTTGAACCCTGTTATAGTCTTGGACATCACAACATCCTCTGGCAAACAGTTCCACAGGTTAACTGTGCGTTATGTGAAAAAATACTTCCTTTTGTTTAAAATTTGCTGCCTAGTAATTTCATTTGGTGACCCCTACTTATGAGGAGTAAATAACACTTCCTTATTTACTTTTTCCACACCAGTCATGATTTTATAAACCTATCCTTTGCATTACTAGAAATTCCAGCTTCTTCTAGCCATATAAACCATTTACGTGAGAAGGGTCCTTTAGTGAGGACTTGTCCACATGGTGAATTACTACATGGCAAGCTCGTATGCTGCAGATTCACAGTCAGGCTTACTGTAAAGTAAATCGCCAGTAACTTGCCATGTAGGTAAGCCCTGAATCTTCTAGAGAATCTTCAAGCATTGTGTCAGGACTGATTTCAGTCATCCCTAAATTATTCCTGATCCTCCAACCACCGTGACCACCTGACTTGTATGATATACTCCTTTCTCCTACCTTTGTTCTATTTCTTCATTATCTTTTCAGGTAACATGTACTTCACAGCTAGCACTCTGCCTTTCCATATATTTGAACTGGGCATGCATATAAGTGGTGCTACTGGTAAAAGGTAATACATAAACCACAATGTAAAATCTAGTCTTTAGAAACATTTTGCAGCATATGGGACTCCAACAATCTTTCCTTAGTAGCTTGTACTGTTACTTGGAGTATTCTTATAGTTATAAGATTTCCCCTAATATTTTCCCTAAATGTCCATACTGCTGCTTTAAATGCATAATGTTTTATTCTTTCCTGTCTGACTACTGAAAATAATGGACCACCTTCCTCTTTTAACATCCCTTAATGCAGTTGTATCTCCTTTCAGACTTTACACTCACATCTGAAATGAGATTCTGAACTGAGTAAGCAAATTGCAATTTGCTTTGGAAGTAAGAACAGCTGTTCTTGAGCCTCTTCATATGGGTATTCAGAAAGGAAATGTGTCTCAAGCTACATCATTCAGCTAAATCAGATCCAAATAAAAAACCTAGCACTGAGACTTCATGTGAATTTGTGACATTCCCTGGAGACTTTTAGATCTAGAAATCAATGATTAAAATTAATACATATGTGTAGTTTTTATTTGTAACAGATAAAATAGCCTTAATTTTAATATATGCTCTCAAACAACAATATGTTGGAGAACTCATACATATTTGTTAGGTAAACAGGATGGACATATTTTACTGTAAAGGTTGGAGTATGTTCCAGCATACGATGCTCCTTTTAGTGAAGAGAGGCATCTCACATGCCCCCTTTCTGGCAGAGGTATGCCATCTATGAGAAGTTTACTATATGCCATGCAATGCTGTAAGCCCTGCTCTCATTTTGTATAAACTATTTACATTCTGCTGTGTTCTCCCACATGGTATTGCAAATCTGAGCCATGAAATGAAGGATACAATATTTGTCAGAAATGTAGACAGCTGCACTTCCAGAGCAGTATAATCAATACATTGATTCCTAGAGCCTCAGGACTCCAAGAAGTGTAGGATACCATGTTGCTGAGTGCTTTATAAATGTCTACAAAGGCAGATGGAAGTGTTAACAAATACTTAAATTGATATGGAACTAAGATTTAGGTTACAAAATTAAGCTTCATTGTTGTGCTTTTTTATATTTATAAATAGATTGAGACCAGAGATTTACAGAACTTAACAAGAACAGAAATTTTTCCCCACGATTTTAGATTTTTGTTTTACAATGAAATCTAGTTTTAAAATATTATCATTTGAACATTCCTCTGCTGGGTTGTGAACAAAGTATTGAAGCGGCTTTGTGCTAATTCATGAAAATTAGAAAATGAAACGGACTCGTCTAGCTTTATTGTCTGAACTGAATGCATTACAGAAAGTAAGTAAACAGTATAAATGGTGAAGAACAAAGTAACGTACTACCCTCTCTCATATGTATGTGTCTATTTATATCTATAAATGCACAAAAACTTCATGAAAAGAACATTATTAAAGTTGCAAAGTCAAGTTAGGAAATGCCAGAATTAAGGATGCCTCTGTAACCTGTGTGTATGCATTCATACTCTTTAATTATGTGATCACATACTATTGTTTCCACAGAATCCCTGCCTTATTCAGTGCACAGGATGGATGGTGCTCTTTTAATGAGCACCCATTCAATATTTTGTTTTTCCTCCTTTTTTAAGGCGTGGCCCCAAGATCCTGTAGAAAAATACTATGTGGTCATGTAATTAAAGAGTTTATCACAATGCACTTACACAAGGGTGTCAAATAAAGGTGGCACAGGCAACCTTAATTCTGACATTTCAGCATTTTGAATGCTTGACTTTGCAACCAGAATAACATACATTTCGTGTGTAATTTCTTAGGTTTTTAAAAAAAGCAAACTGAAAAAACAAATTCCATCACACGGTATCATATTGACACCCACACAGTTCATCAAGAAGATTGGAACATCTAAATCCAGACCTCTGCCACGATCAGTTCTGGGGTTAGTCTCTCTCTCGATCTGTGGCCAGATGTTTCATTGAAACTGGTATGTTCCCACAATAAGTTGCAGTTTCAACAAACTGTCATTTTCCAATAAAATAAATGTTGAAAAGTCCCCAACCAACTCTTGTTCTAATCTTCTCCTCCCCCCAGCCCAATCACGCAGTTGTTTTCCAGTGGCTCTCCATCTCTCTGTCCAGCCATTCACAGTTTCCCTCATGTGGTCCCCGGATATCATGCCCAGTCAGTCCCAGTTTTCTCTCTCATGGGTCCTCATCCCCATTTACCATGGTGTCTTCCAGTCATCTCTCTTCCCCATGCTTCCCATCCACAGTGGCTTTCAGTACCAGATTCCTCATTTAATCTCAATCTTCTAATCAGTACCAGAGTCCTCATCTAATCTCAGGGAATGGTGTAAGCAAGTACATAAACCCTCTTATCACATATGCCTGAAGTCAAGATCCTCTTAGTGTGCAGAGGGATATAGGCGGGCTTCTTACTCCTCCTTACTCTCGTGTTGTAAGTGTGTGGGGTGTAGGTGGTTTTGCCTAGTGGTCAGAACTGGGCCGAGGTCTGTCCACCAGGAACAGGAGTCACCAGGCAAGAGTTGGAGAAATTTCGGGACCAGGTCCCATTAACAAGAGTCAGGATCAGAGTCAGGCTGGGGTCAAAGACCAGATATTAGAGATATTACTGTGTTAGACTCAAGGGGCAGGAGTCAGGGTTGAAGTCAGGCTGGAGTCAGAGATCAAGAGACAATGCAAAGTCTGGCACTGCAGCAGGCCAAGGGTCTGTGTAGATACCCAGAAAACTTCCTGTGGCAACCACAGGGGTTAAGTAGGGGCACTTGGCCAATCACAGGGCCTCAGGGCACTATCATCTTGATCTCGTGGACAGCACTTCCTCCAGTGTCTACTCTCCACGATGCTCCTCGGCTGTACCTCTGCATGGTTTCTTGGTGGCACTGTGAGAATCTCAGGCACCCTAGGCTCTGCTGACCTGGGTTCTAGGTCCTTGCAGTTGTGCAGCCCAAGTCAGAATCCAGTCCATTATCTGAGGAAAATTTGTTTTTCTCTCTCATAACGGCTACTTTCTCTCTCCACCCTACTGAACCATTGTCAACAAATATCAACTCTCCAGTGCTGGCACAAAGCTTGGGCTGTGCTGGAGAATTAGGTATATTCTTCTTCTGATGTTATTTTCTATTTTTAGGTGAGTATCATGGCTTCCTAGCAGCAATACATCACATGGCTGGAATTACATTCCAAGTATGTGGTAAAAAGCAGGTTGGTACTATATGTTTTCTGCGAGGATGTGTTGCTGGGTGCTGTGAAGCTCTGATATTTCATGTACAGTCAGAATTGTGATTTAGTTATTTTGTTTTTCTGGTTAGCTATATGAAATATGAAAGAACACATTATGTAATCTGAAAAGCAAAATAACCTGACACTTTTTAGGTGCACCTTACCGTACATTTATATAGCATATAAGTGTGCTGGCCACGTATATCAAGGCATTTATATAACACTGCATTTGGCTTTTCTCCTTCACCACAGTAACTGTACCTGTATCATTTCCTTGGCTGGGGTGCCATGCAGAGAAGTTAGAGTTCAATTAAAATCTTGGCTTCCCCCCAAGGAAAGTAAGTAAGGGAAGCCAATAATGAAAATGGAGATGGAAATACACAGAACAGCAGCAAGCAGTGCAGGGGAGGAAGGACCAGCTTTCTACCCTTCGCCTTGGGAAAAATTTATATTTTTCAGACTGTAGTTTGTAATCAACCTTCCCTGAAATTAGAGGTAAAACTGAGAGCGTAAAATCTTATTCTGCTCTCTATCCTCCTTCCTTCATTAAAGAGCTCTTCAATGTTTTTTAAATTGGTTTTTAAGGACTGACTCCTGGGAGGCCCTAAGAATCCATGCTTGATGCATGTATTGGATGCAAGACTGCTACTAAATTTATCTGTGAAATGTAGCATGAATGTGTTTCTAGTTTATGAAAATTCTTCTTTTCTAGTGCATAAATAACTAGCTTATTACTAGTCTGCCTTGAGCCGTGCTTGTAAAGCAGAGGCGATAGTCAGCAAAGGGAGAGACATGCCAGAAGAATGAGATCCATCTATTAAAACATACATTTAACTGGCTTGCGAGCAGGTAATTTTAAAGTTATACCATACTGCAGAGAAAGCTGTGTTATGTGCTCTGAACACTGGGGCTTGATCCTGAGTGGCACAGAGCATCTGCAACTCTCACTAAATTGCATGGGATGTACTAACTTCCTGCAATCAAGACAATTAGATGTTGTCTCCTGTGCCTTCTCTTCCTTCCTCTTACCCTTTGCAAAAGTGAGCTTAGTGCTCAGGAAACATCCTTTAACCTTACTCTGAGAAGGCCATGCCCTTCAGGTAATCTAGTCTCTTTAGCCCAAGGCTTTCAAAAGTGACTAGAGATATTTGGGTACCCACCCTCAGAAAATCAGGTCCCTTAAGATGTCTCAAACTGAGCACCCGAAAACTACAGGAACCAATAACGGAAGCACCCAAAATTACCAGTCACTTCTGAAAATCTTGACCAGCAGTTTCTTCGATGAGACTGAGAATAGACATGCCAAATAGTGACAGATGCCATGACAACTTCTGTGATGTAGAAATTTATCCAGATAGAGACCAGCCAACTCATTTCATGTACACAAGCCACTGAACAATCATCAGATGGTAATGACTTCTGGTTACCATCACATTGGATGACATTTGAACTAGCAACCCAGAGATCAAAGATCCCATTATCAAGCCCTGAGCCTTCCAGTCCTCATGAAACAACTTTTTAATTAAATGGAGAATACTTATTACTGGATCACTTGAGAAAACACACACTGAGATAAGAAGCATTTACATCAGACACTCCTTACTATTTTTTGCACATGATATCCTTTTGTAGTTTAATCTCCGGTCAAAAGAAATTAGGACATTTTGTTGCTCCAAGAAATCAGGAGCAGAGGGTAAAAACTGCCAGAGCCAAGCATAATGCAACCAGAGTAGAGCAAACCTTCCCAACCAGCTCAGTCAATGCACCTTCACTCCAAACTGATTGAAGGTCAGAGTGAGAATGTGAAGCCAAGTTAGCAAACCAGCCACTGCTGCTACTTAACTGATAATTATTAAATAGGTTAAAAACAAGACCCCACAATCCCAGCCAGCTGAACCCCGGCCGCCTCTCCAGCATTTCAGCCATCTGTGAAACTGGTCCTTTAAAAATGGATATTTTTAGAAAGCAGCGTACTCCCTCTAATCCCCAAAGACAGCTTCCCAGTTGGTCTTAAAAACACATGTGACATGCTAGGGACATTAACTATTTCAAGTCAGAATATTTAAAGAAAAGACGACTTCCATTGAGATCCCTGGTCTCTCTTGTTATCATGTTTGTAAAATATAAATCAGAGTGTGCACATCTCCTGTGAGGATATGTAATTAGGGGGTACCTTCCCCCTCAAATCCCAAGCACAAGTATTTACTCTTGGATTCCACAGGCTGCACTGGAGGAGTCAGAGTTATGACTTCAGCCCACCCTTCCATGCCAAACTGCAGAGCTGGACAGATTCAGCGTCACATGTAAGTTGCATCTTGTAAGGGTGCGCCACAGTGGGAAGATGCAATTGTGGCTCCTGTATACCTGAGCTTGTTTTGATCTAGCTATACAAAAGCTACCTTAAGTAACAACAACAATGTAGTCACAGCAGCATTGGCTATGACATGGTCGAGTATGTACCCAGGGTTCTGGGTGGGATTGTACTCAGGAGGATAGACTGTACTGCCAACTGTGCTGCAACAGCTAAACTATTATTGTTACTCAAGCTAGCTTTCATCTAGCTAGATCAAAGGGAGCTCAGGTGTGCCTACTTCCAGACCTCAGTGAAGACACATCATCAAAGTGGGGCATAGCAACTGTGCTCTCAAAGGTTTTCAGGCAATGTGAGTCACAAGGCCTTTTCGGAGCACCTGATGGGGCTGTAAAACGGTACCACACCCAATGCAGAGCTGGATCTTCAAGGAATATTTGAACCCTTTGTCTCCAGAAATGCCAGCTGTAGGTGCAGCCAGAACCAGTTAACAGGTTCTGTTTTTGAATCTTGGCATGCCCACTAAGTCACCATTAAGACTTATGCCAGTCTGGAGAGAGAACATCTTTGTGGTGCTTGTCATTGTATTTGTTCCAACATGAAATAAAAGGGTGCTCTGGTAAACCATGAAAGCACAAAAATATTGCAATGATGGCAAACATGGTATAAACACACACCCTGCTTGAACATAATCACAGATATTTCAAAAGGCTTCCCATGCACTAAGGACCTAATCCTTCCAGATCTATGCATGCAGAACTCCCACTAAATTTCAATAGGTGATGATTGTGTGTATGTGGGGAAGCTTAATACTTTGGATTCAAATCTAAATCAGAAAAGGGGATGGGGGATAAGAATAATGCTGGAAGGCAATGATCATCTTTGGTTATTTTTAAATATATATATTTAAGTATCCCCGTTCTTGTAAATGAGTAATGAGTGCATGAAGTTCTTACTCACTGGGCAAAGGGATTAGGTGAAGTCTCCAAAACCTCTCCTTTTAATTTCTTTTCTAAAGACATGGTTTAACTTTATAGCTAGTAAATCAGTTTGCAAAGCAGGATTTGCAGCTTTAATCATAGAAAGCTCAACACCCAGGCAAGCAAGGGCTTGACAATGCATCATTTGCACCCTCATTTTGTTCAACTGTGTGACGTTTACACATGCAGATCTCTTAAAACAATCCCCTCCCTCAAAATAACCTGAGAAAATACATTTGCTGACATGGGTTCTTTTTGCTGCAGATTATATATGTCACAGGTTAAAAGGTACCCTCTACAGCAGATACACTTTCTGATGCACAAAAGGCACCCAGCTCTACTGGAAATCAATGCGTGTGCAACAATAGAAGCCAGTTCTCAATTGCCCCAAAGTTTGGGATGTTTCTGTTACAGAAAGAAGGGCCAGTGGCAAAAGTCATTTCCAGATGTACACTTTGAGGTAGCATCTTGATCTAGGAGCCTGGTTCAGCCCCACCTCCACTATTCAATTTATGTCTGTACAGCAGTGTTAAGATGCAAAGTACTGTATAAAAGTGCTAAGTATCTGACTGATCACCTGATACTAGAAACTGAACGAATCCATCATATAGAATGAAATATGCTTTTCATTATCCTGCAAAACAGCAAACTTCTCAGGCAAGAAGGCAGGGCCAGCGTATTCAACTGAAGGTCAGCTCAAGAGTTCCAATTACATATTCATTTTGATACAGGAGGCAAAGCTGAAAGCAGTCAACGAACCAAAGCTTGGCATTATACTGAGCAACTCAAAGTGCTGAATTAATCAGCAGACTAGGAGTCTGTTTATTATTTTCTGACTTCGTTCATTTTCTCTTACCTGAAAGTCAGAAGCCCAAGTACCTCCAAAGGGTTAGAAAAGCTCCACTCCCTCAACACCATGTACATTTCTGATATGCTCTTTCGATCCCAACTGGGGGCACTGCCCAGTACCAAAGGAAGAGAACAGTTTTCTTTATTGCAGTAGGAACGATAAAACCATAAAAACCTTCTCTCTTGCTCTGACAACCTAGAAAGAGAAAATTAGAAATTCAGTTTGAAATGAAAACCACCTAGAAGCTTGTGTAGCTGCAAACTATTGTAAAGAGGGGGCACTGCTTTCTAACTATTTGTTCTCTTTGGGATGGGATATCATTTTCTGTGCTCCCTTTCTTATGAAGAAATGATAATTATAGTCTGGATCTGTCAGCCTTGGGACATATAAAGATGAACTCTCAAAAGAGATGCACATACAGATATTTCACTTTGCCAAGCTCTCTCTCTTTTTCTCCACGGGTTGTTTTTCAGTGTGCACAGTTTTGGTCAGAGAAATTACTGTCATATCCACTGTCTATTCTATAGCATCTCTAATTAACTGTGGTGACAACTACTGATTATAACACAGCTAGTCAACTTTCACTCCCATGCTCCCCACCTCTGATGAAGTCAGGTGACAGCATTCATACACATTCTTGGATATGAGACTTTAAAAAGGCAATATATTCATTATCTCTCTCTCTCTCTCTCTCTCTCTCTCTCACACACACACACACACACACACACACACACAATGATTGTTCTTGGTCCTTGCACAGGGTATGCAAAGAGGATGATGGGTAGGAAGAAAGATCCTTTCACTTGCCAAGCCTTTTTCAAAGTACAAGTCTGGCCTGCTGTGCCTCACTTTACTAATCTGCAGAATTGGTGTCGTGCCATCTACCCCACAGAGAGGGGCGAATGTCATATTAATAAAATGCCTTGGCATCCCCCAATATTGCAAAAATCAGTAAGCCAATGAAAAGAACATCAGGTTAATGTCTACCATATATCCTTCAATGCACCAACAATTCATATGCATTTTCTTGGCCCATAAAACAAATAGCCTCATTAAATCTTAGGGATCACTATCACCACAAACAAAGAAACAAATAAATAACTTCACCAAGATAAATATTGCTAATGTAAACAGGCAATCCTAGTTTAAACTCTAGCTCTAAAAACAAGCCTTAAAAATGTGCAATAAATTGCAAATAGACAAAATTCATAATTAACATTACAAATATCACTAAGGCTCTCAAAGAACATAGGAGGTGCCACACTAGATCAGACCCATGATTTCATCTATCTTGTCCAGTATCCCGTCTTGGACAGTAACCAGCATCAGAGGTATCAAAGGAAGGTTCAAAAATCTCTGCTGCAGGTAGTAATGGGATAACCTGCCTTCAGGGAAATTCTCTCCTAACTCCCAATAGTTGGAAGTTGAATCAAGCCCTGAAACATGCATGCTTGTATCCATTTCTAAACACTCACCCCCCCACCATGATTTACTATAATAATATTTTTTTCTTAGCCAAATAAATAGCTTATCCCTTTCTGAATCCTGCTAAGCTTTTGGCTTTGGTAATATCTCATGGCAATGGGTTCCATAGGTTAACAGTGCATTATGTGAAAAAGGGTTTCCTTCAATCAGTTTTGAATTTGCCAGCCATTTGGAATAGGTGTTGGCAGTACAAGCAATAAACATGGGGTTTAGTGTTGCAAGTAAAGACAATTTGCTTTTCTTACCTCAGAGCGGTGTGAGGAGAATAAATTCATAATTATGTGAGCTGCTCAGATATTCTAGTGACAAGGGCCGCACAAGAGACCTTTTACCTACTATCATTTTTTAGTGGTAGTAGTTTTAAGCAAATTATTATAATAAACAAAGTATATTTTAAGCTTCAGATACTAGTGGCAGCATGATCCATGATTTCTTTAGAGTAGCTCAACAATTCACAGAGTGCTCACAATAATAGCAGCCAGGAATCCTTGTGTTTGTATGCAGGGTGTGTGTGTGTGTGTGCGCGCGCCACACACCGCAGAGGAGATTAAGCTTTAGCTTTCTGATGGTCTGTCATGTGTTCCTTTACACTCTGACAGCATTCAGCGAGACAGTGCAATTAGAGGACACCTCTTGCATGTTGACTTTAGAGATTTTCTAGTTTCCCAACAGCATCTCCTGAACATGACAGTCTGTTCAGATTAAATCAGCTAAAGCTTAAAAATGGCTAGATAAAAGCCCAATGCTGTTTTGTATCTACCTCATTCCTCTTCAATGACAGGACAGCCTTCTCTTTCCTATCTTGTTTTGCTGGGTTACTGTCTTGTTTAATGGCTGTCTTTAAAGATTTGATTGGGGTAAAGGCTTTAGGTTTATCTGTCATAATAAAAGTTTATGTCTGAAAAGATTTTCAGTCTAGGTGACAATAATACTTTGAACATATATATCATCTGAGGATCGTTGTACTGATAAGGAGATTTCTTGGGCACACAAGGGACACGATGTTAACAAACCCTTCTTCACTGTTACAACATTAAGCAGTTAAGCGTGGTCCGGCTTACTCTGATTGAAACCACCACCATAAAAAAAGAAAATCTTTGAACTTTTATTAATGGAACCCAAAAAGAAAAAAAACATTTAAAGCTTTTAACACTGAAAAAAAAAGGGTACAGGTTTTTTAAAACACACAAATGAAGCTATAAAATGTGTGTGTGTGTGAAAGTGAAAGGGAGGGAGAAATGGACCATTTAAAATGACTCTTCTGATTCTGTCTCTCGTTGTGAGTGTTCATGATCTTATTTCTAAATCTTTTCAGAAGAATGTCCCCTCCAGGAACTAACACCACCGGGCACCACACCAAAGTAGTTTTGGTTCTGTACTAACTTGGAAGAAATGATTGCATACTGAACCACCAATGCCACTTCTTGCAGCAACTATGTTTTCCTTAAGAGACTTTCATCCAAGTACTGACTAGTCCCAATCTTGCTTAACAGCCCTCAGTGGTTGAAAGCAAAGAAACTGAAATCACTCCCTCTTTAGAAATTAGAAGAGATGGTAACATTAAATATACTAGCAGTTCATTACAAACTTCTGTTGGCTACAACTCAATAAATATCTCCCCCCTCAAAAAAAATTAGTAAAGAAAACCTCCTCCTTCTCATGTGTATAACAGAACATTATTGGGAAGTTTGAAAAGAGACTTTATATTTATCTCTTACATTACTATGGCATCTTTAGCCTGTGGTGAAGGATTAATGAACAAGCGTTAGTGATTGCTATAATGCCAACCAGCAAGCATTGATACAACTAACTCCACCGTGGTTCTCGCTATAATTGTTATTTTAGACTGTGTACATACTGCTAGTTGATAATATAACCTACATATGTCTAGGTTACTAATCTGCCTGAGTAGATGATACAACATGTTTTGTTTTACTTATTCTTTATAAGCCTGCTGTGAAAGCCAAATTCTGTATAATTGTTTCCTTGTTTACCGAGGAACATGATACAGATTGCTTTTCTAATGCTTGTACGTCACTTGGTGAGTATGATGGCCTAATAGTATGGGTTTATCATTATTATTTACTGGTGTTGTTTTTATCAGACCCATTTTTAAAATTGCTAATACTATTATTATTGGAAATTATATAGCTCAAGACAAATGTTTGTGCTTCAAATCAGCAATTTGCTTCTGGTGTCAAGGAAACCAGAAAAGATAAAAGAATAGAGACAAAGTGTTCTAAACTATAGAAAGGCATTGTCACCTTCAGGGGCTTGTTTTAGCTTCATTGCCACTTTTGCCTCTCATCTAGAAGTATTACTTCATCAACTGAATGAAATCAGGCAATATATGTGGGAAATTTAGCTTTTCAAGAATTGAACATGTTTAAGAGTGATTGATGGAGTTATGCACAGCATGCCAGACGTAAGCAGGAAGACGTGGGTGCACATACAGCAAGAGAGAATACTTCTGTGAAAGTCTTGCAATATGCATCAAGCACTCTTTAGCTGGCTCTTCAAGGTCATCTCCTTTCTCTTCAGGCTCAGGTTTAATAAACTCCAAATTAGATCCAGGAAAGTCGACCTACCAAAAAAAAAAAAGAAGATGTCTTATGTAAAAATTTGTATAAAAGGTTTCTCAGTTATCTGCATATGATTATTTGTGAATGGCATCCTAAATATGTACAAGAAATGTGAAAAATAAGGGGGAAAGGGAGGCAGCATAATTGCAAAAGGGGTGTTCATTGGATGAATGAGTCTTACTCAAAACTATTGGGTGACAATCCTGGCACCGTTGAAGTCAATGAGAGTTTTGCCCTTAAATTTAATAGGGCCAGGACTTTACCCATTGCATCTGAGCCTCATTAGGTCTGCATGGGACTCCGGGTTAAAGGCTTCTCCCTCCCTGTTTTTAACTAAAGATGGTCCTGAACTGCAAAGTTGCAATCCAGATCAGCATTTCTCCAGAATAGCGGGGGGCGGAGGGGAAGATTCAGAGTCTGCATTTTTAACTGGAATGTAAGAAACAGGGACCAAGCTGCAAAGTTCAGATCTGGATATTAATATCCCCAAAGTTGGGAGGTCTTCATACTGAGGGAAGGAGACAGGAGTTTGCAAAGGCCTATTTTTAGCGTCATTGAGTTATGGGAAAAAACTCAAAAAGGATTTTTTTTTGGAGGTTCTACTCATTTGAATCAATGACATCCCCAAGTTTTGATATGTATCTGAAGTTCTTGGTTTTGTAAGAGTAGGCTGGAAAATTCAGTAGAGCAGGCTGGTTTTGATAATTCCTTGTTTCTGATTAGTCTGTTAAGGGCATAAGAACAGCTTCTCAGGATCTTTCATCACTTTCACTTCTAGCTTAGTCTGGGAAGTGCAGAGTTCCATTAAATAATGTAATAAAATTGAGGAGGGAGAAGAAGCTGTTAACCAAAATTTTTCAAAGCTGAAAGGTGTTTTGGCTTTGAGTGGCATGTTAGATGAAAATTCAGTTTTTTAATCCAGTTCAATTTGTCTGTCATAGAATTTACATTGTAATGTACTAAGAGACATTCACAGCAGGACCAGAAAAGCAGTCTCTCTAACCAATATATACATGCATACTCACTCTCACAAACTATTAACAAAAAAACACAACCAACAAACTGGCTCCCAGAATGCAGTACTGCTGGGAATGATAGCACAGAGCAGTCACATCAAAAGAGCTGGTTTTTTAAGGCAGCTTTTCCTGCATGTTCACAGTGTCTCCTACTGTCATATTTACAGGCATAATTGACTATGGGAAGGGAGAAAAAGTGAGTAGGAGATTCTTCTCTGCTATTTCTTAGAGCAGAGAGACAGATTTTAAATTAGTAGCCCTCTACTGCCTCACCTTCCTTTTATTAATAATACAGAGAAAGCTATTTTAAGGAGATGTCTTTGACTGTATTATTCCACCTAGAAACTCTTGTTCAATTACTTATTAAAAAATAGGGCATTTTTAGGGCAGACACATTTATTCACATTACTTGCCTTTGTGCTTCATTTGGTAATAATGATAATTTGTTTTTGAATATGAAAAGCATTGGCTGTGCCTTTACAATTACCAGTTCAGTCTGGGAACAGGACAACACTGGGGACAGACAGAATATCTTTTCAATATTTGGAGGCCATATACTGCCCTTGGTCGACATGCAGAGCCCACAGTGACATCTGTGGCAGCCTGGCATTTGGCCATGGATTAAGAGTGGCATAAATACAGATGCACGTTGTAGCTCCTTCCCCACAGAACTTTCTGCAGACTCAGTTAATTGTTAGTTGCCTGCAATGTGTATAATGGTAAGTAATTCAGTGGTACATGGATACCAGTGGGACAAAAACGCAGCTGTGAGTCAGGTGCCAGGTCAGCAATTTGTGTCAAGGAACATAGAAGAAAAAGTGCCTAACTCTCACAGCCAGTATCTGATTTAGTGAGCATGGTGTATAATTGCTGTTATGTAGAATTTTACTCCTCCACAATTAAAAAGGCTGATGGCATGCAAGCAAATGTCTCTTATGACTTTTAAACTGTGGGATCAGGAAGAACCATGTAATCAATCATTTCCTTCAAGCTGTTTGACAACAAATCCTTGCTTTGCTTTCCCGAAAAGCAATCCTTACCTGCAATGTTACCAGAGCTGGCAGACTAGTGTCACAAATGCCCGGTGCTATCATGGTTGTTGGAGGCTCACTGTACAATGCCATGCTAAGCAGTACGGTTCCATGAATGAACTTTCTGCAATTATCAATATAAGTCGATATAATACCGCATCAGTACTAGAGATAAACCAGACAGGCTTGACTGAAATTACATCAGAAACACTGAAATCAATGGCTCAGGGAATAAGTAGCTACATGGGCAACAAATATTTAATAACGGGCTCTCCAATCGATCAGAAAAGAATGCAACGCAATCCAACAGCTGGACATTCAAACTAGATACATTCAGACTGGAATTAAGGCATAAATTTTAAGAGTCCGAGTAATTAATCACTGGAACAATTTACCAAGCGTCATGGTGGATTCTCCATCACTGACAATTTTTAAAACATGGTATGGTCTCTAGGAATTACTTTGGAGGAGTTTTATGATGTGTGTTACATGGGAGGCCAGACTAGACCATCACGATTCTATGACTTATGAATGAGATAGGCCTAAGTCGGCAATTCAGATCTGGCCTAGGTCAGTAATATCTGAAAGTTGCTGCCCTTAGTAGCCTATAAGAAAGGAGTTTTGTAAATTATCAACTCTGGTCCACTGGTTGGGGCAATACAGAAGATTTCAGTTCAGTTCTGTGCTCCAACACAGACTTCCAGTTTGATCTTGGGTAGTCACAGTCTCTTTGTGCTTCAATTCCGCATCTGTAAAATGGGACTAATACTACTTCCCTATCTTACAGGGAAAATAACTACTTTAAGGTGCACAGATACTACAGTAAGGGGACCATATAAATATCTAAGATGGATAGAAAATATACACCACCACAACTGGCCATAGTTAAGCACCTTATTTAGCAGCATCAGTCTGGAGGACTGAAGGAGCATGAGGACTAAGCACCCATAGAAATGGTCCCTCTAAGAGGAAGGGGATTGAGTGGGGAAGCTTGCACTATCTGTCCAGTGGATAAAGAGAAGATTATGGCCTCTGGCACCTATCTGAGCACTACATTCACAAACAAAAGTCTGATCAGAAATATGCATGCACACTGTCTTCAGATAAGAAAATTACAGGTCAATAAAAATCATGCCATTGTGCTCGAAAACATTTGGAAAGACATAGGTGCAAGTCATAATCATAATTAATCCACTCTCTTGAATTAAGATATAGTGTATTTGTTTTGCCTTTTAATTTGCTCACATCTTAATGGGCTGGTCAGGTTAAGATCAGAAATTAAAATTATGTATAAAAGGGCATATTCAACATTTCTGCTACTCCTAAATAATTATTTTTAGTGACAGGCAAATTTTTAATTACTGTTAGCACTGCACAATCAATACAGCTGTGGGAGCATGAACTAAATTCCTTTCTGCCTACTAGAGCATCAACAAAATGGATACATGAGTTCAGAATACAGATTCTTTAGCAGTGGTGAGGATATAAGAACACAGATAGGTTTTCTGATCCCAGCATGAGTTTGCAGCACTGACAAAAAAGAAATATTCTGGATTGCAAACTGAACTAAATTGCCATAGAGTGATTGAGACAAGAAACATGGGAACCCTGCCATGTCATCTTTGCAGCCGCCATTCAGAGTAAAAGTACTTAGTTTGTTTTTTACTTCTGGTGTTGTTAGTGCAAACACTGTTTCATCGAGAGAGCAAAATTCAGGAGGATCAAAGACAAATTATTTTCAGAAGTTTGTTTTGCAGCTGCAGGTGTATGGGGAACAAAGAATACTGACATGAACAACGAGGTATTGCAGGAAAGTAGTCGTGAAATATGAAGCCGTTCAAATTTAGGCCACCAGTTTGAATTCGAACCAGATCAATAGTGACTGAAAGGTGTTTCCAGCAGATGTATACTTGGGTGAACTTTATGAAATGAGTCACTACTCTTCATCTCTTTCCTAGAGGGCAGGTGTTCAGACCACAACTCCTCACCATAATCAGCATTACTTTGTACTATTGTTAGCAGTTTCAGCTGAGGGTTGAATGGACATGCAGGCTAAACAACCCTCACCCCTTTCATTATTACTAATCATTTATATTGCACTATGAATGTATGCAGTACTTTCAAAAAAGTGCATAGTCCTGTGGTTCCTGACCTAGAAACCTTTGAGAGAGATGAGACAAGGAATGGGGCAACTGTCAGGGCAAAGGAGGATGGGGCAACAAGGTAGCAAAACAAGGTAGGAAAGATTTGATAAAAATGTTTTTAAAGGAGATTTTTGAAGAATGAGGAGGCAGAAGCCTGATGAATGAGAGCTAGGGGGACTGTTTTAAATGCCGTGTGCAGAAGAAGAAATGAGAAGATAGAGCAGTAAGGAGAAAACTGAGAGCAACATGAAGATGAATAGGAGGAAATAAGAGCAGAGTAAGTAGGGCAAATTTATACGTGGTGCTGAAGGAAGGGACAAGAAGCTTGAACTTGATGTAGTAAGAAGCCAGTAAGCCAGTGAAGGGATAAGAGAAGGGGAGATTACAAAACATAGCCAACGCACAGAGAAGAAATGTAGCAGTTTTGATTTGGAATGGCTAATTATGAGATAGCAGGGAGCATCAGGAGGAGATTTCTCAGACCCAATGGAAGATGTGAGATTGGAAAGAAGGCAGAGTTCAAGATTAAATATCTGGGGATCATCTGTTATAAGTGGTAGTTAAAACCATGTGAGTCAATAAAATCACCCAGAGGGAGTATGGAAAGAGAAGAGTGGATCAAGGAAAGAAGGGAGATTGGCCTGTGGAGCTAAGGTCGGAATCTAAATCAGAACTTTCTGGTCCTGACCTATTTGTAGATCAAATGCTAAATTTCGCCAGATGTTTGTACATGCATTGGGGAGAAGAATGGGAGGTGAGAAAGGATGACATGGTACCAAATTAGAAGCTAAAGAACTGGTCAGCAAGGTAGGCGGAACACAAAGCAGAACAACAGAAGTATAAAGTAGGGAGGAAGCAGAGGAGAAAATATTTTTTGTTTGATCAGGAGATAGTGATTAAAATACATAGAGCAGCAAGGCTGCTTGAATAGTGCAGAACTGGGGAAAAAAGGGAGCCAGTATATGTGGTTGGATAAATATGTAGTATTTATCTCTCTCACACACACTGTGTATGTGTGTGTGTTTATATATATAATCTGTGAGTTTACATCACTCTCTGTGTGTGTGTGTTATATATATAATATATATATAAACACACACACACAGAGTGATGTAAACACACAGAT
>ML677350.1:21782679-21988218 GCA_007922305.1 Dermatemys mawii | reverse complement strand
ATATATACCACTGAGTGCAACCACTGAATCTGTGTGTTTACATCACTCTGTGTGTGTGTGTGTGTGTTTATATATATTGTGACGGAGTCAGACCAGAAGGATATAGGAGAGTGCTGGAAGGCAGGTATATTAGTCTCAGGATGTGCAGGTCCTTGTTCCCTGGATAGCCAAACAAAGGCTACTCCAGGCCAATCAAGACACCTGGGGCCAATTAAGAACCTTCTAGAAAGGAGTAGAAACAGCTAGCCTAATTGGGACACCTGAAGCCAATCAGGGACTGGCTGAAACCAGATAAAAACCTCCCAGTTAGTCAGGTGGGCTGTGGGTGTCAGGAGCTGTGGGAGGAAGTTATGCTGTTGGTGAGACTGAGTGGTAGATAACATATCATATGCAAGGAAGGAGGCCCTGAGGTAAGGGTGAAGTGGAGTTTGAAGAAGCGGGGACTGCTGTGGGGAAGTAGCCCAGGGAATTGTATTGTGTTTTGTGCCTAAAAGGTCAGCCATCTTAGCTGATACTATTAGGGTCCCTGGGCTGGAGTCCGGAGTAGAGGGCGGGCCCGGGCTCCCCCCTTTTTCCATCTTCCATACTGGCCTGTGATGAAGGCAACTCACTAGGTGGTGACTCTTGCCAATTATACTGAGAAAGGGAGGTCACTCTGGGGCCTAGATGAGTTTCTGAGGCCCCTAAATCTGCCAGGAAGCGCAGGACCCACAAGGACAGACTTGGAGCTTTGTCACAATATATATATATAGATATAGATATATAAACACACACACACAGAGTGATATAAACACACAGATTCAGTGGTTGCACTGAATCAGTGTGTTTACATCACCAGGTCAAACTCTTTAAAGAACGACAAGCCTGAAATCATATGAGACACCCTGCAACCAGGGGAAGAGGGTTCCACAAGAATACAGAGATTACACATCATTTGAAGCCCAGTTTCCACTGGAGCCCACACAGAATTATGCTGCAGTTACACGGACTGCAGGTCTCTAGAACCAACTCTGGAGACAGGATGGCAATAACTGGACATTTCTTTATGCATAAAAGAATGAGCAACTGGCAGTAAGTGCGGGTGGTATAGCATGATGGGATGATTCTGAAAAGGAAAGAGCCAAGAACTAGAGCACTGGTAGCCACCAACTTCACTAACATGGTCTATCTATTGTCTCACTATCTGTAGGAGAAAGTTCCTTTGACAATAAAATATGGATGGAATGTGAATAAACTGTGCTATATATATATATATATCTATTATTATTTATTTCTTTATTTACACAGACCAATGACAAGTGAGAACACCTTCAGCTACACAGATTTCCTACACTTGTTTATAACAGGAGCTGAAGTAAACTCCCAGGATCATTACATTACAAGAGGTTTAAGGACAGCTCAAGCTACATTAAGTTACAAGTTCATCTTTGTGCCCTGAAGTCACATGAGGGACTTCGTTCGCTGAGACCAGCAAAAGAAAATTATGTTGCCTGCTCTCTCTGATTTGGAAGTACCACTTCAAAATAAGCTGTGTTGTTAGAAACAGTGAGCTCAGAGCAATGAGCACTGTGGGAGACATTACCTCTCCCAAATTGCCCCAAATGATGGATTTCTGATGTCTTAATTAGGTTTGGAAGTCTAAACTATTTAGCCCAAGAGACAAACAGATTTTTCTGATGGGCAAGGAGTAGACTTGGCACTGTCATTGCAAATACTTATGGAACAGCTTTTTGAGTTTAACAAGTGCTCCTGTTAAACTCCACCATCCAGATCCCTTTGGTAATTATATTCTATATATGGCCAATTGTCATTTAAGGGAAAGCAGCATGAATATTAGGATTATTGGTTAGAGAAGTCCAGGGCCACGATTAGTAGTTTTATTATTTATATTTCCAGATGAAAAATATGTTAAAATGGAATTAGATTGAAAGGACGTATCAATGGCTAAAGACAAAATACATGACAGAAATGTTGCAATTATCTCCAAAACATCTATTATAAACCCAAGAAATTCATAGTTGACTTTAAATCTAAAAAGAAACAAGTTAAAGTATGGAAATGCAAAGTCAGGGCACTCAAACAACTTTAATTCTGCACTGTAACAATACCATGTTCATAAGAACTCTTTAATATCTAGTCTCATTGCATTCATATGAGACACTCCCAGTAACCTGAGACAATGCATCACTGGTGCATGTATCTAAGTACTCATTTACACCACTGCGAATCAAAAATTACTCCACTGAAATCATTAGAGTTGTTGTAGAGTCACATTGGTGAAGATGAGAGTAGAATTGAGCCCATAGTTTATCGCTATTGTTGCTTATGGTATATCTATATTTATGTATTACGGGACTGTGAACATTTTCTGCATAAAATTTATGAACAAAAATTAAAGATTAAATGATTGATGTTTTAAGTGGGGAAAAATAGCAAGGAGAAGCAGCTTCACATACTGCAGTTATTGTCCCTTCATTTCCTGGACTGGAATCCTTCCGATTAGTCAATTAGATTCCTTTGTTAGAATCATCTGTGTCAAAGTGGCATAATTCCCCAAACCTTATTTCTGTTACTTTGTAGGTATTTGACCTTTCAGAGACTGTACTTTACTCCAACTGCAAAATATTCAAGTATGGTTCTGATGGAATAGTAAAGCAGACTGAGTGTTCAGATATTTTCAAGTTTCACTTTTCTGACTGAATTTCAGGGGTGCTTTTCTTTTTAAATTGGTCTATCAATTCAGATCATGGTAAGTAACCAATTTTGTGGCACTGTGGTTGTCTAGAGGAGGGAAAGCACCTATGCTTCTCTATACTAGTAGTTTCTCCTAATTGTAAATGACATAACTAACAGACTGGTGAATGTAGAACACATAGATTCTAAAGTATTCCTCCTCCTCTACCTAGCTTTAATTTCTCCTTTGATGGGTCATTTAGGCTAGGATCTATAAAATACTGAAATAGCTGTAATGGAAAGTGCCCAGAAGCAGCAATTTAGGCACCACTGGGGATTTAGGTGCCAACTGGGTTATTCTTGTATTTCCTTACTTATGTATACTGGTTATGTATAGGATCAAATTCATGGTCCATTTTGGTCAAGTTAACAGTCAGAAGATTTTAACACAGGTAAAATTTTCAAGAGCACTCAAGTTACTTAGGGGCCTAACATTCTTTTAACGTGAATAGGACTTAGTTCTTAAGAGCTAGATTAACAAGGGAGACTTGGGCGTCTAAATTCCCAATGGTACCTAAATTTATGCTGCCGGGCACTCACAAAACTGCGTAAGTCCCAACACTGCCATGCTGCTCAGCTCTGAACTGACACCTAAGTCCCTGGAGGATTCACAAGCTAGTCTCCCCTGTACCCCCCATCTTGCCTGAATGATCCAGTAGGTGTGCTCAGAACATCCCTAATCTATACAGAGCAGGGACTGAACCCAGGTCTCCCACCTCCCAGTAGAGCACCCTACCCCCAAGTGCTAGGGCATTCTGGGGTGAGTTGCACTTTGTATGAAATATTTAAATAGGCATTGGGCCAGAGTGTGAAAATGACTCTGTAGCCCAGTGAGTAAGGCACTTACCCAGAAAGTGGGCACCCTGGATTCAAATTCATGCTCTGAATCAGGCAGCGTGGACACAGGAATCACACCTAGGCTGAGTTCTCTAACCACTGGGCTACTGTGTATAAGGAGGGTCTCCACCTCTTTCTTCACATTTTTTGTGAGAAATGTCTGACTTGGATTAGGCACCTAGCTTCAGGAGAGGGTTCACAGCAGAGACTCTGGGATTTTTGGCTTCCTCTGCAGCACGGCGCATGGGTCACTTGCAGATTTAAACTAGTGTAAGTGGTGAATTCTCCATAACTTGAGGTCTTTAAACCATAGTTTGAGGACTTCAGTAGCTCAGCTAGGGACTAGGTGTCTATTATAGGAGTGGGTGGGCGGAGATTCTGTAGCCTGCAATGTGCAGGAGGTCAGACTATCAGTGGTTCTCAAACTTTTTTACTGGTGACCCCTTTCACATAGCAAGCCTCTGAGTGCAACTCCCCTTATAAATTAAAAACATTTTAAAAATATTTAACACCATTATAAATGCTGGAGCCAAAGGGGTATTTGGGGTGGACGCTAATAGCTCACAACCCCCCATGTAATGGCCTCATGACCCCCCCGGGAGGGGAGGTCCCGACCCCCAGTTTGAGAACCTATGGACTAGATGATCGTGATGATTCGTCCAGCCTTAATATCGTTAAAAATCTGGCCTTAGCCCAGGTAAAAGATAAAAGGAAACTTAGTCACTTTTGAATATTTATTTATGAAGAGTTACAGAGGTATGCGGGGAGGGGAAGACTAGTTCAGTGGTTTGAGCATTGGCCTGCTAAACCCAGGGTTGTGAGTTCTGTCTTTGAAGGGGCCATTTAGGGATATGGGGCAAATCTGTTGGATGATTTAATTAAGGATTGGTCCTGCTTTGAGCAGGGGTTTGGACGAGATGATCTCCTGAGGTCCCTTCCAACCCTGATATTCTATTCTATTCATAACCTACAAACTCTAAAATAATGTTAAACTGAGTGTTGAGTGAAAAGACAAAATGTGAGGGAAGTTTCTAGACTATGGGGAAGGAACAGAGAAACTGTTCACTGTAGTTTCAACTAGCAGCACCATTCTGGGAAGTAGGAGAAGGAAGGATATGGAAAGGATCAGCATGCAAGGGAACACGAAAGTAGGTCCAGAAAGAAAATAGTCCAAATGAGAGAGCAGTTTAGTGAAGGTATGAGAAGGCAACAAGGCCCTTCAACATGACTGGGGAATTTTCTAGGGTAATCTGGTGGACAGTCAGAGAAACCCAATCCAAAGGGTTCAGGAAAATCAGGACTTGAAAGAGCGCTGCATGGAAAGGAGGAACAATTATTAAAAGTGACCGTTTCAGTCCTTATTGTAATAAAGTTGTTTAACTGCTCAAATGAGTGTTCATTTGTTTGTATATTCCTTCCAGACCCCCCTTTCATGCAGAATATAACACTTAATTAGAGAACACTATTTTAAAAAACCCTGTCATACAAAAATGTACTTACTGTTTTTGATACAAGGGAGAATATGTCCAAGCCAGTGTTTCTGTATTTTTAGACACACAGTTTACTCCAAATAGTTTTATTGTCAATATTGTTTCACTGGGAAGAGATTTTATTTGTAGAGGAAAGTTGATTCTGAAAGAAATATCACAAATTTAAGAAAACTAACATAAACATTGTTATTTGCAGTTACTGCTTTTCAAGTTTTACAGTATCCCACAACATAACTTACTAAGCAATAACTTCAAGGTAGCAATTCCTTGAGGGAAAATGCAACTGACAGTTAACCTGAGGTCACATTACATGAGAAAAGGCATATAAAATCTTGTCCATCCAAATGATCAAACACTAGAGAAGAAAAGGGTAGGACTTGCTTGGTTGTTGCAAGCAAAGGCCATCCCGTTAATAAGAAAGTACATTAGAGTAAACACTGAATGGAAAATGAATTATAAACTAGTGGTAGTGGGCTAAATTCTCCCCTCAGGCATATATGCATAAATCCTGTTGAAGTCAGTGGGAGAGTGAGAGGTAGGTAGGTAGGTAGGTGTGTCTCTTAGAATTTATCAATATGTGATACCATTCTCTAATTTATGCACGTATAGTCAATGTGTAATTTTTTTTCAAACAGTTTAAAGGCTGATGCAGTTTTAAATCCAATGTATGACAATTTTTTAAGTAAGTAAAGTTGTAGAAACTAGTGTCCACTGCATGTTTGTATTCCCCATTAACAAGTAGGGTGAGCGATTAAATTAGTTATGTAGGTTTTATAAACTGGTTTACAATTTTAATTTGCACAAATCCTAATAATTGAATTTTTTTTTCATACCAGTGTCAAAACATGAGTCATTAGTTCAGAGACCTACAAAGTATTATTTTATTTTTCCTGAAGTGACTGTTCATATTCAAAAGCATATCTTTTATTTTCACTGAAAACATTTGGTGCAAAGCCAATTTTGCAAACAGATATTGAGATTAATTCCATTTTCTATGCAAACAAAATCAATATTCAGAATCCAGGGCTAAAAACTATTTTGCAGAGATAATACATGCATTTTAGAAAATAAAGATCTGACGCAGCTTCAACATTAAAAACATGGGATATAAATCTAAATTATACACAGTGAAAATTTTCAGCATTCTAGATGGTTTAATGAAATGATGTAGTTGTAGGTGTTCTCAAAACTGAGTATTGGCATTCTGCAAACAAGTCTAGGAAGCTCCACTGAAATAATTTAACAGTCTGGAAAACATTAGGATTAGAAATAGCAAGGGTAAAATGGAGGGGTTATGTGGAACTTACACTTAGGGTAAAACTCCAATGATTGTTACGTTGTTATAAATCTGGCATACTTGAACAATTTACCACCCCCTCCCCACCTTTTAATAAAGCAAAACATCTACATTCTGCTCATTCAGTTTGAAGAGCAATCTTACGCCAAAGAAATTAAGATGCATCCCCCTGCCTCCCCAAATGTCCCTATTTACCAGGGGTGGGCAAACTACGGCCCGCGGGCTGGATCCGGCCCGCACGACCGCCCCATCCGGCCCCCCAGCCAGTGAGGCAGCCCCCGCCCACTCCCCCAGAGCCGCGCCGCGTAGCGTTGCGGCCGGGGCTGCGCGCTCCCCACTACCCTGAGCCGCGCCATGTGGGCGGCACGCTGAGCCCCTCTCCGGGGGCAGCACTTCGGCAGCCGACCGGGGCTACGCGCTCAGCCCCTCCCCAGAGCTGCGCCACATGGGTGGCACTCCGGGGTCCGGCTGGGGCTGTGCGCTCAGCCCCTCCCAGGAGCTGTGCCACGTGGGCGGCACTCCGGGGGCCGGCTAGGGCTGCGCGTTCAGCCCCTCCTCTGGAGTTACACCACAGGGGCGGTGCTCCGTGGGGCTGGGGCTGCGCGCTCAACCCCTCTCTCAGAGCCGTGCCGCAAGGGCGGCAGTCCGGGGACGAGCGCTCTGCCACTCTCCTGGAGCCACGCCACTGGGGCAGCACTCCAGGGGGCCAGGGCTGTGCGCTCTCCCTCTTCGCCCAGAGCCGGGCCAGCACTCATGGTAAGGGGGAAGAGGGGGATTGGGGGGTTCCAGGGTGGTGGTTGGGGGGGTAGTTTGGAGGGGGCAGTGAGGGAGCAGGGTGGGTTGGATAGGGGGTGGGGTTCTGGGGTGCTGGTTAGGGGGTGGGAGGGTGGATGGGGGTCAGAGCAGTCAGGGGACAGGGAGCAGTAGAATTGTGTGGGGTCCTGGAAGTGGTGAGGGGTCTCTGGAAGGGACAGTCAGGGGATGGGAGGGGATTGGATGGGGATTCTGGGGAGGCAGGCAGGGGGTGGGAGGGGGCCAGATTGGGGGCAGAGCCTTCCCTTACCTGACCCTCCATTTAATTTTATGGACCCAATGTGGCCCTCGGGCCAAAAAGTTTGCCCACCCCTGCTATTTACAGTTTTCAGACAATGACGGGGACACTATTTTTTGTTCTTTTTTCCAAAGCTTAGTGAATTTGAAAAAAAATGATTGAGAGAACAGAGTGTTTCACACATTTCCTAATCAGTTATTTCCTGTCTTTTCATTTACAGCCCATCAATGCGATTCATCCTGAACAAAGAGACCCAAATACATGGGTGCTCAACCTTAAACATCTTTAAAAGATCTGATGCAGGGAGGAGGAGGGACCTGCACTTTATTATACAGGAGATAAAAGATATCTTATAAACCATGCAAACATCTTCACTAATGCCAGGAAGCCTCATTAGTCTTGTAACTAAGTGGAAAAAATATCCATCATATTACAAGATACAGATACAAATGAACGGCATTTTGTTTTTTTGAATGAAGTTCTGTCTGCTCAGATTCTTCTCCCCATACTGTGATCAAATAAAGTACCTCCCGTTCGGTCTATGCTGGAGCTCTTTTGCGATTCTGGGACTGCATAGTCTCCTGTGCTGATGAGCTCACCACGCTGGCGAAATAGGAAACAAAATTCAAAAGTTCCCGGGGCTTTTCCTGACTACCTGGCTAGTGCATCTGAGTTGAAAGTCCTGTCCAGAGAAGTCACAATGGAGCATTCTGGGATAGCTCCTGGAGGCCAATAGCGTCGAATTGTGTCCACAGTACCTCAAATTTGGAACAGCGTTGCCGAATTTAGCGCTACTTCCCTTGCCGAGGTGGAGTACAGAAACCAGATTTAAGATCCATTAATTTTGACATAACAGGGGGTTGTGTGGACAGATTCAATTTTAATTTGGTATAACACAGCTAATTATAAATTATAAATAATCATGTACTGTAGACCAGGTCTAAGAGTGCTTGAAAGGCAGGACTCTACCCTTGAGAGAGATGAAGAAAATAAAGCCTGTCACCTGACAGGTGCACTTGAGAGGGACTGTAAAAGGGCCCAAGTCACAGCTTGCCCTATAACCATGACACACTGCAACCTTCAACCGCTAGTAATTTGAAAGGAGTTCAACTCTGACTATTTGAGGTCATAGCTCAAACTTTAGAAGGTATATTCCAAATGAAAGACTTATTTTAGACCTAGGAGGAAATGTGACATTTGACATTATTTTCAATTCACACTGCCTAGGAGCAAGATTGCATCTTGTTGCTCATATACATAAACTACCATAAAACAGAAAACCCGTGCAAGCAAATCACAAGGTCCTATGAAGATTTTACAATCTAAGGCCTTAGATCTTGACATCAATGGGTTCAGTTCACATTATGAGGTTGCAGAATCATGGCCCAAGCCCAGACCAGGGTTATATAGGCCCAGAATGACTTTCCCTGCAATAGCTGCTCTCACTGATCATCTGGGTGGTACTCAGGCAACATGGAGAAAGAAGCTATCGGAGTCAAATGGAGATCAGGGCAGGGAAAAAGAGTAGTTTGGGACAAGGAATCTCGTGGACTGGGACCAGATGGAGGGAGAGAAAAAGTGAATGGGAGATAAAGGGGATCTGGGAATGGTTGGACAAGGTACTAGGACTACAAGCTCAACGAGAGGACAGAGCCAGTGAGAGAAATGGGAATGGGAGACAACTGGCTGGTGGGAAAAAGGAGATCAGACAAGAAGCTTTGGGAAGTGGAGGGAAATTAGGACTGGCTGGATGGAGACTAGGATTAGCAACCAGTGGTGATCGTGGTGGGAGAACTGGGGCAGGGGAGAAAAAGAGATAGATCTGACAAGGAGCTGCAGTACAAAGGGTGATTAGGACTGCCTGGGCAAGTAGACTACTGCAAGTCGCCAAGACTAGGGAAGAGAGAGGACTGACAGGGACAGGTTGGAGGAGATGGGACAGAAGGGGAAAACAATCAGAAGAGTCTGTGCCTACTAGGGGATGCATTCCTTCAGAGCCTGGAATGGAAATCAAGATTTCAGAGCCACACCATTCCTCTGGTGTCAGCAAATCTCTCTTAAATCACTGGAAAAGTATGTCTCATCCTTGTATAAATGCCAATCCATGTAAAGGATGACAACCTACTATTGCTATCAGTTACGCCATTAAGTGCAGAGGTCTGTGTAGTGGCTGTAAATGCTCCAGCACCGCTTATAATTTATGTGAATATCAACATGATGAAATTATTTTTATTTAGTTTGTTTTTTTAAAAACCTAGGAAGTTAAACAAAAAAATCTAAAATTAAAAGAACGTTAAGTTGAAGGTGGGTGATACAATCTTTTACTGGACCAACTTCTGCTGGTGAAAGAGAAGCTTTTAAGCATACGCTGAAGACCCAAAAAACAGCTTTATGTGGTTGAATAAAATACATTTCCTTATCCACACAGCCATAACACTGCAAACATTATTAAGGTTGTTAAGACAATCACTCAAAAAATAGGAAATGCCAGAATGAAGTTTGCCTGTGTACATTCATTATGGTGCAGTCTCTAATTACATGATCACATACTGTTTCTTAAAACCAGGATCCCAGTCTCATTCAGTGCACAGGATAATTAAAATATATACAACAGTAGCACCCAAAGACCATAATGAAAATTGGAGCTTGATTATATTAGGCTTTGCCCCCAAGAAACTAAAATCCAAACAGAGATTCCAGACAAAAGGTGGGAAAGAGGGAACGAGCAAAGAGAGTGAGACTTCACAAGAAGCTCAGTTTCAAAACACAGAAAACCTCTGCTAGGGTTTCTGGTTTAGTCGAAATATTAGACACTCGACAAAGTCTTGGCTGCCTCCCTTCTTCCGTATGGTTAGAGCACTCCAAAATACAAACTGCGCATATATTAGATCAATCTTTCTTAGGAACTCTGTGTCTGGCTTCTACTCAGCAAAGTCTTTCCCTCCGTTTCCATCTCTCTTGCCCATATTGATAACTCAATCCTGTCTAATCTAAAGTAATGAGCCCCACTAGTCTCAGCTATTTCCAATCAGCTGCAGCACAAAATTCCTCCATCAGCTGATTGGGTGTGATAAAGTTCCTCCTCTGCCTTGATGGGTCTTGTGCTTATTGGCGGATTTGCTCGCCTCAGACATTCACAACAGCCCTCAGTTTGGATGTAAACTGCTGAAAAGATTTAGCGGATACAAAATGTAACCCAGTCAGGCTGCCCACGCTCCTACTAAAGATTTTGTTATTCGATAGGATAAATACACCAAAAAAAAGAGGGCCTGACATTGTGAGGAATACGAAGAAAAACCCCACTCTGAGTTACCATCTCAGCCCTATAGGAGCTGAGTGTGGAATCTGTGTTGCTCCAAATGACTTCCCCTTCTGCCCTCCAAAACAGAGGTTTTAGGACTTTTCTACAGGGTTTAGGCTTCTCTTCTGGTGAGTCTGATTAGCCTGTAGTGCCCAGCATCATTACTTTCTCCTAAACACCTGCACAAGAGGCATCAGGAATTTGCACTAAACACTACCAAACCATTCTCTCCCACATCACAGTAAGGTAACTGTTGACTTTTTAATGGCTATCATTGTACACAGAGAGATGCAATAATACAAAGAAAAGGCTGTAAGGAGGGAATTATTTTTTAAAAAAATGATTTAATGACATAGTCATGTTTAATTCTTCAGGTCAAGAAGTTAAAAACTGTCCTTCAGCTTCAATGGGAGCTGCACATGGTTATGAGAAACTAGACACTAATGAAAACTTGGGCCAGAATGTGTCCATGTGCGAACGCACTTACCGGCAACCAGGAAACTCCCTGAATGTCCTTCTTTCTTCCATTGCAGAGACAAGTGTTTCTTCCCACCCACTGAAGAAAATCAGTGTCCACCCTTCAAATCCTATGGATCCTCTGGCGGTGCGGGGGTGGGGAAAGAGGCCTTGCTGCAGAGGTCTTATGTTTCTGCATAAAATTGAAGCTCACTATCCCCTGAATCTGTGTTACCAAGGCCCCCCAGCTGACTTGCTCCCCACCCCTTCACTTACTGATCACTACAATCTGTGGAGATTCTATCTGCATAAAAAGGACCATCCATGCACAGAGGGTCCTTTTCGTGCACAATTGGTGCCCTAAACGCAGGATAACGACACATTAGAGAATATGTCCAGGTATCAACTTTTACCCATTGCACTTAGCTTTATAGTACCATACCGGTGTATTTAGAACATTATTACTCTCTGTGAAATGAGCTGACACTATCTCTAGAAGACAGCTTTATCCCTCCTCCCCCTCTACTTTTTAGAATCTAATATTGGTTGAGGCAGACTAGCATCCTTCAAATGAAGACTAAAACTTACTTCTCATTCCAGTTTGCCAGGAAAAAAAAAGACTTTTTAACTGGTATATTTTTGCGGTTCTTCACTTGACATATTTTCTTCCCAGCATAAGTTAAAGAACAGGAGAAGGAGAAGAGCTTGTAACTACAAAGGAGAAGAAATATAAAAGATTAATTATAATTAAACATACCTGATAGATGAAATTTGGGGTTAGCTAGTCAGAATGCTGAAAGGCTCATCCATATACATAGAAGTGAAATAGTCAGGCTTATGCTAGTGTTTTAATAAAAGCATATTCTTCTTTTATTGTCAGAGTAGAGGAGTGTTGGTCAGGATTCTTATGTTCTGTTCCCAGCTACGTTACTGACCGAGCCTGATCCGTTACCATGGTAATTAATGCAAGTTTTGCCATTGACTTTAAGGTGCATAGGATCAGGCTTCCATTGTGTAAAATTGGACAGCAGTAAACCTCTTTGTGCCCCACATTCCACATCTTAAAGAGACGATAATGCTTACAGAGATGTGTAATTACAACTGCACGTGTATTTACTATTATGCTGGTCAGTGACAGTGTTGGACACTCATCTGGTTAGGTTTACAGTATGGTTGAAGTTTTGGGTTCAACACAATTTCAGGGCTGTGGTTTGGTTTCAGATTCTAAGTCACTGAACTCATATGCAATATTTACCCCAAATGGTGAAATGTTAGAATATCTGCTCTTCTTGAATGGTTTCCACCTTCTTGCAAAACATTGTCTCCTTCCAAGATTCTGAACAAGAACTATAGGCATATTGTAGAGCCAGGGAGTCAGTTATGAACAACAAATCTAAAGGGGTTTGTCGACTCGACGTCCCTATTTTTACCTTCTTTATAAAAGAGTCAGTGTTGTTTTTTTTCCAAGAATATTAATTGTTTATTATATATGTTTCTGTTCAGTGGAGGGGGACCAAGATGAGGAATCAGCAGAGAGAATTCCATGAAGAAAAAGGATGTAATACTTTATTATAACTAATAGGAAATGCATCTGGTCTTAAATATTACAATGACCTTTATACTTTAATCTTACAATTAATAAATGCAATTGTAATATTAAGAAACAAAAGATAAACACTGATTAGACAGAGGCCTGGATTTTATTATTTGAATTGCAATAGAACACTGTAAGAATGCTTTATGAATACAGTCCTTACCCCAAAGAACTTAAGCTGTCTAAGGCCTCCTTCCTGGAAAGATGTATATTTAACTTTAAATGCTGTGAATAGTTTAAGTCAATAGGATCGCTTTCACTGCATGAAGCTTAGCATATGCTAAAGTCTTTGCAGGATCAGGGTTTAAACTAGGTAGACAACACGGAAAGAACGTATATAATTTGTGTCATTATGTTGTTCTGAAATTTGTAAGGTTCTGTATGTTATCCAGTTTAAGAAGAAAGTAAAGCTAGAAATGAGGTATTAGTAGCACAGAGGTGAAAGCCACTGACAGGAATCCAGCCAGCAGAAGTGAGTTTTAAGGAGAAGGACAGAGATGAGGCTTGTTCTTTACTAGAAGAGGGAAAGTTGTTCTGGGTTTAATAGGAAGTGTGGGGAGGAGGGAGCAGCCGGAAGAGGGAGGACAGGCAGACAAAGGAAGCAACAAGACGAGATTAACAGCAGGAGCATAGTTGTACACAACGGCGAACAGGCCAAAACAAGAGCTGAGATGTGAGGACCAGAATTGTTTAGCACCTTAGAAGAAAGAATGAGAAATTTGAGTGCGAAAAGAGGCAGGGAGCCAGTAAAGGCACCAGAGAAAGGTAGGTTACAGAGCTGCAGTGGTGGGAAAGGGAGACTATTTTAGCTACTGAATGTTGGAAAGATCGGAGAGGGAGATTTAGAAAGACAAATGATTCTCATTTTCTCATATGTCTGTATATTGAGATGGCACTCAAGTGATCAGTGGCCTCTAGGCCACATGTAATTTCACATCTTAGTGGTAAAACCTTAAAATAAAACACACTGGGAACAGTACAACCATCTGCAGAATCAGAGTGGTGATTATGCTTCTGTATCTATTATCTTCAGTAATGCAAATTTTCTGAAATTTTTATTAAACTGCTAATTATAGCTAAATGCTGTATAGTACAGTCCTTTGCTAATGTTCTAATGCAAATGATCCCATTGTGTTTTAATTAGTCCTCTGCAATTCAAGGGAAAGTGGGTGTTTGGGAAAAACATTAATAAAAATCTGGAAAATAGCATGTCCCCCTGTAACAATAATGCTGCCAGACTGCAGTCATCTGACCCACTCTTGACTGCCTTGGTGTGGCAAGGGGAAAGTGTTCACTTTACAGTAAAGTAGGAAAACCAGACATTTGAAGAGACACTAATGGAACAAATAAATAATGTGGCAGAGATTATTTTTATTAGTTTTTTTTCTTTTATTTAAGTTATCTCCCTCTGGTTTTCTCTGTGGTGCTTAATGTACCAGACACACTCAGGCCTATAAAACAACAAATGTATTTAACCGTCATCTGTCCAAGAATTGTCACTGCATAGGCGTAGCCTGGTAATCATGGTTTCAATACATCTCCCATGAGTGCCATTGTGAAGGTGAAATTCAGACCTGCTATAAACAGGCGCAGCTCCATTGACTCAGCAAGATGGCCTCGAACCATGAGCCACTCACTATGCAGATCCCACATGCACCCAGCCACACCTCTGCTCCTCTACCTGTAATGTTCCCCAAAAGTGCAAGTGGGTACAGCTTGCTGGGAAATAATACAGCTGCCTCTGCTTACACTAGATCTGAATTTGATCAGTGTTTCCACAATAGCCTCAGAAAACATCTGTAATGACATGCAGCAGCCATGCACTGCAACAAGTTGTAATACACGCGAGGGAAAGAAATCCTCCTTAAGGGAACAACTGGCACCTCCTACCTTTTCAGCCAGGCTGCTGGGATGTTGTGGGCTGCATAAACAGTGAAGCTAAAGTAGGGATCTAGGCTGACATCTGCACATGAAGGGCTTCTAAGTATTTTTGCAGGCTGAAAATCTGTGAGAAAGCTGCTGCTGAAAACATGGATGAGATGGGAGATGGCTGCAGACAGCTCTGTCACGGCATTCTCTATCAAGACTGGGGGAAAAATAAAGGTTAGCAACAGGTCATTGGTAAAGCAGCATATTTATCATAAGGCATCAATTATGGCTTTGAAATTCCTCCTATTAAAATTTAATTAAAATCACAATCTAGCAAGTGAAGCCAATTAGCCATCTGTGCTCCTGAAAGCCATCTTAGCTCATTTTCTGGTACATCAACATTCCTTTAGTACAATATCTTCAAACTAAGGCATTTACAAAGGAAGACTTTTTAAACCACTGAAGTCAGTGTGCTTCAGATACGTCATTTCAATCTCTTAATTCCCACTCTGTGAAGACGTTATCATGTCTTCTGCAGTTAAGCAACTATTTAGTTCTGGAGACCTGGCAACATAGTCAAGAAGAGTGGAGAACTAGCGCAAGTTAAATGTTAATACTATGTGATTATTGCAATGTGAATCGTAGCACTTGTATCGTAATTTATTAATCTATAGTACAATTTTATTCAGACATAAAATAGATAATGGCTCCAATTCTCTATTGTTCTGCTGCTATGGCCACTGACTTTGAGCCACATTTGCATTCTCTGTATTTTTGGGGGCAGCCTGAATCCCACTGTAAGTTGGAGTCCCCACCAGGACTGGAATAGAGCTGGTGGGAAGGGCTTCATGTGAGTTTTCCTGGAGGCTCCTGGTGTAGGGGGCATGCCATGAAGGACGAGAGACCGTCAGAGTGCAATGTGCTGGGTATTGTTGGCTAATCTAGTGCCCGGGTGCTTTAAAATACTCTAGGGTTGCCCATGCCTGCCTTTCTCCTCTCAACCCTCCTAACTTCCCAAGGTATGTGGGTAACTGAGAATAGCAGCTAGTCCACTTATTGCTATACTTGTCTTTAGGAGTGGCCACTAGTGGATGCTGCAGAGGAAGACCCAAGCATCCATAATGTATCTATTTGCTTAATACTGTAACCTAGGTGAAATGTCTACTTGACCAAAGTTAATTTTCTTCCTTGAAGTGACAGGATCCATCTCTCTTCCAGGTTTTTTATAGCTAGTGTAAGTGCAGATATTATTTAGATTCATATACAGTTCTAAACCTTTCTGTAATTTTTGTAAGATTTAAGAAATCTTAATAGGATAAACACGCCACATACTATAATTAATATTTGGTTCTTTACCTATCCCATTAAGAGTTTGAAATCTGGACATTTTTAGGTGAATTGTTGCATTTCCCAAGCTCATTTCAGCTGCAGCAAATTTATCTGACTGTATTTTAAAAGCAGGCCGCTGTGATCTTATCTTAGCATAACTGTGGCCATTTGCTCATATAGGACCTAAAAACTACATAGACAGAGTCTCTAAAGTAAATGTAGACTGTATGTTATAAAATTCATGTTGTTGTATGAGAGTTGCAAAATGGATCGTAGAGACCTGAAACGAATAGCAAGGAAGAAAGATGCAATCAACCCTAAAATAGCCATAAAAATCATACAAAATATATTAAATTCTATAATTTACAGGGACTGTGCCTCAAAAATTATTGCACCCTTCTTGTCTCAGACTAACCATAAATCGAAACAAGAGGATACAATTTAACTGGACTACTTTTTCATTCTATTCTATTAATCTCAATGCTTGTCCAAACACAAGTGTGCACGGGTGAGTGGATTAGAGCGTATTTTGCCATCTATGGTCCTGATTCAACAAAGTACTTAAACAGGTGCCTGATTTTAAGCAGCTATTTAAGTCCCACTGAAGTTAATGAGCCAACGCTAAGCTGAACCGGGACCTATATATTATCTCCATGTGGGAGGTGTCAACTTGTTTTGCCTTTCATTCATGGAAATATGCCTTCACATCATACCTCCGGAAAAGAATGACTACAACACTGCCTCTTATGGTGTTGTGAATGCCTCTTCTGGATCTAAACAAGTAAATCTATAGTTTGATAGGCTAACAAAACTCTCTCACAATCCTATTCGATCTATTTTTGTTTATAACTCCTCTGTTCTTTCTCTTGCCTGCCCTTCATTCACTTTACTGTTCCTTTTCTTCATCCTCCTCCTTTTGCATTGCCTTCATCTTCTATTGGACCCCTGTTCTATCCTCAAAGCTACTCGTACGTCCCTGTAACTCCTGTAAACAATTCTGTAATTTCCATACTAAGCCTTTCATTGTGTTCTGTGCTCCACAGAATTACATTCAACTACATCTAGGAGCTCCAAACCAGGTTTGATGAGAAAGGGGCATATTTAGAAATATAAATACAAAGAAGGTGTTCTACTATATGAGGAAGATAGCTCTGTTCTGCCAAAATATTATACATAAATCCATGTGATCCAAAATAAATTAATTTAAGTGAGAGTTTGTGAACATACAGCTGTCTGGAGGCAATTATTTAGTGAAGTCCAGGGCTTTTCACTTGTCCAGAGTGGAATGTATGTACAGACAGTACCTTCCTATCTGTAGGCAGTCCCACTGAGGTCAATGGCTGCAAGATAAAGCTAATAACAATAATTTGCAAAAGGAGTTTCTCATCTCTTTGTAAAATACAGCAAAACATAGCTCAGAAGCATTTTAAAATGCCAGCTACAGCCCTCAACTTGTTGAAACACACCCGTTGGCTGCCAATGTTTCTTACATAATCACACATTGAAAGATGTAGGAAAATGTTTCAGATTATATGTGCAGAAGAAGAGAATATAAGAATACGTTAACCAAACCAGAATCAGAAAGCTTTTTTTAAATGACAAGAATCAGAAGAAACATGGATGAGCTCCCAGATAATGGAATTCTCTTTATATTCCTAGGTATATCGTGGCTGCGGAAGGAATGACGATGGCTCAAACTTAGTATTTTAGCTCCAAAATACTGTCACATCACTGGAACAATACGTATACATACACTAGCTTTGCTATATCACCATGAAAACTTACTAGTACAAGTGCAAAATGCACTCTTACAATGATTGCAGTGATGAATGTGAAAAAAATTGATATTTTATATAATAGAAAAATTATTCACACCAAGCAAGCTCATGAATAGAACTTCACAAGGCTATTATAGACTGGATTATACTGTGTATTAACCTAATTTTCCAGAAGAGTAGATCTGATAAGTCCCTTTACAGATTAAGCTGAATGCAGAGTGTTCCAAACAAATAAAATATTGGGGCCTGGTGTATCTTCTGCTGTGATTACTTAGGGTCTCAGTATATTTTGAGGTAAAGTGCAAGAATCTTCCTTAAGTAATATTCAGTCCAGGATATAAGTAGACGGCTGTTCATTTTGAACTCCTGAAAGTAGCCGATACACTTGTTTCTTCACACTAAAGCCCAAGGCTGTAACCAGAGAGGGCCGAGTGGGGTGCAAAGCTGTGAGAGTAGAACAATGGGGCGGGAAAAAAACCGTAGGGGGTGCAAATGTGCTTGCTTGCCCTGGGAGCTAAAATGGCTAGTTATAGCCCTGCCAAAGTCCACTGATCTCTGATTTATATACTATGAGACCTCAATTTAAAATCCCTTTGCAGCTTCTAAGACAGATACAGCTGTTTCTTTCCACTCTTCATTCATTAAGCAGGATCTCAATTAACAAACTAGACACACAAGTATCTTGGCAGGTTTGTAAGCATCCATTACTTACAGTGGCTGGGCAAAATCTTTGTTACATAGTCAGCTGTTACATAGGATTTGGTGTACCATGTACACTATTTGTTCATGAAGCCAAGTACTCCAGTTGCTTTTTGTGATTCATGGATTTTAACGCCAGAAAAGACCATTATGCTCAGCTAGTTTTAATATGTGCATAACACAGACTGTAAAATGTGACCCAGTAATTCCTGCATATTCATAACTTCTGTCTGGTCTAAAACCGACATCCAAAGTTGATTTAAAGACTTCAGGTGATGGTGTAAACCATTTCATCCCTAGGTAAATTGTTCAACTGGTTAATTATCCTCACTGTTAAAAATCTGCAACCGATTTCTAGTCTTTAGCAGTGCCATGAGAATATCAGTAATCCTCAGGCAGTGAAGATATCTATTTTACATTCCCTCCAAAAGATGGCATCTCTAGCAGCACAGAGGAAAGACACTGTCACTTGAATAACTCCTCTTTACAGTGCACCAGTAGTCTTTGGGCATGCCTCTGACCAAATACTGACCAAATATTAAGGCTACTTATTCTGTCAGATATGATCTGAGGCAGTAATTTCATCAGAAGGCTGCATACTTTAATACTGTACAAACCATTAATTCATTACAGCTTCACAGAAGACAAACAGGCTGAGTTTTGTATAAACTTTCTTCTGTCTGTCTGTCTATAATCTGGATCACAATAAACCCACAATGTCAAAGCCTTATTGACTTGAATAATCATTTTCTATTTTATGGGAACACGCTGTTGTGCAGACAGGTGGGAAATCTAGAAATGGTCCTCTTTTCCCATCACAAGTAACAATTAATAACAGAATAAAGTTTATTAAAATAGCTTAAAAAGACAATACAAACAGCATCACTAGGATTTAACCTGTTTGAATATTAAGATGCCAACACGTTCTGACAGGGCCTCAATGCAATCAGTAAGGTGCAGTTCCTAAGGGTACTTTACAGAATGGATTCTGCAATGCTTATGAAATTAAGGGTGTAGCCAGAACAAAACACAAAAGCCTTCAATTGCAAAAGACTGACAATTTTCTGGCATAAATACAAAGGTGTAGAGAAGCAGATAGGCAAAAACCTGTTAGAGATCTATAATGCTCCTCAATATCTCAAACAGATTTTCTTTGAAGAAAGTGCTGATTCAGTAAAGCCCAAGCTTGCAAACAGTCTTATACAGAGGAATGGTTTAAATTTTATCATGAGAGTGTTTTCAAGAGTGTGTGGAAGATGCATAAGGTAAATCAGGGATAGATGGTAATTAACAATTATTAATTCCTCTCACATTTAGCAAATTGTTGCCATAACTAGAGTTGAACAAAACTCATGGGATAAACAGCCTCTTCCCACGGGGAGGAATTCCACAGTTCATAGGTGCCTCCTGCTCATGGCACTTGCATGCTCACCTCTCTGCTATGCACAAGGACACTTTGCTCTTTCCTGCAGCTGAGGATGCAGGCGCACTTTATACAATTGTGTTATTATTTAATTAATTTATTTGTAATGAATTTGAAAAAACGATGGCATGACCAGACTGGAGTCTAAAATCCTAGGTTAATCCACAATACAGGTACAACTGGTTATCAGCTACAAGCTACCCTGGCATTGATCTGGTTACCATACCCCAGCCCTGGTCAGAACCATCCCTAAAATCTTGTCTATAAAGAAACAGGAACAAGAGTGTCCACCTGTGGAGTAAGCATGCCTTATTCTCAATTACCTTAATCCATTTTGAAAGAAGATTGAACTAATTTGGAATAACATACAAAGAGCTAATCTGGAATAGTCAATCAGCTTTAAATTTGCAGTTTACCTTATTCTGGATCAACTTTCACATATAGACAAACCCTAAGCATGAAGGCTTCTACATTGTTTGCATCCATTCACTTCTCATAAACTCAGATCATATTGCAACAAAGAGTGATGAATACAAAAAAAATTATTTTTTTTTTGCAACATGGACATCAGTCTGAGCAAATTAACTGAGACCATTTAGTTAATTTTAGACAAAAGACATCATTAGACATAAGACATCAAACACCTATCAGGCAGTAACAATTTTCAGTCTTTACTAGTCTGGTCTGATTTGAACTAGGAGAACTAGAGATGGATGATTGTTTGCTCCCATTACTATTTTACTAAATCCTTCAAATTAGATCACTAGCATTTCTTGTTTTCAGTAGAAGAAGGGAGATTAAGGACAACCTCTAAAAGGGGCTCAAATCCACTTTGCCTTTTAAAATGCCCACTAAAACTGACTATATTTTCTAATCTGAGAAAAAAATGACTACTCTAATATGAATTGGAGACAATATAATGATCTATATAATTTTTGAAACACTTGAATTTGCTTTACTTACAGGAACTGGTTTATGCTATAAATTAAGGAATGAATTCTTTAACATTAATTTAAATTGAAGAATGCACATTTTGCTAATGCTTTATTTTTTGTATTAATGTCAAAAAAAAAACATCTTTACCTCTGAATGGAGTTTCTACGTTTTGAAGCAAATTCTAAAAAGACAAGAAAAAAAATCATAAGTATTTATAATATAGAAAAGACTGAACACCAGCTTTTATTGCTGTGGGAGAGGGTGTTGGTCAGGCATAGAGATTTCCTATGGGAACTGCATGGAGGCAAGCTGGTGTTGGGGCAAAAGGGAGAAGCATAGATAATGAGAGGAACATTTTGACTCAGGAGATCAGGGTTTGGTTCCTGTTTGTACCTCAAGCTTCCTGTCTGATCTTAGGCAAGTCACTTAGGGTACACCTACATGGCCCACAACAGTGAGTCTCAGAGCCTTGGGGGGGCACATTCAGCCATGTGGGGCGTGCATAACCATAGCTGTGTAGCCGCTTTGGCTCAGGCTGGAGCTTGGGCTCTGAAGCCGAGGGGGAACACAATCTCTTCTCTCCCCCACCCTCTCTGTCTCTTGTCTATTTCCATAACTTGTTCTATGTTGACAGACATCAGAACCCACACAGAGCTCCATTAACTTTTCCAAACGGGGTGCCTAGATAGTTAAAACGGAATCTTGATATTCTACAAGTATTGAGCAGGCAACGTCTCCCACTTCCTTCACTGGGAGCTTCCTGGTGCTCTGAAAGATCAGACCAATTATTTATGTACATAAATAATTTAATAGACCATTCTTTAAAATGTATTTTTAACCAGCTGCGCCACCAACTCCTCATTTGCAATAAGCACCATTCATAAATTAATTTTTTTCCCAAGATGCTATACATGCATTGCTGAAATGTAAAGCTGAAACAGACAATGCTTATGTAAAGTGAATACTGCAGTATGGCATTGGTTTGTTTCTTAACAGCTCCCTGTTGGAATCCTCACCCCACTGAAGAATCAATTATTCCCTTATACTCATTAATCCCTTTGCTGTGGATCAGGGAGACCACACTTTAGTGGCCCCTATATTCAGCAGGATCCTTTTAAATGCTATAATTCATTCGAAGCTGACATACAAGCAGTACTAGTACCCAGCTAGTTAGGCAGCGCTCAGCTGGTTACTATGCATGGAAGTCCAATGCTTACTTGAGGGAAGAAAAAGCAAATGGTTTGAGATGCTTTCTAACAATCTTTACGCAGTGAAACAAACGAGAACTGAGACCTTTGTTTTATTCCCTTGCATTTTGTAAAGTAAATAATCTTTTTGGAACAGCTCTGATAATTTCAACATACTGTAGCTCATTTCTTATATAATGGATTTGTGCCTGTTCTGGCAGGATTTGGTCTCCTAAGACTTTTTGTGAATCACGGTAAAAGAGTGTGAGAGAGGGATGAAAAACTTTATTTGTACAGCAGGCCCAGAATTTTCCTTGACTAGATTTTGAAAATTCCCAGGGTCAGGAAGTCTGGAAGACTGGATAAATCTTTTAGAGAGAGACAACACCAGTTCATGCAGAAACTATCACTGATGCCAGCTTCATTCATAATCCCTCAACCACAGTACAGGAGCTTACATGACAATGAGGATCATTCTTCCAGAGCTGGAAGAAATGTAGGCACTGTTATATATAAATGTTGATGGCATAGATAGAAGCACAGCAAGATATGCAAAAAATACATTACAATATGTAATTCACCTTGGAAGGAGCAGGTAGCAGTTTCCCTGAGGTTAACATGTGCAAGCAACCTGCCAGTTGGATGTAAAAAGTATTCCAAACAAAACCACAACACAAAGTACTCTAAAAATCAGGAAACCATGTGTGAAAGGAGAGAGATGCCAGAAGAACAATTCTATTTCCTAATGTATAATCCTGCAGCACAAGGAATGCAGCAAGCAGCTATGCACATTTCATTTGAGTAATGGCACCAAAATTGGAAAAAGGATACTCCTTGAACCAGTTACGCATCCTGCTTTCAGACTTCCAGCAGACAGGGACTTATGTCCCGGGAACTCCACAGGAGACCTACACTACTTTGACTGCTATGTTGATGGGTACTACAGAAACACCTAAACCAGACATATTAGATAGGTAAGTGGTTCATAGATCCCTAAGAATCAAGGGGGAAAAAAAGTGTCACCAGTGGCCAAAAAAAACTGCACTGTATTTTTGTGGGGCCAAAACTCCTACTCATGACTTCAATATGAGTTTTGCTTGAATAAGGATTGGAGGAGTTGGCCCATCATGAAATATCAAACTGCTGAATACCAATTCAGGCTACATATCTAAATATAGAGATAGATATGATGAGCTGTTAAAGCTCCTGAAGATCTGGCTCGTCATTTATCCATACCTGTACATACATACATATTATAGAGATATATAGGAAGATATACTAGAAAACAGAGTTAAACTTGAGTTGCTATATGTGCAGCAAAATATTTGTCTGTTTTTATTACATTTATAATTCAGCTGCCTCTGGATGAGCAGCAGCTCTTTTTGCAGCAAACCTGAACTTTTGAGGAGCTGCCCAAGTTTAATCAACTGTCCTAGCACTTGTTTCTGAAAAGAGTAGGAAATAAGGAGCAGCAGCAGTATTTGCTGGCATGGGAACCATTTGGTAGCTGATTTCAGCTATTTTTTTGAAGTCAGTTGTTAATCAGCTCTGTATCGTGAAGGAGGGAGAGTGTGTCAGTCAAGGTCATGGACAGCCTTCAAAAGAAGGCTTCAAGGGAAAGTGAGCTAGGCCAGCTAACCAAGCCCGAAAGGAAATGTTCATGGAAGAGAAATCTCATCAACATGAAACAACTACTTTGTAAAGTTTGTATCAATCTAGATGTTCTATTCAGATATTTCACAATATCTTCTTTTTAGTGTTCAGACTAGGCCATGACAGATGAGTAAACACCACCATCATGACCACCATTTATTATTTGCTTTATAGTGGCACCTAGGGATCCTTTCTGATAGGTGGTGTGCATGCAAATAATAAAAGGCAGCTCTTGCCCTGAAGAGCTCACAATTTAACTAGACAAGAGAGAAAACAGTATTATTACTCTGCCTATTTTTGGTATAGGAAACTTGAGCACAAAGAGATTGTGTTACTTGGTGAACATTACTGTGGATGTCTCTGGGAGAGCAGTGAACTGAGCCAGTGCTGGGAGTACAAGAGAAACCACCGCAGGAACATGTGAACTAGAGTTACAGAACAGACCAGTTTCTGATTTGGATTCTCTCACTTAAGTGCTGAATCACCAACCAATCCAGTTTACAGTTTGATAGGACCTGGAACTGACCTCAAAGAAAAGCAGAGCCCAAGCTTTCAATGGATTTCATTCACTAACAGAAACTTCAGACTCATTTGAAGACCTGCAATCATAGCTCTTCCCCCACTCTCCTGAGTTCATTGCTGCATTTAGGATGCAGTTTTCTGATTAGAGGTGTCCAAGGCGGGCCATGATTTGGATATTTCTGTCTCTGATTTAAAATAGAATGTTTGAAAACTGATTCTGACAAACCAGGCAAGCCTGACCCAAACTGGGTGTAGGTTCCTTCTTAGGATTTGGGTTCAGAGAGTGCTGATGAGATAATGGCTTTCCTAGCCAGACTCTCCCTTCATCAGGGTGAAAGTGGGGAGAGAATCCATTTCCCAACTCAGTAGAAATGTAAAAGGATCAGTATTGGCCTCTTTCCTTTTATACTTTTTAGTTCATTTCTAAAGGATCATTTATCTCACAATTAGCCTTTCCCCGATCCAAAAGAACTGGGTTCTTCTGCCATTTGCTTATTAAGAGCATGGCACTGAAGAAAATACACTGTTCAGGGGGAAGATTTTTAACTCTGTCCCCAGAAATGGTAGGTGGACTCTACAGATGAGAGTCAATATGTCTTGTCATAAACTACTGTAGTTTCTTTTATTTATTTCTCTATTGTGTTTGTCACCTGAAATACCAGAAGAATATTTTTGTGAATATTTGTATTTAAATTACCACCACACCAGAAGATGTGTGGTATTTCACAAACCGATTTAGATTGGAAGCTCCACATGACAGTGATTTAAACACTTATCAATGAAGCACCAAACATATTCAGAGTGCTATGTAAACTAGACTTAACAACAACAAACAATGAACCAGCAGGAATGCTAGAGAAGAAATTAAAGGAAACCAATTGATCTGATTTACTGTGAAAAAATAGAGCTATCCACTCTTATGACATAGTCTAAGAGGACTGAACATAGGGCTAGGAAATAAGATTTTCTGAGTTCAAATTCCAGTTCTTCTACTAACTCACTATGTACCCTTTGGTAAGTCCATTTCATCTCTCAGACTCAAGTTTATTGAGGGTTGAAAGTGTGAAGAACACAGGTTTAAATGACTGATGGGAAATGTGTAATATTCCATAAAATCCTGTGCTGTTTATCACTGTCATGCTATGTGAAATACTATAAAACAACTAAATTATCTTTCCTCAATCACAGCTTTGGGGTATCATCATGGTATTCACAACCCAGCCAGCAGGCCTATTTGTATAAATTCTTTTTGGGTAGATTAGCATCTCTTCACACTGTTCTAACCCATTTTTTCCCCGGCCTTAAGAAGATTGTTCTTATGTGTCACAACATTTATGGGCTAAAACATTGTTCTGATATTTGATTATTTAACTAAGTGTACTGTGTAGGAGATAAAATGACAGATTGTGGATGAAACTAATATCTGGGCAAACCAATAAGAATGGATCCAATCTTGCAGCCCCTTCCACATGAAAACTCAAATCAGTGAGTAAGGACAGCAGGATGCAGACCACTTACAGGAAGACAGAGGAAAACTTTTACTTAAAATGCTGAAGTAGGAATTTTATTAATGTGAGAAAGCATTACCATAACTAACCCACAGTGATTAATAGCCTGATTTTCAGTAATGCAGAGTACCTGCATTCCCCAGATACTGACTTAAAATAGAGCTCTGAGTGCTCAGAGCCTCTGCTAACCTAATCCTACATGACTTGCCCAAGGTCATACAAAGAGTCTATGGCAGAGCTGGGAGCATACTCCATCTCTCCTATGTCCAAGTTCAGTACCTTACCCACAAGACCAACCTTTTATTGATTTCTAGTCATACAATTCATTGCCCACAACCTTTTCTCTTTTTAAGTTGCCTCTTCCTAATAGTCACCTCTGAAAAAATAAGTAGCAAGGCAGTATCTTGACCCATCATCTTGATCAATGAAGAAATGAATGATACCTACTTAAGTTATGGTGTCCAAGAGGAAATAGGACATCAGCACTTCAGGCCAACCTTGCAAAGGTTTCAGTGAATCCTTTACCTGTGTTTTTCCCAGTGGCACAGAACGGAGTTTCTCGACTGCATCAGTAATAGCCCTGGTTTCCACAGAACAGAGAACGCTGCAGATTGCTTTAGCTTCTTCAATCACTTTATCCACTTTCTGCTGTTGATGGCAAGGAGAAAAACCCATTTAATAGAAATACCTTTCAAAAAACGTATCACTAATTTAAACTGAAGGCAGTGGGTGCATCCAAAAATAAGTCTGGCACAAAAGACAAGACATCATACATAAACCCAGGAACTGTGCAGACCATTGAGGAGCAGCAAAGTCTTCAAGAGAGCAAACGTGAAACTCTATGTGTCTTACATGACTCCTATAGAGCAGGGTGAAACTTTCCTAATGAAATCTTTAACAAGCCAGACATCACCCCATCTTTGGTGTTTGGTTACATACCTGAAGGAGTCAGGCCAGTTTCACCGAAGGTTTTGTGGAGGTAGTGGGGTGGGGAGGTAGTGGGGTGGTTACCTGCTCCAGCCCTGAAGGGGTTAAAAGCCAGCCCTTGGAGAGGGCTGGGGCTGAAAATAAGGGCTAAACTGACTGGGGAAGTGGCCACAGCTGGGTCACACCTGGCTCTGTTATAAGGACTCAGGGAGGAGCTGGGTGGAACAATCTCCCTCTAGCTTTGGAGAGGGATGGACCTAGCTGCCTGAAGGGTGCTAAGGGTACTGAGGGTGGAGCAGTGCTGGGGAAGGGACAGGCTGAGCAGGGGAGCTCAGGCCTAACGTCCTCCCAGGCTGCGGCCTGATACAAAGGCCTGAAAAGGTACTAGGCTGTAAGGAAAGGGAGCAGGTCCAAAACCCCTATTGCCTACCATGACTGGCTGTTACACTGTAGTTTGCCCTAGGGAGCCGAGGCTTGACGCTGACTTGCAGTAGCCATAGACTGAGGCAAGGTGAGGATAAAGGGTTGGGGGTTCTCCGGGGAGGGGAGACCCAGAGGCAGAGTGTGGGGGTATTGCCAATGGGCAGCACCACAGATAAAAGGGCACCGGTGTCCAGCCAGCAACAGACGAGGCACCAGCCTTCAGAGAGTGCTCCATCTGGAAAAGAGCTAATTCCCAGAGGGCCAGCAGGAGGCACCAGAGAGGGAGTTCTGCATCACTACAAGGTCAAAGAGCCTTTTGGCATATCTAAACTAAGCTTCTTGGACTCATTCCTTGTTTTGATTGAAAACTGTGACAAACTTAGCTTCTAAGATTGATTTTAAGGTAAAACATGATGGCTTAGGTGGGTTTCATAAAAAAAAACACCACCACAAATTCTGAAAAAACGAGCTCTGTGGGAACTTGAACCGGATGACTTGGAAACTTCTAAAGCTTTTCATAAACCCTCAGAGTTAGACACTTTTTGTTTCCTCCTTCTATCAATAAGCCATTCTGCAGAGCCATGTTTCTGCTTACTAGAAGTACTGACTCCTTGGAGTAATTACCTCTGACACATAGATAGGAAATTGAGTATTTTGCAACCTGTTTTTCTGCAAAAAAATGTATATTTCCAATCTATTAAATGCTCACGAAGATGAAGTCCAGACCTTTAAAATATTGTATTTTACAAGCCCATTGGCCAAATTACACTGTCTTTTATACAAACTGTTCCAGATATATGATGTGTATTTAAGAATTTGTGACCCAAAAAGGTATATCATCTTTGAGTGGGTATCGGATGGAAGCTACTTATGCATGAAATGTCACCTGATAGAACTCATAGCAGAGATTAGAGCAGACTGTTCCCAACCTTTAACAACCCGTGAACCTCTTTCACTAAAATGCCAAGTCTTGTGAACCCTCTCCTAAAAATGAGTTTTTCCATGGATTTTCTCCCTTACCTCAGCATAAATTATAAAAGCAGTGATCTTGGAAATATAAAATTTGTTTTTATGACATGCTTATTACACGCTACTAATTATTCTTCATCATTACAGTATTTTTATTACATTATAAAAATGGCAACACTCTTCCAAGAACTCACTTCTGTAGCTTGTATCATTTTTGATTAAGCCTGTTATAAGACAAGGCTCCTATCAGATGTGCCAGTAGAAAAAAGGGGTGTGGGGGCCAAACCCCTGAACATCCTGGAACCTGGGGGAGCACTGTCAGAAAAGGAGGGGCCACCAAAAAAAAGGGGAGGGACCCATGAGGGGTGCACTGATGCAGGGGCGGCATGTGACCCTCATCGCCCCCCATACCGGTGCCTCTGGCTCCTATGTTTCATCAAGGAGTATCAAACATGAAACCGAATGAAGGTATTTAAGAAGACAACTCAAAAAGTTCCTCCTACACAAGCATTCAGGTCTTGAGCAGCACAGGCAAACAATGAACATTACAACAAAGCTTAAACTTGTTCTTCATAATAATTTAAAAAACAACACTAGCAGCCTATTTTATTTTAAAAACAGCAAAAGATATCCACCTCCCTTTCTATTTCTTATAAGGGGTCTTGAAGTTTAAATCTCCTCAGTGTGATAGAGATGCTTGCTTTGATCTGCTTCACTCTTGGAAGTCCCCAAGGCTCCAGGCTGCTGGCCCCGTGCTGCCCAGGGTCCCTATGGACAGCTCTGTCCACCATTAGGGAATTTTTTCCTGATAACCCCCTGTAACATTTCATTAACCACCAGGGGTTCATGAACCCCAGTTTGGGAACCACTGGATTAGAGAGATTGGACATGAAGCTGGAGATAATGATGGAATTCAGTTGGGAATTTGAAGGCATAATGCAGGACAGGAGAGAGGAAGTAGTACAGACAGCTCAAGATTTGCGGATACCTTCCAAATAAAGGTTTCTGGAAGATAGATTGCAAGAAGAGGAAAGTGATCTATGGAAAAATGTGACCATGAGGACAAGGTAGAGACTTAGCTAGTGATGATGAAATTGAGTTGGGTAACAGGTTTGCTGCACTAGGGAATGAGGAGGAGACAGGTAGAAGATTCAGTGGCAAGGAAGAAAAGAAGGGAAGCCAGTCCCTACCAGAAGAGAGGTAGAGATGACAGAGAAAACCAGAAACTGGAGTTTAAGGAAAAGTGAGGATGATGTATAGGGGACTGTGACACAGAACACAAGACAGGTTGATTCCAACACCAGGATGAGAGAGGTCTATGTGGTTGGGAACGCCACACTCAGAAGAATCAACACGTCTCTCACCAGACCAGATCCAGAGGAGAGAGTTTGCCAGGAGCAAGGATATGAAGTGTGGACATGAAGCTGATGAGAATCCTGATGGGAGCATGGATAAATCTATTGGCTGTGCTGCATGTTGGGATGAATGATATTGCTAGATTCCCACTAGAATGACTCAAGGATGAGTGTACTAGGCTGGGTAAGGTGCTTGAAGAGGAGGAAACAGGTGATTTTCAGCTGAATTCTTCTGGTCCTTAGAGAAGGAGGGTGAAGGCATGACAAAATAATGATAAGCAATAGATGGTTCAAGGATTGGTTCTATGAGGAAAGTTTTGGGATGACTGACCATTGGGAGATATTCACAAAAAGAAGAGACTCTTCTCAACTGAAAGACTCCAGATGAGTATTAAACTTTTGGGACCAAGGCTGGCATGATTGATAAGACCACCTTTTAACTAGGAGATGAGAGGAGAAGGTTGGGAAACCTCCACCACTGGGCGTCAATACACAGGATGAGGAAAATTCTCTAACTGAGGATATAGTAAAGGATAATGAAACATCACAAAGTAAGTATCAACTGCACAGAGAAAAAATACAAATATTGCGTGGAGTGGTAGACAAGTACTTGTTACAGTTAGTGAAAGAATTATATCTTATCTAGATAGAAAACTAGGGGTATGGTTACACTTACAAGATTATAGCGCTATAGGTTATAGCGGTCCCCTTATACAGTAATATGTATAGCGCTATTGTATGTCCACACTCAGATGCTCCTGCGGTATAGCATGGCCACATTTGGGGCACTTAATGCGGCATTAAGAGCAGCACATTAGGGCAGGTATCCCAGCATTCAGCTGGGTGCAACGTGCTTTTTAAATGAGGGGGGTGAGGGGGGACGCGTTGTGTGTATGCAGAGGGAGAGAGACAGTGTTTTTTCTGTTTTTCTGAAAGCCTGTCAGTGAGCCTCCGTTCACAGAAGGCTTTGTTTTCACACAGGCTCCCTCCTTAAACATTTGCATTGCTTATCTGCTGAGTTAAGAAAGAAACTCTAAAGAGGTACTTCCGCATTCCTCCAGCCGAGTTCAAAACAAAGGGAAGAGACGTCAATTGCCTTAAATGGCTCTAGGCATCTCCAGAGATTACTTGTAGTGCAGTGGGTGTCCACTTCCTTGCTGTAGCGCTACAGCAGCTGCGCTACAGCCCTTATTCCCCATGCAGAGGTGGATTAACAATAGCGCTATAACTCAGCAGTTATAGCGCTCTTCGTGCCTTGCCAGTGTGGACGGGGAGGAGGTTATAGCGCTCGTGGGGGCTTTATAGCGCTATAAAGTGCCAGTGTAACTATGGCCTAGGTGAGATCCTAGAGAAACAATGGAAATATTTGTGCACTAATGTGAGGAGTGTAAATTAAATGAAGGAACTGGAACTACTGGGGCAGGGTCTTGGCTACATGCTCAGGGTATAACTGATCACCATATTTGGGGTTGGGAAGGAATTTTCCTCTGGGTCAGATTGGCAGAGACCCTGGGGATTTTTCATCTTCCTCTGCAGCGTGTGGCACCGGTCACTTGCACGTTTAATCTAGTGAAAATGGTGAATTCTCTGTAACCTGAAGTCTTTCAGCCATGATTTGAGGACTTCAGTAAATCAATGAGAGATTAGGGGTCTATTACAGGAAGTAAGCGGGTAAAGTTCTGTGATTTGCAAAGTGCAGAAGGTCAGACTAGATGATGATGATGGTCCCTTCTAACCTTCAAGTCTACGAAGAGGTCAAACCAGGTATTACAGGGATTACAGAAACCTGGTGAAAAGCACTTATAACTGGAATAGAAGTTCTCAAGATTATCTGCTGCTTAGGACAGATAGGAATACAGGTAAAGTTGATAGGATAGTGTTGTACCTCGGTGAAAATCTGTTTGGATCAAAATCACTTTAGGTAACAATTGTAAAAGAGGTTGAATCAGGAAAATGTTAGGGGACTGCTATGGACCCTTAGGATCGTACTTATATATATAGTGATCTCTTCAAATATTATTAGAAAAATAAGTAATATTGGAAATTGTGTCATAATGGGAGACTAACATTGGATATGGATTGAAGAATAAATGCTACTAATTATGGTAGGTCTCATTTATTCCTGGAAGTGATAGATGTCAATTTCCTTCAAATTGTTACTGAATTAACAAGAAGTTATGTAATTTATTTTAGACTTGGTTTTGGTAAGTAGTGAAGACATCATAGAAGATCATAGGAAATTATCTTGGATCAAGTGATGATGAACTGATTCAGTTTAAATTAAATAGAAGGATAATCAAAACCAGATCATCAACTATGATTTTTTATTTCAAAGGGGCAGAAATGAAAGGAATTAGTTGAAGTCAACTGCAATAAAGAGCTCAAGAATTTAAATGTGGAGGAGGCTTGGAATTTTTTCAAATCTACTGTGCAAAAACTGAACATGTGCATCACAAGCAAGGGGGAAAAACATGTAGGAAAAGTTTCCATATACAGATAGATGAATAACCTCCTCAAAAAGGTTATTAGGAGTAAGCAGAGCGCCTAGGGCGAATGGGAAAAGGGGCTGATCAAAAAAAACCCCCCTACATTGTGGAGATTAGAAAATGTAGGAATAAAATGAAAACTGCAAAAAGTCAAGATGAAATAGATCTTGCCAAGGAAATTAAAATAAATAATAAGAGGTTTATTAGTTTCATAAATAAAGAGAGAATAAGGAAGAATGAGGTTGGACCACTATGCAGGGTGGATGGGAAGAAGATTAAAGATAATCTAGGTCTGGCACAAAAACTAAATAAATAAATTGCCTCTGTTTTCAATAAGAATAATAATATAGAATATGTGCAGGAAGGCAATACAGCTCATGGGAATGAGTGTCTAGAAATAAAACTTATTTCATCTGAGGTGAAACAAAAACTTAGAGTTTAATGCACTCAAATCAGGATGAAGGGATAATTTACAATCCAGAATACTGAAGGAATGAACACATGAAATTGCTGGTCTGGTAATAAGGATTTTTAATACAGCTGTATGAATACCATCTGACCGGAGAACAGCTAATGTTGGACCTAATGTTGAAAGGGAAAAAGTGATCTGAGAAATTAAAAACTTTTTAGTCTAAACCTAAGTCATATGCAAGGCCTTAGAACAAATTATGAAGGAAACAATAATTAAATTAATGGGGTAAACAAAAAGGGGACATAATGCAATGAGGGTCTCCCAAAGTTAGATTGTGCCAAACTTACCTTTTATCTCTCTTTGAGAAGATAGCTGATTTTTTTAGATAATGGAAATGTAGTAAATCTAATTTCCTTGGACTTCATTAAACAATTGACATCCTATCACATGGGAAAGTATTAGTTAAATTTGAGCAGATGGGGCTAAATACAAGAAAAGTAAAGTGGGTAACGAACTGGTTAAAGGAGAGAAGGCAGTGGGTTATGCAAAAAGGTGAATTATCAGACTGGAGGGAATCTTCTACTGGAGTTCTTCAAGGACTTGCCTTGGGCCCAATATTAATTTTTTTGTTAATGATCTTGGCACAAAAACTAGGAGCGCACTACTAAAATTTGCTGGTGACAAAGTAGGGAGGCATCGTCAATACAGAGGAAGATCAGAATATTATGCAGGAAGATCTGAATAATGTTGAAGAAGGGAGTGACAGAATTGGGATGAAATTCAATAGTACAAAGTGCAAAGTCATATATTTAGGATGTAATAATATGATTTTTTTCAACAAGCTGAGGGCTGGAAATGACAGAGGATAGAGACCAGGATGTGTGTGTTGATCACAGGATTACTATGAACCATCTCTGTGATGAAGCTGTGAAAAAGACACAGGCAAATCCTAGGAAGAGCCAGGAGAAAGAGAAAAATATTTCTGCCATTTTACCAGGCATTGTTAAGACCTCATTTTGAATACTATGTGCAAATCTGGTCACCCATGTTCAAGAAAGTTGAATTTAAACTGGAATAGGTGCAGCAGAGAGCTATTAGGTCAATTAGGATGATCCAGGGAATGTAGGACCTAGGTTAACAGGAGACTGAAAGAGTTTGACTTGTTTAGTATTACAAAAAGAAGACAGAGGGGATATAGTTGCTCTATACAAATATATCTGGGGTAAATACCAAGGATGATGAAGAGATATTTAAGCTAAGAGACAATGATGGCATAAGAACAGATGGGTATAAACAGGCCATGAACAAATTTTGGGTGGAAACTGAAGAATGTTTCTAACCATCAGAGGGGTGAGATTCAGGAACAGCCTCCCAATAGGTGGTGGGAAAGCAAAATAACTTTAAGAGAGCCTGGACAAATTTATTAATGCGACTGTATGACGGGGTTGATCAGAATATTATGCAGGAAGATCTGGGTAATGTTGAAGATGAGAGTGACAGAAATTGGATGAAATTCAATAGTATAAAGTGCAAAGGCATAAATTTAGGGTCTAATAATATAATTTTTTTCTAAAGCTGGGAGCTGGAAATGCCAAAGGATAGAGATCAGGAACTCTGGAGCTCACTTCTCGTTAACATGTTTTGTTTCTAAAAGCTCATTGTTCAGGGTTTCAGCCAGCTCCCTGCAGGGGTCAGGAAGGGAGTTCCCCTCCCACAGTGTATTCTCATTTTTTTGTTTTATGCCCTTCCTCTGAAGCATCAGGGATGGCCATGGCTGGAGATGGGGCACTGGAAGAGGGGCCAGGGCTCCAGGGTGGGGTGCCATCAGTCTCTCTCTCTCTCTCAGGAGCTTGATTGCCAAGTTCTTGTCCATATGCTGTGGCTCTAACTCATCACCATATGTGGGGTTGGGAAGGAATTTTCCACCAGATCAGACAGGCTGTGACCTTAGCTGTTTATTTTGCCTTCCTCTGCAGTTTGTGGTGTGGATCATTTGCTAGGATTGCCTGGGTATATTTCAGGTAGTCATTTCCTTGCCATTGCAGGGGCTTGGGCACTGGTGTTCCTTCCTACTCTGTCTGTGGCAAACAGTGTAGTCTCCTGTGGGCTGTAATGTGGTGGTCTAATATTGGTTGTTGGCTTTAGTGCATGGGTGCTGGGTGGTATTGGTGGCTTGTGATATTCAAGCAGTCAGACTAGATAATCTGGTCATCCCTCCTGACCTTAAACTCTATGACTCCAGGAATCTGAAAGGGGATCACCGTAAATACTACATACTCTACACTGGGAAGAATATTTTAAATAATTTCCAAGGATTCCTTGTTTATTTGTACTACTGACTGCCTTAAAGACTGAAATACATTTCCTGAGCAAGCAAAAGCTCTCCTCCTAAAATATTCTCTGTGTCTCTGCACTGATAACATTCCTTTCAGTAAGCTACAATGTGTTAATGTGCTGATACAGTTATTTTTGTAACTCATCCATTTCTATGACCAAAAGAGAAAAACTGCTCCTAAAATGCACCTTTTTTTTCCAAGCTGAAGGTCTGTAACTGACCTGTAACAAGAAGGCTAATATCTATCATCAATAATTATCCTAATGTATTTATTTATTTCTATCACTGGTCTAACTCCACTGACTTAGAGCAGGAATATATTAGGCACTCTCTCACACAGAATTCTGAAAAATAAAATGCACACTTTTTTTTTTTTTAAAGAAAATATTGCCTTTGGATTGAAGGGGAAGGAGATTGATTATTGTGGTTGGTTTTCTCTAATAAACTTTGGAGCTTCCTTCAGTCTTAAATGAATTCATCAGTTTCTTTTTTGTCCTTTTATAAATTATTGCATTTTCCTCTCTTCCTCCTTTCTCCTCCACTCATCATGTTGATTTTTAAATTAAATGCTTGCAAATTTTCCTCTCTATATGTACAGGGTACATATAATCATACTGGCAGGAGCTTCTAAAATGGGACAGCTTTGTTACCACCTTAACAATGACAAAGCCAGCAGATTATGTGGGTTTTTTATTGTATGGACCTGGAGAATATTACTATTTTTCTTTTCCACATGTGGATCTGGATTTGTAACACAAGGGGCTTTATCTCTACAGACACACTCACACGAGGGAGTTTTCAGAGTAATACATTATCATTGCAGACACACCAGGCTAATCCATGAGTAGGGTTATGGCTATGCTTCCTCTGGAGGAAAAATATCTTGTTTAACATTTTCAGAATACATTGTGGATTCTTATAAAAAAGCATGTTGGAAAGTTGTGAAGAGAGTTTGCATTTCCATGATATAATGTGCCGTTAAGTGTGAAGAAAGACATTTTATAATTAGGTATGGTTTATGGACTTGGTACTCCCAAGGCATGGATCTTATTGCCTTAAAGGGCACAGATATGAAAAATATTTTAAACTAGATATGACTGATGATAGATTTTTCTCTCCTCATCTCTCTTTCCAGACAGACATTTAATACCTGGAGAGTCTTCCCTTTCCAGATATAGATATATCACATTGATTTAGCCTTAATGGACTGAAAACAGAGACACTCATTTTTCTATAGCTATTTTGGGAGGTTTTTGTTTGAACTATCCTAATATTCAGGGGGAATTAAAGTCAACATAATGTACCTGTTTTATTTACTGAAAATATTTAAATGCTACTATTTAATACTATAGCTTTTGGAGGATATTTTGATGTTTAAATTATTACTATAATTAAAACACCATCCAACTGTGGAACATCCCCTTTATCAAATGTTAAACAAAAAAATTTCTTTACAGGCTAACTGGAAGTTTATTATAAATTACAAGAGATGATTCAGGAAATCAGAATGGCTAACATTCAGGGCATTAATTCTGTGGAAGTGTTCCATACATGTTTCGTCAAACTGCATCTCATGTACCAAATATTCTATACTTCTATCTTTCTGATTTTTGTTTTGTAATAGCAGCAACCACTATCTAGCTTGTAGGACATTTACTGTACATTAATAATAGAAAGGACCATAGTTCTGCCATGGATCTCACTCATGGATTCCATCATTCTGAAGTTTTTCAACAAATATTCATGACTTATGGGATTTGAAGATATAGGTATGTAAATGGCTGAAACAAATTTACTGAGCACCTGGAGATCAGCTACCTTAAAACTAGACCAGGAGGACAGACTAAAGTCTGAATTCAGCAAAACACTTTACCACATGTTAATGTTAAGCAAGTGTTTAAGTCTCATTGGCTTAAAGCTAAGTGCTCTACTGAATAGGGTGATCAGCCAGCAAGTGTGAAAAATTGGGAAAGGGGGTAGGAGGTAATAGGAGCCTGTATAAGAAAAAGCCCCAAATATCAGGACTATCCCTATAAAAACTGGACATCTGGTCACCCTACTATTTAATAAGGATGGACTTACCCTCCCAACTTCCTGCATTGCTGCAAGATTCCATGACCACTTCATAATTTTTTCAGGCCAGTTACTATAACAATTAATTCTAATAGTAATAGTTTTTATGTGCATGGAAAATTTCACACACACAGCCCAATTCTCTGCTGTGTTACAACTAGCATAAAACTGGTGCAATACAGTGAAAAATAAAGACAACACCACTGTAGTTTCAGGTAAGTATTGTGAACCCAACAAGGCACAAACCTAGGCCCCGATTCTGAGGTAAATTCTATGACCATATCAACACTGCAAAAAACTGACGTATTTTTAACATCCATTAACTAACTCATGCTAAAATTTAAGTATAATGAGTTTAAGCTAGGGTAAACTACAAATATTTGTAGACTGCAACAAATGATTTTGTAGTGCCCTTACTAGTCTTGAGGTTTGATTAGCCTTTGATCGCCAGGAACTCCAGGTAACAATCTTAAGTGAAGGGATATCCCAGGGATTTTATATGGGTGCAGAGGTTTGCCTACACAGTATATATTGCAGAATAATATGGAGTGCAGTTAATTGTGTGATTAATGTTTTGCAGAGCTCCTTTCCAGTTTAGAACCTTTTTTTGCTTTGGTGTTAATCCTGCAAGCACACATGTATAACTGAACTTAAAGGAACTTCTGACATAAATAAAAATCTAAGAGGCTGCAGTATTGGGGTCTCAGACCAGTCCTGTAAACACTTAGACATGTGCCTAACTTCACAAACATAAGTATTTCCATTGAGTTCAAAGGAACACTGCTCATATGCATTAAGTTAAGCAAATGCCTATGTGTTTTCATGATGAGGACTTTAGTTTGAAATTGCTGTGTAGTTTCGGTCCAGAATTGCTCATCTACGTCCCAGGGTCTCCAAGACCTGGAATGCCATTATGGTGCTACATTGCACATATCCCCTTGTATTAAGGCACAGCCCAGGCTGCAACTGAACAGATGATGGGGTCCTATAAAAAACAAGAAGTCAAGGATTTTCACACAAAGGTAATTTTTTTTGCAGTAATTGTTGATAATTTTTTAATAATTCAAAATGGAAATATCCACTGCACAAAAATATCTTGAAAAAGTAAAATCTGGGATGGCGGGGGATTAGTACCTGAAATAGAATGGAGATTTTTGGTTGTGGTTTGTTTTGTTTTGTTTCTAGTGCATAACACAACTCTGGTGCATAACTCTACTGCATCAAACTGTTATAGCTCCAAGTTGCTGCATGAGTATACTCTGTGATTTAACAAGGTCTTATGCTTTTTTGCATTTCCCAAATCATAAACAAAAATAAGATAAGTCTGCACCACCTCCAGAACCTTAGTTCAACCGATTATTTATCTTCTTCATTCCCTCCCAGATTATCTGTCATTTAAACATGCATCTTCATTTTGGAATTAGATTCTGGGTTGGGAAGGAAAGGGCTAAAATTAAGCTTTTCTGGTGGTGTTTACAGTTTAATTGGAACCCCCTCAAGTTTTATGTTTAAAGCTGATCCTGAAAACAAACTCATGCCTGACTTTATGCATATGATAGTACTACTGAAATACATGTTTAAGTGTTTGCAGAACTGGGGAAAAGGGCAAATTTTGCAGACTCAAGTGATTACAATAAGTCTAGATTCAAATAATTGGGTGCTAACGCAAAATGAGCCTTGGATCCTTTTGTTGATACCCAACACTAGGAAAGAGTTACAATGAAAGTTTTAATCTTGTAGCATTTATCATAATTCAGATGTCATTAAATTTAGTTTAAAATTTCCATCTCTTTTCCAAAACAGGTTAAACAGCTTTAATTAAGAGTCCTCTTTAATTCAGTTTGGGGCCGATTAATCTAATAATTAGAGACTTTTCACAAGGAAGCTAATGCTTTTCTGGCAAAACAGGCTGAGAACAAATACCTCATTTTGCAACAGATATTCCACTTGATCTCCATATTTCATAATAAATGTAACAAGGTTCTTCCTGGAAATTAAAAAAAAAAAATCAACATTCAGTTAATGGGAGATGGAAAAAGAAAATGGGCATTATTTTTACCTCACGCTATAAATTCAATTGGGGGTCGGGGGGTGAGGCACACTTGAATTGAATTTACCTTGCTTTCTTGCCTGCATATTTATACCTGCCTCCGGAGATTTCCACAACATTCATCTGATGAAGTGGGTCTTAGCCCATGAAAGCTCATGATCCCTAAGATCTGTTAGTCTATAAGGTGCTAAAAGACTGTCGCTTTTACAGATCCAGACTAACACAGCTACCCCTCTGATACTATAAATCAAGAATAACTTCATTGACCACGACGATTTTACATTGGTGTAAATATTAATTCAGAATCAAGACAAGTGCTTACATAGATTTCAAAGAATATTGGACCTGACTCTTCACTACCCTTATGTAGTCATTTACACTTGCACAAAGTAGGTTTAAAATGCTACCACTCCAATCTAGTGGCATTTTATACCTACTTTTTACAAACATCAACCCCAATTCAGCAAACCACTTAAGCATATGCTTAGCTTTAGGCAGTTGTTTAAGTCTCATTGACTGTTGTGTGTTTAAAGTTAAGCGTGTGCTTAAATGCTTTTTTGAATAGAGATGGACTTAAGTGCTTTGCTGCCTAGGTCACAAAACAGGGTGGAAATTTAATGAGAATCCAGCCCCACCTCTGCAAAACATCTGGAAATAATTCTGAATTTTATAAACTCTGAACCAGATCACCAGTCTAGAAAAGTACGTTCTTAAAAAGAGACAGTGTTGAAATAATACATTTAAATAATTACTTATTTCTAATATTTACACATTTAATTTTTTCAAATTCTTTCTGTTTCAATGACTGTCCTTGCTTCTAACATTTATGCTGTGGCTTTACTTTTCTACTCCATTCAGTCTGGACTTGGGAAATTGATATAACCCACATTAACCTAGTGTAGATCTCTATCCCAAGTCTCCTCCTGCCTTGATCCTATAATTTGTTTTTCTCGTGTATATATCATGTTAGAACCAATGTATATCCAGGGATCCAATGACATAATATACAACAGTTTTGCAACATAAGGCAGCAAAATGTGAGAACCACTCTCAGATGTTGATTTCTACTCAAACTTGTACATGATAATGCAAAGTAATATACTACATTCACTACAGTATTCAATATTTTAATTTCCTGACAGCTGTACTTCTTGTGGAGTGCTGCCAGGTTTCCTTTCCAAAAGGCCATTTATTAATAAGCTGATAAAAAACTGTATCTAACTACACCCATCAGGTTAGCCAGTGCGTTGCATTTAATGGCATCTTGATGTTGAGGAATATGGGACAAAATTAGCCCTGGTGTAAGTGAATACAATTCCACTGATGGATTTACACTCTGGGTGTTCATTACAGTGAAGGATGGAGGTGTTGCACCTACCAGTGGATATACTGATTTGTGTCATTAGCTATCCACTTCTGTATAAAGCAATCTGCTGATTTGCAAGGGTAAGATATAAGCTCATTGTCTTCACTTCATCTCAGGCAAGATGATAGTAGCTAAAGAAGTCATGTGTTCATTATTCTCCATGGGAGCTCAGTAGAGGGTGACTACTTTAACTAATTTGGCTCCTGGGACAAAAATGTTGTTTCATTCTGCCATATCATGACACAAATATCACACTCCAGTATTTCATTATAATGGAGCTGCCCACACAAAAATTGCTATTAAGAATAGCAAAGGCAGGCATCTTGGAAATATATCACGTTACAAGACAAGTCTTCACTGCAGAATTACCTGTAGCGATAACTCAGGTGTTGCCCCTAGCTCAAGTCCCAATCACACACAAAATCAATTAACTCAGTTGTGTTAGTGCTTTCAATTCGAGTTGGATGGCCTTAGAGGTAGTAGAGGTTACATGCTGAATAAGCGCAACTACTCAGCTACTGACACAATTATTCTGTGCAGATCGTATGCTTGCAGTATGACTGCTCTCGCACATGAGCTTATCTAACTCAAGAGGAGTTAGCTACACTCCAATTAACTCTGCAGTGAAGACATATCCTAAAAAGCTCACAACTAAATCTCCTTCTGGCACAGACAGCAGGAAAGGCAACCTCTGTTTATTAATGAGTGTGTTAAGAGCCAGTCCAGGAAAAATACAGGAGGGGAAAGAGAAGTGGACAGTAAACAAGTGTTTTGTTTTTTATGAAGTGCTTTGTGTTTGTAAGAAACTAAATAGATCTTTTGAAAATATCCCATATAGGTCAAGGTGACCTTGAGCAAGTCCCCTCACCTCTCTGTGCCTTATTTTCCCATCTTTATCTTTCTTTATAAGCACTTTGAGATCTATGGATGAAATACACTAGTAGAGTTAACTATTATATAAAAGCGAAATATTTCTCACTCCTTCAAAATATTGCTCAGTGAAAGCTGAGGGAGAGTTAGCTCTATGGATATGGGGAAAGCACTGGACTTGATATACCTTGACTTTAGAAAAGGTTTTGATGCAGTCTCCCACGGTATTCTTGCCAGCAAGTTAAAAAAATGTGGATTGGATGAATGGACTATAAGGTGGATAGAAATCTGGTTAGATCGTTGAGCTCAAAGGGTAGCGATCAAGGGCTCAATGTCTAGTTGGCAGCTGGTATCAAGCAGAGTACCCCAGGGGTTGGTCCTGGGACCAGTTTTGTTCAACAACTTCATTAATCAGTGATGGGGTCAATTGTACCCTCAGCAAGTTCGCAGATGACACTAAGCTGGGGAAAAGAGGTAGATATGTTGGAGGGTAGGAACAGGATCCAGAATGACCTAGACAAATTGTAGGATTGAACCTCATCAGATTTTTTTTGGCCATGCAAGAACAAGTGCAGAGTCCTGCACTTAGGACGGAAGGATCCCATGCACTGCTACAGACTAGGAGTGAATGGATAGGCAGCAGTTTTGCAGGAAAGGGCCTAAGGGTTACAGTGGATGAAAAGCTGGATATGAGTCAACAGTGTGCCCTTGTTGCCAAGAAGATTAATGGCATATTGGGCTGTATTAGTAGCAGCATTGCCAGCAGATCGAGGGAAGGTGATTATTCCCCTCTATTTAGCATTGGTGAGGCCACATCTGGAGTACTGCATCCAGTTTTCCCACCCCTCTCCACCCCCAATACAGAAAGGACGTGGATAAACTGGGGAGAGTCCAGCAGAGGGCAATGAAAATGATTAGGGAGCTGGGGCACATGACTTATGAGGAAAGGCTGATGGAACTGGGATTGTTTAGTCTACAGAAGAGAAAAATGAGGAAGGATTTGATAGCAGTCTTCAAATACCTTAAGAGAGATTTCAAAGAAGATGGATCTAGACTGTTCTCAGTGGTGGCAGATGGCAGAAAAGGAGCAATGGTCTCAAGTTGCAGTGGGGGAGGTCTAAGTCGGATATTCAGAAAAAACTATTTCACTAGGAGGGTGATGAGGCACTGGAGTAGGTTACCTAGGGATGTGGTGGAATCTCCATCCTTAGAGGTTTTTAAGACCCGGCTTGACAAAGCCCTGGCTGGGATGATTTAACTGGGGATTGGTCCTGCTTTGAGCAGGGGGCTGAATTAGATAACCTCCTGAGGTCTCTTCCAACCCTGATACTGTTAGAGAACTGGGTGTCTTTGAGCTATATCGAACCCTGTTATAACTACCCTTGTTAAAATAGTACCTGTTACAAAGACTGTGTTATGAACAAGGCCGGCTCTACATTTTTTGCTGCCTCAAGCACAAAATAAAAAGGGGGTGGGGGTGGGGGTGGGGGGGCGGGAGAAGCAGAGCTCTACCAAAGCAAAAACAAACAAACAAAAGGGGCAGCCGGAATGTGCTGCACCAAGATTGGCCGGAATGCTGCCCTTTAAGATGTGCCGCCCCAGGCACGTGTTTCCTCGGCTGGTGCCTGGAGTCGGCCATGGTTATGAAGAGTGAAGCCATTATCACAGTATTTATATTGGTATTTGCCTCTGGAAATTCTCTCTTTACGAGCAGCAGCATGAGAAAGAGACAGTTACTTTTCATAACTGGTGTTCTTCAAGATGTGATGCTCAAGACTACGGAGATGGTACCATGGAGGGGACTCTGAATGGGACTCTGAGCCAGAGCGGCAATGATGTCTGTGCCGCAACCAGCTATGGTAGCCCCTGCAGGGTGGGGACTCTAACTAACTGAACTAACTTCAAGACTAAGTAACTACAGGTACTAGAAGAAACGCTAGAAGTTCCGATGCACCTTCACTGGCGGCAAGAAGGAACTGAGGGTAGGGGAACCACTTCAGGGGCCAAAAGGGGGCGTTCCCCCTCTGGGTACTTCTAGGGGAAAACCTTCTGGCATGGGTACACGTGGAGAGCACACACACCTACTTAGAAATACACATGAGCAATCACTCGAAGAAGAAATTACAGCTCCTTCAATCCAGGGAACTTTGGAGAAGTGTGTGTCTGTTGGGACGGGGGGAGGGGATTTTTTTCTCCCAGCTGTAATTTTCAAGTTCTCCTGTTCATGAAGAGAGAATTTTCAGAGCTAAAGGCTGCTATAAATGTCATTTGATGTTAATATTTTTCTCTACATAACACCATTCTCATGGATTTGTAGCGAGTTGCTATTTTAACAAGGCTAGTCATAACAGGGTTTAACTACACTCATTGTGCTTGTAAAAATGCTATAGATGGCACAGAGCACGATAGCCAACTTTACTGAAATTATAAGGTACACAAAAAGCCATTTTGTTGCAAACCAGAGAAAATACTTTTTTAATTTTATTTATGATATAGTCTATAATGAAAATGTCACATACATGCACAAAATTAAGGATGAAAGGAAAAGGACACTGAGAAATTATAAGTTCAATAAAATAGACTGTTCTGCCAACCAACCAGTGAGGACAGAAGGAAAAAAAAACAAACTGTTGAGCTAATTTTATTTTGCTTGTGGCCATCTCCATTCCCAGCCAGAATTTAGCCAGAGCACAGGGGTTAAAACAAGCTAGCTCTGCATGACTTCTAATGAATATAAGAGCACAAGACATCAGCTTCACTTTCCATCTCCAAGACAGTACTGTGATAAGAATCTGATGCACAGAAATGCTTTAATTGCTGGTCCAGTCACATGGCCTAGCTCAGGGTTTCTGTCATATGACAAAGATCAGTATCTACTGACTTCAGTAATTACTGTCAGAAGCATCTACAATAGCAGCATGACCACTAACAGTGATGCAACATTGGCTCAATACTGACTCATTGGAAGAAGTGGCATTTATTGAAAGGGGAGCAATGGTTCATGCTGAACACTATGTTGTCTTTGTAGTTTTCCCATCCATGTACAAACCAAAGCATGGCTCTGCTTAGCTTATAAGTGCTGATGAAATCATAGCCCCAGGGCATGTGGGTGCTGACAGCAAATATAAACAGTTATTAAATGCAGCTACTCCAACTACTAAAATTCTTACCTGGACACCTTCCAAATATATGTATATTGCAGCAGCTGGTTCACATTAAACTGACTTTGGTCATCTTCAAGCTGTAGAGAAAGGAACATATAAAGAGTTAGATACCTCAAACCAGCAATTATATAAGTACAAATTTGTTTGGTGCTTCATGTCAGTATGTTCTTTCATTATTTTTGGCCCAATTCTGAAGACTGATGAACACCTTCCCTACATCTTCTTGAGCCCTTATGTAAACCTTTGAAACTGGTTACACACCACCACCGTGACCTTTGAAAGTAAGAAACTCATCTTGAGTAAAATCCTCATAATTTTTAAGCATTTTGAAATAGACTTGATTGTAAGTAGAGAAGGGCTGAGGCCAGAACATTCCAATCCATTCCTAGATTTTTAACACCCCCAGATTGAGGAAGAGTTTCAGGCAGGGTTATGATTTCTTGCAAGAGTTCAAAAACATAGGAGCCACATGAAAAAATTCCTAGCTTGCCCTAGATTTCAAGTATGCCAAAACTTCAGGATATTTCAGTCTGAGATCGTGTTTGGTGCCCATCTTTTACATTAAGATTATATTTTGGTTTCTCCAGGTTCTTGCTTTTTTGACAGAGGGGAAATCCCAGTCCCTATCCTCAACTAGCAGTATATGGAGAAGACATTCTCCCAGGAGAAGCCACATCTGCATGCTACACCAAGTAGAAGACATTTCATGCCCCTCCCCCCATACATTCCATCTGCTTCCTCCTCCTTTTAGGGAATACATTGAGGATCATAGTCATATGGATAACATATGGGAAGGGAGCCATATTTACTGATAAACAGGGTCAAAATCCACCATATTTTTGTAACTTCCCAAGAGTCAGACTTTTCCCCACCATCTTTACCTGGATACATTCTGCTGATCAGGCCACCCCACCCCCTATCAGATGTACTCTTTCTTCCAGCCCTATAAATGGGCTCCCACCTTCCTTTGATGCTTGAATTCTTAAACCTTCCCCTTTCAAGCAAGATATTTCCCCACATGCAGCCAGCAAACAGCCATCGACTGTGTTCTAGGTAGTTCTAACTCACTGCTGAGTCCAGATCTCTGCTGACTACAGGGCCCTGAAGTATGCTGTGAAATAACTGTTGCTGTCCACAGCAACACAATGGAAATCAGGAGGCAAGTTAACTGAAACATCTTTATGTCTTTGATGATACCTAAGCGAGAATACAAAGGAAACAAAAGTACAAGTATCAGAGAGGTAGCCGTGTTAGTCTGGAATTGCAGAAGTGACAAAGAGTCCTGTGGCACCTTAAAGACTAACTAAAATATTGAAGCATAAGCTTTCGTGGGCTAATATCCACTTCATTGGATGCATGCAGTAGAAGTATCCAGAGGCAGGAATTGCCATTATGCGCCAGCAATGTTTCCTCTGCTATGTACATCGGCCAAACTGGACAGTCCTTACGAAAAAGGATAAATGGACACAAATCAGATATCAGGAATGGCAACACACAAAAACCTGTAGGAGAACACTTCAACCTTCCTGGACGCATCATAACATATTTAAAGGCCACCATCTTGCAGCAAAAACAAGATCAGACTGAAAAGAGAAACTGCAGAGCTGCAATTCATTTGCAAATCTGATACCATCAATCTAGGATTGAACAAAGACTATGAGTGGCTAGCTAACTACAAAAGCACTTTCTCCTCTCTCGGTGTTCACACCTCCAGATCAGCTGCTAGAAGAGGACCTCATCCTCCCTGATTAGAGATGATAAGCTGGTTCAGCCTGATTGGACTAACCTTGTTATCACCTGATCCTTGCCTCTTATTTATTTATTCCTGTCTCTGGATACTCCCACTGTATGAATCCGATAAAGTGGGTATTAGCCCATGAAAGCTTATGCTTCAATATTGTAGTTAGTCTTTAAGGTGCCACAGGACTCTTTGTCAAAAGTACAAGTGAAGACACCTGACACCCAGTGTTTTAATGGCTCCCCAACCAAATATTTATCACTGGCAACCATGGGAGTAGTCAAGCCACAGGAGCAATTATGCATAGCACTTGATAACAGCTTGGAGATATGGTATCAGACAGAATTGTAAGGAAGGAATGTGTAAGTCCCTCCCAAAACCTGGATAATGACTATAACAATGCTTAAAGCTCCTTCCCTCCCCACAACAAACCAGCCCGAAACAGAGCAGTTAACATGAAACAAAAACATTGCTCAATGATATCACTGAAGTGTGTTAAAAGTCTCCACAGCTAAAAGGTGTTAACAATGAGGGTCTATCCTCACCTACTTAACTGCAGGGGACGAAAACCCACTGAGGTATCTCACAGTAGAAGTATGTGGAAATGCTCTACTGAGCTTGTAAAGCAGCACTACAGCATTAAGATTCTGAACTCAGCACAATAGACTGTGGCACAGTCCCAATTCACCTTCTGGCTCCCCTCTGTTCCATTATATGCAAGCATCTAGCACCACAAATTTCCCTGGCCTGCTGGGAACCAGGAGCAGCGTGCACATGGTTGAAATCAGGTTTCCTATACAGGCTTTGGAAAGCAATTGTCTTCTGTCCACACAAATTATTCCCCTTTAGCCTCACATATGTTATGTAAAGCACAGCATGCCACAATAATCAGAACAATGCTGGCATCCAGACAGGTCTGGGGGCTTCGCCAATGTGCTTTCAAATGCCCAAAGGCACATTCCACCACCATTATGTAGCTATTCAGCCTGTAGTTGAATTCCCTTTTTCTTGGATTGGCAATTTTGGGGTAAGGCTCCATGAACCACAGTATGAATAGATATGAAGAGTTCCCTAAAATCAGTGTTGGCACTGAACCACTGTACATAGTCTCACCTCATTTGGGGGGGAATAAATTCCCTTCTTTTCCTCTGCAGCACAACCTCAATCTCCTGAGCACTCTGACATCATGGACTTTCTTGTATGCCTAATGTGGCCATGAACTGACCCCTACGGTTCTCATAGCCTTGGAGAACCGGTGAATAGTAGCCTTTGTGGTTCAAGCATTTACCAGCCCCTTTAAGAGGGCAAAATTTAGGGAAGTGTGTTCCATCGATAACCCCCCGCACAGTTCAGAAAATCCCTACGAAAACCCAACATAATTTTAAGAACTTGGATAATGGCCCCCACCTGTGGGTGGATCTCAGTTCTAATAGCCTGATAAACCTGTACAACCATCGCTCCATCAGTTGACTTCCCAACCCCAAACTGGTTGGCAATTGTTGGGTAATGATGAGGTATTGCCAGTTTCCAAAGGGCAATAGCTATCCACTTCTGTACTGGTACGGATTTCTGAAATTGAGTGGTGTGATGCTGGAGGGTTGGTATTGTAATTGAAGAGGTCCTGACCCAAAGGAGTTGTGAGGGAGTCACAAGGCTATTGTAGAAGTGGTGTTTCAGTGCTGCTACCCTACAGAGCTGGATCACTGGAGAGCAGCAGCTGCTGACCAGGAGCTCATCTCTATAGGCAGAGCCACTACCAGCAGCAGCCATGAAGAAGTGAGGATGGGATGGGATGGTATTGCCACCCTGACTTCTGCTCTGCGCCCTGCAGAGCTGGGCCCTCAGCAGCCGCCACTCTCCAGCCACCCAGCTCTTCAGGCAGCAGTGCAGAAGCAAAGGTTGAAAATACTAAACCAGGCCATTCTCACTTCTGTTCTGCTGCTGGCGGTGGCTCTGCCTTCAGAGCTGAGTTCCCGACCAGCAGCTGCCACTCTCTAGCTGTCCAGCTCCAAAGGCAGCATCACCGCCAGCAACAGTGCAGGAGTAGTAGTACTGCAACCCCCCTACAGTAAACTTGCAGCTCCCCCACTCTCCAAACCCTTCTTTTTGGATCAGGACCTCTACAATTACAACACCATCAAATTTCATGGTTAAATAGCTGAAATGAAATCTACGATTTTTAAAATCCTATGTGCCTTGAATTTGGTGAGGCCCTAAATATGAGGGCGTACAGTACATCTGAGGAAGGGCCCAACTGACCACCAGATTGGGTCTTACGAGAGGAAGCTTAATAGCATGCAATACAGTATAGCTTGTGTCTGTTTAATTATAGCTTCCTCTGCGCCTCTGCACTGGTTAACATTTCTGCCTGCAAGCAGAACCCCTTCTTTTCTTATGTTAGTCCATTGTTGCAAGGATTCCCTAGGACTGGAGGAGACCTTTGGTTCTGTGACTTATGCTAGGTCTATAGCTGTTAATGTCTTTAGCTGTTATTGTAATGGAGGCCTGCAGCTCTCATATTCATGTCAGTTATCATCAAGGGCTGATCAATAATTTACTTGAATGTATCGTAAAAGTTCACCATCCCTGGTGAATCCCTACTGTACATTATTGATAGTTTAGCGAATTCCTTGAGACAACAAATGTTTTCTAACATCCTGAGTACTGCTAATTTATCTTCCAAGACTGTTATTAACTGCTTAAAATATTCAAAGCTTAAAGATTAATTTTGCTTGTTAGTAGTAATTCCACCTGGTAGTTGTAACTATTTTGGCAGCATTAAATGCCAAGTGCTGCACTTTCACTGTTCTTGGTCTATGTAGTGCATTGCAGTATATTAAGCCTAATTTAGACCTGTCAAATTAGAACAGTGAAGGAGCAGGCTTTTGCATATTAATGGCACAAACATTTTTTTGCTCTGCTGCAGGAAGAGGGATGATTCAACACAGGAAAATACTTCAATATCATTATATCACTAAGAGTTTCTTAAACATGCAAAATTATTTTAGGAAACAAAATATGCATCTCTTACCATCAGGTACCAATAACTTCATTTTTCTCAATTTGTTAATATTTTTATTGTAAATCACATGCATTAACATATCATTTCTACTACAATATTATCAGCATTAATGCTGGTACATTCCACTTACACAAAAATGATCTCCAGAGATAGTAGCATTTGCCTGAAAATCTCTTTATGGCAGGTGAGGATTCAGTCCTGCTGGAGATTCATATCCCCCTCCCCCAGATATTAGGAACATGGGAAGGGCTTTCTAGAGAGAGGGATTAGCCTTACCTTGAGGCAAAACTTAGTTGGCCGCCTCAGGTGCCAGAATCGGTGGGGGTGGGGGGAGCTCTAGGACCCAGAGTGTAGAAAATTGTGTCTGTTACTAGTGCACATGTATTCTTTCTGCTCTAGATGCACAGAGATGGTGGAATGCTTGACTGAGGAAGAAGGGCACAAGAGACCTTTCAAAGTTTTGGCCCAAGCGAAGTGGAATGGGGGCATCCTTTGAGCTCCCCGCCTCAGGTGCCAAAATGTGGCCTGGCCCTGAAGAGAGAGAATAGCAGGTTTGGGCTGAGCACTCCTCAGAGAAGAATTCCCAAGGCAGCTAAACTTGTGGTGGAGGCTTGGACTAGATTTTGTGCTGTCTCGTTCGGAGATCTTTACATGAATAAAGCCAAACCCCAACAAGGGGTAAGTTCGTAATCTGTTACAGCTTATATGGATGCATTTTGGAACCACTGCTCAAACAATACTTGACACTATCCCAAGTTGTATACATAATATGGCAGTTGTGCCGTATTTGTTGTTTCATCTTGTTGGTTTCACATCCCAACACTTGGAGTATTTTACCACTACTCTAAACTGGTTCATCATTTTGTGAGGAAACTACTGTACCTTCCCCACCCACATAAAATATTGTCATTCTCAAGATCTCAAAGTGTAGGATACGCTACAAAATGAGGAATTTGTAGCTATTCCACATGCAAAATCCCCACTGTCAATGGGAATTTTTGTCCTGTGATGCAATGTAAGTGGCCTCAATATTTTTACAGCATAACCGTTAACTCTGTGGTCTCTACACAGTCTTTAATTACAGATATTTTCAATTGCTTGTAAAAAAAACAAAATAAAAAACACCAACTTTTGCATACCCTGGTAATAAAAAGTGCAAATAATTTGAACTACTGAGGTATATGACAGCACTGTCAGCTCTGCTTTAATCTGTTAAAAGGTAAAGAAGTCAAAGGAAAAGATATTTTAAAACATATTATATTTGGCTTCATAACTTTTTTTTAAACGTTGCAACAGATGAATTACACACAACCTGACAATTCTTAGGAGGACACACATGAGAACTGAAAGAAAAGAAACCTTATTTTTTATATTGGAAATCTATATATTGTTGAAATATTGTTGAATTGAAATATATTGTTATCTGATCCAAATTTTCATAGACTAGGGCTTGGAGTTCCAATTACCTCCTTTAGGCCGATATCTGTGGATAAAGACAACTCATCTCCAGTCAAAATCATCTAAAATATCAAGGTACCCTTTGTAGTGTGAAGTTTGATTTGGAAGAAATTCAAGATAGCACACAGGGAATAAAATTCACATCTAGCAGCCTGGATCAGTATCATTAAAGCTCAATAATCTATTCCTAGGTAGTTAAATCACAAATAATCTGAATGAGAATCTCTTCAGATTTAAAGTGTGATAAGACTATGTCTTCAGCAGAAATACATACACACTCTTTCTCTCTCTCTCTCACACACACACACACACTCACTCAAAAATATTTAGAATTTCAGTGATCAGGAGCTGGATCTGATTTATCTTGTGTAGCACTTTATGGATTTTTACCCTTACTATATTTCAAAAATTCATAAGGGACAGCCAAAAAAAACCCAGAAAGACAAGCTGATTTGATGACTATAGTTCAACTTCAATGAAGTTGAATTCTTCTAACAAAGAAGAATTTGCTCTTCTCATGTTTGGGTATTCTCTAGGATTACCAAAAGGATTAAGAAAGCTTCACTAGAGGAGAGAAGCAGAAAGACTGAGAATACGTTACATTAATGATGAACTACATTTGAATGTATACTCAAGAAAGCAAATAAGCCCTCTCTGATTATCAGTGCAGATGGTTAGATGAAAGTATCAGAAAGATTTCACTTCCTCGGGCATATTGAAAGAAACAAGAAAAAAAAAGAAGACGCACCGTTCGAGCCAAACTTTGCTGATAACTGGTGCCTTTCTGCAGACGAAGCTGAATGGAGGTGGTTGCCTTGCGAAGACTCTCATGACTACCCAAAGCACGATCACTGCAATTTGGAAGGTGGTAGGGAAGGAGGGAGAGAAAGAGAAAACAAAATTACTACTTCCCAGCTCCTTTTCTTCCTCACAGTTTCCACCTGGCTCCAGCAACCCACGTTAAGCATTGAACACAAGGTTTTATTACACGAACACAGTGTATTGCATCTATAAAGGATTGTGAAGTTTTTGACCATGACTTGTTTTTAAGAGCTGGATGGAAAAAGATTAATAGAATCATCAGTAGGGTTGAAGCTCTGATTTAAAACATGCAAGTTCTGTAAAAGAATGACAATGAAGAAAGATGGAAATAAAAAGATCTTTCCAGGCTCAAAGCCATACACTCTCTTTAGAATCTGTTTGTACTTAGACCTCAAATTACTATGGGTTATATTCAAAGCATCTAGGCCATAGAGTATTATTATTTTATAATAGAGCCTAGAAGCCCAAGTAATGGATCAGGATCCCACTGTGCTAGGCACTGTACAAATAGAATTAAAAATGGCTCCTGCCCCAAGACGTTTGCAATCTAGGACAAGAGGCAACAGATGGTAAGGATGTAAAGGGGGTTAATGAGGAAAAAAATAAGACTATATTGGCCAACACAATAGACAATAGACAATTTGCATTATTTCTATGCCTTGATACATAACTAAATAAAACATACTGGATGAAAAAAGTGTAGCTGTATTTAATTGGTTTTTAGAGGCTGGGTGGAAAAGAGAATCTATATTTGCAAATCATAGATGTAAATGAGTCTGGGGCCTGATCCTCACAAGTTCCAAAGCTCAAATTGTGCAGCTGACAAGGGGAAGGCTAAGGTGGCTGTAAGTCAATTTTTGATCTCCTCTAATCATATGGCCAGCCAGCCACAGCGCTATTCTACCTTACATCAACTCGAATGTTTCACTAGGGACTGGTCTGGTCTAGGGACTTAGAGTGCTCCAAATATCTTCATGCTAGCAGGGGGATTCCCCTTGTCAGGAGAATCCTCGCTCCTCCTGTGCTTCATTAGAGTAACTTTCAGTCTTTTTAGCATTGTCGGATCAACGCAAAGGAGACTTCCCCTGGGCTGAGAGTTTGGCCCGGTATTTCTAATATGGAGTTAGCCTGTGAAACAATGTTATCATTTAAAAAAAAAAAGGTGAAAAAATGAACCAGTAATTCCAAGTTAAAAGCCAGAGCATTTCTTCAAATAATAAAAGAAAAAAAAAAAAACACCACACAAAAAACCCAGGCTCAATGGCATTGATTTTCTTCAGTGACAGATTTATTATTGGAACACGTTAACATATACCATCAGTTACATCTCCAGTACATGTTCCATCAGGTTCATGTTGCCTCACTCAGGTTCCTGGACATGAAAGCAAGAAGAATGGATTGATATTTATATTGCTTTTCAGCATGGAAAGTTGTTCCAGAGCTCTCTGGGTCAAGTAGGAGAATGAGGTTTGTAGCGCACATCCCCACTTCTGGAGTGCCCTCTCATGCCTGGAGAGAGCATTGCAGAGGACTTGTCTGCCCCTTGTGGCCACTTCCTTGGCTGCAATGGCCAGTCCTTGCCCCTTATCTTTTCCCCACTCCCTCTCTGGATTTTCTGTGGCTTGGCCCTGCAGCTAAGTCATATAATAGTTCACTCCCTGTCCAAAACAACAAAAAGTCCAACTTAAAGTCTAAATCAAACACCCAAATCACTAGTTCTGCTGCCCCCCTCAGACTCCACTGCTTCTTGGCCCCTTCAGAGCTTCTCTCCTCTTACTTCTTCCCATGAGGATTCTCCTACTGCTTCCTTTCACCATGGACTTCAGCAGTTTACTTCTGGGGATCCTCCTGCCCCTATCTTAGGCCTCCCTCACAGGAGTTTACTCTACTCCTTGTGGGTCTCTCTCTCTCTTGTTGCAGGCCCTAACTCTAAGCTCTTCTACCCAGGAGCTCCTCTAATCTCAGGGAGTATGTCAGCCTCTTCCCAGAGGGGCACTCCCCTTCTTCCTCCCTCCAAACTCTTTCCCATTCTGCTGAGTTCCCAGCTCTATTTATGGAGTCCTCTGCCAGTTTCACCACCACAGCTGGAGTTAGTCTTTTTAATTAAGCCCTTATTACACCCAGCTGGGGTCACTAATTAGCCCTATGTTGCCAGCTCATCAGTGAGGCTAAGGGGTAGCTGCTAAACTACGGACAAAGCTAAACCTGGCTTGCCTTAAAGGGCCAGCCATCCCATGACAAAGTTCTGTTCAGATTTACCAACCATCAGGGAACGCATAAATTCAGATGGAAAGTGGGTGTATCCAGATCTAAGAGAGTTCTGTTGGGAGGGGCTTAAATCAGATTTATTAGGTTTAATCCCCAAAACACCAGATCTATGACAGAAATAGGGGTTTTAGAATGTGCACATAGCAGGAGCTATTGTATCTCACAATAGTTCCTGCTATGGAGGTGTCTAAGAGAAAATAAAGGTTAATTTTAAATCATTAAATATAGGTTAACTTTAAATCATTAACTAGCATGGTACATGGCTGTCAGAGATAATTACAAATGATTCAAACTTCTGGGGATCTCTGATTTCTATGAGTAAATGCTCTACATCTATCCCACAGAGTAATCAGGAAAAACACAAGCTCTCTATTTCCAGACACAAAAGGTAAAATTGCACAAATGGCATTTTGTGACACATACATTGAAGGTCACAGAAGGAGAAACCTATTTCCATCTGATGGAATAAATACCTAGGCCAAGGTCCTTTGACAGTGCCTCCGCACATTTGCAAGATTCCTTAATGTTTAAGGCTTATGGTACAGATTTAGAAGAAAGTTAGAGTGCAAAACCACTAGCTACCACATTGAAATAATAAAATATCTGTACTGCTGTCATCAGCCCCCCACCCTCCCCTCCCCAGTCCCTTTACTGCCTCTTGCTCTCTTTCCACACAATGTTCAAATTCCTCATCCTCACCGCTGGGGTTCTGCATGGCTGTACCTGCTCCTACATCTCTCCTGTCACTTCCCATCAAGCCCTGATGCTCTGCCCATGCGTCTTGCCTCACTGCTCCTTTGTCACCATCTACTCTCACCTTCATCATCCCTTTACCAGCCCCAAGTCTGTAATGACAGTCCTTTTCTTATAGGCCACATCCTCATACTCCTCCTTCAAATACCTTCACACCCACTTTTCACTTGTATTCCACCACTGACTTCTGCACCTCCCCCCTTGCCCTACCCTCACTCTATATTATGACTAGTGGAACAATTGGAAAAATTATACATGACTTTTACAAATCTTGAATCTCTTGACCATGTTCCTATAATTTTCTAGTTTTCCTTTCTGCAGATATTAGTGTGAATGGATTTTATTTTGCACAAATGTTTGGAGAGGAGCCTTTTATTCATGCAGATATTGGGGCATGAATGAACAGATGGAGTGGGTTAATGACTTTTGAGGAAAACATAATCAAGTCAGAAATCTAGTTTAGGTCTAAGAAAAAAATAGATGTAGTGGTCCATAAAATAGATGTAGTAGTATCCAGAGCCTCTTTGTCACAAGTTTATCATGGACTGGCAGAATCTATCAATGGCCCAATCCTGAAGCAGCATAAAGGGGCTGCAGCACCCCACAAAACCTGGCCCTCTGTGCATCTGTTACCCCACCTATAAAATGGACTTAAAAATTCAACAGTCATCTTAAAGGGGTGTCATGGGGATTAGTTAGTATTTTTATACAGTGCTTTTAATGATATAAGCAGTATAACAGTATTATAAACACGACACATTCTGGAAAATCCCCTTTCACCTTATTTGTATTACAGTACTACCTACAGACTTTAACTGGGATTGGGGGTCCCAATTTGTGAGGCATTGTACAAACATAAAATGAGACACTGCCAGACAGAGAGGAAAGAGTCACAAACAAGTGAAGTGACTTGCCCAAGGTGACAGAGAAGGCCAGAAATAGACGCCAGGTCTCCTGACTCCCAATTCAGTGTCCCCAGCAACACCATTCATTTCCAAGCATATAAAATTCTTTCCGTGTTACTTCTGAATTTTTAGGCAGTCTCTTAAATTTTATTTTTTTAAAAAACAAAACCTCACTGGAGCAACCTCACTATATGAGAAGGTTAATTTACAGTGACAAGAGAAAATGGTGGCTTATTTTTATGAAGAACATATTCACCCCAAAATGCAGATTTCTAATGATCCCAATCTACATAAATATACCTCTGCCCTTTCTGTAATTAATAGTTTAAACTTTACTTGAAAGAAAAACCAGTTTCTATTCAGGCCTTGATTCTCAAGGGCTGGTATTAACAAGGCCAAAAAAAAAAAAGTGTCATAAGTAAGGTCAAAAGCAAGTACGAGAGTGCAAATTATAGACCAGAAATGCTCATTTCTATTCTACATTTCTACGCTGGACGTCAGGCCATGCCCCCCCACGGCTTGCCGCCCCTGGCACGTTCCTGGAGCGCTGTTGCCCGGAGCCAGCCCTGTATATGAGAATGAAGAGGGAATTCAGCAATATACCAAAGGCAAACTAAAACCCTCCTGCTTTCAAAACACAGGAAACATTAAAGTAACATTTATAAAAAGTGCAGGACTATGTTCATTTGCTGGTTGTGCATTGCCGTTGGTTCTTCTTACTGACATCAGCCAGATCAATAAACAAACATCTTTTTATAGAGCAATCTGGTATGTTTTACTAGGCACTTTGGAATGCCCTGAGCAAGTGGCCTGTAGCATAAGAGGCAGAAAGTTTGCAAGGAAGATTGATTCATTACTGGCACATAACAAGAGCTGCTTTGGGTTTGCTGTTGGCAGTGAGAGTCATGAATTATTCAACACAAGCTGCTCAACCCCCAACATAATTTATTTTTATATGGCATCTTTCATAAAGGACATCATAAAACCACTTTGCAGAAGCATCCATTCACAAGCTAAAGAGGAAAAAAAAAAGCAAAGGACAGTCTGAAGGGAAGATTTAAACAAAAGGGGATAATACAGGTGGTTTGGACAGGGAAGATCTTTAGCTAGCAGAGATGGACAGAGCAAGAAATAAAAAGGTAGAAACAAAGAAGAGGCCACGTTTGACGGAATGAATTGAACAGGTAGGTAGGAGATTTAGATTATGTCTACAGGTGAGCTGGAAGGTGCAATGCAGAGTTAGCACTGATAGATTTAGCATGCAAAAAATAGTGTAGCTGAAGTGGTGGGATCAAGCTAGGTAACCAGAGTACAATCCTGACCATAGGCAGATATGTGGGCAGGTAGCCCTTCCTGCTTCTTAGGCCATCGTGGATGCACTTCTATTTTTTAGTGATCTAGCTCAATCAGACCACACACTTGTATATCTACTCCAGCTGAAAATTACACATTGCAGGTCCAAGATACACATACTTTTAGAAAGGGAAGGTAGATTGAGTCTAAGCAGAGTTTTGAAAACCAGAAGAACAAAAGTGAATAGTATTTGGAAATGTACAGGAAAGTTAGTGAATGCAGAATAGTACTTCCCACTTCTTTGAACTGAAGAGGCCTTGGCTCTAGACACACAGGTGCTGACTTCATTTTCCCTGGAGGTGCTCTATTCCTGCTCCGCCACAGCGCCGCCCCCACTCTATCCCTTCTCCCAAGGCTCCACCCTGCCCCACCTCTTTCTGAGCGTGCATCCCCTCCACTGAGCGTGCAGTGCCCTTGCTCTGCACCCTCCTCCCAGCACCTCTTGCCTGCCGCTGAACAGCTGATTGTGATAGGCAGAAGGTGCTGGGGGGAGGAGCTGATCAGTAGGGCCCCTGGTGGGTGCTGAGCGCTCAAATATAAGGAAAAAAATTGCATAGCTTGTGTCAGCTCACAATTTATGACCTGGGGAGATTTAAGTTAAAGACCGGAAATGAAGCATAGATTCAAATCAGAATTTCACCAATTACCTAGGGGATGAACCAAAATCCTCAGTATAAAATTCCCTGAACTTTTGGGGAACATCAGTAGATAATGGACACACACAAAGGAGGGGGAATAATAAACTGTTCTATCTTCATTTATTTGCCAATGCCATGTGCCATGCTATTCCTAGCTAACACACTAGTATGTATTCTCTCTTTCCCCCAAACACTTCCATTCACTTAAAGTTAATTGATTCTGGGCATCATCAAGTATTTCCGATTCTGCTACAGGGGGAATCAGCTGCTCTATAATACTGTTCAATCTGATAACAAATGGAAGCCTCTTAAAGAACTTCATGATGCCATCTGGCTCCCTAACACCAAAGTGTAAGGCAAAATCATTATTTGAACTCTTTTGTGCTTTGGCTTTATGTTCAGGTTCTACTGAACTGTAATGACAAAGAAAGAAACAGCAGCACTCAATTCTCTTTACTGCTACAAGATTTCCGTGATAACTGTTAATGAGGTCAACTGACAACTCTGAGACCACCTATTATAGAAAACTCAAGCAAAACTCCTCACCATAATTCACCCAGGAATTTAAGTGTATTGTCAAATCCTTCCCCAAACAACTCCAAGAGAAACTCTACAACCTCTTTCCCCCATGAACCCACTCAGGGACCTTCTACATGCTTTCCAAGATACACAAACAAGGCAACCCAAGTAAACTTATCATATCTGGCCTTGGGACTCTTCCTGAAGGAATATCAGGACTCATAAAAAACATCCTCAAAGGGCCACTCACTGCACAAAGGGCTTGCTTCCTCCAGGACACAACTGACATCCTGCAGACACTGAGCAACTTTTACAATGCCCCTCAGAATATCATCCATTTCACCTTCCTATTCACCAGCATTCCTCACAATGATGGCATAGCTACCCACCTCAAGTATCTAAAAGACAACACTCAGATATCCACCCCAAATGTTATTTTTGCATTCTCACCCATAGCTATTTTACATTCAACAACAAGCAAACACTTTGCTCAAACTATGGGAACAGTTACAAGTACTAAGATGGCTCCTCAACATGCCAACCTCTTTACAGGCCACATCAAAGAAGAATTTTTGGATGAGGGCACCTCTGAAAAAGAAAAGAAAAGAAAAGATATACCCAAGATACATCAATGATATTTTCGCCTCTGGTCAGATGACCTAAATGCCATTATATCTTTCCACCACAACTTCAACCCTTCCCCCTCCAATCCACCAAACTTTCTCTAGGACACTTCTGTGCCAGCATCAACTTTCTGGACATCAGCTTCATCAAGGGAATGCTATAGACAACTGTATCCAAGAAACCCAGAGATCACCACACTTACCTTCACAGGTCCAGTAACCACACCAAATACACAATGAAATCTATTATCTACAACCAGGCACTCAGATATCTCAGAATATGCTCCAAGGAGAAAATACAGGATATATACTTTAGCATACTTAAAACTAACTTCCCCAAACAAGGACACTCCACCAGAGAAGTAGATAGCATTGTTGAATGGGCCACCCAAAACCTCATAGAATATCAGGGTTGGAAGGGACCTCAGGAGATCATCTTGTCCAACCCCTGCTCAAAGCAGGGCCAATCCTCAATCAAATCAACCAACAGATTTTTGCCCCATATCCCTAAATGGCCCCCTCGAGGACTGAGCTCACAACCCTGGGTTTAGCAGGCCGATACTCAAACCACTAAGCTATCCCTCCCCTCCTTGAAAGATCTTGTTTCAATACAGGAAAAAAACCTTCCAACCACATACCCCTACTTGTCCCTTGCCACCCCACAGTGGAACCCTTATGGGATATCATCAAACAGTTGCTACCCATACTTTGTGGGGACCATTTTCTGAAATAAATCTTTCCTGCCCTCCCCCGCTTTTCTGGCCTTCAAACAACCTTACCAAGTTCACCATCAGAATCAAGCTCTCCACAGACCAGGACACATCAAAGTGGCACTAAACCTTGCCATAAAAATAGCTGCAAACCCTGCAAGCGTATCTCCACTGCTATAATGTTCAATAACCCCCCACAATACACCTTTCAAGATCCATGAATCCTATCAACACAAGGTGTACCTCATCCAGTGAACTAAATGCCCCCAATAACAACTATGTGAGTGAAATGAGACAATTACTATGCTCTCGAATGAATTCACACAGAAAAATAAAGACAAAACACACCTACCACCTGCATAAGACCTTCAAAAGACAGACATGGGAGCTTAAATTCACAACTTTGGTAGACCCTAAAAAGCATGGTCTTAATAAAGATATATATTTATGGCTTATTACAACAATCTATAGCCCACTAAGCCCCCTCTTCCTCTTTTTTTCTTTTTGTGCAGATCAGTTAATGGGCCACTTCATCTTGAATGGTCTCTTAAGAGTGTGTGTTAACTATTTATGCTATACAATCTGGGCTGCCTTATATTTAGCTGTGACTCTCTAAATACCTTTCCCAGATTCAAAGAAGAGGTCTGTGTAGCTCAGTGGTTTTCAACCTGTAGTCCATGGATCCCTGGGGGTCCACAGACTATGTCTAAGATTCCAAAGGGGTCCGTACCTCTAATCAAAATCTTTTAGGGATCCACAAAAGCAAAAAAGGTTGAAAACCATTGATGTAGCTCAACAGCTTGCTTTTTTCATGAACAGAAGTTGGTCCAATAAAATATATTCCCTGGTCCACTTTGTTTCTCCAATATCCTGGGACTAACACAGCTACAAAGAGCACTGCAAAGATGACTGGGAGAGTTTATTCTGGAACTGATGTAAAATCAGAAGTACTCATGCAAAATTTGTCTTAGAATACACATCTATATTAACAACAAAAGGGCGTGGGGAAAGAGCAGCTCAGTCAGAGACATCTCAGATACAGAGCCAAACTCAAGTAACTCCACAGGCTTCACAGTAAGTTGCCCTAGTGATAAGTTTGTCCTAGACAGGGATGAAAGTAAAATTTCTCTTTTACCGAATGGGCAGGGCCTCTGACGGAAGGGGTGGGATTGGGGATCAGTGTCCACCTGCCAGCCCACAAGGGGCTTCAGCCCCAGGGTAGCTGCTTCTTTTGTGCCCCCTCTCCCCTCTGTCAGCAGCCCTGCCAGTAGTAACCCGGCCAGTGGGTGGGGCACAAAAAGAGCAGGGATGTTAAAGCACTGCCACAGCAGCACTTTAAAGTAAGGTTGTACAGGCCGGTACATGCAACCACTTTTTACCAGTACACCATACCGGCCCGTACCACTTTACTTTCACCTCTGGGCCTAGGGTTTCAAGATCTCATTTAGTGGATACTCATGATGATCAGGAAGAGCCAGGAAAAAGAGGACAATGAAAGCACAGCATAGCATAGAATTACAGCAGTTGAGACCAGAGCTGCAGCTCAATGCCTTTTTCACTATGCTGAAGGAGCAAAGCGAGCAGTTGAGAACATTATTGACCTTGTTTCGCTGCTAATGAGACGTGCAGAGACTCTGCAAGTGCAGGAATTTAGCGGTTCCCTATTGATGAGTTCTTCCAGAAGTGAAAATAAACTGTTTAGAACATACTGTACGCAGTATTGACACACAGTGAGCTCATCCTCAGTACAATTACTTGTTATTTTTTAATTAGCAATGAATTTAAAATGAGAAAGAGCTCCCCCCGCTCCTTCCCAACAAGCCCCGTCTCTCTTATGCAACAGAGTGATCAAGTAATAGAGGGAATGGGCTTGATTTGCCTCTCACTTGTTCCAGTTTTACACCAGTGTAACAATACTTTCTTGTTTTATGTGCGTGTAAGCAATTGGAGATTCAAGCACAGTAAGGTCTAAATGACCAAACCCTACACCCTGAGTTGCAAAATATAAATTATATGAAATCAGTTACTAGTAACTTCTATAGGTTTCTCCTTCACAACTACAGTACATGTGTAGATCATCATCCAACTTCAAACAGTTTCTAAGTTCAATAGTAATACCCAAAAAGGCCTCTTTCTGCCATGTATGTTCTTTCTTCGCAACCTGACATTTAGCATCAGCTGGGAAGAACGGGCCCACAACATTTTGGCACCTGAGGTGAGGTGCTCAAATGACTCCCCCTTGCCCTCTCGCTTGGGCCAAAACTTTGAAAGATCTCAATTCTGTCTTTTTCCTGTTCTACTCCTTACACGGTACTGTTCTGCTACCTACCCCAATGAAGGAGAACTAACAACTTAAAATGCCTTGTTCAAAAATTTAAATAATACTTAACTTTCAAACGTCCGAACAGCAAATGCATAGTAAACACTGGCATTTTTATTTGTTTGCATAATCAAAGTTGTACTTTCCGAGTCTTCTTAGTTGCAAAAATTTGAACTGCTTCCTGAAGGTTCATAGTTTGAACCAGCTCATGCTCTATTGAGATAGCTACAAGGCCGAACAGCCTCTGCTGTGTCACTGTGAGGCACAGATATATTTTTATTAACTTCAGCTTGGAGAAACTGCATTCTCCACTGGTAACTGTTACAGGAAGTGTTAGAAGTATGCGCAGAGCAATAAAAGCATTTGGAAAGAGAGTGATCATCTTATTTGTGCACATATATTCCAGAACAGCCTTTGGAGTTGATCCTGCTGAAATGTATCTTCAAAAGGCTTTCAGTTCATCACCTAAATCACTCACATCAATATCGCGCATGTCATCATGTGTCAACGCTATCTCTACTGCCCTGCATTGCTGATGTAGGTCTTCTTCTGGTATAGTGAGGAGTTTTGGAATATCATGCAACATCCCAAATATACTGCTGTGTTCCTTGAGCTGCATGAAATGTTCTTCAACTGACTGTATTGCACAATCTAGCAACCAGTTAAAGAATTCAACTTTGAATTGTTGTTTGGGGTCTCTTATGGGATTATCCCGTGCCTCATAATCAAAATGTCATCTTCAGTGACTCTTGTATTCTTGAATTGGTAGGAAAATAGCTTCAGCGTGAAGTTCCTCTGTCAACTTCTGTGCATTCTTCAGAACATTTTGAAATCCCTCATCTGACCAGTAAGACTGCAGGTATGACTTTGCTTTGTCTAGTTGTTCCATTGCTCCAGATACGTCAAGATCAACATCTTGGAGTCTCTTGCTTTCAACATTTATTTCAAACAATATGTCATGCCACAACACTAAGCAACACAGAAATTTGATGTTATGTATGTTTCTGGTGATTCCATTTCCCGCTGCCACTGTTCTCCCACGAACAGTTCCTATGATAGCATCATCTATCTTCCCAATTTGGTGTCTATTGCCTCCACTCGACTTTCCCATCATGTGGCACTCAGTGGTTACAGTGTCAGAGCGGATGTTCCCAGATGTTGCTTCAAAATTTGCCACCGATGAACTGATGCAGTGAAAAATACATAGATGCTTTGAATTACATTAAAAAATTCTGCAGCCTCACTAGAAGCTGATGCTGCATCACTAACCACCAAGTTCAATGAATTATAACCACATGGGACAAAAAAAGCACAAGGGTTTAACACTTGGATCCGTGTCAGCACTCCTTTGTTCTTTCTTCTGATGTTGTCACCATGTCTGTAGCCCTGACCTCTCATGTCTGCTATCACAATTTCTGTATCTTCCAGCTTTTTAAGAATCACATTTGTCATACCAGCTCCTATAGTATCATCAATGTTAATAAATTCTAGAAAATGCTGTCGGACAGCCACCATTGCAGGGACATTGTCCCATTAGGCAGCTTTTCATAATCATATTTCCCATATATTCTCTGGTGTACCACTTTGAAGAGCTGCACAAACAATTAACTCATCCTCATAATGTGCCTGCAATAAGAAGTTGGTAATGTTGTCCCCATTGTATGGATGGAGAAACTGAGACAGCTCAGCCCAACACAACCTTGGCATTAGAAAAAAAGAGATACTGATGAAGAAACAAAGGCAGACAGAAATAACTGGTGAAAGGCCATGCGGGAAGTAAATAGAAAAGCTTAGATTCAAGTTCAGGAGTACCTAGCTCCCTGCCCCTCGCTTATTTCTCTAGACCACATTCCCTTCTCAGTACCTCACAGTATAAGCACAATTTGAGATAGGCATGAACTAAACTCCATAGTTCAAATACCTTCCAAGACTCGAGGATGGTGGGATCTAAGATTTGTGACGTGACCATCACTTTTGCATTTCTCCCTTTGGATCTGCTTTGTTTACAAATGTGGTATATCAGTATTCAGGTGCATAGCTTATATAATCTAATACATAATCAATACCATCTTTTAATGTGATACTTACCTTTGCAAAAATTCATCAGACCCATAAACACTTAGAAAACACTCTTCCTGTGCTGGATATTGATTTGTGGAATGGAGAATCTCTACAATTAAGTTGTGGACAATACAGCTAGCTGTAAACAAAGATAAGAAGAAAAATTAATAGCAGCTTGGTAGAGAGAGTTGCTGGCTATATTGTTGAGCAGAGAAAATGGGAATTACAACGTGACTGCTAACTTCTGCTGCAGTGTAGCTCTATCTAGAGGAATTTGAATGAACCACACCTTATTTAATTTTTTTTTTTCTGGTTTCACATGCTCTGAGGAGGATTGGCTTGTCATTCATACAACCCTAGCAAGTCATTAAACTCACCCTGGTTTTGAATTAAACAGGAGAGTCTGTCAGGAATATAGAATTATAAACTTATTAATTCTGAATCTGATGGCAGAACCCAAAAGCTAGTTATTCAACTAAAATCTACAAACTCAGTTTTCCCCTACTGAAATTGTGCGTACTTTTCTCAAATGTGACTATAACCTAAAAAAGAGGGCTGTGCACCTACACAAGATCCAAGGATATTGCAGAGATTTGTTTGTCACTGCAACCAGCCATGTCCATTTCATATAGCCATATGCAATAGCAGCTGGGCAGAGCAATGATATGAAGATTTGTGCAATTAGCCCATAATAAATCTACTCTAATAGTTACATTCCTCCATAAAACCCTGCTCCAAATTCTTAGAAAATTTCTGTGATGGAAAGTGGCCTCTCTTTCTCCTTCGCCCCAATTTTTGAGGTTAAAAATAAAAGTGGCCAGATTCACATTTATGCGCTGGCTGCTTTGTACTGCTTTAGTGATACATGACAGCTGTGAGCCTGGCTTAACCAAACCATTAAACTAAAGTAGCACAAAAAAGCCAGATCATATTGGTGAATCTGGAACACAAATATTTAAGACACTTACATTTAGATCAAGCCAATAAATGCCGATTATTTTGCATGCAAAAACTGACATTTTCTTTTATATTTCTCATTAAAAAAACAACAATTGGCAGTTTCAATCTCCCCTCCATCTTCCAAAAAACTTAACTTGGAATGGTACCAAGTACCTCACAATATGACAAAAAAAGTTTGTGTATTTTAGTAGAACTGAAGAAACCCAAAGAACTTACCAGATGGTGTAAGATGCAGTGGAGGAGATGAAAAGTTTGTCAAAATGCTAACTTTGAATTTTGATTTACAAAGGATCTCATCTGATAAGGTTGTTGTGACAGTCCAAATCTTCCCAGCATTTGTCTTCAAATCAAAAGCAGGATATGCATCTCTGATTCTGGAGAGAACATATGATAAGTTTATATATTTCAGCTCTATGGTCACTTGAGACAAAACTATCACAATATGCCAAAAACAACGGTATAGTTAGATATTAATAAAAGCATTTATATGCTGATGAAGGATATATTGACGCTATGAACAAATTTACTTCTGTCAGACATCTCAGTGAGATAACTACTGCCTATTTCATGTTTAATTAAATAAGAGGACCACTGGTAAAATCTCCATTGATTACAGTATGCAATATTATGAACAGAATCACTGCGTGGGTCTGATCCTAATCCCACTAAAGTCAAAGGGAGTTTAGCCAGAGACTTCACTATATTGTGATCAAAATAATTACACAATGGTGCAATGAGTGTATTCTGTTAAACTCAGTAAACCCATTTATTCATGTCTGATTAATGGTGACATTATGGCAGAATTTCAAGCATTCAGCAAGGTGACCTTCCAGTGATTTGCGACACACCATTCATCCATCTCCTCACTTGTTGCCATCTACTATGATTCCCTCCCCACCCTTCCATTTCTGTACCTAATGGGACCAAAGTACATACATTAGTGACTGATTTCTGACATCAGGGTTCACTTTTCTCTAACAATAATTCTAATATAGAAAAAAAGATGAATGCCTATCTGCAGGATATGCAAGAGTCTCTTCACTGGCACCACATTTCAAAAACTGCAATTTTCTTCTTATCAGCAGCATTAACTTCTCAAGATTCACATCTATAAATCACTCTGGAAAAAAATTAGGCTTTTTATGAGTCACGTCTTCACACATTTTGAGATGCTGTGGTTTTTCCAGTTTCTTAAGAGAGACCATAACTGAGTGAGCCTTCCCTAGTCTTTTACTGATTTCCTTAGAACAGCACCCTTTGTTGGATATATATGATCCCAGACAATTGAATTCATCTACTGTCTCTACAGTTTGACTGTTAATCCTGATGCCCACTTGCATCTCCTTTTTGTTAATCATGTCAAGGTATGAGCACTTTGTTTTCTTCGCATAAAGGAATAGTCCATATTCCACACAAATTATTTTCATAGACTCCGACATTCATTGCACTGGCGGTTTAGAAAAGAGTGTCATGCCATCAATGTACCTAACGTTAGCTAAGAGATGTTCACTAATGGAAATCCCAGATCCTTCCACTTTGTCAAAACCACCCAAGGCTCATCTCATAATAAATCCTGCGTACACATGTTAGAGGCTTGGAGACTAAATACATGGTTGATTCACACCTTGCCTAGTGGAAAACCACTCGCTGTTTGCACTGCAATCTGCTAGAGACCTGTAATAAATTCAATTAAATGCTTTGCCAGCCAGTATTCTCCAAAGATACAAACTGTCATGTCGGATGGTGTAAAATACTTTTGAATAGCCAATTAAGCACATAATCAGTATGTGATTGTACTCTCTATTTTTCAGCAACACTATGGATATCCTCTATTTTATCATGTGTGACTTGACCCTTTCAGAAACCAGCTTTTTGTGGTGGTATTCCTGCTTCTATTGTTTGTTGCATGTGCTCCTGGATTATATAGAGCAGAATTTTGCCTGCATGCATCATCAAGGAGATGTACGATAGTTACTACACTATTATGCCTCCCTTCTTTGGTAAGGGCAAAGAAATGCTCTTTGTCCATTCTCCTGGCTAATTTCCAGTCATCGGTACATAATTATGTGTTTCCCGTATATAATCAGCACCACATTTGCCAATGACTTTTAACACTTCAGGCATGTTGTCTACCATTGGTGTTTCCCAGTCTTAATTTTCGTAATAGCACATATCACTTACTCTCACAGGGTTAATGGCTCATTCTCTCTTTTTTGTTGTCCTGTATCATAGGTGGCTCTGGGAGGCATGTAGATTGGCACAATAATCTCTTCACCTGCATTTAATATCATCACCCTTAGTGAGGACTCTGCCATCGTGATCTTTTATTAGGTTTGATCACAGGATAAACCTTTTGGTAAGAAGCCTGACCACTGTAAACAGAATTTTGTGTTATTATTTACAATTTTCAAGTTCTATAGATTTTGCTCTTACATATTCACTCTCATCTTGTTCTATTCAAGCAACGTTCTTAATGACAGATTTCTAAGGAAATAGTGTAACTAGCTTTGGGCATGTAAACTTACAGATACTAAGGCCTCAGCAAAGACTGAATACAGCTAGTCAAAACATTTCAAAATTCTTCAACAAGCAAGGGCACATTTTCTGTGCAAAATACGACACACAAAAATTGTATCTGTTTTCAACCAACTTTAAGATCAAACCTGGAACATTCATCATCAAAAATATAGGCTTCTCTTATTTAAGTTTAAGGAAACTCCTGTAGAGGTATAGAGGTAAACTGTTCTAATCACTAAGACAAGCCACTAAAGGGAAATCTTATACTACATAAAGTGCATTATATGTTGCCTCTTCTTCCAATTACCAGAGATCATTTTCAAAAACCCTTTGGTGTGCCATTGAAAGCAAAAGACATCATGGTTCTGAGCTGGGATTGAACCTGCAAATACACTATTCTGCATTAGATAGGAGTACACATCCTACCAATGGAGGTTTTACATTTCACTAATTGACCTTCATTTTTAGTATCTAAAATCAAATATTCTTTGTTTGCATTTTTTTGTGTTGAAGCAGCATGCTGTATGTATATCATTTTATATGATCTCTGATTACTGTATATTTTGTACCATAGTTTTCTGTATAAATCGCTTCATTATAAGGTTATTTCACAGAATCACAGAATATTGGCATTGGAAGAGACCTCAGAAGGTCAAGTTCAATCCCCTGTTCAAAGCAGGACACCAATTAAATCATCCCAGCCAGGGTTTTGTCAAGCTGGGCCTTAAAAACCAGTAAGGATGGAGATTCCACCACTTCCCCAGGTAACCCATTCCAGGGCTTCATCACCCTTGTAGTGAAACAGTGTTTCCTAATAGCCAACCTAGACATCCCCACTGCAACATGAGACCATTGCTTCTTGTTCTGTCATCTGCCACCACTGAGAACAGTCTAGCTCTATCCTTTTTGGAACCCCCTTTCAGGTCGTTGAAGTCTGCTATCAAATTAAACCTCACTCTTCTCTTCTGAAGACTAAATAACCCCAGTTTCCTCAGGCTCTCCTCATAAGTCATGTGTCCCAGTCCCCTAATCACTTTCGTTGCCCTCCATTGGACTCTCTCCAATTTGTCCACAACTGTTCTGTAGTGGGAGGACAAAAATTCCAGGAGTAGCCTCACCAGTGCTGAATAGTGGGGAATAACCACTTACATTGATCTGCTGGCTATGCTCCTACTAATACAGCTCAATATGTCATTGGCCTTCTTGGCAACTTGCCCTTGGTAAGGGCACACTACTGACTCATATCCAGCTTATCATCCACTGTAATCCCTTGGTCCTCAGAACTGCTGCTTAGCCAGTCGGGCCTCAGTCTGTAGCGGTGCATGGGATTCTTCCTTCTTAAGTGCAGGACTCTGCACTTGTCCTTGTTGAACCTCATCAGATTTCTTTTGGCCCAATCCTCCAATTTGTCTAGGTTATTCTGGACTCTATCCCTACCCTCCAGCATATCTACCTCTCCTCCCAGCTTAGTGTCATTGCGAACTTGCTGAAGGTGCAATTCATCTCATCATACAGATCATTAATAAAGATGTCAAACAAAACCAGTCCCAGGATCCTTGGGGCACTCCACTTGATATCAGCTGCCATCTAGACATGGAGCCATTGATCACTACCTGTTGAGCCCGACAATATAGTTGGCTTTCTATCCACCTTCTAGTCCATTCATCCAATCCAAACTTATTTAACTTGCTGGTAAGAGTACTGTGGGAGACTGTATTAAAAGCTTTTCTAAAGTCAATATATATATCACATCCACCACTTCACCCATAACCACAGAGCCAGTTCTCATCATAGAAGACAAGCAGGTTAGTCAGGCATGACTTGCTCTTGGTGAATCCATATTGATTGTTCCTGATCACCTCCCTCTCCTCCAAGTGCTTCAAAATGGATTCCTTTAGGACCTGCTCCATGATTTTGCCAGGGACTGAAGTGAGACTGACTGGTCTGTAGTTCCCCAGGTTCTTTTTCGTCTCTTTTCGAAATAGGAGCACTATATTTGCCTTTTTCCAATCATCCTAGACCTCCCCCAAACACCACAAATTTTCAAAGATAATGGCCAATATTACATCTCAGAGCTGGTTCCTAACTAATTTAAACACCAGAATGAACTCTTCTTTCATTGCATATACGGTCCTATAGCATTGGTGGGGGAGGGTGAAATCAAGGTTTCTGAAGCTAGTTATACAATGAAGCAGTGTATTACTTATAATGAAAAGCTAGTGGACATGGTAGCTCAGTGGTATAATGGAAAATGACACTACCTACAGTACAAGTGCTAGATTTATACTAGAAACAGAAGCCATTGTTCTATAAAAAGGCCATTTTGGTGAGAATGTGAAAGTAGCTTTGTTTGTGGATCACAATTTCCACTCTCACAAGCGTCACCCTTGTAAGCGATCTCCATATAGATGTCAAGGATTGGAGGCTGGAGACTTAATTACCCTCTCACCACCAAGTCAGGGCTGAGGTACATCAGCTTGGCAGCCTGGGGAAAATCTGTATTGCTTGTTGCCTATGCTGTACCTGTACTGTACATAAACGGAGGACTATCATTTCCAGGGGTTTGATCCTGCAAGATGCTGAGCATTCCTCTGAGGTGCAGTGCATATTCTGCTCCTGATGAAGTCAGTAGGAGTTGAAGAAATTCAGCACCTCATAGCAATGAACCTTGAAACTGTCAATTTGGCATCTTTCACCAGTGTCAAATTCATTTGAAAAAGGATTTTGAAACTATCCATGGAAGAACATTTGCTAAAGCCTTTTCCATAATTGTACCAAGAAACCTGGTAAAGAGATTATGGAAACTGCTTTAAAGTTGATATATACACACAATGAAACATTTCAATTATGGGTTGCCACCGGTACAAATATTACCTGGAAAAAAAATATAATGGGTTTCTATTTGAGTTACTCACTGGAGCTGTAAGTTTGCACGATGTAGAGTCTGAATTATATATCTTGCCTCTGATTTATAAAACCTGACAGTTACTAAGATTCTTTGGGGACTTGGGGGAAGTAAGACTGAATGGGTTAGTTGTTCAATTCTATCTGAGAATTTTCTTGGTCTTTTTCTTAGTGTGATATTATCTCCTGGGGATGCTTTCTTATTTTAATAAAACAAAAGAAAAGGTTTGCAACAAAACAAGCTATGGTGAAGTAGAAACAGCTTAATTTCTATTAATCTTCCTAATGCTGTAAATAAACTCATTAATTCAGAAAATCAATAGGAGGCTTTTCCTGTAATTGAAGTGAAAAGTCAAATGTACAATGTTTGGACAGAACAATCTGAATATCTGACAGGAAAGTATGTCATATGGAATAGACCTTCATGAATATGATATTATTAGAAAAGGGTTTGGAGTCAGACTGGTGCACTATGAAAAAAGGGAAACAGAAATCTCTGATGCAGCATGTTTGGGGGGTGGAAAACCCCCTTGTGGAACTTAAAATATATCCAGCTAATTTCAGAGCCATTAACATGAATTAGAAAGACTTTTTGATACAGACAGGTCTTGACAGGTCTTGCAAAAAACTGACTCAAAAGCTAACTTTAAATGGAATATTATTATATTTAAATACCTAAAATGGGTTATTGGGGGGAAAATAGTGGGTGCCATGTTACTAAAGACTTTATCATAATAAATACAAATATTGCAACTCAACCGAGGTTGTATGAGCAACCTTCAACCTTATATTTCTTAATGTTCCTGTTTTTTTTTTTAAAATGAAATCTCTAGTTTTTTCAAAAGAAAACTGAAAAAAGGAAGAAAAGAGATATCATATGGCACTGTAACAACCCAACTCTATTACTCAGCAGGGCTGGAACACTAAAGTAGTACCTGGTAGCAAGAATAGCCTATTATCCTCTAAATGGAACAGCCACTGGAGTGGAATGTAACACAATTTGTCACTGGGCTACACTGTTGTTTTCCAGACAAAAATGGAATGTTAGGTAACAGGATTCTGAGGATTTTATCCTCAGCTTTTGCGAGAGGAGTGCTCAGACATTAGAGAACGGCTTGTGCTCAGTAATCAGGGCTTGTCAACGGAACAGATGTAATTTGAACTCGTGACATTCAGGCTCCCAGCCAGTGCACCTTTGCTTAGGCCAGATGGTATTTTGCTGAAGGAAAGTGAGCTGCCTGCCTGCTCACTAACTTCAGGCAGGGTGCAGCAGAGCACTGACTCACCCTGCGGCTCCGCCTGCTGGTTATCCAGGGAATCAGGTCTGTCCAGCGTCCGGAGCATCCTCTGCCAGCTATAGTCCCACTTGCCACTGGCCCCGTGTCCCTCCTGAACCCCGGTGCCCTCTTCCCTGGGGTGCTGCTCCCCTGACAGTACCCTCACAGTCTAGCGCTGGGTCTCCCCTCCCTGGGGAACCCCCAACCCTCTGAGCCCCACCTTGTCTCAGTCTAGGCAACTGCCAGTCACCACTTACCCCCGTTCACTGGGGCAGACTGCAGCATCATTGACACCCATCATCGGCAAGGAGGGTTGGCCTGCTGCCTCTGCCGCCACGGGCTGCCCCCTGCAACCCCAGTACTCTTTGTTGGGCCCTGCAGCCTGGGGGTTTCCAGGCCAGTGCTCCCCGAGCTCCTCTTGCCTTGCCCCAGCCCTGCTCCCCTCTAGGTACCTTGTCAAGCTCCCACAGCAGCCAGGCCTGTCTGCCTCTGTAGCCAGAGGAGACTGTCTCTTTTTTCTGCTCCTGGCTTCCCTGGCCTTCATATAGCCAGCTGGGTCTGTTTGGGGCGTGGCCCCCAGATGAGCCTGCCTCCCAATCAGCCCAGCTTTTCTCTGATGAGCCTGGGAGCTGATTGCCCCCAGCCACAGCCCTTTGTGGGGCTGTTTTAAGTCTTTTTTCCTGGAGTGGGGCAGCCGCCCCACTACACAGGGCAATATATGCAGTGCAGATGAATTGTTTAGAAAATTTAAGGGATGAGTGCGAATTCTGCTCTCCTATCCATGTGCAGATGATAATTATCCCAAACCTTAAAACTTGGTCAAAACAGAGTTTTCATGAGGACAACAAAAAACATTTCTCCAGTATCAGGACCGTGTCTCAGCCAGCTTTCAATTTCCTGCTCCAAACCCCAGAGGCATTAGAGCTGGTTAAAAAAGTGGCATGAAACATCTTTCATGTTCAATACTCTAAAAATCATCAACTTTGAAGAGATCAATTTACTACTTAGTAACGAAAAGGATGGCAAGGAGAGAAAATATTTTTTCTACTACAATTCCTCATTCATATTAGTCTCTAAACCAGAATTAAGAGTTTTTTCATATTTAAAAAGACATTGAAATTATGGTATTGTTTCAAAATGTAGAAATCATCCAATTAATATTAGCGAAATAAATGTAATAGTTGATTGAATAAGGTTTTTTCATTACTTACTTCTTCACTTCATTGCAAAAGGAGACAATGCTTTCATTGCTCCCTTCATCTGCTTCAACCAGCTGGATAGTCCAACCTGCAAGCTAAAAATACCAAAATTAAACCAGAAGAAATAAAGCTCACTTTATTTACATAAGGAAAACTAAATCATCTAAGTGAGTTCAGCAACCTGATCTTGCAATAGATTCCACGAGGGCTAAATTCTCACACTTCAGCACAATTTCACTTACCTAGGTGGGACTCCAGTGACAATAAATCACACACTGGATTCCACTGAAGTATCAAAAGGTTTCATTGGTAACTCAGCAAATACAATGCACTACATTCCTCAGCAGTCCATAGTATAATTTTCTTTTTCTATTTGTAAAATATTACGATTTGTAATCTACTGTGTGGAATGTCAATGTTTTAAATGTTTTGCTAGGGTCAGTGACTACAGCCTGTCAGGCTCTGCGTTCAATCCAGTCAGAATTGGTGATTAGAGCCATAGTCCAGAACGGATATAAGGGTTGAATCAAGACCAAGCTGGGCAGAGCTGAAACTAAGGGCTAGGGACAGGCTGTGGGTCAGAACTGAGATCAGAGTCTGTAGACAAGCCAAACAGGATTCTAACTGGAGTCCAGATGCAGGCCAAAGGTTGAAGCCAGCTGGAAGTCAGTCAGAATCCTGGGAGTTCGGAGGCAGGTGCAGGGCTGGAGCACATCACTGATAGGGCTGGAGTATGGTTGGAATAAGCCATGGACAAGGCTGAAGCGGCCATGAACAAGTCTAGGACAAGGCTGGGGCAGGAACAGCAACTGGATCAAGGGAAGGCTGGAAGTCTAGGAAGTTTAGCACTGTGCAAAAGCATAAAGGTTCCTGGCTAAGTACTACTGTTGCACAGACTAACTTGAAGCTCTGGAAGGATCAGTGAAATACCTGTGCCTAGGAGTCATATGACCTGGGTCCTGACCTGGTATAGGCTACTGCAGCAAAATCTGAGTGCTGACTCATTGTAAGCTCTGATTAGAGGATAACTCACTGTAGCTGAGTTACTGCAGGCTCTGCTGGAAGGGGGAAGTCATGGCAGCTGTATGAGCAACCCTGGTCTGGCTGCAGGTTTGCATCGTACATAAAATTTCGTCAGACTTTAAAAACGGAGGCTGAAATTTTCCCATGCCAACTTTGTGCCTCTCTCTGATTTCTTCCCCAAAAAAGTTCCAGCCAAAATGGTTCAGTTGTTTCCAAGAAGGAACTGGGGGGGCGGAAATACATTTTGTCCATGTTAAAAAATTCTCAAGACCATTTCTTTAAGAAGCTTGTGCGACTGCATGGTTTGGAGCAGACACTTGAAATGTGGCAGGGAGATGATCTTTTGCTGTTCCCATGGAAATCTGCCCACATTTGGCCAAGTTAGAAGGCTTAGAAAAATCTCAGTTTGCACATGCTGAGTACAGAATTCAACAGCTGCTCTCTCTGAAGATTCCATCCCCAATGAGAATGCTCTATCCTCTCATACCACCTACATGTGACCAGAACACATCTGCACTCTTCTCAGAGAGTGAATGAGCATATTCCACTTTGTGAACACAAGGGCGAAATGGACTTTCCTAGTAATCACTGCTCCTAGCTGCAGCTACTGTTTGCAATGTGCTTTGTGAACCTCCAAGAGGAAAGGCACCAAATAAATTAGAAATTGTTATTTCACCCTTTTAAAAAACACCATCAAATCCCTGTGTAGTCAACCACAGACTTACTGTCTGAGGAGGAATAGATTTTCTCCAGCCTGTAAACACCAGAGAGAGGCACAAACCAAACACTCCAGACCTTGGTGTAATTGATAGCTTTTGTGAAGTGGAAGGAACTGGAGTCTTGACTGAGGTCTATAAAAAAAGCCAACTTTACTCCCAAAAGTCTGATCCTGAAGGTGTTCAGCACCCACTGCTTTGAGCAAGGTCAAGAGATGCTCAGTACTTTGCAGCATCATGCCCTAGCTACCTGAAAAAGGTCACTATAGAGTGATTTGAAGTACTTCTCCCCACATGTATCTGGTTACCTCAGGATTTCTGCAATATTTCAGAATGCTGGCCAAGAGGTGGGCTTCTTAGTTCTTTTCTGACTGAAAAGACTGATTATTTTATATGAGAAGATTCCAAAAAGGAAGTACATTTTAGAAGCTTTCCTCCCAACTAATCATCAAGAAGAGTCAATATACTGTTTATAAAGATAGCTTCCTCTTTAACATATAGAAACATTACAGGAAAAATGGAGTGCCAAGAAAAATAATATTTGCTGCCTGATTATCCACTGCCTTGCATTATGTGTAGTTATTTAGGACCTGATCCAAAAGCCCATTAAAATCAATGGGATTCTTTCAATTGACTTCAATGGGCCTGATCCAAAGCCCATTGATATGTGCAAAATTAGAGCTATTTCTCACCCACTTCACACAGGTGTGGGCAAGTACACCAAAATCTAAGTCTTTCAGCCATACAAATTTGGCACATACCTCTGTGCTGTCTGCAGAGCTGCTCACAGAGATGCTGGGCCAGACAGGTCCTGTAGTCAATTCTATAGGAGGGTTGGTTAAGTATGTTTCCCCAGAGCTCATAAGGAAAGATTTACTGTCATTTCTCCTTTTATCTTTCATTTCTTGTCTGCTTGCGCTGTTGTCTGAGAAAACAGGATATTGATAGTCTATATGTTCAAAGCCTATATAGAAGTTCAGATTTTTATTCTCTTTCTCCACATCTGACCCAAATTCATCTGCAGTTGGACTCAAGTTATTTCTTCCATATGGACCATAGTCATAAAGCGTACCGATGGGGTATGTGGGGTAGGAATTCTCAATGGAGAGGTCACTACATCCGGTTAGCAAAGAAGATCTGAAGCCAATAGTTGGGGGCACCCTGACTTGCTGCCAATGAGAAGTGGGGCTTTCAAAGTAAAGGTCCCTATGAGGAATCTGTGGTGGATTTACTCCGCATACGTGTTCTTCTGCGGCATCCGAGAAAAACTCGTTTTCTTCAGGGTCATGTGAATATGCTGGACCATAAAAGGGTATTTCACTTCTGCCTTCACCAACTATTTGGTCAAGTCCTAGACTGACCTGGCTATCAGGATTAAAATGATACATAGAGTTAGACACTTGGTCCTCAGATTGTCCTTTGCGTAACTCATTTTGCGTCAAAGGCATTTTCCAAAAGTATGCCATGCTTCTTCATCCCGTGAATCTTAACAACGTTCAGAGAAGATTTGCCACATTTTCAAAGTCACAATGGAGTAAATGCTGCAGAATTTGAGCTTTATATTCACTGGAATAAAAACAAAATAAAACTGGCTAAAATGAATTTAATGCATTGCAAGCTGTATATATAAATGGCATTCATTTTAGAGTTCTCTCCATAGGGTATACAATTCTCTGTCTTATCTGGTACCTGGAGTGAGACCCACCAGATGAAACAGATGTAGAATGGTCTTGGTTTCTGGACTGTTGAATAATATTTGTGGCCATTAGAACCATAGAGACCCATTTCTGCAGTCTCCAAATAAGTTATTTGAAATTCCTTATTATTTTTACAGTTAAATAGCACATTTTATGCTATGGTCCAAAGCTCTTTCACAATACCCCTGCGAGATTGGTCAATATGCGGGAATTTTTTCAAAGGAACAAAAAACAGTTGGCTGTCTAACTCTCTCTTATGCTTTTGAAAACCTTCCCTTATAATGTCCATTTTATAGAGATGTATTTTGAGGCACAAAGAGGTTAAGTGACTTGGTCAAGGTCATACTGAAGTCAGTGGACCCAGTACCATTCGCTTCTGTAGATATGAGGCACAATTTGGAGTTAATCATATAAATCAAGGCAAATATCAGTGAGCCAATTTAGCCTTTTTGCCCCCATATGACATTTCATTAGAATGAGATCCGAAACAAGACCAGTAAACATCTGTTGACTTATAAGTACGTACGTGTTCACAAAAAGGTATGCAGTTAAACTGGCTATGCAAATATTTTGAGTCCTGGGGTTAGAGGGGAAAACGATGGCAAAAGCGGTGTCCCTTCAAAACTCCAGAGTGCAAATGGCAGGGAATAGCAGCCACCACAAGCCATACACAATTGTGTTTCCTACTTTTTCAAATAGAAGAAATAAAACCCATTTGATTTAATAATTTAATGACTATTTATACCCTTCCTTTCAGAATAGAAATACTATTGAAATGAAAAGATCTTTTGTAAATTGCTGAGGCTGAAATCCACAAACAGTTTTTTTCAATATGCTGCTAAAATCTATAATGTATTAGCTTAGATAATAATGCTGTGCACTGAAAATCTATGTTATAGCAGAGGTTATTCAACATAACTTTTTTATTATTATTTTGATGAAACTATCATGACTCAGACTACTCACCCATAATCAGAAGGAACAGGAGGATGAAAATTGGATTGTTTGATAGGGAAATCTTCAAGACCTGCTGTCACAGCTCCAAGGTTAGCTGTACCTTCTATCCTCAACCTTTCCTTGGGCACCCCTTTCAAGGGATAGGCCCAGCATATGCACTTCTCTCAGACTGGAATCCTGCAAGTCACCCCAGTTTTAAAGTGGGTCTCTCGGCTACAGCACCCATTTACCAATCATGTTTCCACAGCAGGTCCAACTGGATTTGGCCTCTGCTATAGATTTCTCTTCAGGAGCTGTGCACAGTAGGTAAATGCAAGAACACCAAACAGCTTCTTTAAAAAAAGTGTGTCTGCCTAACTGATCATAGCAATCAGAAAGAAAGGGATTAACATTACAAAAGACCTATATGCATATTGTCTTACTTAAGGCTTGATGTACATTACAGAGTTAGGATGACATTAAGGCAGCTTATGTTGACCTAACTATGTCAATGTGTACAACCTTGCTCCTGTCGATGTAAGTGCCTTACTACACCAGCATAATAACTCCACCTCCATGAGAAGTGTAGGGCTTCTGGCAGTGTAATTAGAGTGACGCAGTGTCTGTGTAGACACTGAGTTTCTTACATTGGCTGTTGGCTGGGCTCCCCACTTCCTGCTGGGAGCCCTGCTGCTCTTCAGACTACTGGCTTCCCCACTTCCTGCCAGGAACACGGCTGAACTCTGGGAGTGGATCTCGCCACTGGAGGTGAGAAGCCCTCAGGGGCAGGTGGGCTCCCAGTGGAGAACTGCACAGAGCTGAGAGCCCTGGCTCTCAGCCCCCACACTTCCCCTCTTCAGTCAGTGGGATGCTTCTGGTGAGGACATGCACTCCCGACAGCAGGAGGGTAGTGTGGACATCACTGTAATTACTGCAGTGGCTGTAAGTTGACCCAACATAGGTCAATTTAAGATTGTAATGTAGACAAGCCCTATGTCTTGAGAGGAATGATAGGCTTAGATATGCCTGATTCATCCCTGGCAGTATCTCCCCAGTTCTCTGGGGGAACATGTTACAGCCCGTTTCCCTGCAGACGTTGTCTCTGCATCAGGGTTGAGGATTTTGACAGTTTCCAAGTTATTTGGTTGTAGATTTCTCACCTGAAGGGCCCCGGTTCAGTCCTAAACTGGGGATGGTGGTTTTCCCCTTCACTAACTCCCACTCCCCCCGTCTTTGCACCCATATAGCAGACGTCATGCTAGTAATCAAACAGTAACCAAATCAAATAGACAAAGGTTCACATAATATCAATTATATATGTATTTTATATCTCTTATTCCAAGAATTTAATTAGTAGCCGGATCAGGATTTGACATTAATTACCTATACAAATTTTATCACACCTGTTACTAAGCAATAAAGCAGTTACTGCAGGAAAGTGATCTCTGTGACAGAGCTGGTTGAATTTTTGGATACAAAAACCCTTTGAAGTTGTGGGGGAAGGGGAAGCCACTTCTTTCTAAATCCACCTTTTTCTAATGGAAAAAAGTCTTATCCACCTCTTTTCATTTTGCAAACCTCCTTCCCTTTGCTTTTTTGAATGGGAGTGGAGAGTAAGCGAGAAAGGAAAAAAGTTAAGATCAAAATGATGCCTCTCAAAATTGAAAATTTTCATTCTGATTTTTTTCAAACAGAAAATTTCATGAAAAATTTTAGATTACATATAATTTCTCACACTTCCCATTTCCCACCCACACAACATATACTTACTTTGAAGTGTACTGAGGGAACAAAAAATAACACTTTTTTTTAAGCTCTCAAACATTTCTATTTTTTTCCTCCACAGTATGAACATGTAAATGATGATGCACTGTGGCATAAATGTTTAATGGCATATCCTCACAATGATCTACATAACTCCTTAATGGCTTTGTCTCACACACAATGTAGCTACCCATAACCCATGCAATAAAGGTTTTATAGCCATATCACTTCATCACGTATTCTCCCTGTCATACAGATAGAGATAGATAAATATCTATCTATATAAATATCTCACTCATTTTAATCTTTTTGTGCTGCTCAGGAGTTGTAATGCTAGCAAATTCTGTATTGTTGGAAGCAGTATAAGTGTTGTGCTAGAGTTTGGAGAGGGTGTAGCCACTTCTGCATTCCTGCTGTTCTCACTGGGCAATCTTATTTAAGTTAGAGACAATATAAGGATGATGGAGCCTGAGAAACCCTGCACTAGGGAAGCTGCCAAATCATGTAGGAAATCAACTACCCGACAAAACGCTACTCTGCTGCAACAAACAGTTCTTGGCTACAGCACAGGACTCGATTCATTATGTGTTAACACATTAGGTATAAATGCTGTACACACACACACACACACACACACACACACACCCCATATGGACAGAGTAGACAACTGTAGACAAGTAGTTATAACTAGCCATTTAGACTAGAATTTCAGCTTGCCATATCCTGAGTCCTACTGAGGTCCTCTCGGTGCCTTTCAGAAGCTGCTCAGTTTCTGGAAGAGTCAGGGCCAATATCCTTGTCCAAAGTTCCACTGATAAGTAGGATGGGTCCTTCAATTATTGTTGCTATAATTTTTATTACAGTAACAGCATTGACAATGCCAAATGTTCAAGAAGTTAGAGCCAGTCCCCCCAAAATAAGATTTTTTAAAAAGAAGTTTGGCATTCATTTTATTCACCTTCTGTTTTTTGAGTTTCTATGGTTCATGATTTTTAAGCTGTGCAATCAGGAGAATTAGATGCTTCCTTTTTCTTTTAAGATGAGGTTCTCACATAATTGTCTTGCTCCAGCAACTGGGATTAAGAAGAAACTCCCCACCCATCAAATATCATGGAATTGGTAATTAAAAAAAATAAAATAAAAATCACAGGAGTTGCAGCACCATGTAATGTCCACAATGTGCTAAGCACTTTCCAAACATATTCAGATACTTTCCCTGCTCTGAAGAGCTGATGACAGAATTATATACATTGGAAACTCATGCATTTTGGGTTCAATCCTCTAATTGTCCTTGAACTGGAATGCAATATTAGGCATTTTGCTAACCTGTACGTATATTTGTTAGGGCCTCTTACCTGAAATTCATAGTAGTTGTTTGGAAGCACATACGACGTCTTATTTCTTTGTAATTCACAGACATACTCAGATGAACTACATGGTTTCAGTTTCAAGGAGGCGTGAGCATTGATTCCTGTTTAACTACTTTAGTTTGTTGATGACTCTTTCCCATTTCTTCCTCCAGGGAAATTTCAAATGATAATAAGGAGAAATGGGTTGCACTTTTGTCTGTTGTCTTTCACATTATTCGGGCAACCCTAGTTCTAAAAGGTACTGGTGAATGAAGTGACAAAGAGTCCTGTGGCATCTTTGTCACTTCTGCAATTCCAGACTAACACGGCTACCCCTCTGATTCTTGGTGAATGAACTTATACTGTTAAATATAATACAGACGAAAGATAATTCCTTCCTAACTTAAAGGACTTGGAAGTTCTTCTATATTGAAATAAGATTTGGAAATTTCACTAGTCTCCCTCTTCAGTAAGATCACACACAATGTTCAGGGTAACATACATCCCTGTTATTACACACACTGAAATGCTACGCAGGGAAGTGAAGTTGCTTGGCACAAGAGGCAGCCTGTGAGAATTTTGGGAGGTGATAACATGAGGTGCACAATTCCTGTGTAGCACAGAGCTTATCTTTAAGGTGGCTTCCTGCTGCCCAGGGTGCAGGTGGGACAGGGCTAATTGTGGAACCTCCCCCTGCTGGGTATTTCCTAAGAACTGGTTAAGCGAGAGCTTTGGAGCCTCATTATTTGCTGAGTTGCTGTAAAGGAGTTGCAGTGGAGGAGAGACGTGTGTGTAGCACATTTCATTAGGGTGTGCACCCAGGAATTATTTTTTTTTTTTTTTTAAAGGTGAACATTTATTGCAGGGGTGGGCAAACTTTTTGGCCTGAGGGGCACATTAGGGTTCAAAATTGTGTGGAGGTCTGAGTATGGAAGGCTGTGTCTCCCCAAACAGCCTGGCCCAGCCCCCGTCAGACCCCCACCCACTTCCTGCCCTTGACTGCCCCTTCACAGTCCCCAACAAATCCAAACACCCTCCCACTCCTAGTCCTCTGATTGCCCCCTCCAGAGACCCCTCCCAAATGCCCCTCAGGACCCTACCCCATATCTAAGCCCCCCTGTCCTTTGTCCCCTGACTGCCCCCTCCCAAGACTCCCCACCCTAACCAACCACCCCCCGAGACCCCACCCCCTATGTAAGTCCCCCCGCTCCTTGTCCCGACTACCCACTCCAGAGACCCCCTTGTCCCCTAATCAACCCCCAGGACCCCATTCCCTATCCAACCCCCTGTCCCTTGACTTCCCTGACCCCTAGCCACACCCCACCCCTTGACAGGCCTCCTGGGACTCCCACGCCCTATCCAACGCCCCTGTTCCCCATCTCCTGACTGCCCCCCTAAGATCTTCTGGCCCTTATTCAACCCCCTGGTCCAGCCAGGCCCCAGCCTCGGCCCCCTTACCATGACACCACTCGAAACAGTGTGTCACTGCCGTGATGATCCCCCAGAGTGTGTAGTGCGTCTGGCTTGGAGCCAGACATGCTATCGCGCAGCCCCATCTCCCAGAGCGCTGCTTGCGTGGCGTGCTGAGGCTGCTGGGGAGGGGTGAGGAGCAGCCACCCCAGCCAGAGCTCAGGGGCTGGTTAGGAGGAGCCTGTGCGGGCCGTAGTTTGCCCACCCCTGCATTAGGGTGTGCCTGGGCACACCTGACACACCCTGTATGCATGCTTATGAGGAGAGAATAAGTTGTGAACTTCTCACTAACATAGTCCCCTGCACTCAGGAAGCACAAGAACATTCAAGGCTAGTGCTGACATTGGTGCTAGCTTCCTCAACAGGATATAAGGTGAGTCACAACCCAACCACTAGCCAGAATATTTGGCTCCATGCAGGGGAGCCCAGACTGTTCTCCATAAAAAGGGAGTAACAGAGGCTGTTTGGGCCTTACTCCCCTCAGGGGGTTCCAGGAGCAACTATGTGTCTCCACACTCTTTGCAGACCTGCGCCTTGAAGGTACAGACTATCTGGTTTAGGCACCAATCCAGAATTCCCATAAAACTGAGAGTTTAATCAACTCCATGATCCTTACATGCATGGAAGTACCTTTACAGATGATGAGTGTACTAGTAAAAACTAAACAGCATTTGAATTAGAAAAAGTTGTGCAGTATTCTGGAACTCAATAGGACAAAATGCTTAAGGTTAATAATTAATTATAGATATCCTATATCTGACAGGAACTGAATGGAATAAGAATTTGATAAACATTGTGGGGAAAACCCTGCCCTACTTTTGAAGTTGTCACTGGAATCAATGGGAGTTGAAAGAATTTATTGAAGGACAAAATTTAGTCTTTTAGGAGCTAGGTAGTATATTAGATCTTATATGTTCTGTGACAAAGTTCCGAGTCTGTATTTGTGGGTCCTGCACTTCCTGGCAGATTTAGGGCCTCAGAAACTCATCTAGGCCCCAGAGAGTGACCTCCCTGTCTCAGTAACTAATTAGGGTAGGCAGAAAGGGGGGATCCCGGGCCTGCCCTCTACTCCAGACTCCAGCCCAGGGACCCTAATAGTATTAGCTAAGATGGCTGACCTTTCAGCCACAAAACATAATACAGTTCCCTGGGCTACTTCCCCACAGCAGTCTCCGCTTCTTCAAACTCCACTTCACCCTTACCTCAGGGCCTCCTTCCTTGCATATGATAAGTTGTCTACCACTCAGTCTCACCAACAGCACAACTTCCTTCCACAGCTCCTGACATCCACATGCACCTGACTAACTGGGAGGGTTTTTAACTGGTTTCAACCAGCCCCTGGTTGGCTTCAGGTGTCTCAATCAGGCTAGCTATTTCTGCTGTTTTCTAGAAGTTTCTTAATTGGTCCCAGGTGTCTTGATTGGCCTGGAGTAGCCTTTGTTTGGCTATCCAGGGAACGGGTACCTGCACATCCTGAGGCTGATATACCTGTCTTCCAGCACTCTCTTATATCCTTGTGGACTGACTCCGTCACAGTCCCCAAAACCCTGAATTACCCTATGCATACCACAAACTGTTTTCTGGCTCTTGTGTCGTACATATTACCAGTGGTTAAAGAAAAGAAAGATCACCAATTTTGGTGGCTGTTGTCACAGAACTTGACATTATGTGGTGATGTGTCACGGCCAGACAGAGCCGTGGTGAGTGGTGAAGAGCTGGGGTCCATAACCATGGGATGGGAATCAAAACTAGGCTGGGTCAGTTTATCAGGAGATAAACTTGAGAGCAGAATTACAAATCAGTAACCAGAGTCAGGCTCCACAGATCACGATATCAAAAGATCAGAGGCAGGAGATAAACCAGAGGTCAGGATCACAAGGCAGACAGAAGGAATCAAACTAGGCTGGGATGTCAGGAAACCAAGCAGAGGTCAAACAAAGACAGAATCATTCCTTTGAATTAGCTTTTCCTATTTAGTGTTCATTTTAAATATGACAAAATCCTAGCTGCAAGTGAAGAGCTGATAAACACTTTGTTTACACTCTAAAATTAAATACAGGCATATTCTGCAAATTTATCCTGTTCAGTAATGCTTCCCCAAAAGCTGGATCCCCTGTAACTTCCACTTTCTGAAAGCTGGGCCTCTTCATAGATTAAGACTGTGGAACGGAATTAGAGTGTAAAGGTATGTCTATACTACCCACTGGATTGGCAGGCAGCATTCGATCTAGTAGGGGTCGATTTACCGCATCTAGTCCAGACGTGATAAATCAACTCCCGAGCACTCTCTCATTGACTCCTGTACTCCACTGGCGCAAGTGGGGCAGGCGGAGTCGATGGGGGAGTGGTAACAGTCGACTCGCTGCAGTGAAGACACCGCTGTTAGTAGATCTAAATATGTCAACTTCAACTACGTTATTCATGTAGCTGAAGTTGCATAATTTAGATCGATCCCCTCCACCCCCCCGCCCCCAGCACAGACCAGGCCTAAGATGTTCACAAAGGAAGTGCATTGAAGAATTTATATAATCTGTGGTGCCAGAAATCTAACTAAACTCTGAGCTGAACAATAAACATCTGCTCCACTTAGCAACAGATTATACATGTTGCTGTTCTTTAGTGCCACCTACTGTCACTGGCTCAAAACTCTGATGCAAAGAACATGATCCAGACAACACCATCACAGGTACAGTGGTTAATTTTTCATTTGGGCCTTTGTCTACCAGGAATGCCATCATGTCTCCTGTGGTCCTTCTGAGATGTGTCCCCTGTATGAAGACTAACCTTTATGGAGGAGCTGAGACACTGCTTTGTAAGTGATGTGATGCGACTTCTCTTGGATCAGTGCCTTTAAGGGTATGTCTACATTTCAATAAAGCACCTCTGACTGGCTCATGTCAGCTGACATTCGCTTGTGGGACTTGGGCTGTGGGGGTGGGGGAGGTGATAAAACTGCAGTGTACACATCTAGGCTGGAGCCTGGGATATGGGTCCCTCCCCCGTCACAAGCTTCAGCCTGAACCTGGACATTTACACTGCAGTTTAATAGCCCCACAGCCCAAGTCCTGTGAGCCCACGTCAGCTGACCTGGGCCAGCCATTATTGCAGTGTAGACATACTCTAAGTATCACTGCATGTGAAGCAGTTACAATGTATTGGCAAACTCACATAGACAAAACAAGGGTTTTATCTGCTGGTGAACACACAAAGTTATATTACTAAGAAGTAGCCAACTACCACCTTGATCACTTTGGTTATGTTGTACTCTTTCCCCTGTTCTAGTGACTGTTTAGATTGTGAGCTTCTTAGGGCAGGGATCCTCCTTTTTTCAGCTTGATAAAAGCTTAGAAGAGTGTGGACACTGCTGGAAATAACTAACAGCAAGATAAATACAAGGACAAACAAATACAATATTGTGGTGCGTCATTGATGGAGTGATTCATCACCCACTCAAGTCAATAAGAGCATTTTGCATGAAGGGAAAAAAGGGAAGCTTTGACTTTTGAGAGCTGCTTTTCACTCTCAGTCACTCTAGTGAAGAGCCACAACCTTCATTTTTCCATGACACTGACAAAGAAACAGAATTTGTACTTTTCACTTTATGAGGAAAAATGTTTCAGATATTTCTTTCACACACAGCCCTAAATACAGAGTCAGTCACCAAAGGCAGCTATTATTTTTGAACCATATAGCTTTTCAAGGGCATACGCCACATGCACAAGGTTGTTGAATTAGTCATGAGTGAATATTAAGAACAATGGATTTTAATCTTTTCTTTTGTTTGCATATCTGTGTACTTTGATCTCTTAATAAAGGGATAGTAGCTCTTATTATATAGAATTGTTTTTCTGGTATAAATAACTACAGCTTTAAAAGATCAGATTGTTGAGAAAGTAAACACTGAAATTCAAAGCAGAAAATTGCCACAAACATCCTTAAATATGCAGGTTTCAGAGTAGCAGCCATGTTAGTCTATATCCATAAAAAGAACAGGGAGTACTTGTGGTACCTTAGAGACTAACATATTTATTTAAGCATAAGCTTTCATAGGCTATAGTTAATACACAACAGTGGTATGGAAGAGAACCAAAACTTAGCTTTAATAAATGTAAATAATCCACTATTTACGATCATACGTTTCAGGAAGAGATGGGCCCAAACAACAAGATTCAGATCAAGAGCCAAACATTCCCAAAATTCAGGGATGTTTGGATCTAGAGCTCTGGTTCACGTCTATCTCAAATTTCAAACTGCTTTAATTTTCATTTCTCTTACCTTATGTGGGTTTCTACTGTGTTTTCTTATGCTGTTCCTTCCAGATCATTCATTCCAATGTGTCTGCTCAATGGCTTCCTGTGAAATTCAGCTCTGTCATTGTACAGTACTTCATGGGATTTGTTGACCTTCAGTAAATTCCTCTTATCGTGTACTGTACAAATACAAAACCATGATTTTTGATACCAGCACACTGTAAAGAGAAGCTCCATAGCAACTGCTGCAGACTTTTTTGCATGCAAGACTTAATGGGGTCTCTTCATCCTCGTTCTACAAATCCCTTTGTGTTGGACCTGCTGGTGCAAGGGGCAGTAAAGCAGATCTTGGAGGAATTTCCCCAGCAGAGAGAGATTTATCCGTACAGCATAGAGCTCTCTGCCACCCTCACAACCTCCAACATAGGAGGCATAGCGAGAGCACCACAGCCCTTGGTTATTCTCAGCTGCCAGACCAGGCTGTTGGGATGTAGGCAGTTGGTTATTATTTAGGGGAGCCTTGAGAGTGTTCTATCTGGTGCCAGGGGCCTTGGATTCAGCCAGAGTGGCTCCGGAAGTGGGGAGATACGAAGGTGGCATAAAGCTACTTTTGACCTCTCCCATTAGGTTCTTCATCGAGTGGAGTTTAGGTTCACCTGACATGCAAGATCAGTTATTGAAAAGTATCATAAAGGTGCACACACACTTTTCTGATAAAATATTGGGTCTCATTCTGCTCACTTGCACAGAGGTAAATCGAGAGCAGCGCCTCTGAAGCCAGTGAAATTATACCAATGTAAACCTGCCAGAAAAGGAGAGCTGATTCCATAGTTTTTAATCAGTCAGAGAAAATACATTAATAAACTTTCAAGCTTAATATCAAAAGCTTCCTACTTCCAGCAGTTAGGCTTACTTGCACATGGTTAACCCTGTCCTATTCTGAATTCACATTTACTTATGTGATCACATATTTCCCACATAATAGAACATCATGCAATTTTTTTCTACAGCCTAAAACATCTAGTCTCTTGTATTTTTATCCATTCTTGTATATTTACATTAATTTCATTGTCATAATTATCCCACATAACTTACAGTTGTTTTTGGTAAAATCTTTTTATGTCCCTTATTTTAAAAATTTAGTCAACAGCCATGTATGCAATTTCTTTAAAATTTAGGATCTCAAAAATCTTTAGGTGCGATTCAGGAACTGAGCCACCTAACTACAACGTTAATTTAGCTGCATATTTAGATTAGGCTATTCACGCCAGCAACTGTTCACAATTACTTCTTATTAAATTTCACTTGCTGTATAAGATGCAAGAATGGTTTACTATTCACTTTTTCAAATAAATGACTTTAAGGGATTGTTTGCCTGGAATAAACAAAGTAATACCTGGTACTACCAGCTGTTATGTGAAACAAAGTAGCAAAACTTGTCTCTTCCCATTTCAGAAACTGTGATATCATGTAATTAAAGACTATTGTCATACACACAGTTGAGGAGAAAGTTCAAGTTTGACTTGCAATCTTAGTTTTTTTATTTCCTGAATTTTGAGGGCTTGGTCATGCAGTTTGAACATTCCCCTAACAGAAGGTTTAGGATGGAAAATCTTTTAGGTGAAGAAACTAAAAGAAAATGTGAAAAGAGAAATTCCATGACGTGGATCTATTTCCCAAGGTATCGCACTGTACCTCTGATATTTTATGAGGTCCAACAGGAAGGAGCTATTGACCCACAATTTCTGGGTCCCCAAAAGCTTACTGACGGGCTACTTCACAGACTCTAAGTCAAGGAAGGTTATTATGTGATGGGATTTAGCAATCAGGGGAAATGGTCTACATTTTTATGGGCAGAAGGCATTTTTACCTTCTGCAGAAGGGAGAAATGCACAGTTACTCCTATGCTACACAGGAATAATGTGAGTTGGAGCTATAATAAGGCTAATGCTCACCAGAATAATGGCATACATTCATGCTGCTTTTGTTTGCGTGCCCAGTGACTATAGGAGCAAAGATGATGAGTGGCTGAACTTATACTCCTGTACCAATCAGCTGTTCCCATGGATGGCTGTATTAAGGATTGCCTCAAAGGCAGGATGACCAGGCAGTAGGGGTTCTAAGAGCTGCCCACTGCTTTACTCCCAGCTGCAGGAGAAAGTGGGAGACTAGTAAAATGTAGAGTCTGGTAGTTTCTCTGTCCCCCATTTTATTCTCTTCTCACCTGGGCCTCACTGGACTATGTGTTATCTGCATCCCTGCAAGAGAAGAAGTGCACAGAGCTTGAGAAACAGACTTTGCAGAACTCTAAGACTGAGGGCTATGCTTCTGTTACAGAGAAACCTACTGTGAATGTCACATCCTTCTTGCTCCAATCCCCTAATAAATGAATACAGAGTTCCCACAATCTCACACAATTTGGATTTGATTTGCATTTTTGGTGAAGTTTCAGATTGATTCTAAATTTTAACCAAACCAATTCAGCCATCCTGAGCCTCCAAAGCAAGAAAATTGTACAGTTTGTTTGAAGCTCTGGCATTAAGGCCTCTTATCGTATTGAAGCACTGAGTCTCTCTCCTATATGATCTAAAATAAGATGCCACATGTGCTGCAATAACATGTGCCCTTCTAGGGCTAGTGTCACAGTGCATTACAACAAACCATCACTTTCTTTGCGAGAAAAGGCTGCAGAAAACTTTGTATGACATTGGATGTAAATGTTGTTTTGCTAGCTGATAGTGACACAGCTAATGTGCATGGCCCCAGTATCAATATATAGGATTTCATTAACAAATGAAAAATCTTTAAGTGGCAGTAACAGTCATTACAGACATGTTACAAATCGAAAGGTTTAATTACTTGCAACCACATTATGGAGATACAGTGTGCGATACAGAGTGTGGTTTTATCTTTGGCAACAAAATAAGCTTCTCTTTTGGGGAATATTTGCATTTACTGCTCCTCATAGTTGTAGACAGGGGGTAAGTTCACAAGCACAACCATATCTGTAAGTCAAGACAGCCTAGAAGAGATGATAGCCTGCTACAAAACATGGTTAAATCCAGTCTGACTACAAATTAGAATCAATGGCTTGATTCTCCACTGTGATACTCTAATTTTTAATTTCAGTTTGGAGCTATTCAGACCTCATGTTCATAACCTTGTTATGGGGCAACCTATTATAACTAGTGTGACGGAGTCAGACCAGAAGGGTATAGGAGAGTGCTGGAAGGCAGGTATATCAGCCTTAGGATGTGCAGGTCCTTGTTCCCTGGATAGCAAAACAAAGGCTACTCCAGACCAATCAAGACACCTGGGGCCAATTAAGAACCTTCTAGAAAGGAGTAGAAACAGCTAGCCTAATTGAGACACCTGAAGCCAATCAGGGACTGGCTGAATCCAGATAAAAACCTCCCAGTTAGTCAGGTGGGTGTCAGAAGCTGTGGAAGGAAGTTATGCTGTTGGTGAGACTGAGTGGTGGACAACATATCATACTGAAGGAAGAAGGCCCTGAGGTAAGGGTGAAGTGGAGTTTGAAGAAGCAGGGACTGCTGTGGGGAAGTAGCCCAGGGAATTGTATTGTGTTTTGTGCCTAAAAGGTCAGCCATCTTAGCTGATACTATTAGGGTCCCTGGGCTGGAGTCCGGAGTAGAGGGCGGGCCCGGGCTCCCCCCTTTTCCATCTTCCATACTGGCCTGTGATGAAGGTAACTCACTAGGTGGTAACTCTTGCCAATTATACTGAGAAAGGGAGGTCACTCTGGGGCCTAGATGAGTTTCTGAGGCCCCTAAATCTGCCAGGAAGCGCAGGACCCACAAGGACAGACTTGGAGCTTTGTCACACTAGGTTCTTTGATACAGTTGTATTTGTAAGCCTTTGAGACAGCAAAACATTTTTTCAAAGGGTCAACTATTTTTACTTTTATACAGTATTCCATTTTGCTTTTGCAGCAACATTTAAACCATCTTTTGTGTTAGCTACTCAAACTAATTCCTTCAAAATTCCTCTGGAGGGCACTATTACCACAACTATACAATTACCTTCAGACAGTTGTAATAGAGATAAACACTAAATCCTTGGTGGCAGCAGGCAGAGTGTGTTAAGTAGAACAACTTCTTTGGTGATGCTTTGATTTCTCATTCTCCTCTGCTGCATATGAAGCAGCATTGCTAGGTAGAGAATTGTAAGGTAGACTAAAAAAGATTGTTAATGTTTTTGTTTTTTTAAGGGTATGATTTTTAACAAGCAACATCATTAGTACGCGCTCTACTAAAATGTGATGCCTCTCTCAAGGACATTAACTCACAATCCCATTCCCAGCACACAACCTGAGTTTCCAGACTATATGCTGGAGTGGTAAAGAATCATCCCTCCCCTAACTTTTTCTTTCTCCACTCCAAAGCTTCCCTCAGTAGTCCTTACTCTAGTCTTGGAGATTAAAGAATCTCTGTGGTGCCTTAGTTCCACATGGAAGATGATGCAGGGTATGAAAATTTAGAAATGCCAAAGTTAGGATTGTCCATGCAATTTTAACTCAGCCCTCTTGAGCACATCCATTATGCTACAATGTGATCCCAGAACACTTTCTCTGGGACCCCTCAGAACTTTTCCAGGGTTCTACGCAGTGATATGCAATCCTCAGAAAGTTCAGGGCTTTCACTTTCAGATTTTGATTGGAACCAGTGGAAATCATCAACTTAAACAGTAGCTAATTCTCTAACCATATGATCTTATTTCCTTTACTCTTTCTCCCAGCCCTTCTTTCTCTACATTTAGTTTCTAATTGGATTGCAAATTCTTTGGGTCAGGGGCTATGTCTCCCTGTGTGTTTGTACAGCACCCAACAAAGCTAGGCTCTGATCCTGACTGAGATCTTTGGGTACTAGCATAGTACAGAAATAATAGTAATATAATAAACAATGTATAATAAGAAGTCATCAAGACAAGTTGCAGTTTAGAGAGAGGGATCTGTTGAGGGTAAGTCCTTTGCCTGTATTTCTGTCTAAGACCCACCATCCACAGCTATGATGCTATTAAAATAAAATAAGAAGTGATTTCGCCGCCTCTTTTAGTTAGTTGTGGACTCAAGTTGATAGTTTCATTTCAATTTTAACCTACCATTTTTAATAATTAACAGACAAAATGTATCCACCCCTTTTAAGTACCATTCCGAAATTTCCCCCTTCATAGCATCTTTTTTTCCATTTTCTGAATACTAGATTCTCATAGACTCTCCTTTTAGGCTTTTATCAGATAGCCATTGAAGCATTTTCTTTTGGAGAAAAAAGGACTCAGAAACGAATGACATGAACTTTTCAAATAGATGTAAGGGGGTGGAAAAAAATGGTAGGTCAGATTTTGGGTACACCAACCTTGACAGCGTCCTTTTAAAGTACTCCCCTGGCAGCGTTAACTTTTGCATCCAACGATTGAGCAGCAGCTCACCCTTGGGCCCAGTCAACTTGGCAGGATGACAGAGGTCAACATTTCACATGAATGCACAATTTCTCCAATATATAAGGCAGACATACAAGTCTCTCTCCTGTTACCTGTCCTTTAATGTTTAAGCCGAGACAACCACAAGTACCATGCACAAGGCAATTCCTTTAACCTTTGGAACTCTCATGAGGAGAATTCTCCTCCTGACTCTTTTTAATTGAGGGACAAGAGCCACAAAAATTAGTTCCCATTTCTTCCCTCCCTTCTTTCACACAAGCCCCTACCCCCTCCATACCCACTCCAAACTGCACAAAAAAATCCTGATACTCTTTCAGCAGGCTGACAGTGGGGGTTTTCTCATCCCTTTGACCAGAGTCCCTATATGGACTAATACATAGCTACCTACTTTGGATACAGTTTGGTAGAATAGCATGCATTTCAACTGGTCATGCAGCACATCTGTGGTGGTTGTGAGGTGGTGTAGTTGGAGGTGGCAAGAAAATATTAGGATGTGTAGTCCTCATTGAATTGGAGTCAATAAAAACTAAATACAGTAACAGTTGTTTTTCCATTATTTTCCTGTGTATGTTCAGTGGCTAGCCCTAAACATAGCACTAGCAAACACATACACTGAACTCAAGAATAGGGTGTAGGGTTAAACTGTCACAAAGCCATAGACTGAAGTTGCAGATGTATTTTGCAGACTCAGCTGTGCAACCCTAGCAAATTGAGAGGCATGTGTCCTCTCCAGGGGTATTAGTTGTGGGGTCAAGATTTGAACAGGCATAGGGACTGAATTATCCTCCCTGAAGTATGGGGTGGGATTTTCAAAAGCATCTGCATGGCTTAGGAGCACAACTCTCACTGGTTTTCCATGACTTGAGCTTGTAGAGTCACTTAGGAACTGTTGAAAATGTCACATGGTCTCTCCAGAAGAAGGTTGAAGCAAATTATAAGGGAGGTAGAAGGGAAACATGCATTGCATCTGTCCATGCTGTACTTGTTTTGTAGACAAAGCACGTAGTGTCCAGAAGAGATGGGCCCCCTAAAATGCCAAGCCCAGACCAAGATTTGTACTTCTACAATGACCAGGAGTATTCAGATTTCAGGATATTTAGGGGGGTTGGTTTGGGCCCTTCTTTAGGGCTGTCAGATGAGGACTTTTCATAAGAAATTAACTCCATTAAAACAGTCTCTGTGAAACTATTCAGTATAAAAATAGTTATTCAATAGCAATTAGACTGGGAGAGTCCGATCACAATAATACTGAAGTGTAAAATCCACATTTTTATTTATGTACAGAAGGTTTAGATCCTCTGGTTGTCTGAGCTGTATTTGGCATGAGGACATGAGTTTTTGACAGCTTTGCTCCACTCAAGCAAAGTCAGGGAACTTACAGGCTTGTGGATGTCCAGATCTCTCGCCCTCAATAACATCTGGAAGGTCTGGTTGGCAGAACACTGACAACAACGTTGAGGCATGCAAGCGTCATGGATCAGTCTCTGCTTCTTTTCTATCAAACACGCCACTTGTTTTTCTCCAGTCCTCTAACTGAGCAGACTACACCCAGATAAAACTCAAACACACAGCAATTTTTATATAAATATAAAACACACGCACTAAACAGAGATGGAATCCTAGGCAGTGCCTTGCCTAATTGCAAGTAGAAAAGTTCAAGTCACCATATTGATAAGAAGACTTCAACAGTAGCCAGTTGTTCAACATTGCTGGTCCTGAACCTGTTCTTCATTGATCTCTTTACTTGAGCTGCTTACCCTTTTGTTGGGCTTTGTCTCTTTTGATTTGCCAAACTCCACTCAATTTCTCTGTCTCTTAATGCTGAGCTTTCCCAGTGAGCTCCAAGTAGTGACTGAAATATTTGTGGGAGGCTGGAGCACTGGAGAAATGACTTAGCTCTGTTGAAAGAGACTGGTGATGCTCAAAACAGGAGTCGCTTATGGAAGTGACCTGTAGAAATTAATAACGGATAATATTCTTTCCAAAGTTGGGGAGGACTGTGGGTATTAAACAGCCCTTGCTTTCCCACTTGCCAAAAGACAAAAACTCATTATGTAATAGCTCCTGGGGCTGTTTCTTGGGCCTACTCTGTAGTATATGCTATTCATGTGAACTCAGTTTTTCATTGGGTGACCAGATAGCAAGTGTGAAAAAGTCAGGGTGAAGGTAATAGGTAAGAATAAGCTTCAAAAATTGGGACTGTCCCTATAAAATCAGGACACCTGGTCACCCTAATTTTCCAGAATATGAAGAATTTAGAACTTGAAACGGATTCTCAGACATTGAGTGAAATCTGAGTCCAGTTGTAGTCAATGGGACCTTTTTGTCATTGACTTCAGTGGGGCCAGGATTTCACCCTAGAGACCTACATGGGAGATTGATGCAGAAAAATCAGACACAGAATGTGAGCCTCTAATGGATAAATTAGACAGTGTTCTGGCTGAGCTTGGAGTAAAGCTTTAGGTGGAGCTCTGATCAAAAGTGGGATATTCCATCACAAGATTGAAATAGCTGAGAATATTTCTAAAAGAATGTTATTTAAGGCTATGATGTCTTTGAAGGGGTTAGCCCTAAAGCAATGCTATCTCCTTTATTAAAATCTATTCTTGATAGAAAAGATAAAGCTTTCTGTAAAAACTAAAGCTGTTTTCTATCCCTTTTTAAGTTTGTAGGCACTTGAAGCTACTCAAGACAGTAGTTCTAATCCCTGGCAATTGCTTTTTGTGACATTCTATATGTGATGTTTTTAACAGTGGAGGATAAAGACTACATGAGAGCATCACAAAGTGGGGGAGGAAAGAGGATTACGCATGAAGAGAGGTAGTTTCATCTCATAGAGAGGGAGCATGGTCCGTGGGCACTGGACTCGGAGTCCAAAGAACCAAGTTCTTTTCCCTGCTTTGTGACCTTAGACAAGTCATTTCCCATCTCTGTGCTTCTGTTCCCCCCCCGACACACACACACCTTTGTCATGTTTATTTATATTGTAAATTCCTTGTGGTGGACAGAGTTCTTTGACGTGGTTTTACAAGTGCCTAGTACAATACATTCTCAATCTCTTTGGGGAACTCTGAGTAGTACCGTAAAACAAATAAATAAAATAATCTTAATCTGCTATAATTTGAATCAAATTGCCAAAACATATTATCCTTAAAAGCAGATTCGGCTGCTGACATTGTGGTCTTATTTTCTGTTGAAGATTGATACAACAACCAGAAAGGCATTTTCCAAGATAGTGTTAGAAGATTTTTAATAACACTGGTCTACAATTTTTTAGAAGTCATCTGCTTCAGAGATAAAATGTGATATTTATTACATATTTTGATGTGCTGAATTCAAATATGACAATTAAAACAACTGATTGGCTACTGTTTCTAAGATATTTAAGTTTTTACATTTTATGTCTATGTATATTGTGTAGATAGAGTTTTAATCAAATTGTAAACCTAGGTCTTTTCATGTGTTTATGGTTGCTTTACATGATAATATTTCACCTGTCCTGTTTATGTAACACTTTAAAAATCAGAAAAAGGGTTCTATAAATAAAATGTATTATGAAACAAAAGGCAAAACACTCTTATGTACATAGGTTAGTCCTATTCAGTGTCTACTCGGCGCTTCTTGGCTTGTCTCTTGTATTCATTAAATGGAGCATCTCTTGTCACTGTCCAGCAATAGTCTGCAAGCATTGATGGGCTCCATTTGCCCTGATAGCGTTTCTCCATTGTTGCAATGTCCTGGTGAAATCGCTCGCCGTGCTTGTCTCTCACTGCTCCGCAGTTCGGTGGAAAAAAATCTAGATGAGAGTGCAAAAAACATATCTTTAGTGACATGTTGCAACCAAAGCTTTTGTGTGCCTTGAGGAGGTTTTCCACCAACAACCTGTAGTTGTCTGCCTTGTTGTTTCCGAGAAAATGTATTGCCACTGACTGGAAGGCTTTCCATGCCGTCTTTTCCTTGCCACGCAGTGCATGGTCAAATGCATCATCTCGAAGTTCACAAATCTGAGGACAAACAAAGACACCTTCCTTTATCTTAGCTTCACTTAACCTTGGAAATTTTCCACGGAGGTACTTGAAAGCTGCTTGTGTTTTGTCAATGGCCTTGACAAAGTTCTTCATCAGACCCAGCTTGATGTGTAAGGGTGGTAACAAAATCTTCCTTGATTCAACAAGTGGAGGATGCTGAACACTTTTCCTCCCAGGCTCCAATGACTGTCGGAGTGGCCAATCTTTCTTGATGTAGTGGGAATCTCTTGCACGACTATTCCATTCGCAGAGAAAACAGCAGTACTTTGTGTATCCAGTCTGCAGACCAAGCAAGAGAGCAACCACCTTCAAATTGCCACAAAGCAGCCACTGATGTTGGTCATAGTTTATGCACCTCAAAAGTTGTTTCATGTTTTTATAGGTTTCCTTCATATGGACTGCATGACCAACTGGAATCGATGGCAAAACATTGCCATTATGCAACAAAACAGCTTTAAGACTCGTCTTCGATGAATCAATTAAGAGTCTCCACTCATCTGGATCGTGAACGATGTTGAGGGCTGCCATCACACCATCGATGTTGTTGCAGGCTACAAGATCACCTTCCATGAAAGAAGAATGGGACAAGATCCTTTTGACGGTCACGGAACATGGAAACCCTAACATCACCTGCCAGGAGATTCCACTGCTGTAGTCTGGAGCCCAATAGCTTTGCCTTACTCTTGGGTAGTTCCAGATCCCTGACAAGGTCATTCAGTTCAGCTTGTGTTAGGAGGTGTGGTTCAGAGGAGGAGAATGGGAGAAAATGTGGGTCCTGTGTCATTGATGGTTCAGGACCAGATGTTTCATCCTCTTCCTCTTCCTCGTCTGACTCAAGTGAGAATGATTCTGGTGCATCAGGAACCGGCAGTCCTTCTCCGTGGGGTATTGGGCGTATAGCTGATGGAATGTTTGGATAATGCACAGTCCACTTTTTCTTCTTTGACACACCTTTCCCAACTGGAGGCACCATGCAGAAGTAACAATTGCTGGTATGATCTGTTGGCTCTCTCCAAATCATTGGCACTGCAAAAGGCATACATTTCCTTTTCCTGTTCAACCACTGGCGAAGATTTGTTGCACAAGTGTTGCAGCATATGTGTGGGGCCCACCTCTTGTCCTGATCTCCAATTTTGCAGCCAAAATAAAGGTGATAGGCTTTCTTAACCATAGTGGTTATACTGCACTTTTGTGATGCAAAAGTCACTTCACCACAAACATAGCACAAGTTATCTGCACTGTTCACACAAGTACAAGGCATCTCTGCTCACTTTGGCTAAACAGAAATGTGTCCCTTTGCAAAATCAAACACTGACAAATAAGAAAGCATGACACTGTATGATTTCTAGAGCTGATATAGGGCAATTTGTTCAGCAGAGTGATGTAAGCTTCGTTATGATTGCATCATCCATGACTTCTAGGAATAACATGATGCCATTCATATCATGTATGATGCAATACCAGCTTCAGATTGCATCATTCATTGTTTTGCCTAAAAAGCAAGTACTGTCCAAACCCAGTCATAGATTTATTCACAGATCCAGTCAAAGATGTATTTTAGTCATTTCTGCTTTAAATTGAGATCCTTTCCCTTTATAACTCACTTATCCTCCGCCATTCCCATGTCAAGGGTCGTATATACTGACCCAATAGCATATCTTGAAAACTAGAGCCAATCAACAATTTTAAGCATCATTTTCATTCTCCGTGACCCAGAATTAGTAAAGTTTGACTACATTTATTTCAGAAGCATTTTGGCTGTAGAGTAGTCTAACTTTAGTCTCAGACTCAAAGAGGGGAATCATTTAGGAAATGTCTCTAATTCCATCCAAGAACTTTATTTTACTAGTCTGAATGTTGTAGCATGATCTCTTTATTACTAAAAAATACATCAAGACACATCTGCTCTCTCAAATATTTCTACCATAGCTGGAAGAGAAAATGGAGACTAAGATGAGGAAAGAGAAGAAGCAGTAGAGAAGTAATGTGACTGAGTGTGGATGGGAGAGAGTTAGAGATGAAGGAAAAATAAACAAGAAGTGGAAAAAACAGAAAATAAGCAAAGAAGGAAGTGGGGAACAGAGAAAGAAATAGAGTGAGAACATGACAACCTTGGCAGAGACATAGTGGAGGAAAAAAGAGAAAAGAGCAAGATGCCCCAGAAGCAGAAAAACATACAAAAAGTAGCAAAGAGCAAACTATACATAATGGAAATGGAATACGAAAAAGCATAAGCAAAGTAAAGGAGATGGAGCAGCAAAACAGAATAGAAAAAGACTACTCCACTTCTGGGGATACTTTTATTCCCAATTACGTGGTTGCTTGGGATATGCATTTAGTGGATCAGATTTCCAGAAAATTAAAAATCTGAAGACTAGTTTGTGCTCTGAATAACTGTTAAAAGTTGACTTGCGATGCCTTTAGGCGCTCTCTGGGCTAGCTGAATTTCCCTCTTCTGCTTCATTGTTCAGATATTCATGACGACCTTACTTTACCTCTTTGAGTGCATCATAGCTTTTCTATCCTTTATTCTTTTTTTGCTTCATACCTTCACTTTGCTTTATAAGGACAACTATGGCCAGCACCTATGTTTAACCAATTAGAAAGAAGGTCAATGTAACAGGATCAACCACACCCTACATGTCCCCATTGCAGCACTCTGCCTCAGTTTTCCCTCTTGGTTCTTGAATAATTCAAAAAGAAGCTTTCCCAAGTCCAGTTACAGCCCTTCTTGGGGTCTGGTTATACTTACACAAAAAGGTCTTTGCTCCAGCCTGAAATGGGATACAGACCTTCCTCTGTGAGTAGTCTCTTTCTCTGTTCTTTAAACCTTGTGATAAGACACATGAGCTAGAGTTCCTTCTTTGCCTTCTCTACAAAAGGAAAACATAACTTCCAGTTGAGTCTTTCTACGAAGACCCAACTGCCTTTTTCAGGGACCACTACAGAAGACTCTCTGTCTCTCTCTGCAGTTCCCTCTTTGACTGTCTACAGGCCTCTGTTCTTCTACCTCATGATTAAACAAGGTATCTACGACCACTTGTCTTTTGACTTGATTCATTATCTCCACCTAGGGAGACAAATCAGTTGTTTCACAGGTGGGCTGAGACCTCTCTTCTTTTGGAAGGCCAGCTACCCTGTGACAGTCAGTCATATAGTGAAAACAGCACAGCTACTGCTATGAAATGATTGTCGACACAAAGTGAGAAAAGACACAAACTATATGGTCCATATAGTTTGGTACTTTGTTTCTAATATTGGCCAATGCTGGATGCTTCTAAAGACTCTCAATTCATCCATGATGCAAACACTGTGCAATACGAGCAGAGAGGAATTTCTTCTTGACCAAAGATTATGAACGTTTTATGCCTTCAAGCATGTAAAATAGATAGCCCTGGTCATTTCATCCTAGCTATTGTTGATTTTGAGTTGGCCTTATTTAAATTGTTTATTCGGTTTGTGAATTTTAAATTATTCTACAGAGATCACAAAGATTACTGCAGTTGTAAAGTTGGAGTGGACTCAAAGGATATATGGATCCAGGATGCTGGTTCACACTCTACATTTTGTTTGGGTCAGCTTAGTACATAGGCTTCATCCACATAAGTTATAGATTGAAATGGGTTTGGATCCCCAACTTCTCCTATCCACTGTGCAGGGATATTTCATTTGATGAGGTTTTGGTCTGGACCTATCTAGTTACAATTTTATTCAAAGGAAGATGAGTTTGCTCAATGTGTTAATCTGAAAATTTACATTCTGAAAAATATTCCTACCAACTTGTATAAACTTTGAACTGCCTATAAAAATATAGTACAATCATGCTAATATAGCAATAAAGCTTTAACAAGGGGAATAGCAGTACTACTCATGCAAAATTTGAGAATTCTGGACCTCATTTCTTCAGCCACTCAAGAAGAGCACCAGAAATTTAGTCATGCACACCCTGTAATGGGATAGGTGCCTATCGTCGTGATAGGAAAGAATTAGAGCTGGTTGCAAACTTTTGAATGTGAATGTTTTCTGTTAAAAAATGGAGTTTTGTCAAAATGGAGACCTTTCGGAGGAAAGTATCAATTTTGATAACATTTTCTATGGGGGAAAAAGTCAAAAGGAATCATTTTGAATTCCTCATTTCAGTAAAATAGTGTATAGGCTTTTCTCATTTGATTCATGTTATTTAGATTTTTATAATATATTTGATATATTAAAATAGGAAAATATTTTTATCATATTGAAACAGAATGATTCAATATCATCGAACCAAAATATTTTGATGATCTCAGACACCAACTTTTTGGAATTTTCATTCCATGGAAAGTTTCTAAATTTTAGCTTTTTGGTTCGAATAGAGAACAAAATCTGAAATGTTGGAATTTACTATGGAACAGAAAATTCGTTTTCTCACCACCTCTAATAAGCGCATCTATTGAATAAGCTTGTTGGTCAAAAGGCTGTGGCTTGTAAAAAATAAATAGCCTGGCACTTGTGATCAGGAGAAAAGAGTTTACAATGGTCACTGCCTCCTTCTGAACCCTTCTCCTTTGTGTCAGAATGCCACTTTTCCCTCCCCAAGGCTACCATTTTTTATTTTTCCTCCCTTATTACCTATCCCATCCACACTTTACAACTGGCAGAAGGGATTTTTTAAAACTACTTTTCAATGATGAGGACCCAGCTGTGCACCCTTAGAACTGAACATAAGTGATGCAACCGGAAAGGCAGATCAGCTAATCTAAGAAATGCAGCTCTGGATACTCAGGGCCAGGTTTTCAAAACAGCTCAGCTCCAGGCCAGAAGTGTGAGGATGACACTGCATAGGTATTAAGCTCTTTTTAAAATGCGGCCCTCATTTAGGTGCCTAAAATGGGACCCTTTTGAAATTACAGCCACAATGGTGGCTGCTGTTCACTTGAAAATCTGGTCCAGGACTCTCTTGAAAATCTTTTCCCCAGGGTTTCCAGCCAAGCACTTTACACTAATGACTAGAGACCCACTGCCAAGTTATTTAATAGTGTGAGTTAGTGAGTGAATAAATAAAGCAAGCACAATTCAAAAGCAAGGAGGAGCGTGCATCATAAAGTATAATTTGTTCAATTATTCCCACAATCTAGTTTTAATTGCAGGGTTTATCATATTGTATTCTATTATATTAAATGTTCAGAAGGCTGTTTTGGAAAAGCAATGAAGTTCAGTCAGCAGGGTCCTCATTTCAAAACTTTGTTCTTATGTCTTTGCTGTGAGGAGGGGAAAGATCACTGGATTTACAGTGTTAATTAATCACTGTGAGAATTAGTGGTGTGTGTGTTAACATTACTATTGTACATTTTTTATTCATCACAAATGCTAACTCTCAGTCTCCTGAGTCCTGATGGTGACAGCCATCTTGTTGACTCATGACACTGGCAGTTGTGGGAATTCAGTGAAAGAGACTTTTAATAAATTAGTTTATGCGCTGTATTAATACTGATTTAACCACCACATAGACTTTACTGTTTAACATCTAAACAACAACATCTCTAATGTTTACAAAGTAAGGATGATGCTCTGATCTGAAACCAGTATTTCCGTTCTGAAAGAGACTGGCTCAGTCAGTGAGCCAAATCCTGGAGAGCTTAGGAGGTAATGGAAGGTCTCAAAAGGTGGAACTGGCATGGTTCTGCTTCATGAGGCACCTCATCCACAAGGAAGTTTTAAAGGGGCTTTGCAGTGTTAGCTCTGCCACTGCAAAGGGGGATGTGAAACAACAGGTATGTGAACACTGGAGACAGAGCCAGTAGAGGATTATGTGAGCCAGATGCTGAGAAGGTGTCACCTGGAGACTCTGTTACTAAAGCTGCTTGTGCTCCATTGTCTCCGCAGAAAACACTTGTGGGCGAAGCCCATTTTCTCGTGTTTTGTGCAAGGTTCAGGATTTGTCCAATTAACCTTCACATGCCAGAACTGCTGTTTGCTAAGACAAGGTATGATATTTTTCTAGTGGCAAAAGACTTGTGAACCAGAAAAGCGGCAGACAAAAAGTCCTGCCAAACAGGAAAACCAATATACCAGTTACTGAAAAGCCAGTCATCTAACTTATCACCCACAGCGAAGGGGAGAATACAACTCACGGACTAGCCAATTTTAAATTCAAACTTTAGGAAACAGGACTGCTCACAGACCTTCGGGGACGCACACCAAGCCTCACACAATAGACTGTGCTGAGATGGACAGAAAAGCAGTTGCAAGCAGCTCCTCAGCTCAAGCTGTTTTGAATCCAACACTGCAAAGATCTAACCTGCTGTGGTAAATAGGCTCTTGGTGCACCTATATCAACACCTCTGGTCTAGTGGACTGAACATGGAACCAGAATAAACTAATTTTATTCTCAGCTCTGCCATTGATTTGTGTGGCTTTGAGTGAGTCATTTCAATATCTCTGAGATGAAGGAACCCTACTTGTGAAATGTTAACAAGGTTTATCCACCAGTTTTGTTAAACACTGAACTCTACACAAGAAAAATGCTATATCAGTGCAGAGTACCACATTATTATATATTATTGCGTTGTGTACACAATCTCATTTGTCTCCACTGACCAGTACAGTTACTAGAGATCAGCAGTTAGCATGCATAAAGACTAGCTGAATTATAAAATGCAAATAAAAGGACCTCATTTCAATCATTCTTGGTAACTTTACTTTGTGTGAGGCAGTGTCAGGAAATAAATCAAGGGAGATACGGACATTTGTCCAATAGATGGCTGGCAGAAACAGGACAATACAAAAGTGCTTTCACTGAAAGGTATACTTTACTTACTCTCAAGCACTTACCCACATCCACAACAAGTTAGTAAAACACCCCTAACCCTCAATAATTACCAAAGTTGCGTGTGGCTCTCAAGTGGCAGAGCAGCAGTCTTCCGATGGCCAATCTTCCATCTACCAGTGGGGACCACAAGATGTGTCCAGAGGGAGAATCCCTGAAGAATCCAACTACCCAAAACATTCTTCCCTTATTTATTCATTGGTATTACAATAACACGTCACTCAAAGAAAAACTTGTTAAGCAAGCAATTTCAAAGGTTAAGCAAGAGGTTTCCTTCTGATCATCAATTAGCCACGTGTTTTTTCAGAGTTTTCATGCCTTCAGGCACTGACAGACACATATAGACAAACTTCCTGTTTTTCTAAAAAGCCTCTCTCAGCAATTTGAACAGAGCTCTCAGGAAGGACGCAAGGTCAAACTCCTCTTTCTGTGGCACCTAAACCCCCTCCTCTCCTGACTCCATCATGCTAAGGTTGCTGCATAGGCCCACTTACTAGTTTGGCTACTTTTAGCAATAAGCAGTAGTGGTTCAGGCACTTTACTGGTTTGCCAAGATCTCCCTGTACACTGATAAAATATTATTTTTTAACTCCCGTATAAGGAATGTTTGGGGATGAATCCCAGGTCATCCTGTGGTTGCTGAAAAAATTATCATCATTCCTGGTTCCTGTACTACTCTTCTGTTAGCTGTTTTGAGATTTGACAATATTGCCTTATGGCCTTCTAAATTTATCAGTAGTGTCTTGGCTTTTGACCAAGCATCTTTGTGAGAGTCACTAGACATGTTCAGTGAAGTGAAATATGCACAGGCTTAAATTTTTCTTATACACACACACACACACACACATATACAGAGAGAGAGAGAGAGAAGCTCACATACTAGCTTAAATTTTGGATGCTGCTGGTCAGTGGTGCTGGAACAATTTTTATAGCAAGGGTGTTGACAGAGAAAAGACTAACAGGCCTAGACTTGACTAGATTTATCCAGACTTGTCCAGGCTAACAGGCCTGAACTTGCCTAAAGGAAAACTTTTTAACTTGGCTTTTGTACTGCTTTGACCTTTAACGCTTCTGCTTTTCTTATCTGATGTAAGCGGGGTGGAGGGAGTAAAGAGGATTGTTAAATGCCAACATCATGCCACTGCTAACCGCAAGGTCTCACACGTAATCATTCCTTGCAAAACTCCGTAATTAGTCACGGGCTTATTCATTCCATTTGGAGCATAACAACGGAAGCCTGCTTATGTCATTTACTGCGGTTTTGTTGCATAAAAGGTGTGAAATATTTCTGTCCGGTGTGCGACTCCTCGGCTCTCTTTGGATGGTCAGGGACTCATCGCCCGTTTGCATGCAAATGTAATTTGTGGTATACCAAATAAAGATCTCAGATGTTTCTGATCAAACATAATGTGTGTGATTAATTTCTACACAGTGCTGAAGGCGAAAAGGCTTGGGGCAGCACCCCAAGGGCCTCTAGTTCTAGAACCTATGCTACTGGCTTTAATGAAAACATTGCTTAAGCGAAGTTGGAATTAAATTGTTAATTAACTTGTAATGTGTTTGGGGGCAAAGGTCATTTTATGGTGTGTTGGTACAGAATCTAACACAATGGAGCCCTAATGTTGTGTATGTCCAGCTTCTAGCCTAATTGGCCCCTGGGCCTGACTGGGACTTTTGGATGATACTTTACTATAAATGCACAATAATATTTAGAATTCTATAGAAAACTTATGGATTCAGTGAGTAATATTAGCAAGAAATCCTTAATGTGTTACTTAATTAACATTACTTTTATAAATTTTGGACATTTAAAAAAATAAACAGAGCCCATATAAAATATCACAAACTCCAGGAATCCAAAGAAAAGAAATAGTGCACAGTATGAAGAGCTTAATATCAACTCCTCAGATACAGGGATCAAGGAAGAGATCACCACTGGATTCCTAGAAGGGAGTTTGTTTTAACTTTTAGTAAGACATTCAGATATTGATAGCACATCCTCATTCTTTAAAACAATGAGGAGTCCCTGTGGCACCTTAGAGACTAACAAATTTATCTGGGCATAAGTTTTTGTGGCAAAAATCCACTTCATCACATGCACGGAGTGAAAAATACTGTGAGCAGTATATACTTTACAGCACATGAAAAGATGGGAGTTGCCCACGGGTCCAGATGATGCTATGGATGTAGAAGCTCTCTAGACCAACATTCCACACAAATATGGACTACAAGCCATTAGGAACAGTATTCCCGATAATGTTACAGCAAACCTGGTGGCTGAGCTTTGTGATTTTGTCTTCACCCACAGCTATTTCAGAGATGGGGACGATTTATACCTTCAAGTCAGCAACACTGCTATGGGTACCTGCATGGCCCTACAGCATGCCAACATTTTTATGTCTGACTTAGAATAAAGCTTCTTTAGCTCTCCTCCCCAGAACTCCTACTCTACCTACTTGCCCTACACTGATGATATCTTCATCATCTGGACCCATAGGAAGGAGGCCCTTGAAGAATTCCACCAGGATTTCAACAATTTCCATCCCACCATCAACCTCAGTCTGGACGAGTCCACACAAGAGATCCACTTCCTGGACATTATAGTACAAATAAGCAATGGTCACAAACACCACCCTATACTGGAAACCTACTCACCTATGCCTCCAGTTTTCATCCAGACCACATCACACGATCCATTGTCTAAAGCCAAGCTCTAAGATACAACTGCATTTGCTCCAATCCCTCAGACAAACATCTACAGGATCTCTATCAAGCATTCTTAAAACTACAATACCCACCTGCTGAAGTGAAGAAACAGATTGACAGAGCCAGAAGGGTACCCAGAAGTCACCAGCTACCAGGACAGGCCCAACAAACAAAATAACAGAACGCCATTAGCCGTCATCTACAGCCCCTAACTAAAATCTTTCCAGTGCATCATCAAGGATCTACAACCTATCCTGAAGGACAATCCTTCACTCACAGAGCATGGGAGACAGGCAAGTTCTTGCTTACAGACATCCCCTCTACCTGAAGCAAATACTCACCACCAAATACATACCACACACACACAAAAAACACACTAACCCAGAAATCAATCACTATAACAAATCTGTTGCCAACTCTGTTCACATGTCTATTCAAGGGACACCATCATAGGACCTAACCATATTAGCCACACTATCTGGATCTCGTTAACCTGCATATGTACCAATGTGATACATGCCATCATGTGCCAGCAATGCCCCTCTGCCATATGCAATGGCCAAACTGGACAGTCTCTACACAAAAGAATAAATGGACACTAATCAGACAATAAGAATTGTAACACTCAAAAAACAGTAGGAGAACACTTCAATCTCCCTGGACACTCAATAACAGAGTTAAAAGCAGCAATTCTTCAACAAAAAACTTCAAAACCAGACTTCAGTGAGAAACTGCAGAATTGGAATTAATTTGCAAACTGGACACTATCAAATTAGGCCTGAATAAAGACTGGGAGTGGCTGGGTCATTGAAAAAAGTAATTTTCCCTCTCTTGATATTCACCCTTTCTTGTCAACTGTTGAGAATAGGCCATTTCCACCATGATTGAATTGGCCTCATTAGCACCAACCCCCCACTTGGTAAGGCAACTCCCATCTTTTCATGCACTGTAATATATATACTGCTTACTGTATTTTTCACTCCATGCATCTGATGAAGTGGATTTTAGCTCACGAAAGCTTATGCACAAATAAATGTGTTAGTCTGTAAGGTGCCACAAGGACTTCTCATTGTTTTTGCTGATACAGACTAACATGGCTACCACTCTGAAGCCTGTAACTAAAAGCAATAACAAATTCAGTCAGTTTGAGAAATAATCCACCCAAAACTTCAGAAAATAAATTCAGAGTAAAGTAGGGAAAATTTTTACACATTTTAAAATACACTCTTCAAATTTCAGCAAAAAAGTATTATTACTGTCTTTTCTATCAAAATGCATTCACTTCTTTAGGCTATTGAACCAGGCTAAATTTGCATCTTTAAAATAAATTATTTTGGCTTTATAATATATATATAAATAAAATAAAGCCAATAGACAGATATAAAAATCAACTAATCCCATCCTGAAAGACAGAGATGAAGCTAGATGGAGTTACTATAAGGTAGGTGCATAACTGGTTGGATAACCATTCCTAGAGAGTAGCTATCTGTGGTTCACAGTCAAGCTGGAAGGGCATATCAAGTGGAATCCGAAAGGGATCAATCCTGGGTCTGGTTCTGATCAATATCTTCATCAATAATTTAGATAATGGCATAGAGAGTACACTTATAGAGTTTGTGGACAATACCAAGCTGGCAGGGGTTGCAAGTGCTTTGGAGGATAGGATTAAAATTCTAAATGATCTGGACAAACTGGAGAAATGGTCTGAAGTAAATAGGATGAAATTCAATAAGAGCACATGGAAACTACTCCACTTAGAAAGGAACAATCAGTTGCACAAATACAAAATGGAAAATGACTGCCTAGGAAGGAGTACTGTGGAAAGGGATCTGCAGGATTTAGTGGATCACAAGCTAAATATGAGTCAACAGTGTAACACTGTTGTAAAAAAGTAAACAGTGTTCTCTAATGTATTAGCAGGAATGTTGTAAGCAAGACACAAGTAGTATTTTTTCCACTCTAATCTGTGCTGATTGTGCCTGTGTTGGAGTATTGTGTTCAGTTCAGAGAGACACATTTCAGGAAATATGTGGACAAATTGGAGATCATCCAGAGAAGAGCAAGAAAAAGGATTAAAGGTGTAGAAAACGATCTATGAGGGAACACTGAAAAAAAATGGGTTTGTTTAATTTGGAGAAGAGAAGACAGAGGGGACATAACAGTTTTCAAGTACATAAAAGATTGTTATGAGGAGAAGAGAAAAAAATTGTTCTCGTTAACCTCTGAGGATAGGACAAGAAGCAATAGGCTTAATTTGCAGCAAGGATGGTTTAGGTTGGACATTAAGAAAAACAATCATCAGGGTGGTTAAGCACTGGAATAAATTGCCTAGGGAGGTTGTGGAATCTCCACCAATGGAGATTTTTAAGAGCAGATTAAATAAAAACACCTGTCCGGGAAGATCTAGATAATACTTATCCTGCCTTGAATGCAGAGGACTGAACTATAAGACCTGAAGTTCCTTCCAGCCCTACTATTCTATGAGTCAATGAACATAACTTTTTCAGCAAAGGTCAGATACAGTTATATTTTTCAAACATTTAAATTTTCCCTCCTCATCTGAATTTGGGTGAAATATTTAAAGTTATATACACTCACTGCTCATGTTGAAACTGGGTTTTCTTATATACCCCATTTACGTCAACACTTTTTTGGTTGATCTCCAGAAGAAATAAAACATAGTAATTGCTCTGAATACCTCATGAAAGGCTTTGCCAAATATATTTCATTTAGGGGAGGAAGATTTTTTTAATTACAATAAAACTCATTTTTCCATTATCAATAGCAGATCATACTTAAAGTGTATCATACTTAAAGTTTGAGCAACCTTCAAAATATATCCCTCATTTCAATAATAGCCACCCCTTGGCTTTCATGCCAAGTTCATCATTTTAATGTGAACTTCTGTCACTTCTAGTTTTCTGTTGAGAATCACTCTTTTACCAAAGCTACAGAAAAACACTTAGACCTTTCAACCTGCTCATTTAGAGCAGTTTAATTCTAATTTTCAGTTTGTAATTCCTCCCCAAAGCTTGGTATCTTAACCTCCATCTTGGACACAAGATGTTCTTATGCCTCAAATTTAACATTAATTCTTCCTCCTAATTCCTTAATCATCTCAAAGGCTGCATGAGGTAGAACTTCAGAGGATGAATCTCCTTCTAACACACTCCTGGCTGCTTGTCACAATTTAGGGATTGAGAAATCTCAGTTGTGAAATGACTGCCTGCAACTTCTTTCCCTGAAATATCAACCCCAGCAGCAAATAATGCCAAAGGCCTCTTGTACTTAACTAATCTCCTGCTTTTGCCTCAAGTCTTCTTACATTGCAGAGGCATCTCAGAAGTACAAAGGATCTGGCCATACCAATAGAAAGTTAGAGTATGTCTACATTGCAATAAAACACTGGTGGCTAGCCCTGGTCAAGTGACTTGGGCTCAGGTGTCTTGGGCTGTGGGGCTATAAAATTGCAATCTAGATGTTTGGGCTCAGGCTGGAGTCCTGGCTCTGAGACCCCTTCAGGTGGGAGGGATGCAGAGACTGGGCTCCAGCCTGAGCCTGGACATCTTCACTGCAATTTTATGGCTCCATAGCCTGAACCCTGTGAGCTCAAGTAGGTTGTGCTGGGCTAGCCACAGGTGTTTTACTGCAGTATAAACACTCCATTTGTAACCCAGGATGATCAGGGCTTGTAGGCACTGTACATATGCATAACAAGAGGCAGTTCCTGCTCTGAAGAGTTTACACTCTAAACAGAGAGCACATATAAAGCATTGGTGGGGAGAGAGGCAAAGAGCGGTGAAAAGATGAGCAAAACATCTCACAGTACACTGGGGAATAGAACCCACTCTCCTGACACCCAGGCCAGGGAACCATGCTGCCTTTTTTCTCACCCTCTCCAATTCTGCCACCAATTACTCCAGATAAGTAGTAACTTACTCTGAAAGTAGCTCTGTTGATTTGAGTTGGGATGCTGCCCGAGTAAAATATTATTTGGCATGAGAGGTGGCGGCCCAGAACTTCATTGCTCTTAACCTGATTTGACCCCCAACTTTCCTCACCATCCCCAGCCCTAACGCTCCTTCAGATTTTTGATAAAATCCTAGCATTGACATACAAGTGATTTGTCATCTTTATACCCTATAAATGGGGCATAAAAATAAGTTAAACTGATTGAGATTACATTGTTGAGGCAAAACAAAATAGGGATCAAATCCAAGCTGACAGCTACATGAATTTTATTAGTTTGAAGGGGTGGGGGGAACCTATGAAAAAAACTCACATCCAAAAACCAATAAAGCACTTTGCCAAATGTGATGTTATCTGAGGCTCATCATATTAAAAAAAGTTCTATTAAATCCCCACTTTCAAGTGCAGCATCAAAACCACTCAGTTTAAATGATATTTCTGTCAGTTTTTTCTTATCCTTCATGAAAAATTTACTGTACCATGATTAGAATTGCTTGAATAATACATAACTTGCTTTAAATTCAAGTTATTACCTGCACTTGTAAAATGCTATTTGATTTGATTTTTTTCCTCCCACACCTCAAGCAAAATATGTGACAATTTTGTTTTATCTTGGGCAGCATGTATACAAGCTAACCCGTTCCTATGGGATTCTCAATTGCTAGCTAATCCAAAGCAGTTTCTATTAGAATGACATGGGATGGAGATAATGGACTCAAGAGTTTTGTTTTTAAAATCAGATTTTTTTAATAGGAAAACACCCAAAAGATCCAGTGTACATTCTATTCCCTAACCCACACATCAGCAACAACCCCTTTGGACCCTAGCACAATACGCCTGACTAACTGTTATAGGAAATTTAGACTCTGATTTTACACCTTCCATGTGGGTAGATCACATTGTCTTTAGCAAGGCTTTGTGTGGGTCCAGGGATCTGACCATGCAAAGCTTGCAGGATCCAAGCTTTATTCTTAATTAAAAAGTAAATATACACATATGACCATTACCCATAATTTCTAAATGTTCCTTTTGAATAGGTTCATCTTGTTCACTGGAGTGGAAAAAGAAGGGATTTCTGTTCTGCCTAAAAATGGAGATGGAACAAGAAGGATGTATTTTGGTTTTCTAAAACTGAAAACTTGGGATCTGGCTTCTAATTTACCCGTACCATCAAAGTTACAGAAGAGGTGGGATTTATTTTGTTCTCTATTACTGGGGGAAATAGATGCACCACTGAATCCAAGAGTGATTCTTGTTCTGAAAAGCAAAAATACACATTCCAGGTCCTAATTGGTCCCAAAATATCAAGGGACATGATAGCTTGAGTAAAATGCTCTGATCACGACCAATCTCTATGTGAAACTCATCCATGCAATTCCATAACTCATAATTAGCTCCACAGAAAAATGTGATCACACTAATATGTTTTGACTGCATAAAGATATCCCAAGAGCAGCTAATTTAATATTAGATCAAATGAACTACAGTGGAAATTACCATGTTTTTGTTGACTATTTTAAACATATTCAGGGAAGGCACAGGGACTTTTATATATTTCTAGGTCTCTTTGTAGTCTCACTCTTCATAAAACTTATGCCAGTCAGTATGGAATACATGGATTTGAAGGGCTGGGAGCATAGGGGGAAGAGGAACCTTGGAATGTCTTACTGATGTACCCAAGAGGAGTCGATTAAAATGATAAAAGAAGAATGCTTTCATTATTCATTTTCTTTTCATCCTTCCTAAAACTTCTTAAACATGTGAAAACTTCTGACAGTAAAGCCATCTAGAGAAGTTGTTGTTTTTACGAGAACTAACATCTCAGCTTGGTGTACAATGAAACATGCTGTGCTCCCTAATGACTTCTTTTTTGTATTTCTCAAATAAAGAAAAAAAATTGTTCATGGCTAAGGCCTGCAATAAAAACTTCTGGCAAATAAAATCATACCTTGAAAAAGCAACACTGCCTTGGAATTCAGAACTGGTTTCTTTCAGAAGCATGTCAAGTTTCCTTCTAGAAGGGTTGACTTGCCACTGGTGTGCCCCCTCATGGCTGTCTCTTCTCTAGGACTTCCTGTTGATGGTTCCTGATCCTGTGGCGGTCTCCCTTCTTCTGATTCAGCCCTACAATTAGATCTGTTTTAGTCCCGCTCTTCCAGGGTAAATCGAAAATTCAACAAACAGGCCAATGTCTTTACAAAAGGTTTTTGGGTCTGACTCTGGGCCTCATGATGCTCATACCCTTCTCTCAGGGCTCTCAATCAGCAGTATCCCAATCTCAGGGGCTTTCCCTGTAGCTGATAGGGGAATTGAGACCCTATAATCAGTAATGACAGTCTGCTCTGTAAGACTCCTTGCTGTTGCCTCTCTGGACTTCTGCCTACCACAGTCGATCACAGATGCCCTCTCTCACAGCCTCTCCAAGTTCACCCTTCTTTCGGGGCCAGGATTTGAAGGGCTCTCCCTTGGAATCTCCTCCACCCCAAAAATCAAACAATGTACAAACATAAATCCACTTATGCCCTTCCTGGGCTTGACTGTTCATCCCTCTCTGCTCTTCTGTTTAACTTCCCCTAGACCTATCCTTCTGCAAAGCCAGATCCTGCCCTTTATCAGATCAGTGTTTCTCATCACTGGAGCCTGCTCCACCCTTGGCCTTCTGCCAGACTTCCTCTATCACCCTGGGCTTCCTTCTTGGCCCTCCTGGTCTCTCCACAATCTGGTCCCAGAGAGTGACTGAAAAGTTTCATCCTTCTGCTTCAGACTTCCATTTTTTATATTAACCACCCAGCAGGAATTCATCTTTAATTGGGCCTGATCCACTCTCCAATTGTGACAGGCAGATTAATTGGCCCCTCAGGCCCACATTAACCCTTTCGGAGTCAGGATGACATATATACTCTATCACACTCCTTCACATTATATAGTTAGCCAGAGTTTACACTGAGATATGTGTAACGGGAAGATCCCATTCAAGTCTAAATGCTACATGAAAAACTTTAGTATACTGTCTAGTGTCTTCTCTTTAAAACAACAACAGAAAAGAGGCCATTGAGTTGCTAGCATTCCCCAAGGCTGTAACTACCGCAGGTTTTTCCTATAACAGACACAGGCAGGTCAGTCTGAGATTTTGTGGTGTAATGATACCCCAGCAGGTTGGCAAAAAGAATTTCTAGACAAGGGCTTGAAATACTAAGACTGGAAGCCTTTCAGCTAAACTTCAGAGGACTCTTGAAAAAGTGGGGCCATCTTGGGTACCATGCAACCTTTATCCCTATAGGCTGCTGGCTTACTCCTTCTGCTCTTTACCTAGTGCTAGTATTTATCAGCCCAACAAAAGTTTAGCGTGCTAAGAATCCAAAAATCTCCCTTTTAAGTCTTGTATCAGACCATTATCAGAAAGGCAGGTAAACATTCAAGCTAGATTCAAAGTAGTAGTCTGCTCCAAGAAGTAGGTGAACCAGGAAGAGTTGGCAGAGGCAACTCATCCGTCGAGGTGAGTATAGTAGGTATCAGGTGATGGGAAAAACAAAAACAGAACAGGCACTATAGATTATTTATAGAAGAGTGGGTCAAAGTTTTTTGGTGTGATAACCCACATCGTATATCTTAAATGGCAAGGCAAATACCCTGAAAAAAAATCAGACGTGTATACACATCTCTGTGTGTGTGTGTGGATTTCCAGGTATAAAAAATAGTAGAGGGAGAAAAAAATTGTAAAAAGCTCTGTTCATTGGAGAACATGTTTTCAGCCACAATTTGAGCTAAAAGTGAAATATACAAGTATGGCAGGAGCTGCAGTGGGGTGATGCTTGCACTCACTGGTGGTGTTTTCTCGGGGGCGGGAGGGTGGACAAAAAGGAAATTGGGGTTTCCTTCAAGGAGCTAAGGAAAGACAGGCAAGAGCTGTGGGGTGAGCTAGACCAAGTGCACAGAAAGAGGAATGGGCAGGGGGAAGAGGGAAATGAAGGGATGAAAATCTCTATTAATGAGCAGTAAAGCTGAGGCTATTGCTTTGGTATTATAAAGCACTATACAGCAAATGCTGACCCTTTCCTTCATGGCTACAGAGACACCTATATTTGCTGGAGAACCAGTGTAATTCTGTTGTAGAGAACTATGGGTAGAATGCCTGGAGCCCATAAGACAAATGTGCACCCTTCTCATCCAAAGAGCCCAAAGCCTGTGAAGACTTCTTTCACGTCACTGTTGAGTGAGATTTGAACATAAGATATGGATGTGCTCAGTGAATCTGCACACATGCAGGATTTACCAGCCATTTCCCAATCACCACTACCATGGAGGTTACTACTGTGGTCATGAAGCATCTCTAGGGCAACTTCATGACCTGGGAGAAGAAGTTTTCTCTCTTAGGAAGTGTCCAGCACTCAGCCCATCTGGTTGTAACTCTACGCAGGATTTCTTCTGAGTCATTTCCATACGAGTTAACAGTGTGCCCTTGTTGCCAAGAATGATAACAGAATTTTGGGTTGTATAAATAGGGACATTGCCAGCAGAGCAAAGGACGTGATCATTCCCCTCCATTCGACATTGGTGAGGCCTCATCTGGAGCAATGTGTCCAGATTTGGGCCCCACACGACAAGAAGGATGTGGAAAAATTGGAAAGAGTCCAGCAGAGGGTAACAAAAGTGATTAGGGGGCTGGAGCACATGACTTACTAGGAGAGACTGAGGGAACTGGGATTGTTTAGTCTGCAGAAGAGAAGAATGTGGGCGGGGGGTGGGATCTGATAGCTGCTTTCAACTACCTGAAAGGGGGTTCCAAAGAGGATGGCTCTAGACTGTTCTCAATGGTAGCAGATGACAGAACAAGGAGTAATGGTCTCAAGTTCCAGAGGGGGAGGTTTAGGTTGGATATTAGGAAAAACTTTTTCACTAGGAGGGTGGTGAAGCACTGGAATGGGTTACCTAGGTAGGTGGTGGAATCTCCCTCCTTAGAGGTTTTTAAGGTCAGGCTTGGCAAAGCCCTGGTTGGGATGATTTAGTCGGGGATTGGTCCTGCTTTGATCAGGGGGTTGGATTAGATGACCTCCTGAGGTCCCTTCCAACCCTGATATTCTAGGATTCTGATCCACAATCCACTGATGTCAACGGAAAGATTCCAGCTGACTACACTGAGCTTAGATCTGGCTCTAAATGAATTTTAAAGCATCAAGTTTACTTCAGATGGAAAGTGTCATGAAAAAGCCATTATTTAAATAAAACAATTATCCATTAATGGCTATTAGCCAGGATGGGTGAGGAATGGTGTCCCTAACCTCTATTTGTCAGAGGGGGGTGATGGATGGCAGGAGAGAGATCACTTGATCATTACCAGTTAAGTTCACTCACTCCATGGCACCTGACCACTGTCAGTAGACAGGATATTGGACTGGATGGACTTTTGGTCTGACCCAGTATGGCCATTCTTATATTCTAAAACATTTATTGGTTCCAGTGTAATTATATATGCTTTGATTAAATTATTGGGAAAGAAAACAATTATGCCTCTACTGCAGATCAGCCCACAAAAGTTATTCTCTGTGTGTGGTGGGGGGGAATAGACTAATAATACAAAAAGAAATGTAAGGTGCTATTAAGTGAACACATTATGCAACTCTTCTTTCAAGTGTGGAAGCCTGCATGGCAGATACTTTCAAACTTTCTCAGCTATTCAGCAGAAAAATGGCTGTCTTGCAAAAATATTCTTTGGTGCAACTCCACTTAGCTAAAAATTACACCAGGGATAATTTGGCCATTAGGCTTCAGGTGCTCTGTTCTACATGTGGCTATTATCGTTCTCTTGGCACCAACCCAGATAAATCATTAGTACATGGCTTGCCAGTGCTCTTTTTTAGGATATAAGCACAAAGAAAAGCCACTTTGCTAACATAACAATAAATGTTTAAAGCCCAGTAACATCTCTTAGTAACATTATTAATCATGAACAAATAATGGAAATTCAGGCTGAAATTACTAAGGCATTAGAGATTTTACATAAATTAAAAATACCATTTCATAACAGCTGTGTTAAAAATTGCTATTTTCTTAGCCAATAAAATACCAGTTGCTAATGTATGCGCTTATTAAAATGTTCATTTTTGTGAAGGGAAGGTGAATTGAAAAGTGGCACAAGAAAGCTAAGGGCAAAGGGTAGGTTTTGGAACTATTAACACTATAAAATGCTGAGAAATTTGCCCTATGTGTAACTTGGCTTTCTGAGAAGCACTCACTCTGGAGTATGGCTTTCCCACTCTGATATTCAGACTCGACTGGCAGAGTGAACAATCATGAGCTTCCAAGAATTTTTCTCCCTGCCCAGCTCCCTCCCTTTACAATCTGGCTCCCACTCTTTCTTCATGTGGATTCTTCTTCCACTTTTAAACATACATATGGACAAAATCAGGTTGATGCAATAGCAGATTTGTAGAAAACATGCTAAAACTTTAAATAAAATATTAACAATTAGTTAATGTCAGTGTCAACATATAAAGCACTGGGAAGAGTTCGATTGTCAAATATTTCCATCAGAGAAAAATTATTTGGAAGGCAGAGGGGAAAAAAATCCTCTTCCCTTCTGCTTGTATACATGTGGACAATGCAATACAATCCGGACCAATGCTAAGTCCCAGTGCTCAGAGGCTCCCAAGCTCAAAAGGAAAAGACCTACAAAAAGTAACAGTGTTCTGCAATCTCCTGCAAAAGGCACAACACACTAGTATGCAAAGCCTTCTCTCTAAAATACTCAAGGAATGCCAGGGGGCAGACTTATACTATGCTTTTGCTGCAATCTTTATCTTCTCAGGTCTTGATGTTATTGCTGGAAGAGGTGTAGTTTGCCTGGGAGTAAACAACGTGCATGAGCTATATTGAGGTAAAAATACAGCAGAGACATGGCATTTTAATTTTACCATGAAGTAAACTAGGCAAGGTGAACCATAGGTAACAGTATAGGTCTGACCATGCCTCATTTTCCTTGTGGTAAAATTAACACTCCTTGTCATCATAGTGTTTTTACCTCTAGGTAGTTCATGCACATGAGCTACCCGGAGGTTAAAAACATGCTTTTCTTAGCAGCAAAGAGTAGGCCTTAGTCACTGTTGCAAGCATGGCCTTGGCAGAATAGAATATGAAATTATTTTTTGGGAGAAGTCCCTGTAGCTTTAAGGATAGAAATAACAAGGGACAGTATGAGCCTATTGAAGTCAAGGTGACTTTGGCCATTGGTTTCAATGAGGTCAGGATTTTGCCCAATACATTTTATTATCAATAACAACTTGTTAAATATCATTGGAAGTTGAGAGGTCTCAGTACCTCTCAGAAGGTATTCCAGAATTTTGCAGGATCAAGCTCATAAGGATTAATTAAATAATGTCCCTAAAAGGCTTTTGAAATAAAAATTCTAAGGAGAGTAAAAAGAACTTAAGGAATTAGAGAGCACAAGTCCCATTTGAAATCCTTTATGTGTTTTTGAAAGACTAAAAATTGCTACTAGTGCTTGTAAATTACTAATATAGAAATACTCCATGTGATGGAGACTACTCTGTCTGTCTTCGGTGCCTATATGGCCCCCATCACCATAGTATCAGAGAACTTTGCAATTTTGAATGTGTTTATCCTCAACAATATTTCTAGGAGTGTGTTACCCCTACTTTACAGACGAGGAACCCCAGAGAGACTAAATGATTCACACAGGACATTTGTGGTGGAGCAGGGTATTGGAACCCCACTGCACCATCCTCCCACTGCTCTGTGCTTCCACAGAACTCCAAGCACAAACCCTCCAGCAGAAGATCAGGCAATGAGGTGCTCAACTGATGTAGAATCTCTGCTTAAATTCTTATTTTTTCCCAACTCTCCCCCAGTCACTACTGCTCAATATGCAACAGGCTATTACCTCTAAATTATGGATCTGATAAAAACTGTAGGACATGAAAAGACCTACTTATCTATCTGGGTTGAAGCGCATTATACATCATCTACCAGCAGATTCAATCCTGCCCCATTAGGTAAAACAATGCAAAGTTTAAAGAGAGGAAAAAGCCTTTTCAGTATCATGCAAAAGTAAGCTGAACACTTTTGAGGAAAAATATAGTGCCATACAGTACTGCAGAGATATCTTTGAATGGCCTGAGAATCAGGAAACCTCAGAGCCATGGCCTCACTCTGATTTACAACTTAATAACTTTCTGTTTCCAGAAATAAAGCAAAGTTGTTATTTAATAGCTGAAATACAGCCATTTTCTCAAATGCCAGTAATAATTTAAATTCATGACTTCTGTATTATTTATGTGGTCCAATTTAATATGAACAGTATTTCCGGCATTCAGTGTTTATGAGGAGTGTGTCTTCAGGGTATACCCTATTTTATGACAAACAGATGCTAGAAATAACTACCTGGTATTCCGCTGCAGTGAGCTGGGAATTAAAAATAAGTCTTACAATTTTCTGTCCTAAGCAGGAGAAAACATAATAATTTCTTTGGCAAGTTTCTAGGACACGTTAGACTATCTGAGCCCCTCATTTTTCCATTTGTCTTTTCTTTCTAACACTTTCTCTCTCTTCACCCAGTAGGAGACGTGCTGCTCCAAGTTTAAGTTCACAAATAATGGGCACATCCCACAGTTTTAATACAAATATTTAGTACACACAAGTAAAACAAGGCTGTGTTCTTGCTCCCACACTCTTTGGTATCTTCTTTGCAGTTTTGCTGAAGCATGCCTTTGGAAACTCCACTGAAGGAATTTATCTCCACACCCGGTCTGATGGGAGTCTTTTCAATCTGGCTCGATTAAAGGCAAAAGAATAAGGTACGGGAGGTTACTGTCAGACACATGCTGTTTGTAGACGATGCTGCCTTGGTTACCCACACAGAAGTCGATCTACAGCACCTGATGGACTGCTTTTTGCCAGAGCTTGTGAAGAGTTTGGGCTGACAATCAGTCTTAAGAAGACCAGTGTTATGGCCCAGGATGTGGAACCTCCAAGCATTGCCATTAATGACTACGTATTGGAGGTGATCAATCAGTTCACCTATCTTGGATCCACTATTATGGATAACCTTTCATTGGACTCTGAGATTAACCAGAGAATGACAGCCTAGCCACAATCTTGGCTAGGCTGTCACAGAGAGTGTGGAACAACAGCATGCTGACCATCAACAGAAATGTTGCTGTGTATCACGCCTGTGTGCTAAGCACTCTCCTCTATTCTAGCAAAACTTGGACCCTGTATGCCTCGCAAGAAAAGAGATTGAACACCTTCCACATGCGCTGCCTTCGTTGCATACTCGGGATCACATGGAGCGATCGAGTGAGAAACAACAAGGTGCTGGAACATGCCAAGATCTCCAGCATGGTTACTCTCCTCCATCAGCGCCGCCTCAGATGGTTAGGCCACCTAAGTCAAATGGACGACTGGTCGATCCCCAAAGACTTGCTTTATGCTGAGCTTGCCTCCGGAAATAGAGCTATAGGACGGCCCCACGTTCGCTTTAAAGATGTTTGTAAGAGGGACCTGAAAGCTCTTGAAGTTGATATTAACAGCTGGGAAGAGCTCACCCAGGATAGTTCCAGATGGAGACACGTTCTGACCACTGGACTGAAAACTGGTGAAGACAAGCTGCGACAGCTTGCCGATGAAAAGTGAGCTCAAAGAAAAAGGAAGCAGTGGCTCCAACCCACAGTCGATTCTGCCTCCAAATGCAGCAAATGCAACAGGGAATGCCACTCCCGTGTGGGGCTCTATAGCCACAACAGACGCTGCATGACCAATAGCTGAACATTCCCTATGGGCGCATATCCATCGTCTCCTGAGACTAACGGACACCAACAGTACATACATTTTAATGAACTCAGCCATGTTTATCTTGTTCATTGTATCTCATAGGTATTGCACCAGGGTCACCTAAAACAGTACAGTAATGTTAATCTTTTACAGCTCATTCATTGTATCAAGGTGCAAGATAATGTGGTAGTTCAAGTAACAGGTCAATGGGTTATACTTCAAGCATATTACAATGACAGCTGTCTACTGTATTAGCTAATTCGATACAGTAATACGAAAGAGTCAACATTGGCACAAATACTGTAAATCAGGCACAAGGTTTTAGTTTTTTAGAAAATAAAGGGGTTAGAAATTCAAAAGGAATAAAAATAATAATTTAAAAACCAAACACATCAGTGTAAGCATTCTTCAGTAGTTTGGGTAAGCCAAACAACAGCATTATGCTAGCACATGAGAACTAGAGAGTGATGTGAACTACAAAGTGAAATTGACAGGTATAGAAAAAGTAAACAAAGGGCATCATACAAGTAAGTGGGGAGGAGAGGAGGCATTTGATTATGCTCCCTACCAGTGCAGGTCTGTGCTCTACTGTATAATTTCTAAGGTTCGACCAGTTTAGTTTTTAAATGTCTGAAATTATGCTGTTTTCTCAACTTCATTTTGGGGTTAAGACCAGATACATTGTAGATGATAAAATGGGAAGGCATTATCCACTCTGTGTTTTCATTTGACTGGCTTCAAGAATATGCATGCTGATTTCAAAGAAGCAGTGCTTTAATATTCGCAGATGATTCCAAGTGTTGACCTACAACCCACCAAGATTCAAACAAACTTCTCTGGAAAGGTTTACATCGGGGTGAATCTGAATTACAAAAATCATATCTAGGGTAGGTACTGTCTATGAATTCACATGACTTCTCAGATCCCACGTTTACTCAAAGCATTACCAAGCCTGGCCTGTAGATGGCACCCAGATCAAGAATGAAGCTTGTAATGATATTTGCTTGCAGTTATGTCATTTAAGTACCAAGGCTGTGGCTTCTGGGTGATGGAGAAAGATGGAGGATGGATCTGGAATAAGCAAGAGAACCTCAGCCTTTGTTCCCAGTGCTTAATTCATGCCAGAGCTGAGCCCTGGCACCGCTAGGCTTGTCAGTTCATAGCTCTTGCCTCTCTTGGCTTGCTGCTTCATTTAGGACTGTAAAAAAATTGCTTGCACCCCAGAACCTCTTTTTCATTACAAATTAAGCACTCTGTGTTCCCTAGGAAATACTTATTGTTTAAGATAGACTGTGGTTTCATATATTATAACAGAGCAGGGTAAAATCACAATTCTAGAAAATAATAAAGGTGAGACAGTGGCAGATGCCTTCACCTTCCCCATAGCAAGGTGCCACAGATGCACCAAAGAATAAACTAAGTTCTGGATAAAATGTGTTTAATGCACAAAATTGAAGACATGGAAATCCAAGTCACTCTCATCCACCTATTCAGAAATGTTCCCATATCAAGGGACATCTGAATAAAACTCCTGTTGGGATATGGTACTTACAAACTAAGAAGAAATAAGAGATCATATGCATCCTGGCATTGTAACTGGTAAAAATATTCTGTTCACTTACATGGAAAGTCTGGGCCCCAAACAATAAAGCTGAGAATGTGTCTTTGAAAGTATGATACCTGCCATTTCATCTGAGACTTTTGCCTCTGCAGTACAGTGCTCCTGTCATCTTTAGATACAGCTGTTTCAATATTTCAGTGCACCATTACCACCTGTCTTTTTCAGGCATGTCATTCCATTTTGAAGCTACTCAAAATTTCTCCATGAAGGCTTTTTTCCCTTGATAAAATATGGTCTTATTTAAAAAAGAAACACACACACACAAAAAGTATTTCCCACTTCATTGTGTGTGCCAATATTTCAGTGAAAAAAATCACAAATTTTACCAACATTTTTTGCTTTTTTTACCAAATTTTACCAACATTTTTTGCTTTTTGAAAAACTGAACATTTTTCAGTTGGTTTTGGTTGAAAGACTAGAAAATTTCCAAGAAAAGAAACTGAATGAAAATTTTACCTCTCAAACTTTCACAGAAAATATTCACCATTGTCTGCCCATCAATACTAAATTCCTCTTTTGGTCTTTGTAGGTTATATGAACTCTATATTTTTTTCTTTTACCATTATGAGAACTTTTTAAAGTTAAAAGGTCTTATTTAAAATACTTCATTCATGTACACTGGTTGCTTTTAGGACAATAAATTAACCCTTTCACAAAACTTTAAAAATGCCTTTTCTCTTTAAGGTCCAAGAGAAAACAGTCAGAAAGTAGCACAGCATGAATAACGTTTTAAGTGATAACCTTAAAAGCTGCTACTTTGCCATTATCATAAAAGTAAAGGTTCATTTAAAACAACATGGATGTTTTATGCCTACGGATAGGTGCCATATTTGTACCACTAAAAACAAAAGCCCCCCATTTATCCACAGAAAAAAAAATACAATAGGAGGGCTTTGCTGGGCTGAATCCTGGATCTCTGTTCTCTCTGCAGAGACTGTTAACAAGAGGCTCAATTGCTGTGGTGATTGAGCTGATGTGGAAACCATTATTATGTCTAAGGAGATTCATACAAACCAATGAAAAGTTACTATACAGTAATGATATTTGGTCAATACTGATTGACTCTGGAACGTGCTCAGGTACTACAGTGATGAGGGTGGTATAAGAACCTCTGCGGATTGGAAGAGACTCGAAGAGACAACGTGGAGAATTTTTTTTTTTAATCACATAACCAATACTCTGAGTCACCCAATCCCAGAAAGTCAAGTTTGATTCACAGAATTCCGTAAGAGAATATCAATATGCTTTCAACTCAAATTTCATTTTTAAGAATGATTTTTTGCTTGATTCAGCAGTCATGTTTCATTCATACAAGGATAGTTTCCTATCAGCCTCAGAACCAAAAAGGCCTGTTCTGTAATGATATCAAAGGCCAAGCGGTGGAAAAAAAAAAATTCATGCTTCTCAGAGACAGTGACTGGGTAAGTGGTAATTTGTGTGTCACTCAGGAAGTAGGGATTAAAGTATTGCCTGTAAACTGCAATGCTATAAATTAACAAAATGACAAAATTAACAAAAAGGTTTGAACAGCCACATTTACAAGTACAGAAAATCATTGATATGCCTATAATTTCCACAGAGAGGCAAATAAGTGCCCCAACGTCATTCAGAAGATTTCAGCCTCTATAAAAGCTGTATGCTATTCAATCCCTCAGACTAGACCTTCCCCAAACCATCACAGTGACCCAGTGGGAAATAAAAAGTTGCTTCCCTTTAGGACTTTTTAATGAATTAGGATGACATTCTGAAATGTAATACTATAAACCAAGAGGAAAGAACAACACATGGCACCAGTGTAATTCCCTAACCACTGTCTATAGTATGCAAGTCAAATCAGCTATCGAAGAAAAGTTTGGAAGCTCTCTCTGAGGTGTAGAAGCCAACTGCTTGTTCTGTATATGGCCAGTCCGTTCAACAAAAAGGGGAAAATTGCCTGGGAAAAGATCCTTTGGTCATTTTTATGTCAGATTCCAAGGCTAAATGACTTTCCCCAAAATAATTCCTGGATCATATCTTTTAGAAAAACATCCCATCCTAAATAAAAATTAAAGAAAATGGAGAATCCATTGTAACCCCTGATAAATTGTTCCAATGATTAATTACTGTCCTTGTTTAAAATCTACACCTTATTTTCAGTCTGAATTTGTCTGGCTTCATCTTCCAGTCATTGAACTGTGTTATACCTTTCTCTGCTATGTTGAAGAGCCCACTATTAAATATTTGTTCCCCGTGTAGGTACTAACAGACTGTAATCAAGTCACCTCCTAATCTTCTTTGTTAAACTAGATCAAGCTCTTTAAATCTACTCATATATAGCCTGTTTTCTAATCCTTTAATCATTCTCATGACTTTTTAAAAACCCTCTCCAATTTATCAACATTGTTCCTGAGTTCTAACATTTCCATCTAGTAATGGACCAATACCAGAGGTACCAGAATTGGACACAGAATTCCTGCAGCAGTCACACTAGGGCCAAATAGAGAGGTAAAATAACTTCTCTATTCCTACTCAAGATTCCACTGTTTATGCATCTAACCATTGAATTAGCCCTTTTAACCACAGGGTCACACTGGGATCACATGTACAGCAGATTATCCACCAGGACCCCCAAATCTTTTTCTACAGTCTCTGCTTCCCAGGACAGAGTCCCCCATCCTGTACCTATGGCCTACATTCTTTGTTCCTAGATGTACACATTTACATTTAGCTTTTTGAAACACAGACTGTTTGCTTGAGCCCAGCTTACCAAGTGACCCAGATCACTTTGTCTCAGTAACATCTCTTCTCCAGTATTTACCACTCTGCCAATTTTTGTGTCATCTGCAAACTTTACCAGAGATGATTTTATGTTTTTTTCCAGGACATTAATGAAAGCATACCACATAGGGATGAAAACAGATCCTGGCAGGACCTCACTGGAAAAACACCCATTTGATGAGAAGTCCCCATTTACAATTCCATCAGCTAGCCAACCTTTAATCTATTTAATGAGGGCCAAGTTAACTTTATAGAATTTTAGCTTTTTAATCAAAATATCCTGTGATACCAAGTCAAACTCCTTACACAAGTCTAAGAATATTACATCAGCATTATTATCTTTATCAACCAAACTTGTAATCTCATCAAAAAAGACACCAAATTAGTTTGACACAATCTATTTTCCATATATCCAATATATTAATTATACTACCCCCCCTTTAATTCATTATTAATCATTTTAGCCACTGAATTATCTTGCCGAGGATCATTGTCAGACTGTGAGGTCTATAATTATCTGTCATCCTGTTTAACTTTTTAAATATTGGCACAACATTAGATTTCTTCTAGAACTTCCCCAGTTTTCCAAGGCTTTTTGAAAATTAACAGGAACAGTCCAGCACTTACATGAGCAGAGGATGCAAGATTGGACATCGTCTTGATAAGTTATCTAGTTTTGTTCTCTTTACCATTTATACCAGCAAAAAAGTTCTCCATTCACATTGAGAAGCTTGCTGTGGGTAAGCAGCCCACACAATGTAGCCATTTCACTGTCCTGGTTTATAAAGCTTTACACTCTTGCAGTCTATTTCTTGTGACTGTCAGACAAAATCCAAATGTGTAAATTGAATGCAACTTTTTTATGAATACTTAAAATATAATCACATTTCTTTATGTGTCTTCTGCTAGTTTAGTCACATTAAGATTCCCTCTTATGAATGCGCAGTGTGAAGAAAATGCTGCTAATCTGTCACAATAAACTTATTGTCTGAAACCCTACAGAAAAAAAAAAGGGTAACATTTGCCTAAAACCCAGGAAAATATAGTTTACGAGAGAAGATATCTACCAGCAGCTGTAAAATGGTCATAAAATAGAATTGGAATTTATATCAAAATCACTTAATACCTTAGGGCTTTTGTATCTCTGCATAGTTTACCCTGAGAGATTTAGGAGTAGAGTTTTATGTTAACAAGCTGAAAGTTATAGCAGAATTGTCAGTAATACTACCTTTTTCGCAGGGGGAGGTACAATTGCCTATATATCACTCTATTTAAACAGCAGAATAGTAACCCCCAGAAGGTGCAATATCAAACGCTATTGGCCATAGCTGGGTAGTTATAGATCCATTAATCATCTTTACAGAACTCAGTTTAAATCCATGGAACTCGTTGCCAGGGGATGTTGTAAAGGCCAAAAAGTATAGCTGGGTTCAAAAAAGAATTAGATATGTTTATGAGAGGATAGGTCTGTCAATGGCTATTCACCAAGATGGTCAGGAACACAACCCCATGCTCCAGGTGTCCCTAAGCCTCTGACTGCTAGAAGTACTGAACAGCAGAGGATGGATTACTCAATAAATTGCCCTGTTCTGTTTGTTCCCTCTGAAACACCTGGAAGACAGGCTACTGGGCTAGTTGGATCATTGGTGTGATCAAGTATGGACATTCTTAGGTTCTTATATTTTTTCGTAAACAGAATTTTATTGTGGAAAAGGGGTTGCGAAGTATGTTTTCCAGTTGGGTTTCCTACTGTTCAGGGGGCACCTGATATTTATTTTCAGAGAAAGGAAAAAAAATTATTTACATGTGCACATATACTTTTTTTTTCCTGACAGAACAAAGGACAGAAGGCAGATGCCAATGCTGTTAACAGTGGAGTGCAAAGAATTCAATGCTGGGAGATACCTCATTGCCAATAATGAACAGGACTTACAATGACAAATTTATTTCACAGTCTTTGGAATGAAACTTAGCTGTTGTCATGGGTGGCATGTTTATCTACCTTGCAAAATCTCATATCCCTTTTTCAGATACAGTGCAGTTGCACCAATGCTAATAATAGCACAAGGCAAGTGTAGACAAGCCTCAGAAGATCCAGGGATGCAATAATTAAGCTGATTTATGAAAGAGTAGAAAAGAGCCAGAATCTTGTAGCTTAATATACTAGGATCCACTTTATATCATGATGTAAGTGCATGGACAAATTAAGAAATAAACTATGAACAAACTAACCTGAGTAACCCATTGTTGGTCATGAGATCTGTTTCCTAATCCCCTTGACCCAGCACATGCCTTTAATTAGGAGTGGACACAGCCAGCCAGCATTTGGAGAGAGAGAGAGAAATAAAGGCTCTATAAAAAGAGTTCCAAGCCCATTTGTTCTTCCCCACTGAGCATCACCTACAGGGTGATGCATTTCTAGTTATAACGTACAGATTATAAAAAAGTTCTGTAGAATAAATCAAACCTAAATGGAATTATATTTCCCATGGCTCCAGAGAACCTGATGATTTTGGCTCAGCTACAGTCAGACTAGGACTGCCTTTAATTAGGATTTGATGAAGCTTATTAGCCTAGGATTTGTGGCTGCTTGCTTATAATGGGACCAGAGCCACCTGGGTAATATATTTATAAGTAGGAGTGGACTAGAATGGGTTTATTTGGTGCCAGCTGACTACTGCCACCCATGAATAATGCCATCTGGAAGCAGGCTGGTAACTTTGGAGAAGAATTTCTTATGCAAAAAGCTCTTAGTTGTTTCATGGATCTGTGCTTATCTAGCACCACAGTAGGATAGAAAGCCCTAACAGAGGGTAAGATTGGGGAAATATACTTCTCCATATCATCTGCACAGGATGCAGATAGTTACATTAGGACTTCCATAAAGTGCCTGCCTGTAGATTTGATTTTTATTTTAATCTATTTTTTGTTTAATGTTGACTGAAAGGAAGAGTTGCTAATTCAGTGTCTGCCTATATTTTGTGTAGGGGGTGGCTTTGGATTTCTTTCAGCAAGTATATGGTGGCTTTCATCCAAGAGGCAGGGAAACTGTTAAGTGGTCTCAGTATGTGCATTAGGGGTAAGAGAAGTTTGGGGTAAATATTGCTTAAAGTGTTCATATTAGTATAAATTTAGGCTATAGGAAAGTGTGCTGTGCTGAGGGAAGGAGGAAAGAACTTTTAAAATAAAGAGATACATGGAAGAGTGGTGGATACAAACCCCTTAATAGAAAACCTGCTAACAAAAATGGACATAGAATATTTGACCTCAAATGTTTCCTGCATTGAAAAAGAAAAAAAGAAGTTGTGTCTGCTCATAACCAGGTGTAAATTTAGCCTCACATCACAGTGTTGCCTAGTATTTGCTGGCATTTTCCCTCTGTAAATCAGAAGTGAAACTTCAGAAGTATTAATACCTCTTGCAAACAGGTGTCCTCACCAGCTCCTGCAAACCCAGGCTGATTGGCCCTTTCGGTGAACTACACAGCATACACAATCCATCAGGGCACCTTCAGAAATTATATTTATTTTGTTTCTTCCTTAAGCTCTGGGTACAATAGTAGCAGGTGGACAGAGACCCCTTCCTGAATCAGCCTTTTATACTGCTTGCTTGCTTTCCTAGGTTCACCAGTGGATGAACTAATTACTTCATTAGCTCATCAGGCTCCCTACAATTATCAGTGATCCTTTCTACCCTTCCAAAACCAATCAAGCTCCCTCTTACTGTAACCACTCCTGGTGCCCTGGGTGATCTAAGTGACCAGGGTACTGGCCTCCAAGGGGCTCCATTTGTAGCTGCTAAGAGCACCCGGTCACACCTCTTCCTTGCTCCTTTAAGCCTCCTCTTCAAGTACTGAGCGTACTTAACTCTTCCTATAAGAGCTCGTAGAATCACAGCCTGATGAGGCTGTTGCTGAAATTTAGAGTAGAACAAAGGTTGTCACACATTTTCCACGGTGTCAACCTGTATCTTAAAAGAGTTTGTTGCTTGGACACCTCCTTTTCCATTCTGATAACAGCAGCCCTACTGCTTCAAACATTTACATAAGCATGTAAGTAACTCCATTGAAGACAATCATATGCTTAAGTTTTTGCAGCACCGGAGCCTTAAATTCCCCTGTACTTGCACTTTTTACTTCCTATCCTAAAGTGATCTCTGATATTATTGTACTCTGCTAAACAAGTGCTACTTTCCAACCCAGAGGCAGCTATATTTCCTTGGTGATTGGCTGCCATTCTTGGATAGCTGTCAAAGCACTGTGGAAGGAAACGCGTTATATACGATAACTGTGTTAAGAACACTTTTGAAACTGTTCATTAAAGGCAGGAAAGCTCTTTAAACCTTTATTTTATAAATAAAAATGCCTGCATTTGTTACATCTAAAAATTCCCCCTCCTCCACAAAAATAAAAAAACTTCCCAATCATCTTGTTCCACCATCTTGATCCCCATGGTCATTTAAAAAGCAGCAGCATTCCTAAACAGAAGTTTTGGGGAGCAGAAACATGGCTGATGTCATACCCAAAATGAGTCAAGGACACAGGGTATATGTCGGAAAAGTAGCTACCTTTACTCACAAGTAATACTTTACTTCTCAGGTAATCAACAGAACTAAGATTAAGCTACTCTGAATGTGAGTAAAGATGGCAGAATCTGGCCCTAAATGGACTGAAACCCTTCCCCGCTACATGCTATAAAATGAGTTCATCTGCAAGTAATTTAATTTAGTTATTTGAGAAAGCTTAGAAGGGCGCTGCATGGCATTAGGTATCTGAGACCCATCACAAAAGCAATCAGATCATCCTGGAGACCAGCTGTGCATCAAGTAGATTGCTTTTATCTAAGTGATAAAAACCTTGTAGAGTGTGAACAATACTGGGCATAAAATGTAATATTTTAATGAATGACATAAAAGATGAAAAGAATGAGCAGGAGAACTGGCAATTTAGTCAAAAGATGAGAAGGGAGAAAAAAGCCTCCAAACATGACATTTTACAGTAAGTGGATTTTGCAATGAGCAGAAATTTGAAGAGGGTGGCGGTGGGGGGAGGAAGAGTATTCTCTCTATCCTGACTGATCCAGTTGGGGCACCTTGCAAATCAACGATGGATGCTTCAATACCACTTGGCAGAACAAAACAGCAGCAAAATGTTAACACATTTTGGACCAGCTTCAGACGTGGAGTAAGTGGGTAAAACTCCATTACCCTCAATGAAGATGCAAAATTGGCCCTTTTACTGTAATCTACATCAATAGAAAAAAGCATAAAATATAATGGCAGTTATATGCCTAGTAGTTTATTTCTTCTATGAGGCCCCTAGCAGGACATTAACTTCAAATTATGATTTTGGTGAGCCATCTAGCAAGTCATTAATGATGGATGAGAACCCAATAAATAAAATGACTGTTATTACTACTACTTAGAGTTGGCCTACCAGTATCAACTGCTATCATTTTAATGTTTGGAAAGTTAGGAGCCATTTAGGAATTTCATATTTCATAACACATTTTCTCTACAAGTATTAGTATTATTTTGTGTAACCAGATTAAAACATTCCTAATTTCTATTTCAATGCTTAAATGTTGTTTCTCATTTAAGGAGTTGTACATATCCTGGGACAGTATGAATGACCTTTTCAAGCATAGGCCAACAAAAAATACCAACTGGTTTGGAGAAAATAAGAATGAAACCAAGTTCAGATTGATCAGAAACCCAGCCTTTCATACAATTTGAAATTTTTTGGATCCATATTCCACCCCAACCACTACTTTTCATTTTGATTTATTTCTAAATTTCCTCGCACATCTCTACACAGCTTCCTAAAATTTTGCTACTCTAATGTTTCCTGCTTAGTCAGTTAGTAGCAGGGTTTTGGGGGATGTGGGTTTTTTTTGCATTGAAAAGAAGTTCAACTCTGAATCTAAATTTCATCTCTCTGTACAGTCTCACACCAAAACTCCAGTGTTACACATATACTTGCCAATTTGATTCAATTACTCTTAGACCTGAGGGTTCAAACGCTATATCCAAATTCCAAAGTTCCCAAATTTCAAGCTGTTTGGATTTGGCACCAGACCATGTCTTTCAACCTTTACCAAGAGAAATCTCCCCCCCACTGAAGAAATAATAATTCAAGTTTCCATGCCCAGTTACTTCTTAGCTTCTGAGGCAAGACTGTCAGCAAGATGATTATTTATGCTAAGGAGTTTGTTTTTGTTTTGCCTCTTGGGAACTGGAATGGGACCACTAACTCATTTCACACAGACCACTGAATAGCATCACTAAACAGTCCATTGCTCAGACTACTGAGCAAACTGGGATTATGGCTACCAGTTGGCTAAGAACATCACACATGGCTAAGTCTATACTAAAACATCCTATTAACTTTGTTACCCTGTCTTCCCTCCCCTCCCCATTCTTTAGTCTCAACTACAAGTTATGTCTTCTCTTTTAAACTGTAAGCTCGTTGGGATAGGGACTCACATTTACCATATTTAGTATTTATACAATACTAGCAGCATGGCTGAGGCCACTAGGTGCTACTGCAACATAAAAACTAACAAAGGGCAGTGACTTTCAGGGCTGTGTCAAAAATAGCAATCTACAGATAAATGTCTCTATATGTCATCACCTTCTGAGCCATCTAGTCCCCCATTATCACTCCACTTCTAAAACTCACCCCAAACTCACAAGAAAGCATCACTCGTCCTCTGTGTAACAGAAAAAAAAATTAGAAATTTCCAAAGGAGAAAAAAGGTTACAGGTTGAGTAAATGCACTGAATCCAGGCACTGCAGAATTGGTCTAGGATCTCAATAGTAAATGTACTTGTTCTCAACCTTTTCTGTACTAGGGTCCCTTTCCCAGACAGGCACTCCTGAAGCTCCCTCCCATCTAGGAACACATGAAGGAAAATTTGTCATCATCCCTATGTTGAATACCCAGAAGTTAATGAGTAATGGATCTCATGAGATCTGCAGTGGCTCCGATTTAAATACCACATTACCATATAGCATCCAAATATATGCCAATTCAAAGAACCTTTGTTGTGTTTAAAGACAATCCTATCCATTGCTCCTCTAATCGCTGTAGTTTACTTGCATTTCATATGCTCTACCATACATGCAACAGTGCAGACATTTATTTCAAAATGATTGATTTTCTAGTCAATGTAAAAAACAAAATATCTTAAAACTCAGATTTAAATATTTTATATAAAATATTTAACTAGCAAAATATTTCAATTAGTGAAAAAAGAATAAAAAGTTGTTACAAATGTGTGCGTAAAGAAACTGACTCAGCATTTGGAATCATTTCTAGTTCTAGTAATAAAAATTGTACAGCTACTAATGTGTGTGCACCACTGTCCTCTACTGGGCAGAACAAGAACTGCTTGATGTTTTCCTAGGACCTTTATTGCTAACAGAGACTCTCCTGTAGGCCAGGTAGTATGAGATTTTGTAACAAGAGGATCTGTCCCTGCGGTTGCTATGATGTTCCAGATCTCAAGACATGCATTAGAGTGAGGACTATGAAGTCCTAAGTGAGGGAGCAACTACGTTATGTTCAGCAGCATAAAATGTTTTTCATATAGCAAGTGAAGAAATTCACATCTTGTAGAGTACTACAGATATGTGGTTCAGTAATTGACATAAAATGTAAACCGCCTCTTACTTAGAGTGTGTGTGGTCTTTCTCGATTGCCTTCTATATGAAATCAATCTGTCTTCTCAGCTTCAGAAGCTTGGCTCAGTCACTGGATGTGCATGGTTATGGAAAAGTGGGGCATAAACAATTCTGGCTGACGCAGATAACCAGTATCTAAAAATAAATTTAGATATTTATTTTTGCTAAGTAAAAATTATTATGCTCAGCTAGGGCAGCTGCTAGAATTTACTGGGTTCAAGACAAGAAACATGAAAGCTACCATTGCTTTTCACCTGCTTCCCTCATCCCTTCCCTCCCACACCGTTTTTCCACTAGTTTTTTCACTTCCAAAGCACTCTTCATCACACACACTTTTCACCAGCCTGTTTAACTGGAGCTATTCCCTCACCATTTGAAGGAAGCTTGTTTTCCAAAAATGACCATTTATTCCAAACACAAACCTACCTGTGTTACAGGGCAGAGTGAAAATGATTTGATTAACTTTTGCCTCTTTCTGCTCATAGTATATCTTGAAATGGATTGTGATCTGAGTGTATTAAATAAACTGTGGGGTTGATCACAGGTATTGGATATCCAGAATTCAAGCTGCATATCTGAGTTGCAATTGGTCAGATAAATCACCACTGTAATGTTTCCACTCCCCGATTAGATTAGCATGCAAATGGTGCAGAAGCATGTGCATACCAATGCAAAATTTAATTTCCTTGAATACTTGTGTATTCAACTTTGAAATTTTCTGTCCATAAATATTTGTGCCACTTAAATTCACTTGCAGGTTAATGAAAGTCAAACACTAGAAAAGTATAAGCACAGCTAATGCTAATTCTTTGAAACACTGAGATGATATTTAAAAATTTTGATTTTCATTTTTTTCCCCCCATTTCTAATTTTTATTTAAACATTTCAACTCTCAACGTTCTGTTAACTGCAATTGACAGGCTGCAATCCTGCAAAACACTTACGCATGTGCTTAATTTTACACACAGGAGTGGTATTCCTCAAATCAATAGGATCAATCACATATGTAAATTTAAGCATGTACATAAATCTTTGCCAGATTGGAGCCTTAATGTATATCTCTTGTTTTTATTCTTTTTTACTTCTCCATCCATTTTTCCTTTCTTTGAAGGAAAAAATGGTGTTTTAGTGTCCATCTCCCTCCACTCAGGTTCTCTTAAGAAGCGGTTCTGTTAGCAGAAAGGTTATTTGCATTGGTCCATTTCACCGATTTGCATTTCAAATGTAAAGGAACCCCAAAAATGAAGCTGCACACACAAGAACAGAAAAATCTGCAAAGAAAAGGAGCTGAAAAAAATTGTTACAGTACCCAGCTTCAGGTTTCCTTTGGATTTGGGGATATGGTAGGTAAACTTAGCAAATTTAGATTTGTTATATGAAGCAGAAACATACATAATCCATTTTTTCCTCTGCATGGATAGAAAAGTGCTGCTTTTGACAAATGTGTTTAACTTGGAATTTGCCCTCAACACACAACAGTGTTCAGAAGTCTGATGCCCTCCCGAGAGGCATGTTCTGTTTACAAAAATAGTGGCTAAGGAAATGTATCGTGTTGCGTTTCATCAAGGATTTTGTACATTAGGCAAGAACATCATCCTACAGATGCTACCAAGTGGATTATTTTCAAAGAAAAGAGAACAATTGCCATTAAAAATAGAAACCTGTGGGGAGGAAAGAGTGTAAATATACTGAAAAAAATAATAGGCCAGTAATAGGAAAGAGTACTCACGTGGCTGACAGGATTAGCGATCAGAAGATGTATAGCACTCTTATACTCAGATAAACAAGGCCCATGTTTAATAAAATAACTGCCTGATGGGAAGGCTTCCCTGCTGAAATAGTGCAAGCCACAGACTTAGAACTAGACCCAAGAAATGAAGTTGCTAAATACACAAGAACCTTAGAGATACAAACACCAGGGTAACAAATTAAGTGGTCTACCCCATCCCTCATTTAGAACCAGAAGTACACTATCAGGCAACAGCAGAGACCAAAAAATAAAAATACTCTATGATTAAGCAAAACGGCAAGCAATGAGAAGTGCAAATGTGTTACACTTTCAATAGACACAAAACTAGAAATATTTTAAAAACCTCAACAATGATGTTACCCTCAGCAACAAAGCAGTAGAATATGGTATCCAGAAATCAACCACCACTGATATTCGGAAAAGCCAGGAAAATATAAAGCAATTTGCACAATTCTATTCTGGAAAGCCTTGCATAACTCGAATTTGCACAAGTTGGAAATGTATACCCATATGGTACGCAAAAATTTCCACAACTCAACTCAAAATCCTATTTCTGGCTTATGGAACTTTTTCCATAAGTACTAATTTGCGTAAGTCGGGTCTTGCATAACCTGGGGAGCATCTGTAGTCACGTGATTAAAGTTTGTTGCAGTGCTCTCCATGATTAATTGGAGTGTCAATACATTATAGAAATGTTTACACTTTGCCTAAGCTTCTCAAAATGGAATCTCTGTATAAGTTTGGAAGTGTTGAGATAACTTAAGACACTGGAAAAAAAAATGTTTTTTCCCCCCTTTGGCTAGCTACACTTCCCTGTTCTGGTGGGGTTTAGAACCTGAAATGAAAAAGTTCCAAGAGAAAGTCTGCTTTTACAGGACTATAGGCAGCTGTGCAAAACTGTGTCAGATGAACATCTGAATGTTTGATTCCTTATCAAGACCCAAAATGAACCATTTAAGGTATGCCAGTCACTAAAGCCATTACAATGTACTGTCTTAGTTAGTGGCCTATATGACACAGAGTCAGTCCAAACCTAGCTTCAAGTTACCAAGTAGATGTTTTTTGGAAAATAAAAATGAAATGCTTTGCAATTAAAATCAGTTGAATCCTTAAGACTGATAGGTCTTTGAGAATGATTTACCCTCTCACCCATGGAGGTGGTCCCTCAAGATCAGAGATGAGGCAAAATGCCAGGATGGGGAACTTATGTCACTCTTTCCTGTGCTACAGTGTTTCTGCTGAAAGAGGACTGAGGTTTCCAGGATTACAATTCTGCACCCTTTAGCAGCATGAAGCTTTCCCAGGGTACACAAAAGTTTCCAGACAAAATATACATATCATAACATCTTCAGAAACATTAACAGAGTACAGCTGGTCAAAATTCTGTGCATAAAAAAAAAAAAAAAGGGTGTGAGTGGGAGGGTAGGTCAAAAAATAAAAGGCCAAATATGCCCTGCGTTGAAACTTTTCCACAAAACGTTCGTTTGAAGTTCAACATCAGACTGTCCATTTTCACAAAATTTTCTACAAATTTTTTAACTTTGGTTATCACAAGCTTTCATTTACTGAAAAAGTTCATTTTTTTCTTGCCAAAAGACACATTTTTTTTTTGTAAATGAAAACTGCAGTTAAGATTTAAAAAGAAAGGTCTATTTTGAATTCTGTAAGACAAACAACTTTGAATATTTTCTCCAGAGTATTTTGCTATTCCCCTGTCTCCCTCCCCCAACTAGCTCTGAAATTGCTTTCTTTCTACCAGGGGAAAACGAGAGGACTTTTGTTTTCACAAAACCTCAAAGAAGTTTGATTTTACAAAGCTAAGTGCAATCAAATTTTGATTGCCTTTTATTTGAGACACTTATGTTTCAGGAGCAGCAGGTTTCTATTAAGAAGTCTGTAATAAATGCTCACCTCGAATTAGGAAGGCCACTTTGGTTCACAAGAGAAACATCAGCTCAGTCTTCCTGTAAAAGAGAGAGAACAGTCAACATATGCATGCAACAGGCCAAGGCTGCCTCCAACTGTTAATTGACTCTGAGTAATTTGTTAGTGCTATTTCACCTGTGACAATCACCAAAAAAGCCCAAAGGTGAACTTTGGTAGCTCTTAAAAAACTTTCCTATCTAGAAGCATAACATTAGCACCCACATTAGCCACATCCAGTACAAATCACTAGAAACATTAATTTTGAAGGAATCTTTAAACACAAGCTATTTCAGAAAATTATTCCTGCAATTGTTTAAACAAAGACTTGTGGTTCAAACCAACCTGGTCCCACAAGATATCAAATATTTTCTTATCATGCTTCAAGAGCAATAGATTTTTACCGCCACCACCTTTCCCATCCCACCCCAAAGCCTGTTCCCTCATCCCTCCCCCAATAATAATTAGGGATAAGCCACCACAAGACCCACAGATCCCTTATGCTCTGGGGAAGAGTGGATACAAATCATACAGTTTAAGACCATCTGTAAAAAAAAAATGGCTTTTATATCTCCACAAAAATAGCTTTGCTTCAGCAATAGGAATATATGGTCTCTTAGCTGTGAGATATCAATAGATTTTAAGGCCAGAAGGGAGCATTGTGAGTCTTTAGTCTGACCTCCTGCATAACATAGATCATAGAACCCCACCCAGTAATTTCTGCATCAAGCCCATAACTTCTGTTTGAATTACTGTGTCTCTTTTAAAAATACATCCAGTCATACAAAACTCTCCTATGTTAAGGATGTCCTCCATGTAATTGCTAGCAAACTATCTCTGCAGAGTTCTCTGGTTTTAGCTTGAACTCCTGAATGAGCCACCAAGCCTTCCTAATTACTGCACCTAGTCACCTGTAGGAGAGTTTGCTGCAGAAGACATGAGCAGGGAATTAACTCCTTGTCTGCCAGTGCTCAAGTGCAGTGGGCCCATTGCTCCCTAGCTCAGCAGTTTTCCAGTCCACCATATAATCTGGTGCAGAGCAATGCAGTTAAATAGGACTCATGGCTATAGTATAGGCATTAATCATCATTCAGTTTACCATACTTATGAAAATGTATAGGGTGATGTCTGTAGTATAGGATGTCCAACTTAATAAAATAGAGACATATGAATCGTTTACATTAGCTGACATATCCATTTCTTTTCCTAAACTACAACAAATGCTAGCAGCTTTCAAGAATTTAAACTGCCAAGAAGATGAACTGGAACAAAACATGGTTGTGATGAGCAAAACATTAATCAGCTGGCCATCAAATGATTGTGTGGCCTTTGACACTAACTTGCAGGAAAAATAAACTTCAGACATGCACTGTAAAATGGACAGCATATGCCCACAGAACCTATGCAACAAATCCCAGAGTGGCTCCTGTATTGTGCTGAGCACAATCACATTCACTACATTGCAGAATTAGGCCCTTTATCACCATTAAAAAGATGCTGCTACACCCTATTAACTCTGGAGTTCATAAGAACATGTTAAATACATGGGACCCAATTCTCCATTCACTTATCATGATTGCAATCTGAGTGTAATACTGCTGAAGTTAGTGGAATTACAGCATTGTAAAACTGCTATATGTTAGAACTAAATCAGGCCTGTTTTTAAAAAATGCATTATTAAAACAATACATCATTTCTGGTAGGAAATACTTTCATTGTCTGAATTCTAATTATTTTTCATGGATTTTTTCTAGGTCTTTTATGGATGAATTGTTGCTTTTGGAATTAATCTAGCACAGTATGTTATAGTTTGGGGTTTGGTCATGCTCCAAACAATAAGCTGGATATAATATTTCTCTCTCTCAATACATGGCAGTAATTCCTTTCAACACTAATTAGAAGGAGCCAGAAAGATAAATTGGGAGAAAAACAATAACCCTTGAAATGCTCTCTCAGTGAAGTGTTATTTGATTGATGCCCATCTATTCTGAAGCCCCTGTGCCATTATAAAACAACAATTAATTTACACTTTTGTAACTTCCTTTGAGGATCTCTAAGCACTACAAACACCCACAGTAAGTCTATAGTAAAGAGTAGACCAGAACTCAGATCTCCTCTATAGACTCCCACGTGTGTGTGTTAACCACTAGACCCTGTTTCTTACTTTTTATTAAGGAAAACTAAAGCCACCTCAGTTACTAAAATTGAAACTAGTAACAGACAAATGACATGAAATTTGCAGATCTGTGTAAAACACTCAAGAGCTGACAGGCTGATCCAAAATTCTTCAGTTTAAAAAAACCACAAACTTGCACTGATTACAGATGGGTCAGGTTCTGCCACTCTTACCTTAGGTTAATTTAACAAAAAGTTACTCACAAAGTAAGATGTTACTCAGCTTGAGGTAAGAATAGCAAAATTTGACCTAAGAGAGCAGGCTCTTAGGAGATTTCCAGTACTTCTTGCTTCCAGCTGGACCATAAATGTTGGAGCTCCTATATTACAAACACTTATGCATGAATTCACTCCCAATGGGACTTTTCATTATGCACAAACCTAAGTGTTTGCAGAATCCTGGGGCTCAGGACAGCAGCCTCTCCCATGGTGTTTTTGCATTTCGCCATTGAACCAAAAGTACAAACCAAACCAAAATGACAGTGTTTTAAAGTGAATGTAGCTTCTTCCAGTATTCAGGAAGGTTTAAGTTTGAGTTTGAGTTTTAAACATGGCTTCAGTTGGTTCTTATTTCTGCTGAACCATTTCACTAACCTGAATTCAGGCTATTTTAGGGCAATATTTTCAAAAGCAGCCACTGATTTTGTGTATCTCATTTTTATGCCTAACTTGAGATACAGGCCTGATTTTTATAGTTTCTATTGATTTCAGTTGGAACTTTTAGTGTGCAACAGTTCTGAAAATTTAGGCCTCAGGTTGGGCACCCAGAAAATGAAACACTTGAAAATCAGTGGCCAGTTGTGAAAATTGTGGCCTTAACTTCAAAGCAGTGATAGGCTTGATCCCATCTAGTTTAGAACTAAATCTGAATGTGAGTTTTCCAAAAGTTCAAGGATGTTCAGATTCATGGTTCCCAGTCCAGTCAGCTTTGAATACTTACCTTGAATGGTGCTTTTTTATACCTAGGTGCAAAAAGGATTTCACAACTTGCAGTCATTATAGTATGTGCTATTAAGCAGTTTAAAATATAAACAAGCCCAGGTTAAAAGAACATGAAATAACTTATGCCATTTAAACTGTTATGAGAAAGCAAACATTTATTCCTAAGGAAGAGTTTTCTATGGCTTATTTCTTTCCAGGAAATAGTTTTATTGTAACTCATTTTGAACTTGGAATTTGTTCAGCAGATATGAACATAACGAAGGGTTATTTGTCTAGATGTACTGCTTTGGGTAGTGAATGTTTCACTTTTTTTTTTTTTAAAAAAAAAAAGAACTTGGGATAAGTTAGATGAAACTTGTAGGGATTGAATTAACTAAAGATGCACTCTTTTGATATTGTCACAACCTCCAACCAGTAATAGGATCCCAAATGTCCCTGGAAAATGCTGAACCCAGATCAGCATTTCCAAAATCCTGGATCCAAACATCAGTGGATTTTGAAAGAATTGACATTAAGATCCACACCTACACTTTGTGGTTGATGCCCATTCTATTTCTCAATGTTCAGAAAGTTTTGGACTTAAGATATGTCTGTTTTACTAGAGAAATGAATGGGCACAAACTCATTCAAATACTTACATATTCTAGTTTATTTAAAACATTACCTGCAAAATAATTTTTGAACAGAGATAGATATTAAATTATGTTGTGGAAAAACCAACTTGGTTAAGGGTTTCTTTTTATTTTTTAAACTAAGAATGCCACACCTTTATGATGAGAAACCTGTCAGACAGCACAGTCCTTACACATTAAAAAAACCAAAAAAACCCGAACAGTTCTGTTCAACTTGTGTTTGCAACTACTTCTGTTTAAACACTCCCTTTTTTTCCATCCATTGCCATGAGCTCTGATCATGCATTTTGGGTAATTGCAAGCTTTTAAATTCCATATTTCGCCACAGTACACAAAAATGACAACTGTTTTTTTCTCAAACTAATAATATTTTATCCTATTCAAAGATAGCCATGGTTATTTGACATTTCTGTCTTTGGGAATTTCAGGTAGAGGGTAAGACTAGATGTTAATTAATTAGACTTTACTTAAAAAATATAAAACTCACCAGCGGATATACTGGCCTTACTGAAACCAATAGTTTTCATTGACACATCACTGAGGCAAGAAGTTCACTCTCCCTCATTTAGCATAATGAATAGGATAGTGGGCATGTGCACCATTATTCACTACTGTGGGGACCTCAAACTCAAATAACCAAGAGTGCCACATGAGGACTAATGCACTGGCCCAAGGGCCGCCCCTCCGCAAACACACACACCTGCTCCTGGCCCTATCCCCACCCCTTCCATGAGGCCCCGCCCCTCCTCTCATTCTAACCACTTCCCCAAAGTCCCCACCCCAATTCCACCCACTCTCCATCCCTATTCCAATCCCATTCCCCAAATCCCTGCCTCTTCTCCTCGTCTTCCCCACTCCCTCCTGGAAACTGCTAAGCCACCAAACAGCTGTTTGGCAGCGGGAACTGCCTGGAGGTAAGTAGAGGAGTGGGGAGCAGTGCGGGGGAGGGAGGCAAGAAACTTAGCGGTCACAGGAAATAACTTGGAGGAGAGGGGGTGAGGGGAGTTTGGCAGCCATAGGAAGTAGCTTCAGGGAGAGATACATAGGGGGCGTGGGGAGCTTGGCAGGCACCAGCAAAGAACTCCTGCAGGTCGCATGTTTGAGACCCCTGCTCTACTGAATGGAATCAGAAATGCTCTGTTGTGCTGTTGTTGATGGTACTAGACCATCAAGATGGTGACTTCTCACTTGATTGCTAATTAGTCCTTTATGTTTATTTAATATTTAAGGTATAAACCATTTATAACTGTATTATTTTATAATAACCAGATTATATGATTATCTCTTACACAGGTACTGCATTAGATTGCAGTTTCAGTTTAATATAACATTAAAGGCCAAATTTTACTTTCAGTTACACCAACATAAAATGGGAGTAGCTCCTCTGAAACCCATGGAATTACTTCTGATTAATAATAGTATCATAAAGCAGAATTTGGTCCATTATCATTAATTTGTACTTCAGGTTTCTTGCCTGGAATACACTATCAGCATGGCAATTTTTTATATTAATGATAAAATTGTCGAAAGCACCTAAGTCACTTAGAAGCATAACTGTCATTTTCAAAAATCAATGGAATTTAAGAAACTCATCGCCTAAAAGCCAAATTTACAATGGTATAGAGATGCTTATCTGCATCTTTATATACCCAAATACCTTTGTAAATTTGGCCTTACAACACTTTTGAAAATGAGCCTGAGGCTCCTAAGGCACTTTGGAAATTTTTTTATCCTGAGTCAATGGATGAACTAAACAGAAGAATGATGTTTTACTCTCTTATTTTATTTCGTCCATGGGACTGCACACATGATTAAGGGTTGGTGGAATTGGACCTACTGGGAGGTAACATTCAATGATCCCAAATGTACCAGGATGGGTGGATCATGGATATAGTCCAGCTTCTAATATCAAAATCTCAATGCTCCTAAAAAGGGCTGTGTATACCACATCTATGAATAAAATTCTAGATGATCTGATGGTCACTTCTGGTTGTGAACTCTATGAATTACTTTGAAAATCCCCTCATCAGAAATCTTTATTATCAGAATATATTGAGTGTTTCCTCACTATATTTAGATAATCAAGGCTGTCCTCAATTACTGTACATTAACCTGACAAGGGCCTCACTTGCTGGGTTGGAGATAAGATCCATTTGGGCCTCACTTGGATCTTATCTGTAACAGCACAACTAGAGAAAGAACTTAAAATCAAAGAGAAGGAAGGAAAAATCATAAGGAAAAATACTGTCTTTCCAACCTTTTCTTCACAATGGAGGGGCACAGTGGAATGCACTTAAACAATTTCAAAAACAGGCTCACAAGCACCATCACATGAATATACTACACAGAACAGTTAAGAAACAGAACACACTTTTCATGATGTTTACCATAGGAACAGCAAAGCAATGCTTGTTTTCTGGCAAGAATAGTCTAGCAATATGAAAAATGAGGACACCAAATATTCTCAGTCAAGGGCAGAAGAAGTTTTTCTTCTTTTTCTTTTTTCTTCATTTAAATGGTCTTGTGAACATTCAGCACAGAACCCGAGCCTGAGAAAGGTCAAGTTTGTTCTAAATGGAGAACCAGAAAGGTCCAACAGGGTTCAAAATTCCACATCCTCAGCTCTCCCACTCTCAGTATAAATTCTGAAACTTTTAGATAAGCTCTTTGGAACTAAGGTTAATATCCCTCTAGGTAAAAATAAACAGTAGGCGCCAACAACATTAAGTTAGACATGATTATTTGTCTAGATGTATTCTCGGTCTGCCACTGCTTCTTCTGGATGAGAAGAAATTTTGCTCTTCTGAAGTTAAAACTGTTTAAAGAAGAAAATGTTTCATGGAGATTAACAACCTTAGAAATATGTATAGCCACAAATGGTTACATTTGCTATTTGATGTGTTTATCTTTGAATTTTCCAAAATATAGGAAAGGATTATTTTGTTTTATATTTAGAAACAGCAAAATACTTCATGTCCCAAAAAAACGGTTAGTAGACTAATGAGTGGTTTAAAAGAGAGATAAAAGAAATACATTTAGTAACCAGGTCTAAATACAATAAAAGAGTAAATGTTCTAAAACCTCATGATTCATGGCACTAAACAGATTAATAGTGAGACAATTAGGTGCATCATGGAGCCCTTCACTGAGCATCCTGCACTGACCATTATCACAGATGTTCTTTCTGAATAGATATCTATGTTGTTCATATGACAATATTTTTGGTTGCATCCCACAGCTCTAATAAATCATATTAGTAATTACTTACATTCACCCTTTGACTTATTTGAAACTTAGTTTTCTTTGACTTGCCAAGTAGGGGTATCTACTCTCTAGTTGGTGGGCAAGTGCTCTCCAGTTTCATTTCCCATTATCCAGACAGTTTCCAGTTTCCATCAAATATATGCCTCTTCTGTGCATCTTAAATGGGACCAAGTGGTTCCGCACCTGTATGTGAGGTGCTGCTGGATTGCTGCACCAAAGTCTGGACTAGAGCGCGCCAATGTTGTGCTCTAATTACCTTTGTGTGGACCCTGCTGGCACACACAAAACGTTCTTCAGTGCACATTGAGGTAGCCTGCTTGAAACAGGACAACATCAGTGCATGCTAGCATGGACTACACAGAGGAGTTAGAGCGCAACACACTAGTACGCTCTGCAAATCATACCCCTGTAGTGCAGACTCTGGGGTCATGGCGACAAGCCTGTAGATTCATGTGAAGTCTGCAGGCCGAATAAAAGTGTTTCACGGGATAGATCCAGCCTGCAGGCCATACATTTGATATCCCTGCTCTAGACTGTGCAGTAGCTCACTCACTGTGCCCCCACCCTATTCAGAAACAGTCATTGTTCTCAATACACACAATAATAACTATTTGAGTTATGATTAAATATAAATAGTATTAATCTATTTCTATAGCAGGGACCTCAAAATAAAGACTTATTAGAATTTGGCTGTTAAATTCTGTGAAGAGTCCATTCTTACTAGGCATGCTCCATCCCTTCACAGTTGCTAGTGCTGACTAAACTGTGAATGCACCATCACCACAGAGTAAATGAGTAAGCTCGGGCCAAGGGCTTCCAGAGTTGAACAGGGGTTTTACTGCAATTGGTTTTCCCAGCCACTGGGGGCCACTTTGGACTGAGAGTGGGGAGACTGTCTCACCTGTGCTCTCAATGCTCTTGCTGCTGGACCCCAGAGAGCATGAAGGAGAAAGTAACTTGATTTGAATGCAGATAGGTGAGGAATAAGGGTGAGGAGAAGAGATGCAGGGCAGGGGGACAGGAGCCTGGAGAGAAAGGAGTTGAAAGTATGAACTGGGGAGAAGGCAGGGGACAAGACAGACAAAGGCAGCTATGGGGAACTGGGTTTTTTTTGGCTATAACTACACACATAGAGGAAGCATGTCCTTGGAAGAGTTAATTATATGCTAGTTAAACATATCTGCTCCAGCAAAATTGTACAGAAACTAGCTAAGAATTAGATCTTCATATATTACATTGTTGTTCTTCTCTATGTTTTATTAAAGGACACTATTATTTTCAAATTAAGTAGCAACATCCGGACAAAAAGCAAGATGGATGAATACCTTCACATTCACTCTCAGATGTAACAATGGACAGACTCACTGGAGAGAAACATACTCTGGTTCTGCTGCCTCTTCATAAAATTAAGAAACTTCTGCTTTTTGTGCTGTATGATCAAATCATTGTTGGCTGGAATTCCAGTATTCAGTCTATGAGTCTAAGTGCACAGTCATTGAGGCATGATATGGATAAAAAGCAATTAAATATAAGGATTTTTTTTAAAGAAAAGAAACGTTCTCAGTTAAGCCAGTATAAATCAGGAGTAACTGTAGTAAAATCAATGGAATTATCTCAATGAAAACTGGTAAGAGATCAGAATCTGTCCCTAAATGCCTATAACTCTTCTACATGGAAAAGATAATAAAATACCAAAATGTTGGAAATGCATGAGGCAAATTTTGTTGTATATTTTAATAGCAAGCTTTGGGATTCGAAATGCAGAGGTATAAAAAATTAAAATGCTTTTACTTTGCCTCCTTTGCATCTTGTGATCAACTTTTCAGTCATGAATTCTAAAGCTCCATGAAGGTACTGTAATTAGCACACTTCCTTCCCATCTGGTACCATGCTGCTTTTTTAAAAGGGAAGTGCAAGCATTCTTCCACTTACAATTGAATGTAAATTGTATAATTTATTAATAATTTCAGTAGCACTTGATATTTATTTTAATTACTCTTTAAGTCAGACATGAACACTGGGGAGTAACAGCAGGACTTTGGAAGAAGCAAAAGATTAATTTTTTTTTTAGCTTGAGTAGATTTTTAATGAAAATGTAAATAATTCAAATTTGAAAAAAGTCAGTTAAAATAAGATTATGGCTGAAATGAAAGTGTACACTGGAGGTTTTAAAATAAAAAGTATAGGCCTGATTGTAACATGGTATTACGTAGAGAAATAAAAGCAGTAAGCCCCATTCTATCTCATCGTCCCCTAAAGCCGTGTAGGGGTTGCTTGGATCAGCAACTGGGCCGTAAGTTGGAAGATCAGGCTCAGTCAGGCTACTACTCCTCCATGCTGGGCATGAGGGAAGGTCTACACTGCATCTGGCAATGGGCCAAAGCACTGAATTCCACACTTTTATCTTGTGCAACACAGGAGCTGTGGGGAAACTGTGACTCAGGGTTGCCTGAGTTACAATTCATTTTTGGTGCTACTCCTGGACTGGCAGAGCTAGGCACCACTTCATACTCAGACCTATGAATCAAGTCTTACTTTAGCCCTAAGAACTTAGTATTACAGGTGGAAAAATACCGGGCCAGTCCCTGAGGGCAGGCTGATATGGAGAAAGTGCTCATGAGAGGCGTCTGTGCAAAGGTGGCTTGACGCTCTCCTGGCTCCTCCTGTATCTCCGTGCAGGGCTTCTACCTGCACAAAGTCAGAGCACCCTGTGATTTCTTTGTCTAGCTTGACAACTTGTAGCTGAACTAGACCTTTTCTTCTCTTTGCAAAGCACAATGGTGTTAATAACTGAAACATGAATCCCATAGTCTCTCTTAAATGAACCCTAGATATATCCCACACATATCTCAACCATCTGTGGAAAACTGTGGCTAAGGGGAGGATGCAGAACAACCTTCTAAGCAAACTGGCCAGCACTTCCTGGAGAGCAAATGGTCAAATCCTCTGATCAGCTGGTTTAGCTCTCTGTCATACTGTGCAACAGGATACTCTGCTCCAGTCTGGCTTTATTCATCTCACATCAAGCTGGTTGACACACAACTACATTCAACCTTGCACAGCATAACTGGGACAATATGACCCACTCCAGTACCATGGCACCCCATTATTAGGCAAGATCACTTCCCCACACATCCGTCATGGGGGTGCTTTGACCAAAATGGTTGAGCAGATCACGACAAACCTGAGCCTACCACTGTATGTAGACCTTTTAAATCACCCAACAGCATGCCTGTCATTGATTTATTGTGAAAATTGGTCTGCAGGTGACACCCAGGATCAGTCTCTAATAACTGACCCGACTATGTGTGTATCGGCTTTGATTTGCTGTACTGCTGTTGGGCTCTGTTGAACCAGTTTTGAAAGGCCCAGGGTCAATATGCAGCCAGCCTTCATACTTGGAACCAACAAAATGATCCCACATGTGGCTGTGGTCAAAGACAGACAATGTTACATTACTGATGACTACCCTGTGGCCGGATTTGATGGTGTTCCAAGGTTCTGCACTTCACTGCTGCAAACTAACGTGGCAGGCTCTGGCATCTGAAAAGAAGAATTAAAATAATAGCAATAGAAGCAGAAATCGTTCTTTTTATAGGGAAATGCCTTCCCTGGTCAATGTTTCACTAGTCATGTGACCCTCAGAAACTTGACTATATGAATCATTTCCTCAACTGTAACTGAGATGTCAACTCCTGCCTCTGATCAGCTCTGAATGTCAGCCTCCATTGCCCACTTGCTGGGTTTTCAGACAAGCACGTTGTGCTTTCTCCCATGCTGCCCCTCCCACTACAAAGATGTCCCCTGGAAATAGCTGCATGAAAATGTACAAATGGCCTTACATGAGGCCAAAAAGAGTTAATTCTCTTTCTTTTCAATTCTAGCCCAGCTGGCACACAGATTAATAGGGTGAAGCAAAGCAACCATATTTTTCTACTTCGGGCTTTTTAAAGTTTCCAATGTTCTCTATTAACATGAAAGTTGGGAAAATACAGGCCTTCCCTTTCTTTTAAATTAAGCAGAATGCTACACAAATAGCAAACTCAGACATGCCTAAAAATAGCATGTGTTCTAGTGAAGATTCTTTTAAAGATAAAAATAAAGCAGCATACATGCTTTTTGGAAGCTTATGTCTCTAAATAAAAAAATTAGGGGCTGGGTCTGTGCCTCATTCCCTCCATCCCTTTTCTTGGAGCAGGAATGGGAGGAGAACTATGGGAGGAGAAAGAGGGAACTATAAGTTAGAGTAAACCCAGGGCTCCCTCTATGCTTGGGTGTCCATAAGACCCTAGGAAGCACTGAAGGTCATTGCAATGCACTGTGACCTAAAGCTGGGAAACATTTTTTTTTTGGCTAACAAATACAATTTTTTTTCCACTGAAATATTTTATGAATTTCACTGAATTGTCTCAGATAAAAACAAGTAGACAAACAAAAAAAATATCAAAAAGTTCTGTTTTGACATTTTCAGAATGAAACTTTTTTTTATTCAAAATAACTTTTTGTACAGAAATTTACTTCCATTTTATCTTAAAAAATTAAAGCTGTTAAAAAAAACCTCTTGAAAATAAAATGAAATGTTTAGTTTGACCCAAAACATTTTTTTTCAGTTTCCTGAATTTTTTTTTTTTTAATATATTTCAGGTCATCCAGAAACAATTTTTATTTATTTATTGGTGCACCCAATGAACTCAAAAATCAGTTGTTTTCATAGCTCCATTGTGTCCAGCCTACACTGCTGTTTGCTTCATCATTTCCTGACTTGGCGTTATGTGTAAGACTGGGAGCAGGGTTGACACAGAGCCCTTAGACTCTATACTGATCAAGGGGGAGGGTAGCTCCACCCAGCCACTGTTCTCAGGGGGCCATTTCCACCAACTTTAACGTCTTTTAGACTACAACAATGTACAGACATTTAGGCTTGGCCTACACTGGGGGAGGGTTCAACCTAAGATACGCAACTTCAGCTACGTGAATAACGTAGCTGACGTCGGCACATCTTAGGCCGACTTACCTGCCGTCCTCATTGTGACAGCAGGCTCCTCCGTCGACTCCAGCTTGTACCTTTCGGCGATCTGGAGTTCCTGAGTCGACAGGAGTGTTTTTGGCGATCGATTTATCGCGTCTTGATGAGACCCCCCAATCCGGCGGGTAGGGAAGACATACCCTTAACAGACTCAAGCCCTAGGTCTCCCTCTCTCTCTCCTTCCAAGTCTCAGAGTGGATCATCACAAGGCAAAAAATATTTTCTTAGCTCAATTTAGCTAGCACATAATAACCAACTTGAGGCAAAATGCCAGTAAAGAGAAGGTACTTCACAATGTTCACATGTATGAACATGTTGAGGTAAACCCTTGGCTCCCTCACAGCCTTTACCTCAACCTGCTAATACATGAAAACCACAAACTGCCTGTCTTTCCAGGAGTTTACCTCATATTAGTTACCATGTCTCAGCTAACACTTTTTTTCCCCTAATGAAAGCAAGGCCTCAGTTGGCTAAATTAAAGCTCTGCAAAAATATTTTGCAGAACTACTGGAATTTTATTTTTCTGGAGCTCTTTTAGATACTGGGAAAAATGCTTTTGCTAATGTGACCACCAACTAATTGCAGGAAAAAGCAATTCTCTTCACTGAAAATTAAACTTGAGATTTAGAGAAAGGGTTGCTGACAGCAAATGAGATGAGCCCAAATCAAAACTTTCATTTGATTAAACTACTCTGGATCCAGATCCAAACTTCACAGCTTCTACCTCTACTTATTTATCGTACTGATTTCCCTTCTTCTGATACCAGTGTCCCATTCTGACACTAGCATCTAGGGTTGCCACCTCTCAGCTAAGGGTTGTCAACCCTCCAGGATTGCCCTGAAGTCTCCAGGAATTAATTTTTATTAAAGATTATGTTATGTGATGAAACCTCTGGGAATATATCCACCAAAATTAGCAATCCTACCCTCAGGTACAAAAAAACAAAACATATGGGACGATCCTGAGCCCATAAAACTGGTCCACTAGCACTGTGTACTGAGATCTTTAGAGATTTCCCAGGACAGGTACCTAAAAAAAAAAAAAAACAATCCCAGAAAAACCACAGGTGGCAACCCTATCAGCATTTCCCCCTGCTTGGCAGCAGCAGACATCCAAGGCCTTGCAGATTGGCTTCCCAAGGGAGCATATGTGGAATCTGGATATATTCAAACTGGAATTTGTTTTATTTACACATGTAGATACACCAGTCCTGGAAAATAAGATATCAAACAGCATGCAGAGCAATCCCTCCTTCCCCAAATCTCAGCCCAAAACCAATGCTGGGTTCCTAAGAAGCAACTCTGCCTCAAAAATGAACACTCATCAGATCCCAAGGCAGAGAGTAAATGTTACTTCTTACATATCTCCCTCTTTCCTAAAGCTGTCTCTACACCAACATCTTGCCTAACCTCAAATTAACACTACAGTGTGTCCTCTGAAGGAAAGAACTTAGAAGACTACGTGTAACAGTGCCGCCTAGTGATGTCTGCCCTAACAGTATCTCTGTGCATTTGCATGGCATTCATCACCATTCATTTTAGGCTGAAGCAAAAAACCTGGATCTGAACTCCCTTGCGTCCTCATCTCATTCTTTGGAGAGGATTGGATGTGGATCTGAACTCTGTGCCTCAGGCCCAGTTCTAGTAGATTCCTGTAACCGTAGCTTGCCACTGCACATAATGTTATCTTTCTGATTCTGAGAGCTCACATTCTTAGTGTGAGCTTAGGAATGGAAGAAGCTTGCCTGGGCATTGAGAAGGGCCCCTTAGAGGAAAAGGTCCACCCTACTCTACCAAAAAGAACCAAGGACATTTTAGAGAGATTACAGACAACCTTTTAGAACATGGATGCCTGAAGTTAGTCAGTAAACTTCCATCTAGGTACCTAAAGTCAATGGGAGCTATGGGTGCATATTATCTTTGAAAACCAACTTATTGATTTAGTTACCTAAGTATGGTTTGGGTAATTAATTTAGGCACCTAGTTGGACTGGTTGTATTTATACATTACATGAATGTATGAAAATTAATGGGAGTTGGCATCCAAATCTCTCAGGTGGCTTTGAAAATCCTACTCTCGAGTTTTTAATTTTTGACTGCAGCTCTTTCTGGGCTAAATGTATCCTAGTATTTCTCTACTGACTGTTGTGGGCTTACATTAGGGATAAATGTCGCCCTATGAGTATTTGAGGAAAAACTAGGAAGTTCATTTTCTATTCCAACAGAAAAGTGTTAAGATGGAGAGAACACAGCAGCCATTACTTTCACTGGTGTGTTAGAAATACCATTTTCTAAGGTCAGAGTCCAGTTATAAAATTCCAGTATGCAAACGTGAATAATATATATAATTTACATTTTCATAATTATTTGTGCCTGTTCATTTTGGGTAGATATCATCATCTTTTTTTATATGCTTTGCCTCTTTGTACATTTCAGTGAATCTTGGCTTACAGTATAGAGTACAGACAAATATAATGGGAGTTAAAGCTCTTTCAAAGCCTGTGCCCTGAATTCAATTAGCAAAAGTCACAAAGGTGGCCATAAACCACAAACACATAATAGGGTTACTTGAAAGTTTACTGATAAACAAAATCATGCGCAAATGTCTCCTGTTTTGCTTCTCATTCCTTCAGAAATAAGGATAAGAAAATCACTGTTTTTATATTAATTTTAAAGTCAAGTTCAGTTATACTTCTATATAGTACAACAAAACCAAAAATACAGTACACATATACATACACATAGAAGGTAACAATTAGCCACAATACACTACATACTTGCTCTGGCAACCACTTCCCCCCAACTACAACCTCCCTTTTCCTAAAGAATGAGGAATGGGGAACCAAATTCTGCATTACAACAAGGTCCACCCTAAGTGACAAGTGCAAGGCTGATAAGCACTGTACACAGCTAGATTTCTGTCACATAGAGGAAGCCTGGTGCTACTGGTCTAAGAGTGGGAAGAAGAGCTACAAGACTTCCCATCTACCATCTGTAGGGTTGTGGGAGATTAGCTGTAGCACCACCAGATTCATTCATCACATGTAAAAAATTTTCAGGGAGTCTGATCCAATATGTATTTAGCTGTCTGCTTTCTGTATCATGAGAAAAAGTCCTTTTCTACTACAGTACTCTATTGAGCTTGAGCAAAACAGGCCAAAAAGCATTAACTAAAGATCCACTAAAGGAAAACTGAGCATTTGGACTGTAAGGAATTTGTTACATTTCACAGCATTAACATGCTAGAAGGGGTAAAGGATTTAGATGCAATTATTACCAGTAGGTGGTATGCATTAGCTACTATTTTCCAACCAGCGGGTTATTCAACAGCTTTAGAAACAATAAACCCTCAAGACTTCGGGGGAGGGGAGAGGAAAAAATGGTTTGAAAAGTCATTACCAAGTCTTAAGCATTCATGATAAATTGTAATTACAAGTAGGCATTCATGCTGGGAATAATTAGTAACACCTCAACATTACTGAATGTCAATGGAGTTAAGAATGCTCTTCACAAAACAATACAGATGAAGTATTCAAGTGATTTTTAAAAGGCGGCATTTGTAATTTTGTTAATTGCAGAAAAATAGCCAGATATAAATAGGTAGGCTCACACTGGCTGTGAATTCCAACATTTTGTTAGAGCCAAGGACACACACAGATTATTCCTCTTTCAAAGTATGTGGTAACAATATCCAACAACTGTTCTGTCTTCACTGAGATGTCTGCTGGGAATTGTTTGAAATGGAAATACATTCAGATTACTAGTTCAAATTCAGTATAGCCCAGTAGAGACCAAAAGCCATTATTATCCAATAGCTCTTTGGTGGCCTTTGTGAAATAAGGTATGTGTTCTGAGTTCAGCTGCTAGTGGACAGGTATCTACCTGTCGAAGTCTCAGCAGATAGGACATGTACTGAACTGGCATGGAATCTGAACTAGCATCTCAGCTCTAAAGATGAGATATGGTTTCTCCATAACTAGGGTGTGGTGTATTAGCAGTCGAGCATGGAAGAAGTATATCCATGCTATACCTGTTCTGTTAAAAAAACAACTTCATTATCTAGGGTTGTCAATAGGACTGGCCAGGCAAAAAAAAAAAAGAATTTCTTTTTGTGAAAAATTCTATTTTTACTAAATTTGTTTTCGTTCCACATCAGAAAAAAAAAGACCTTTTAAATTGTTTTGACCTCCCCACCTACGCACAAAAGAGAGGGACATCCCTACTTCTGAATAGGAAACAGCTCAGTGGTTAGGCCCCTCTCTGACTCCCACTGAAATCAAGGGAGTTGGGAGCCTAATTTTCTTAGGTGTTTTTGAAAGCCCTACCAGGCCCTTATCTGAATCTTTTGATATGTAAAAACCTTTGAGAATCTGGCTCTTTTGAAAATTTTACCATAAGTGAATTGCCTGTCACTAGGACAGGTTTTTAACCCAAATGTCCTATATCATAGTCCACTGCTTTACCTACAAGGTCTGTATTCTTCTCTATATTTATAACCTTCATTCTGTCCTAATGTAATATTGTGTTTGTGAATCTTTAACTACTTCAGCACTGCTCATGTATGCAGAAACATTCAGCTATCCTGGGCTTGCGGCCGGTATTCGAGTAAATTACCACCATTTCCCCCATCCACAATCTGACCCCAAATATTATTTCTAGAGGAAATAAAGTATATTTCTCTCAATAGATAGAAATAGACTTTATTTTTCTAAATTATTTTTATTGTCATCATTTAGGAGGAAAGTTATTCTTTAAAGGTTTGCCAGATTGCTTTGCTTAGTGTAACATTGACGTAATAAAACTGTTGGCTACTTGCCCTATTACTAATGTTTATTTCCTATTTTATTCAGATTTAATAAATCTATTGAATTCCTGCTGCTTTTTTATTCAAGAGTATTAAGAGCTGTTCAGAAGTTAATAGGTCAGTGGAATGCCAGTAGTAGTAATGTAATTTCTTAATTAAATATATAATGATAATTCCTTTCACTTATGCTGTGCCTTTCATTCAAGAATCTCAAATGATTTAAAAATGTGGATTATTAATGCAAGTAGTTTTACTGAATGAAATTCACAAGGTCTACGCCTATGCACCACATAGTCTTTGTTCTGATCATCTGCGCAGAGGTAATTTTCACTTATGAAGATGATGTATAAAATATGCATCTAGTGACATTGTATTCAGTGCATACAAATAATGAAACTAAGAACTTGATACACTAAGATACTGAGCACCTTTAAGCCTAATGGACTTCAGTGGAAGTTGAAGGCACTCAGCACTTCACTAAAGATGAAGTCCTGGCCCCACTGAAGTCAATGGAAGTTTTGCCTTTGATTTCAATGGGGCCAGGATTCCCCCACAAGTAATACATTATACATTTGTTAATTTGATGACTTTTTAAAAACTATTATACATTTTTATAAGAAAAAAGACACTTTCCGCTGGATTACAAGCCTTTACTATAGCAAACACTTCATAAAATCCTTTGTTAATGACAAATGTTTTAAAAATCATGACACTACAGCTGAAGCAGGAATTAAATAAGCTACTATATTCAGACATATTATCACTATTAGATGAAACTTTTCAGTTAATATACATTAATTTGACACTATATATTTGCTCTGGCAACCACTTCTCCCTAACCACAACCTCCCTCTTCCTAAAGAATGAGGACTGGGGGACCAAATTCTGCACTGCAACAAGGTTCACTCTAAGTTAATGTGACATAGGTTAAAAGCACAAGTCCAGAAAGTGAAACTGTTAAGGTTCCAACACCAATCATCACTATGCACCTTCTGTAGAAGGTATTTCCAGGTACATTACTTAACATAATTAGGGCCAATGCCTGGATACTCAACACAGTCTAAATAATTCAAGTAGGTTACACATTAGGAAGGCATTTGTGGTGATCGTATGTTGTAGAATTAGGCTCTTACATTCTGATGTACAAGTGGCCTGACTTTCCAAGGTGCTAAGAACCCACTATTCACAGAAGATAGTGGGAACTAGAGATTCTCAGTGCCTTTGAAAGTCCTCTTATGCCTATGACTTTAGACTGCCTTAATCCTTCATCCATATGCCTAACTTTAAGAAAGCAAGTAATCCCATTGACTACTCATATGCTTAAAGTCAGGCATGTGTTTAATTACCTTGCTGAAACAGGGCCTCATCTCAGATGCTTTCATCCTCCCCTACTTTGCTTATTTCTGAAAAGATCTGGTGGCTCTAAATGGGCAGCAAAAATAACAAGGTCTGAGACTGCCAGGCTCTCCAACAATTTAAACCTACATCAAACTGACTGCTTCCCCCGAGTCATACTCCCAAAACTACAAAAAACATTTCTAAATATCATGGTATATGCTGCCATTTTATCTACCACACTGGGGATTATCAACATCACACTCACTCCACAAAGACCAGGGGTTCAAACTAATTTACCTTAGGACCAGTGCCAGTCCTCAAATCCTCCCAGCAGGCTAATAATGTCACTGAAGGTGGTATTTGGAAAAGAAAATGTTTATACTGTATTTTTTTATTTCAAATTTCTTAGAAATAATAAAACTGTCATACAACTTTATACAATTCTTCGCCTGCCAGAGAGTTAGTGTTTGCCAGACACCTGGCAACTCTTCAGTTCTGTCACTTTGTTGATGTTTTGCCTCAGTGACTGAGCAGTTGAAACCTTCAAGATTGCAGCAAGGTGTGCATCAGATAGGTGTGTTCAGTATTTTGACTTATTTATATTCATTGTGGAAAAAAGTGATGTTGTCTCCATGGCTGACTCTGCCCAGCGACTAGTGATGATATCTCTGTCTCTCTCCACCAGCCAATGGGAGCTGTGTGGGGCGGTGCCTGCAGCAGACATCTAGTAGTGTGTCTGCGTGTCTCTCTCCACGAGTCGCAGTGCAGAGGTTCTCGGGCCTTAGATGGCCGGCAGGACTGGACTTTGAGACCCCTGACATAGACAAAAGCCTTGGTAATAGGACACACACAAACACAATATGCAGGCTCAGATGAAAGCCCAAATTAACATTCTACAACACGCATTGGCAAAGGCAGTAGAGAGAGCCATAGTCTGCAGCCATATTATCATAGCATCTACATGAGGAGCTCTCACTCCTCGTTACCATGTGGGGAACAATACGTATCTTCCAAAGAATCCAGGAAGGAAGTACATTGAAATGGAGTTAAGATAGAGAGGACATATCAGTAATTAAGGACAAAATACATTACAGGGGTACTGGGTAATTATTCCCAAAACATATGTTATCTGTCTAGAATACAGAGAGTTTAATCTTAAATTAAAAGAAATCCTAACATATGAAGGTATGGAAATGCACACAACTTTAACTCTAGCCTGAAGCGACATCAGGTAATGACCTTGTTGATTCCAGAGAAATTTTTCCAAAGCACGTAAGGGATTTAGGAGCCTATTTCCCATTTTCAGAAGTGATTTAGATACTTAGGTGCTAAGTCCTATTGATTTTCAATGAGTCAACCGAATTTCAATCAATTAGGTGCTTTGGAAAACTTGATTTTACAATTCAAGCACATTTCAGTGTCTGTGGTCCCAGATTAAATTAAACTAGTTTTTAAAAACAGACTTTTTCCTCCCCCAATAGCATAATTACGAGGCTTCTAAGGGGTAAAAAGTAGGTAGTCAGAATGATATGTGAAAACAGAACTTGCTTTCTCAATATATCTTCTTGTATCTGCTAGTCATATCGGTTTACTGGAAAATAATTTTTAACTATGTTACCATTGGTAATGTAGTGCCAAAACAGTCTTGGAAGGCAAGCTGGATTCCATCATACATCATCAAGATGTCAGCTAGGTTCTAAATGTAGACTTTTTACTGTTGGTGATAATGTATGAGGCAGATTTTTCAGACTATAGCTAACTTAGCAGTTCTGTAAATCATAAAAAAATGTTTGACCTGTAAACTGAGCAGAACTGATGTGGAAGCTCTGAGAAAAATATAAATGTGGTGCTCCCAGCATACCAGTTCGACAGGGTGACTTTTCTGACTACAACCCTGCTTTAAAACTAATCTTTCAACAGCTCTTCCACTTCAGACATCAGTCCAGCTGCTGTTGCAAGCCTATGGTAAAACACACATTGCCTTCAATAGGAGAAGAATATGGCTCCTGATAACACTTATCTCATATGTGATGGTGTTATGGCACAAAAATAATCATTTTTAAAAGTCTGAACATGATTTGCACTGGAAGCAAGTGCCTCCCAAACCCATCATAGTGTGCCTGAATCCATTTTGTTTTCAGTGCAACAGACAGCAGCGGGCAGGGTTTGTCTTAATTTTTTTTTATAAACTGAGCAAACCAAACACATCTGGGATAAAATCCTTAATGCAAGTCCTAACGGGTAACATTTGCAAAAGGGCCTAAGTGACTTGGGAGCTCAGGTATCATGAAAGTCAATGGGACCTAGACTCCTAAGTACCTAAGTCACATTTGAAAATCAGACGTAAGCTCCAAAGTAACTTCGGTCCTTTTTACAGATTTAACCCACTATCTACAAACAACTGATACAGTATTAAATTAAAGGCCACAATAACATTGATAGTTAATGGGAAATTTGAAATTCACTTCAGTAGCACAGAATAGGACCCCAAAGTGTAATTTATCCATGGTTCCAATTAGCAAAGTGATTCAGATAAGCTAAAGTGAGAGAACCAGGCTTTCAATTCAATTGAGTAGAGTTACGCTGGCATAAAAAAGCAGAGAGCCCTGAGATAGTGGAAGAGGCTGCTGTAGCTAAGTTGAAAACAGTACTTTTTTAGCAGCAAAGAGGGGACACAATATCAACCATTCCTGCTTCTGGGTAATGTTCTAGCTGTTTCCTTCTCTTTTTAGAATGTGAGGCTACATGTGACAGGGCTGCAGTGCAGGAGATGGAGTTTAATGTTTCCCAGTTGATAATAAATCACATGGGCTAATTCTGGTTTGCCTCCTGGTTTTTGAACTCATGGTTTTGGCAATGCTGTTATTTACCAGTCAGGGAATGCCATGATGTTTGTGTGAATGCATGTAAGAGAAAGAAGAGTTATTTTGCTTCATCTCTGCACAGGGACTATTCCTGGTGAGCTTCTAAATGGGCTGATATAGTCCCAGTACTCCCTGCCTATCAGATTCAGTCTATATCTCCTCTCCAATTCTGCTATCTAGTGCTGAAAATACTTCCCTGACCCCTTCAAATGGGAACAGCATTATAAATGTACTTATACAAGCTGCACAGGGACTAAAATTTTGTTACTAATGAAATTCCAGCATCAGGCAGTGATAGACTGCAATTCGTAGAGACCAATAAGCTCTGACTGGAAAACAGATAACAGCAGGGAATTTAAAGAAGTGATTAATACCCATGGCAGTATCAGAATATGAAACAGTACATAGCCTGTAACATCTTGCTACAGAAAATGGCTCCCAACACAGCATGCCTAGACTGACTGATGCCTCGTTATCCTTCCAATTTATCTGTGCAGGAACACCCAACATAGATGGTATATCTTCTTTAGTTTCGCTCCTTCAATTTATCAGATCTTCCAGTTCAGTTGACTGGAGCTCAAAGAAATCAAATAACTTCCTCAACATTGTTCAGCTCAGATGAGAAACCATGAGGTTCCTACTTTTATCCCAAAGGGTGGGCTCTCATCATTATACCCAATGGCTCAGTTTGCTTCTGAACAGTTACCACAGCAACGACAGAGTTTCCTATACACTAATTAAAGCTTCATATACAACCTGAACTCATTAAAAAAACAATTATATAATGATAAAACAAATTGGCTGTGACTGAGTATTTACTTGATGTTGACACCTGCTGTTGCACATGTTCCCATTATTCCTCCCTCCCTTGCTTTTTTCAGCAGCCAGGGCAACAGCTGTGGGCACATGGACCATCTTTAACAAATGCAGAACTTGGATGGTAAATCCTGCAGTATTTTTCATTTACAGTGATAAGTTCAATTACTGTCTCTGTAACATGCTCTGTGGTGGGCTATACCTAAGGTGTCTTTCTATTTCTGAATTCCAAAATCCTGGATTTACTTTTGATTTTTTAAAAAATAATCCTTCCTACATGCATGAAAATAAAGTCATTTGTAAATTCCTCATGAGATTCCATGTGAGAGAACTTTTCAAGGTAAAACAAAGACTTCCAACATATGTCTTGATAATAAATTTACACATTGCCCTCAAGAAGAAAATCTTTCCTGGGACATACCATGTGCTCCACTTTCAATTTCTAAGCCAGAGAGATTCAAGATCTCCTGTTCTGTACAAAATATTAAGCATAATTGTCAGTTAATTTCTGCAGAGTAAGTTTTAATGAAAGTGGCTCCTTTCATAACAGAACTTGGAAAATCTCTCCTTATTAGTAGGTGCTTGTAAATGGACACTATCGACTCAAATTTGGCTTAGAGCAGCTCTTACAAACTTGGCTGTCCATCAAATTTAACTGTCCAAAGCAAAGAAAGTTAACCCATCAGACTGCTGAATACTTTTGATGAAGTCCCAGAGGACAAGTCCGGGGAGCGGGTAGGGGCTGAATCTAAACTGCAATCATAAAGGCTTGAACATTGGGACCTATTTTGACTAGGACTTGGACCTTCCTCTCCTGTGTGGTCTTGGGACCCTGAACCTGAGCCAGGCTGGGTTAGTGCAATTTATGTGCAGATGGCTGCGGGATTAGGCTTGAGCCTGAGTTCGCACCCTGGTGGCATTCAACATATATTCCTGGATGTAGCTCAATATTGAGTTTTCTTTTACCTATTTAGTTAGGGCCTGATCCTGCCTGGTGGAGTTGAGGATATTCAGCATCTTCCAGGAGGAAGCTAAGCAGCCAGAAATGCTCTGACCCTTTAAAAGTATCAATTTTCACAGAGCTTTTCAAAGAGGTTTTTTTATTATAGTCAAAATGGGCATGTATATAAAGGGACATTCAACTACTCTAGTCCCAAATTTAAAAAAGTATAAAATATTTATGTTTTCATGAATTTAAATAAAAAGTAAATTAAATGTTTCTCTTTAAACAGTCCCCTGTAGTACTGAGAACACAACTACTGGATAAGTGTATTCTTCTTTCATATGCATTACAAGTTGATATCTAGCTTGTTAAAGCCATATAGCTGCTGAAGGGTATCAAGCTGTTGCAGTTCACTTTTCTAATTTTGCACTCCTCCACTGCATGTTTGTCCATCTTTATCACTGCCCTGCAGCCAGACTGTGAAAATTGGTTTAAGCCAATTTTTTTGCATTGTGGCAACTACTGTGGCCATTGCAGTCAATAGCCTGTTAGGCCGAGTCCAGGGTCTGCATCCCAGGTTGCAAACAGATGGATGAAAGTTAGGGCTTCTGAAATTTGTCAGCATGCCTATCTTTCTATCTCAGAGTTGCTGTCACACTGCGAGAACACAGCTGTCAGCCCAGATATGCTATTATTCATCTGAGACTGGCAACAGACCAGCAGCACCAGCCATGAGTGCATCAACAACCACTGCAAAAGGATGCCATGGAGTAAGACATGCCACGTCAGCAGGAGCTGCAGGTATAGGTGTTTTCTTCTGGAGGAGGGCAGATCTTCTTACAGGGAGTGTACATTACTAATTTACACCTATTGGAACCAATCAGCCTTGTATGAAACTGGTTTTCATCTGTTATAGCACTTCATTCAGTTTCAAGGGTAGTGGTATCTCATCGAAGTTTTAAGTCAGCACATATAAATTAGACGTTACTGTGGCTATGACAATCACTAATGATATGGGTGACTGTTCAGCTCTGAATCAATGAGATGTGCATGCTGATTTCCACTCCAAACTGCAGCACAATATTCTGCCGACGCAATACGAGTACCAGGACTGAGGTTCGTAGAGCATTTGCCTCTGCTCTCCATGAGGTTTCTGCTAGCTTCTGGATCAGGGCAGTTCAGGAAGTGATCACATTTCATTAAGTGGTCTAGATGGGACCAGTATGTTAGACTACAGTCCAGTTTGACTCCTACACAAATGACAACTAGCTGGAAAGGGAGTGGATGACCCTCAACACAGACTAAGGGGATGATTGGCCAAGTGATTGTTCAGATGCAAAGTTGTGACCACTGTCTTTAGACTCACTTAATGTAAGTGTCCACTGCTGAAGGTAAGTAGCCGGGACATTCATGTATTGATTGAGTGACCTTTCAATATTATGTAGATCGTTACCTACATCAGCAAGAAAGATGTCATCTGCATATATGTACTTGTCAGCCTTAGTTGTTGGTAGTTCGTAAGTATATACTTTGAAAAGGAGAGGAATTAGAATAGATACTTGCAAGAGTCTGTTACAGAAACACCTATGCCAGCTGACTTTGTTTCCAGCTTGCAAGATAAAGGTCTGATTTGTTACCATTTCCATGATAAACCATAATCTGGGCATATAGGGAATAATCTGCAACAATTTAGTGGTCAGCCCCACATGCCAAACAATACATTCAGTTGTCAGATCCACCAGAATGACACAAGCTTTTTTGCCCTTCTCAAAGGCATTTTTGATGTCTTATGTTAGGTGAATGACTTGATCTTGGATACCCCATCCTCCTCGGAAGCCAGCATGAGAAAAGGGCAGTTATGGATTGGTGTGCATCAGAATCAGTCTCTCTATAAGCATGAATATGACCCAGGAGAGAGATGAGTTGGTAGATCTTGAGATCTTCCAGTGGTATTCCTGGATTTGGAATGCCTACAACCTTTATCCTGTGCCAGACTTTTGGGATGTAGGTGTCCTGGCAACATCAATTAAGGAATCAAAGCAGCCACCTTTTGATTTTTGAGCCTAGGTGAAGTACTAACTCCATATGCATAAAATCCAAAACTAGAGCCTTTCCTATTCTCATAAGCTTTATGGCCAGGCCCAGCTCTGTGTCTGAAAAAGAAGCCATCAAGCTCGAATCTAAACTACCAGCCTGCCACCTCGCTGTAGCCTCAGTTTTGACTGTATGGCTGAAAGTTCTGTGTATGGCCATTAGCCACTAGCTATGACAGCACATGTTGTGATTGGAAACCCTCTTTTGCCAAGCCTGGAGTCTCCAGAAAATCCTTTCATGGTTTGCCACAATTTCAGCTAGAATGAGTAAAATCCATCATTGTGACTGTCTCTCCCTGTTGATACCACCTGATCCAACAGTTGACTGAGATCCTTGCTCTTGCTAGAGACCTCCTGTTTGTTACCAGCAAATCTGAATTCCCAGTAGAGCTTAATTGCATCTGACAGCCACCCAGGGATATACTATCAGTGGCAGCCTCTGGCAAGCAATTTCTTAGTAGCTGCCTGAATTAATTTGCAGAAAGGTTGTTAAGAGTCATTTATATTATCTGACGTGTCAAGTCCAAGCCAGTTCACTGACAGATATCTCTAGTTCTGCTTGAAAGACCGCCCACTGAATTTTATGAAGTTTCCACCCAGCCTTCTGTAAGCTGTTTGTTGATGATACCCGGAAGCCGGTAGTGATCAAAGAGAGCTGATGCTGAGACTTTGGGAAAGTGTCAAGCACCTTCCGTGCTATGACCACTGGCAGCAGTTGCTCAGAAGCGATGTTTGGTGAAAAGCCTGTTGCCCAACTGTCAACGCGTGGCATTTGCTTTGGTTCATGTTATACCAACTGATGCCCACTCCATTAGGCTTTCTCCATCTGCATTGTTGTCAGGGTATCCTCAACTGACATAGCAGGAACTGAAGCTGCCACAGTAGATGCAAAGACCAGCAGAGTAGGAGTTGACCAGTTAACTGGTGGTGCCTCGTAGACATTAACCATCATAAGCTCTTTCCCCCTTTAATGTCTGCCATTCTACGACGTTATCTGGACTAGCTGCCAATACAGTGACAGTGGACAGCTCTTCTCTAACATAAGATACTATCCCAAACTACTAGTGATGGTGATGAGCCACAACTGCGTAGTCTGGAACTGAAAGTTGAATGTCAGGGGTGGAATGCATCTCCTTCAGCAAGATTACATGCACTTCAAGGTTTGTAACTGGGTAAAGGAGGATGTCCCTTTCTGTTGCTGATCTCTCATTGATACTGAAACGCAACATCTAGAGTACTGGCCCAGTTTGCTAGGATTCGTGGCACTGGCTCTAAAAAGGGCCCCACTGGAGGATGGCTCTTTTGGGCTGATTGTTGCTTAGAATGCAAACCTGGGTTCTGCATAGTGTGTACTTTCATTTCAGTTTATGCTACTCACAGGCCATTATGGATCTTGACTAAGGGGACTGAATTCTAAAAGGAAAGGCTTCCTTATAGAGAATGCTCTGACAGAGCCACCTTCCCCTTCTATAATGCTGATTACAGCAGCAGAGGCACAGCACTGGGAAGCAGGTGATTTCTCAGGCAAGCAGGGTCCAAGCTTTATAATTCAAAATCAGCACCTATTGTTCCACCCAGAAATACGCAGATGGTATCCTGGAGATGTTAACTCCACAAGAAATTCAGCAAAAAAGTAGCTTGAATATAAGTCAATCACTAAAAAGTATTTGCCTTCTAATTAAAAGAGGCCAGTCAATGCTTTTCAACAGATTCTTTTCAGCACTTGCCAAGGATGTTAAGCTATTATATCAGAATTATCCTAAATGACTGGTACACCTTTTATGGCAGTATAGTGGCTTGGTTTCCTATTCCAAGCTTAAATTGTGATAGATGCTCCATTCAATTCCAAAGTTACTTTACGTGCTTTATTTTCTCTTGTATTGACAATGAACATTATTCCAATAAAAAAAATGACATCTAGTGCTGCATGCATAGCATTAGACGTTGCCTGCACACTACAGTATTTCCTTTGCACACCCATAGCAAAATAGATCGCTTACAGTTTCTGAAGACTCTGCACATGCAGAATGTTTGCTTCTAGATTGTTTAGTACTACGTCTTCCACGGAGTTCAGCTTTTCCCATAATTTACAGCACACTTACAGTTTCTGGAATTTGATGAAATAGCTTCTTCCTAGAAACATTTCTGAGACACCCATTTGCTTCTTTTATTAGGTTGTGTTATGTTTTTATTTGTTACATAAGCAGGGTCTCTCTGAGCTCTCCCCTGCCATCTACTGATGAGCTGGAGGAAAAGACTTCAGGAACAGATTGTGTTTGCATAGACATGCCTACTCTGCCTTTGGGAATAGCAGATGGAGCTGCTTTGTTAAAATGATCAGTTTTGGCTGGTTTGGGGTTACAAATAACTCTAGTATTCAAATGCAGGGTCAAGAAATGTTGTCATCCTTATTGTACAAGTAAAGGGCACTGTGCTTAGCATACCCTGATTGCGTGGGAGAGGTCATCCTAAACTGAACCTCACTTACTAAGCAGGGCCTAGGGATACCAAATCCCAGTGAAGATGAGAGTGGCTGTGGATGGGTTGGTGTTTCTCTCTGATGGGGTGGACCATGTTTAAACAATCTCAAATATCATTTACCTACCCCTCTCCAGCATTTAAAGACAGAGTAGATTAAACTCAATGGACGGTCCTTGCATCTGGCTGGTGATTCCTGGAACTGACAATCATTGCTGAGCCAGTGTAGGGGCTGACCCTTAGACTTTGCAGTGTTGTAATGAAAGACAACCCAAAAACTGCACTGGCAGTGAGATTCCCCACTACTTGCTGAAACCACAGGGAGCTGGGTTATGTGGTGAAGCCTCAGAATGTGACATCACAGAGAGTGACAGCAGAGAGACAACAGCAGGTGGGAGCCAGTTGCAGAGGCAGTAGTAGCAGAGGCATTGCTGGGTTCCCCCTCCAAGGAGTTGGAGGTGAACTCCTGTGAATGTACTTCTGAACTCTGGGTTTTTGCTAACCAAGGACAGCCAACTGTGAATGGGGTCCTAAAGAGGGAGAGGGGAATGATATGTTAAGGGACATTGGCTTTTCAGACTTTCAAGCTGCAAGATAAGAAACTGAGGAAAAGACATCGATCAAAACACTATTGTCACAAGCTTTTGAACTGTGGTTGTAGTGTTTTCCCAAATTGTGTCCCTTCTCCCCTCCCCTTCAATAAAAGTTTGATTTTATTACAGACTCAGTGCTTGTGAGAGGGAAATATTGCCTCTGAGAAGCACCTGAGGTGGTATTTAGTTTTCCCAGATTACTGGGTGGGGGCTTCAGCCAATTCTATTTTGTGTTGTTAAGAGAAACCCTAGACATTGAACCTGGCTCTTGCTACTGCTGACTCCACCTGGCAGAATGGTTACAGTTATAAGAACGGATTCACATGTTACAAATATTCAGTAGGAAGAGTTTTATTTTTTTTACCAAAATTTAAAATTTCAATTATTTTTTTGTTGCAATTCCAAATTTCAACAAAAATGGAAAAATTGTTTGTTGCTTTTGAAAATTTGTGATGATGAAACTTTTTGCAGCTACCTACTGTTTTAATTAGTTTATCCTCCAAACTGAGACTAGTACTACAAAATTATCATCATCTTTATCAGAGAATCAACTAATTTTCCAAACTCATACATATTTCTCTTACTTTTAACCTCCCTTATATATCAGAATATTTCTTCACCTTGTTGCTGTGGCACACAAAGAACTGATATCTTCATATATTATTTCTTCGGAGTAAAAAGCACATCCAGATTATTTCTTCCAATTTGTTTCCCAAAGTTGAATGTTATGAACCTGAAATGCTGTTTTTCCCACCAAATGTAGGAAAGTGAAATTTTAAACTTATGTGATTTTCCCTCTGACTCTGCAGCTATTGTATAAATTCAGAAATATCAGAAGCTGTTTAAACATTCTCTGTATTTCAGCAAGATTTCCTGCAAGATTAAGTTTCAAAAGGGTTTTCAGTTTTTCCTTTTTAATTCCATGTTATATACAGGAAGCATGCATTTTGGGTTCTCCTTCAGCATGAATTCTGTAACAAGTCAAGTCAAGTTACTATCACCAGAGAGATAGAGCCATTGTCTTAACTGGAGCTGTTCAAAAGCTACATGACCCATACAGTTGAAAGGTCTGGCATCAGATTCAGTTCTCCACTGCCTACTCAAACAGCTGGATTTTGCAACATGTCCATAAGACCAGATTTTCATCAGCATTTTTGTGAAAATTGTATTTCATTTTATCAAATTCAAAAACCTTCTACCTTTACCATCCCATCAGCCCTAAACACACTTTCACATTCCCCCAATATTAATCCCTGTGCTTTCTCTTTAAAATTATTTTAGCAGATACTTCTTTCAGGGAGGTAGTTAACAAGATGTATGATTTTCAAGGTGAATACTGACTGAAGGTGAACTTCAGAAGTCTACATTTACCTCAAGGGACAATATGATATGCACAGAAATAAGATATATGTGTATGCTGGTATATGTATGCAGTATGTGTGTATTATATATATATATATATATATAATTATATATTATATATATACTAAATAATTATTATACACATATATATATATATATATGCACATGTGTATGCACACAGTTGCACTTACCTTCTGTAGCCATTTATAAAAGTACAGTATATATATTCCCCACACATTTTTAGCATGTTCATCAGAAATACTTCATCAATATTTTGGCTGCCCATAACCACCCTATACAGATTAACTCAAAAGGTACAGAACTAAACAGCGTAAAGAGAAGGATATAGACTTTCATCTTGTGTGTCCATATACTGTACAAATGTGCAAAGGAGATGCAAAATTCATTTATTCTGATATTCTTATGCCTATACAAGGTAAGGTGCAAGTGAATGGACAGTCAGGCACTACGTTTTTCCACAGAGAAACACACATATTCTGCAGTCTATGTAATTTATTTTGGATAAGTCAAACAACAAAGCTGTTTGAACTCTCTTTCTCGCACAAGAAATACTTTATGACCAGCATCCTGCACTACCCACTAGCAACCTCCAACATCCTCCAAAAGTAGGATTTGTAACTCACCTGGCAGTCAGAACTGAAAGTGAAAGCAAGCCTCAGAGACAGGATACGTGATCTACACTGCGGTTTGGAAATGTATTTATAGTGTATGTATAGACATATACATGCTGGCTTTGTTGAGCAAGCACCTAAAGTTAACATTTAACATTACTGTGGCCCCCTACCCTCAGGCAGCACTTTAACGTGCGGTGAATACGGGCTGGTACGGGTTCTGATCAGTGTGCCGTACTGGCCCATACCAGCCCAATTGCACCGCTGCCCAGCGGACGATGGGCATAGGATGATGCTGGTCAAGGTATTCATTCCAACTTTATGAACATGCCTGTGCTTATGTTTGCAGGTCATGGAAGTCTGGGACAGCTCCTTGGGAAAGCAGTATTTCAAATATCAGGCAGACAAGACTTCCTTATCCAGACGCTCCCAGGAGCAGGAGAGCATCACTATCAGGGTGTTTTCATCAAGTGAAGCGGTGGAGGGAGGGTGCTAGCACATTTTCCATCAACATGGGACCTCAGAAGCTGATCAGGTGGAAAGATGATGCTCCAGGAAATAGGCAAGGAAAGCACTGGAGGCAAAAAACCATTAATAAGGGAACAAGTATGTGACCTAAATTATGTGGTATTAAAAATAAATAAATATGACAAATCTGCTTGTTATTTTAAAAAACAACAACAAATGAAATCTGAATGAAAAATGAGACTGTATTGACTCGTTCTTCCATTCTTGTGAATTGAAACACAAAATGCCAGCTGTCTCAGCCACAGGCAGGAAAACTCTTCTTCTGAAGGAGGAGTAATCAGTACATAGAATATCATCTCCTTCAGCTAAGCAATTGCACCACAGGGCAAAAAGATGAATGGGACGTGTCTGCTGAAATGTCTGGATCGTAGTTCTAACTCCAAGAGCTGGAGCCATGGAGGAACTGTGGTCTGGGATTTCAATGGGTCTGACCATGAATGAGAACTGGAACAGAATATTTCTATTTTGCAGCTTTATTCCTGACCTTGGCTGTTCCTGCATATAAGTAACAAACCCAGAATTTGTCTCTTCACAGGACGTCCTTCATGACTGTCATTCAAAATAATGTTAAGTACTGTAAAAACGAGTTCCAGATCACTTTTCCCTTTCAGTTTATTAAATGCTTCCTTTGTACAGAGAATCACAATGCTTGGCTTTTTAAAGTAAAGGCAACACTGTTAGATTCCCAATGAATTACCATAGTTAGAAATCTGTTTTAATACTGTGCTATAAATACTGAGAAAAAAATAGAGTTTACATTCCACTAATCACTAAAAATAAACTAGGTACAAGCTGTTTATCTTGTGCTTTGGTATGTATACACACAGTACACGCATTTAGTCTTGCTTTTCATATTTTGCTGAACTTTTACTATTAACTTGAGCATTTATTTCACATAAAAGTTGTAAATAACTTCTTTTTCAATGAAATTCTCTTCTATATGACTCACCTATCTACAACCAAGCTGGAAAATTCAGCCTTAAAGGAACATCTAATATATGTAATTCTTTAAAATTCCTTGCTTCTTATAGCATTAACATCTTAATTACTAATGCAGAGTGGAGTATAAAGCCCCAATTCTGCAATCTGAGCTGCACAGATGGACCCTATTGATATTTTTTTAATATCTCCATTGCAGCAGCCCTTAAAGGCCTCAGTCAGGAACAGCTAGTCACTGTGTAAATATGAAATTAAAGACACTACCTCACCCGTAAAGCTTAAAATCTATATTTCAACTCACCTCACATTGCAGAATTGGAGCTTAAATTACTTTTGGCCATGTATACTCAGGTTAGATATTGAAACTCTACTTGTCAGTTTCACTTGCACTGTGATTGGTGAAGTTTCCAAAACTGAAAGGAAAAATTTAAAGTAATCACCCAACAACAGTCTTTTGGAAAGGGCTTGAGCACACTTTAAAGAACATTTTAGGAAGATGGGTGATGTACAATGTAGTGGTTTAAAATTTTTGGATTTATGTACCTAGAGTTTAGTACCCAGATTTGAAAATGTCAACAATAAAGTATTATTACTTCATTACATGGCATTTTAATTTTATTTTCAAGCAGAAACCTACAACTGTTTGGCCATTTAGATGCATTGCAGTGTCTGGATCTGAAGCAACTGCAGGTCTAATAGAACTAACACTGTCATAATGTCTTTGTCCCTCAATGGTTGTCAGCTGGGGGGGGTCTGACAGGAGATTGCAAAATCCTTCATGATACAAGGAGAGACATCATAATACTGGTAAATCTGTGAGAAACTACAGGGGTTTATTTTTCACATCCAACATTAAAATAAATAAATATATTTTAAAACATTTGTGAATTAGCAACATTTCACCCTAAATCAAATTTGTGAGTTCTGTGAAGGAACATAGTTTTCACAGCAAACGTGATTAACTTTCAATTTCTGGACAAAATAATCTTGAATTTCTACCAAGGGAAATTCACCATTTTCAAGAAGGAAAATGGGGCAGTTTTTACCCTTGCAAAAATAGGTTTTATTTCCATTAAACAGTGTGAAGAGAAGGTAACAATAAGTGACAGTGGTATTTTGTTGTTATTGCCCAGTTGTAAGAATATGTACACACTTCACTAGTCAGGGTGTGTTATATGTCCCCAGTCCACAGCGGATGGGAGTCTGCTGAAGTTTATGTGGGACTCTTGTTCAAACACCCCTGGCACACTGGAAAGTCGGCACCTGTGTCTATGATCCCATAGCACTTGGAAATGTATAAGGGATTCTGAGTTACCTATGGGAAATGTGGACCCAGCTCACTGTTGCCCTGTCCCTTGTCATACGCACCAGTAGAGAGTGAGTGGAAAACAAATCCAGTTCAGAATGGGTTCATTTAACACTCACTTTGCATTGGAGTAGATGACTATACAGGGCAGTAGTGAATGGTGCTCTTTATTCTTAACACTGGAGCCAAGCAAATAATTCACATTATCTTGTTTTATGAATACTGCCTCATTTACTTTGCAAAATTTCTGCTAACAGATCATGCTTGTCTTTAAATGTACAATGCAATGTTGCTGTAGCTGTGTTGGTCCCAGGATACTGAGTGGGAGGGAAGTGTGGTGAGGTAATGCCTTTTATTAGACCAACAACTGTTGGTGAGAAAGACTAGCTTTCTAGCTTACACAAAGCTCTTCTTCACATCTGGGAAACTAACTCAGGCTACGGCCACATTAGAGAGTTTACAGTGGCAGAGCTGCAGTGATGCAGCTGTGCCACGGCCTGTGAACTCTCTAATGTAACTGGTCTAAGCCTACGGAAGAGCTGTCCCATTAGCTTAACTACTCCAGCCCTGTGAGCAGCTGTGGCTATATTGGCAGGAGAAACTCTTCCACCAGCATAGCACTGTCCACACTGGCACTTAGAATGGTGAAATTTACGTTGCTTGGCAGGGGGCTTTTTCATACCCTGTAGCAATATAATCCCTCCTCGCTACAGCTGCTTTTCCCCGACCCACCTACCTTTCCTCCTCTATGACTGGAACGGTGTTAATGGCTCATTTCATCTTGAATCCTCCCTTCAAATACTTATGCTAAGCAATCTGTTCCACCTTGTGTTTAGCAGTGACACAAAAAAGGTTGTGTCTGTGCTACTCTTCTTTCAGTGGCACAGCTGAACCACTGTAAGGTCTTCTGTGTAGCCATTCTGTGCTGGTAGGAGAACTCTCTCCAGCTGGCATAATTAAACCACCCCCAATGAGTAGCAGTAGCTATGTGGGCATGAGAGTGTCTCCTGCCAACATAACTCTGTCCACACTAGTGCTTTTGTTGGTGAAACTTTTGCTGGTTGGGGACGTGGCTTTTTCACACCCCCAAGCGACATAAATTTTACCAATGAAAGTGCTAGTGTAGAGAAAGCCTCACTGTGGTATAACTTATGTCGCTCGGGGGTGTGAAAGAGCCACCTCCCACAAGCAATGTAAGTTACACTGCTCTATGCCAGTGGGAGAAAGCAATCCCATTGACGTAACTAAACCACCCCCAACAAGCAACAGCAGCTCTGTTGGTGGAAGAATGTCACCCGTCAACATAGGGCTGTCCGTACCAGTGCTTCTCTCAGCTTAACTTATGTCACTCAGAGGGATTTTTTTTCACACCCCTGAACAACATAAGTTATACTGACAAAAATGCTAGTGTAGACATAACTTTAGAATAGACACTTATAGAAGCGTAGACACTTACAGAATGCGGTCAACGTAAGCTGCCTTACATCGACCTAACGGTAGAGTAGACCAGGGCTGAATTAATTTCCCAGACCCAAAGAAGAGCTCTGGGTAATCTGGAAACTTGTCTCTCTCACCAACAGAAGTTGTCCAATAAAAGATACCACCTCACCCAGGTTGTTTCTCTTTTAAATGTACTGTTATTCAAAGTAATTCTACATAGTTTGAACAAATTGCATATAGATTGCTACCTGAAATGTGGACTGTTACTTACCTGTGAATGTCAGTGATCACATAAATCTTAAGGCATTATTTCTGTTCCCTGATGGACTAATAACTTTTACAATTGAGATTTCTGTGTGAATGTTTACAGAACACGAATTTAAAATTTGCTATCATGAGTATTTAAGTGAATGAGTTACAAATTAGCTTCAGCAAGCATATATGCCAGTAAAACTTTTATTGAACTAACTTCTGCTTCTATATGGAGATGGAACAAGGCAGTTAAGTCACAGTACTAAAAATAGGAAAGGGTTCTGTTCTTAGTTTTGCCACTGACTTGACTGTGTGAACTTGGCCAAATTACACCCTTTTTATTCATTAGTTTCCCAACTCCCATGTATTTTTCTGCTTCACAGTGTTGTTGTGATCCGCAATTAGTTAATTGTGATCCTTAAAAATTGCACTTTTTGCAGAGTAGCCTTACTGAAATCAAAAGCACTATTACATAGACAAAGTTAAGCATGGGCCTAAGTGTTTGTAGGATCAGGGCCCTGCAAGGTGATTGCAAAGTGATTTGAAAGTCAAAATAGTTTTTTCAAGTTTTGTTTCTAGTAAAAGTTACTTTGCTAGTACCACTTTTTCATACAAGTGCAATTGTCTATTTTAATGTCCTCACCAACATTCAAAGCCCTTGGTCCAAAAGACAAATTCTCTGCAAACAACTTAAAAACATTTTTGAGTTTTAGAACAACTACAAGTACTAAGCTGTGCACCTGACTTTAAAAGGACTCAAGCTATGTATTGTAAGGTGGGAAAAAAGCGAGGAAAAATATGGGGGAAGTTATCAGGAATTTGCAAACAAGTTTATTACGCTAAGTTTCAGCTCAGAGTAAATGTTTACAGATAGAAATAACTAAGTGGTTTGCCAGAGGAACTTTGTTCCATGTCCATGTTCCATCACAATGTCCTAATAGCAAATCTAAGCGGGTCACTTTCACATCCTCCTGCAAAATGCACGTGGCGTGAGAATCGCTCAAAGATTCTGCCTCGCTTGCAAAAGCAAAACAACCCAGCCACTGACCCTTCTTCGTCCTTTGCTCTGATTGATAACTAGCAAGAAACCTCCTGGGGGCGGGGAAAGAGTCCCTGGTGATGGTCGCAGGCAGGCGGAAGGGAAGAGACGCCTGGGCAACTCTCAGTCTGTCTGCTTCTTGCAAGCAACACCGCGAGGGCGGGCTGCAGAGCTGCGTTGCCAGAGGAACAAAGAGATCGACCGCGGCCTCCCCTCGACGTCCCCAGCCCGGAAGGTTATAAAGAGGCGGAGGCCAGCAGGGGAGGCAGCGCGGGGAGCCCCCGCGGGCAGGGCGCTCCAGGCTGGCAGGCGGGTGGCGGTGCGGCACTGGAAGCAGAGCCCGCGGGCGGTACAGCGGGCTCTGCGCGGAAGGCGCCTTTTGAAGAGCTCAGTCAGGGGCTGGAGGAGGCGGCTGACTCAGGATGAATGAGCTGAAGCTCGCTGTGCTGGGCAGTAGAGGAGCCGGCAAGTCTGGTAAACTTACAAGTTAACTTTGTGGGCCGGGGGGAGGGAGGGGGGGGATGGGTGATTTAACAACCTGGGTTTAAATGTTACCGGCGTCCCCCCACCCAAGTTTTGTAAGGGTGGTTGCGTCTCGGTCAGCTTGACTTTTTAATCATCCACCGATCATGGGAATCAATGGCCAGCGGTTTTCTGCATCAAGACAAAGTGGGAAACAGCTGCGCTGTTTAAAGATCTGTCCAGTGCAGCCGCACACTGGCTCGCCCATTGTGCTACTGGGAGCCCCGGATCTTCACCTCTTCCCCCACCCCCAGACTTTTGCGCTATTGATCACTCAACTGGTCCTTCTCCAGTCTCAGTTTGCAACGCTCCCCCGTGGCAATCAATCGTTCGGAGCCGGGGAGAGAACACGCCTGAATGTTAAATGTGGAGGATTTTTGCTCCCCAAGTAAGATCAAAAGTTGTCTAAAAGTTAACGATCACCGAACCGGGCCTGTGCTCATGCTGGGGTTTGTTTTGTATTGCAGCCCTCACAGTGAGATTCCTAACCAGGCGTTTCATTGGAGAATATGCTTCTAATTCTGGTAAGATCCCATTCACAACTTTTCTGCGTTTTGGTTTAGACGTTCTGTATAAATCATATCCCTAAGGAACACTAAAGCCATATCAATGTGAAATGTCAGTTTCAATTTCCTATCAAGTACATACCTGAATTTGCTTTTTAAATTCTCAATTCTGTTTAGAAGCATTTCCTAACCTCTAATCAAAGTGTTTCTTTTGGGGTTATATACATTCACTAAAATGATTTTCCAAGGATAACAGTGGACAATGAGCTATTTCAGGGGTAGGCAACCTATGGAACGGGTGCCAAAGGCAGCATGTGAGCTGATTTTCAGTGGCACTCACTCTGCCTGGGTTCTGGTCACCTGTCTGGGTGGCTCTGCATTTTAATTTAATTTTAAATGAAACTTCTTTAAAATTTTAAAAATCATATTTACTTTACATACTGCAATAATTTAATTATATATTATAGACTTATAGAAAGAGACCTTCTAAAAATGTTAAAATGTGTCACTGGCACGCGAAACCTTAAATTAGAGTGAATAAATGAAGACTTGGCACACCACTTCTGAAAGGTTGCCGACTCCTGAGCTATTTGATCCCAGAGATGTAGGTTTATTATTGTTTCAGAAAGTATCTTCAAAATGGAAACCGAACCATCTTTTTAAATAGTGATTTAATTTGTTTAGTTTGTTACTCTGAGTTTCTGATGAAAATATAAAATATGAAGAATAGAAACATAAAACTCATAAATCATAATCAAGCAGATGTATAAAAATGAACATGTAAAACAGCACACACTGTGCCCGGTAAAGTATTAATCAGAAATAAAAAGGACAAAGAGCTAAAGAAACTTGACTAGATCAGACACAGAAAGGCTGGTAAACTAATGTACACCATCAAGCGGAGAGAAGACAATTAAAGAAGAGAGTGAAGTTTTTACCTTCTCTGCAAACAACCTTGTTCCAAGAGGCATTTTTCAGGAAAAGTCAAAATTTGGCCTTCAGAGTCTTGCATTTTCCATGTATAAGCTATGGAGCACCTGGAGAAAAGAGAGTGAAGTAAGAGGCAGATTTCCAGAAGCAGAAAGGGCAGATATCCACTCAACTCCCATTTCCTTCTCATTATTTGTATTGCAGTAGTGTTTAAGAACCCCAGTCGTGGACCAATGCGCTATTGTGCTCGTTGCAGTACATACAGAACAAAAAGACAATCTATGCCACAAAGAATTGACAATCCAAATCTAATCTTTGGAAAGGAGTTGGGTGCATAACTGCCTTTTGTGCCTCTGAGTATCTCCTAAATCAGCTGGACTCAACAGGACCAGGGAACTAGCTAGTACTGTGAGTTTCAAACAAAAAAAAACCCTGCTGTTTTTCAAGGAAAATTTTTAACAAACCCATGTATTTGTAAAGAGACACTTGTGCTGTACAAACACTGTTTGAAAATAAATGTTGCCCTGCTTCTACAACTAGCAGAAGAGTAAAATAAAAAGCAAGCCACAAACCAGAACATTTTGTAGTGGAATCAAAAAGAGATTGGATTTCAAACGTTTTATGTTCTTACTCAAAAAGTGTGGTGTCCATAATAAAGTATGCTGCAGATTTGATCCTTCTAATTTTCCCATCCCAAATATTCACTTGAAGGTTCTGAAGGAGGTAAGGAGATAGATGAGGATAGGCCAGATATTCGTAAGAACTGCAGCTGTATCTGAAGACTAATCTGGTGCTGATTAGGAGTAAAGGGGAATCCCAGGAATGGTGAGCTTTGTCTGGGCCCTGTCTGCACCAGGAATTTTTTGAAATGTTCCCCTCATTGCAGACACCAGTTCAGCTCTACAAGGTTAGCAACATCTAGACTGTAAATGGCCTGTTGGTTGCCAGTACTGTTTGAAATTCTCTGCTGATTAGATTTGCTCAGAGCAACATGGTGCTTAGAATAGTGGCAACATCTTGTCCCACTATTTCTAGCAACTGATGGAGATTTTCAAAATATTTCCCTAATGTTGACTATGCCCCAGCTTTTAAAAGGCATTTGGGTTTTGCTGTGGTCAGCATGGAAAGACCTAAGAGATTTAGGTACTTAGTAGTCTAAATCTCATCAATTGGATTTTGGCTCCTAATTGCTTAAATCCCTTTTGAAAATGAGATTTAGGTCCAGATTTTTAAAGGTATTTAGGAATTGTGCTCAGCATTGTAATGTCTGTGTCTCATTTTTAAAAGGGATTTAGGCATTTTAGCTCCTAAGTGGCTGAATCATTTTTGAAAATCAGGCTGAGGATCCCAAATCAGTTAGGCATTGCGACACTGAGTGCAGCAATGCCTAAGTAATTTTAAAAATTTGTGCGCATGTCTCAGATGCTAAGAACACGGCGTAAGGACTCGATCCTGCAAACGCTACTGAGGGAAATGCTTGCCACTGTGAGCTTTCCCATTTGAGCACTAAAATGCCTCATTGTAGTTAAGTGTTACTCCTGGTAAAAGCTTTTTCAGGATCAGCACCTAAGTTCAGGCTTGTATAATACCAGCATAATTATAACTTGATAGGGTCAAACCAACACTGTTTATGTGAGGAAAACTCATACCTACCTAACCTATTGGGAAAAAAACCTAATACAATGTATTACTCTTATGTTTCCAGTTTACCTAGAGGAAAAAACTTTGCATAAGGCTTTGCGTATGTGCTGAATGTGCATAATAGAATAAGTGGGTCATCAGAACTTAATTGATTCCAGGTTTACATTCCCTCTATCCTGAAACGTTAGCCAACTCCTGCTACCAATACTTCTCAACATACAGGTCACTCTCATGTCCTAGCTACCCTACAACTTTCATAATATTTGTAAAGAGATTGTTGGGAAATTACGCACTGTCCTAAATGCGTGGGCATTTACTTATGCATGCTTATCTGCTGTCTCAAATGGCCAGCAGTATGTTCTAACAATGTTCCCTCACATGTTGGCACCTATTGGGGCATCACAGTGGAATAGGGCCTGGCCAGCCATGAGCTGAGGGACACAACTAAGCATTTGCACAATTCCCTGTGGGCATATCCGAGGGGAGGGTTCACTTTCCAGTAACACATCAGGTTCTGCCAGAGGATTGATATGAGACTTGATGGACCAAGGGCTAATTCACTATAGCAAATCTGATATTTTTCCATTGGCAAAATAGCAATTAAAGACAGTTTCTCCCCCCACATTTGTTAACTTTGATATTGATTTTAATGGCATATGTCTTGTAGAGTGCATCTACACTAAACATTTGTGTCTGGATGGGAGGCAAATGAACATGGAAATTTATGACCCTTGTTCACAGGTAAGTACATCTTATAAAAGATAAGCACAGAAAGGCTGCTCCCAAAGTTCCTTCTAAGAGTGTGGTGGCAGGGAGAGGAGAGGAGATAAGCTAACTCACACTTTGCACTTTTTAGCAACTGACATGGAAGACTGAAATTCCTGTAGCTATAACATGTAATTGTCAGGACTCTCTCTCTCTGTACTGAGCATTTTCTAACTTTACAGAACCTTTGTTGAACAACTATCTGGTCAAGGCTTTTCCATTCTTAAGACTACCAGTGGCAACCAAATGTACATTGTGCAGTAAAATTACATGCATCTTTTAATTCAGAGGAGGGGCAAAAAGGTTGCAATCACTATTTGTAGTTTTCCCAAATAGCCATTTAAATGGTTCATTTAAAAACATTTCATGTACCCCTGGCAATGGCCAAATAGACAGCCCTGGAAACTGAAGTCCTGTATTCCCAGAAGAGATTCAATGATAGTGAAAATACAGACTTCCCCGTGTTCACAACTGGGCTTAACTCTGACCTGAATAAAACACTTCTAAGGGAGTTCAGCATTCATGGTCATGTTGATTCCTTCCTTCTCTGCTAAAAGGGTTAACAAAGGTATTATGGTGATGGATGTGTTATAAAAATATAGACAGATAAGCCAGCTTATTCCCCACAGTTTTACCCACCCAAAATAGAGTTGCCATATCTGCTCAATAGTTTGGTACAAGGCCCTGAAAAGAGCCATCATCCACATTGCCAAAGGATCTAAGGCTGGAGAACAGAAATGAAGGAGCAGGCTAGATGAGCCTGCCTCATCCCTTCTCCTCAAATCCCGGAGAGGATCTCAATGAATGTTAATGACACTTGATGTTAACGTTCCTGCTGCTGCCTCTCTCTATGTTATGGGCTTCCCTCCCCAGTCAGTGGGAACTGGCGCAGTGGCATCCAGGGTGAGTCTTGGCAGCTTGACTCAGCTGGAGCCATGTTGGCCAGGAGCTGGAGCAGAGTAACATGCCATTAGGGAGTAGGCACAGGACTACTAAGCAGATAGCTCTGGCCCCCTGCAACTCACTGGATCTTGGTTCAAAATGATCTAGGGAAGCTTCTCGAGGGGACACTTTGGAGTTCTCTCCTCCACACTCATACTCTCTCGTGCATCAAGCTTTGTGGTATTTTCTGTGATAGAGGCACCTACCCACCCTGAACAGAACTGAGACCAACTCAGTCCCATGGGCATCTCAGAGAAAAACCATTTTTGGTCATTACATATCTGAGCAGCACTTGAACCCTAACGTAGACCTGGTTAGGAGGGGAAACTTACCAAAAAATTCCCACAGTGCAGTGGAATTAGGGACAAGCCATAGTAGGGGCAAATCTCCTGCAGCCAGCACCCCTTCATCTCCATTTCAATTAGACTTGTATTTCAACTGGTTTATCTAAAATCATGGTGGAGGGCACTGAAGCCTTGCCTACATTCTGGCTCTCACCAGTTTCAACAATGTTTCTGCTGAACTAGTCCACCTTTTTAGGTAAATTTTCCCAGTGCAGGCAGCTCTGAACACGAAAGGCTCTATCCCATATCCAAGTTGCCCAGTCTCCCTTATATGATTTGGTTTAGTTGCAAAGTACCCAGATTAACACACATTGCAACAGATTAAAATCAAGACAATAACAAGTCTGGCATTTCAGTTGCAGACTTTCTGGGCGGGGAACTTGTCATACTAAGTTTGTATAGCACAGCACCCATTTTTAAAATATATAATATAACCAGCTACCAAATACCCTGAATATAAACAAAAAATCTGTACTACTACCATTGAATTGCAAGCTGTCACAAACAGCATTTGGTGTTATGATGGAGTAGCCTAGATTGTTCCAGAAGTGTGCTGAGGCATTTGGGAGAAGAGGGCTAGTTAGAAACCACCAAGAATCTGGAGCTAGAAAGATTTTCTATCTATAATCTACAGTCTCTTTTTCATGGGCTTAAACGTCTTTAAAACATATAAAAATAATGGAAAAAGTTACGCTCTCTTCTTTTCCCCCTTTGACATTAACTATTATCTGTCCTGATGTTATCCTTCTGTACAGTTTTTGCAGTGGTTTTCAAGGTGCCTTCATGTCTTGACTAAGACGACTAATGTCTCTGTCTTAACTTTCTCCAGTGCCTCATTACTGATTTCAGAATTTAGTAAAAAACCCCTTCTTATTTATTTTATTAAACTGTGGGTGGACTTGCTTTCAACTATTTCATAAACCTCAACTCTCCGCTCCCCTCCAGCTCATCTGCCACCATCTTCTGCTTTTGCACAGTTTTGCACCTGTTGATTTGTCAGCTCTTTGATGCTTTTGTTTTTAATTGGCCTCATCCTTTTTCCATCTAGGCTTTCAAAGTAAATATGAAACCCTATCTTTCATCCTCTCTCCTCACTCTGCTTTCACTTTCACTGTCTTGTTCTAACTTCCCCTCACTCGTATTAACAAGCTGCCTTCACCAAAGTCTGTGTGGTGACATTGTGTCCTGCTGCAGGGCTTACATACACTCCAAGTCTTCTCAGAGACTGGGGGGGAAGATTGAATGGATAGGAAGGTAAATTATAGACTATAACAACTTCCTAGTGAAGGAACAGATAAAAACACAAGAGCTGCTTTTGTATAAGGAATTGGGTGGGAACAATAAGCAACAAATAAAGTCAGCAAACTCTCCGTATTCATTTTACTAGGATCAAGAGTGGCAAAACCATATTATAGAATCATAGAAGATTAGGGTTGGAAGATACCGCAGGAGGTCATCTAATCCAGCCCCCTGATCAAAGCAGGACCAACTCCAACTAAATCATCCTAGCCAGGACTTTGTCGAGTTGGTTAAAAAATCTCTAAGGATGGAGATTCTACCACCTCCCTAGGTAACCCATTCCAGTGCTTCACCACCCTCCACATGAAATAATGTTTCCTAATATCCAACCTAGATCTCCCTCACTGCAACTTGAGACCATTACTCCTTGTTCTGTTATCTGCTACCACTGAGAACAGCAAAGCTCCATCCTCTTTGGAACCCCCTTTCAGGTAGTTGAAGGCTGCTATCAAATCCTCCCCCGTTCTGTTCTGCAGATTAAATAAGCCCAGTTCCCTCAGCTTTTCCTCATAATTTATGTGCCCCAGCCCCCTAATCATTTTCATTGCCCTCTGCTGGGCTCTCCAATTTGTTATATCCTTTCTGTAGTGTGGAGTCCAAAACTGGACACAATACTCCATATGTGGCCTCATCAGTGACCAACAGAGGAGAATAATCACATCCCTCGATCTGCTGGCAATCCTCCTACTAATGCAGCCCAATATGCCACTGGCCTTCTTGGTAACAAGGTCATACTGCTGACTCATATCCAGCTTCTCATCCACTGTAATCCCAATGTCCTCAGAACTGCTGTTTAGATAGTCGGTCCCCAGCCTTTAGGGTGCATGGGATTCTTCCTTCCTAAGTGCAGGACTCTGCATTTATCCTTGTTGAACCTCATCAGATTTATTTTGACCCAATCCTCCAATTTGTCTAAGTCCCTCTACCCCCCAGCATATCTACCTCTCCCTGCATCTTAGTCTCATCTGCGAACTTGCTGATGGTGCAATCCAGCCCATTGTCCATATATAAAAGTGTTAAATAAATACTGATGGCCACAGTTACCCTGTGCTCAGTTACCCTGGGGTAAATTCAGAGGGACTCCATTGCAATCAAGGGAGTATAGTTTGGCTGTAAGATTTAATTTAACTTTACTGACAATTAAGGCCTATCAGGGGGGTTTAAAGTTCTGAAACATTGTTTATACATTCATTATAACAATCATCTCCAGTGTTGGTTATTATTTATCTGTAGCTCTTTGGAGTACCAGTTCCAGATCAGGGCCCCATTGTGCTGTGCGCTGTACAAACATGTACGTTTCTTTACATTCTTAGAAAGAAAATATTGTACAGTGACAACAGTAACGGATTCTTTCTATTGTCATATGCATTTCATTGCTCTCAGTCACGACAGGGGAAGCTGTCCCTCATTGATGAACTCCACTGGGCTGACGGATTTGTCATTGTCTATGACATCAGCGACAGAGCTTCCTTTGCCTTTGCAAAGGCATTGCTATATAGGATACGAGATTCCCACCTGGCAGCTTGCAAAAGGTAAGTTGTATTACAATTATTACATTTCTTTAGCTCTAACATCCAAAAAGAGATGAGTCTGTGAGCTCTAGTCAGACGAACCACCACTAAAATGACACTCCACACAGCAGTAGCACCCAGCAACATAACAACAGTAGTAATATACTAGCTGGTAAATTCAGAAGCAAAATGTAACCCCATTCCACCCAAAACCCAATATACTTTAGGCTTTTTCATTCTTGCTTCACATGTAAATCATATTGTCATGCTAGGTAATTTAAGACTAACTGCTGTGATCAAGATTAGACAACATGAGGGTTAAAATGCTGGTAATTAGCCAGTGCTGCAGCTCCCCTGCATTGCTGCCAGCAGTGGAGTTGCACCAATGGGAAGTTTGAAGAAAATACTAGTGTAGACACAATCAGGAAGGATTTGGCACCAAAAACTCCTCCTAAACTCGGTCCTGGACAGTGACATCAACTTCCTTTATGTCATTCGGCAAATAATTTAAATTAGCTCAGAGGTGAGTGCCACAGATTAATTAGTGAAGTAGTTAAATGTTTTAAAAGTGAGTGCTAAGTCCGGTATTCACAACAGTTGACCTAGGAATGCATAACTTGCTGAGGCTTTAGCCTAAATCAGTGGTCTTCACCCCGGGGGGTGCGCGAGACCCTGGTGCCGCCGCCAATCCTTCCCGGGAGACAGCTGAAATGGCAGTCTATTTTTGGCCCGCTGAAATGCTGCCGAAAGAAAGCAGAAGCTTTCTATTCGGTGGCATTTTGACAGACATACCCTGGGGAGCCGCGAGCGGAGTGGGGAGTGCGAAAGGGGGCCGTGGTGCCGAAAGTTTGAAGAACGCTGGTCTAAATAAAGCATGACCCGAGAATAAAATCATCTTAAATTGGGAAATTGTTTAAATTATATTTTCAACCTCTTTCATTAGATGCTGTCTCAGCCTTAATCCCTTGGTGTGTATATTTTTCATACTCTTTAATATTTAAGGGAAAAAATGTGTTGTCAACAATTTTTTTTTCCCCTCACAGACGTGTTAGGAGGCTTTATAGCAAACAGATCCTAGGTAGAGTTTAATGGGCTAAATTAATATTATAATATTTTTGTCAGTTTTCTTTTGATATGCAACATACAAGAGCGGGTACCTTTTAGCATTTGTATAAGGCTTTTTGTCTAATCAAAAACTTTTTGATTTCAGAGTGGTAGAGTCAGCTGTATTCTTAGTTGGTAACAAGCAGGATCTGTGCCATATGAGAGAAGTGAGCTGGGATGAAGGACAAAAGCTGGCGATGGATAACAAATGCCAGTTCTGCGAACTGTCTGCAGCCGAACATTGTCAGGAAGTGGTGACCATGTTTACGAAAGTCCTAAGAACCACCATCACAAACTTCAAAGTGAAGGAAAAGAGACGACCCAGTGGGTCAAAGTCAATGGCCAAACTGATCAACAACATGTTTGGGAAGAGGAGGAAGTCTGTGTAGTGGATGTCCAGGCTCATGGAAACCACTGAACGATGATAAAATGAAATGTTACAGCAGTGGGCTATATGAAATGCTTGGACTCAGCCAGTGAGTACATATGTTTAAAAGGTCTCCAACTGAAGGGATGATATGTCAGTACAAACCAAAGATGAGTGGCAGTATGGGCAAGGAGACAGAGTACTGCACTGGGATTCAGAAGCCCTGAGTTCTATTTACAGCACTACCATGGACCTTGGCAAGTCTTTTCATCTATCTGAGCCCCTGTTTCCCCTCTTAACCTGTGTCTTGTCTATGTAGATTGTAAACTCTTAGAAGGACTGTCTTTTACTATTTTGTGTTTTTTAAAGTGCCTACTGACAATGGGGCCTTAATTTTGGTTGGAGCTTCTACTGTAATATTTTTTTTCCAATGAACTCAGCTTCTCTGTGCCTTACTGAACAATAGCCCAACTTCAGAATTCCAAGATTTATCTATAACAGCAATTGCACTAATTGAAGCCAAGATTGGTACTTTGTGATATTGCACTTGTAAGTAAATGAGTGGAGGATACTTAATGCCTGACTTTCACGGCTTCCTTCCCCTGAAAAGCTGCCACAAGTAGGGAATCCGATAAGTGAGGTCATTGGTCGTCTCCCATTTCAGTATTCCTTTTGGAGCATGACGGGAGGAAGCATGGTCCAGTGCATAGGAAACTGGAATGGGAGTCAAGAGCCTTGGGCTCACTTTAGTTCTGCTGCTGACTTGCTTTGTGATCTTGGACAAGGTCTTATTAGGCAAAAGTTATTCCTGTGCATCAATTTTATCTTCCCTGGCCACGTGGGTATTTGAATCCATGATTTCAAGCTTCAGAGGTGGAAGCCAATCTCTTATCTTTCACTTCTATGCAGATGACCAGTGCAGCCAATGTACCCTGAAATCCAATTTAAGAACTCAGGCCCAGATTATCAAAAGTATTTAGGCACCTCACACCCATGGATCTCTGCCCTTTATTTGATCCTCTGCATAGGGATGATTTTCACCCTCCATGGCTCAGTTTTCTTATCAGCAATATGGGTACAATAATTGCCTTTGTAATCTATTTTATTTAGGAGTAGGATCTGAAAAGCCCCTAAGTGAGGAGCACAAGTCTGACTGGGATTCAAAGTCAGACTTGCAATGGACTTGTGGTCTTAACTGCCATACTCATTTTAAAACATATATTCATCACCATGGTAATGAAATGCCTTTGTAAAGCACTTTGATTTGTATAGATAGTGTTATAGAAGTGTCTTATTTTTTCCCACACAGGTGCTGAACATTAGGCACTGGAGTCTAAATATTTAAGGAACAGAAATCAGGCTCCTTACTGCATATTTAGGTATTTAGGCACCCATGTCTGAATGTTTCTGATTGTACAAAAATTATGAAGGGAAAGGGAAGTGGTCTGAAGATGACAAACTTTCTCCTCTACTGGTTCCAACAGACTCTAAAAGTATGTCTACAAGCTTCCCAGCATTAGCAGACAGACTTGCGTTAGTGGGGCTTGAACTTGTGCACTGAAAAAAAGCAGGGTGGATGTTGCGGTTTGGGCTGCAGTTGGTGTTCTCAAGCCCATCCAACCCCCTGCAGTCAAGCTAAGGCAGGGGTCTCAAACTCAAATGACCACAAAGGCCGCATGAGGACTAGTGCACTGACCTGAGGGCTGCATCACTGATGCTCTGCCCCTTGCTGCCCCCACCCCCACTCCACCCCTTCCATGAGGTCCCGCCAGTGCCCCGCCTCCTCCTCTGAGCATGCAGTTCCCCGCTTCCTCCTGGAAAGCACTACGCACCGCCAACAGCTCTTTGGCAGTGGGAAATGCCTGGAAGTAGGCAGGGAGGGGGGAGGGGCCGTGGGGAGCCTGGCTTACCACTCCTGGCCGCTGCTGTGGAGGGCTCCTACGAAGCACCTTGGCTGGGCCGCTGCTGAGCCCCGGCTTCCAGGCGCTGCTGCTGTGGCTTCAATGAATGAGCTGGAGTGGCGCTTTGCAGGAGCCCTCTGCAGCGGCGGCCAGGAGCGGTAAGCCAGGCTCCCCGCCGCCTTCCCGCCTCCCTCTGTGGGAGGCTTACTGCCTCTGGCCACCGCTGCAGAGGCTCGTGCAAAGCGCCGCCCCAGCTCATTCTTTGAAGCTGCAGCAGCAGCCCCTGGAAGCTGGGGATCGGCAGTGGCCCATCCAGGCAGCAGAGAAGCCTCTGCTTCTGGCCCCTCCCTCCCGGAAACTGCTATAGGGGGAGGCACCAGTGAGTTTGGCGAGCCGCAGGGAAGGGCTTTGCGGGCCGCATGCTGCCCGTGGGCCGCATGTTTGAGACCCCTGAGCTAAGGGGACTATCTTGAATCTCTGCTGGAGCTGCAAATTCCATGCTGCTATTAGTTTGAGCTACCTGAGCAAGAGTCTGCTCATGCTGTGAGGTTTGCTCCTAGCTGCTGTGTGGCCATACCCAAAGGCAATTTCCCAAAAAACCAAAACAAACAAACCAAAAAACCCCCCCTCAGCATTGTGGCCTAACTCTGGTCCCACTGAAGTCAACAAGCAGAATTAGGTCAATGCTGAGTGATTTTGATAATTCCATGCGAATAAGTACAAAGCTGTATCACTTTAACGAAATATAAATAAGTAATTCATGTGTGCTAAAAATATACTGTGAATGAAGATCATCACTTATTGAAAAGATCATCTTATTTCACGTAGTTATAGCTTTTAAAATTGCAGATCATGGAATTTATTTCTCAGAACATTGGCAGGCTCTTCAGTATTTTACATCAAAGCAGACTTTACCCTACCGTATCAAGGGTGATTTATATTAGGGTATATACTGGATTCAGAGAGAATTGAATTGTAAAGCACTAATCTATTAAATGACGCAAACACCACCACTCCAAATTCTCAGTGGGCTGCTTTTTTGTATTGTGTCTATCTGTGTACAGCTTGCTAACCAGTTTTGAAAACTAACTGTATTTACTGTTATAACATTAAACCAACTTGAATGTTACAAGAGAGAAATGTTTACACTTTTTACAATAGTCTAAGATTTTTTTTTTTAAAAAAAACAACTTTTGCTACTATACAAATGAAGCCCATGTGGCCTCAAATAGTAAATTCAAATGCGAGGCACTTTAACAAGAGGAGGACTATGACGGTGTCATGCACACACTGAAGAATCATGCATGCATCTTGACACAATGAATTGTAGAGTTCCCAACACTTATTTTTTATTCTTAACAAAAAGAGAACCTACTTGCTTAAGGTTACCAGGAGACTAATTACAGTTTATTCATAGAGATATTTTTCCAGAACATAAGAAATAAAGGATAGCAGATTCTGAAAATTCCACTTGAGAAGGTTGAGTCACAGCATAAACTGATTGACGTACTGCATCCTGCACCACACTACCTATTAATGAGGCTTAGACCCTCCAAAAATAATTTGGCATAGTCCAGTGACAATACCACCTACTTCTAAGAGTGCACATAAAAATACCGTTTTTTCTAAGGATGTGGAATTTTTATTTTCGCATCCCTCCCCCAACTCCCTTTTGGTCGATGCAGTAAACGAATGTGGAGGACAGCTTCACACTAAACGGTCACATGACAAAGATTAAAAAGCAGCTTTGTTTATTTGGCTGTAAATCATATTCATTGGCTATTTTATAATTTGGGATTGCCAGCTACAAAGCCCTCATGGCAACATACAGCCATACTAACTATTCAAGTTTAATTCCTTTATTGAGCATGTTTTACCAAAGCAGAGAGAATAATTTCAGGCAATCATTGCAGAGGGTCAACTGCTGGCCAGAATATCATTGCAGGTCTCTGTGGATACCACTGAAACAACCACTTGTTTTATCTCTACATAAGAATGGCCATTCTGGGTCAGACCAAAGGTCCATTGAACCCAGTATCCTGTCTGCCAACAGTGGCCAATGCCAGGTGCCCCAGAGAGAGTGAACCTAACAGGTAATGATCAAGTGATCTCTCTCCTGCCATCCATCTCCATCCTCTGACAAACGGAGGCTAGCAACCCCATTCCTTACCCATCCTGGCTAGTAGCCATTAATGTACTTAACCTCCATGAATTTTTCTAGTTCTCTTTTAAACCCTATTATATTTCTAGCCTTCACAACCTCCTCTGGTAAGGAATTCCACAGGTTGGCTGTGCACTGTGTGAAGAAGAACTTCCTTTTATTTGTTTTAAACCTGCTGCTCATTAATTTCATTTGGTGGCCCATAGTTCTTATATTATGGGAACAAGTAAATAACTTTTCCTTATTCACTTTCTCCACACCACTCATGATTTTATATACCTTTATCATATCCCCCTTAATCTTCTCTTTTCCAAGCAGAAAAGTCCTAGCCTCTTTAATCTCTCCTCATATGGAACCCATTCAAAACCCCTAATCATTTTAGTTGCCCTTCTCAGAACCTTTTCTAAAGCCAGTATATCTTTTTTTAAGAGGAGGATACCACATCTGTATGCACTATTCAAGATGTGGGCATACCATGGATGTATATAAGGGCAATAAGATATTCTCTGTCTTATTCTCTATCCCTTTTTTAATGATTCTGAACATCCTGTTTGCTTTTTTGACTGCTGCTGCACACGATGACTCCAAGACCTCTTTCCTGATTAGTTGTAGCTAAATTAGCTCCCATCATATTGTATGTATAGTTGAGCTTATTTTTTCCAATGTGCATTACTTTACATTTATCCACATTAAATTTCATTTGCCATTTTGGTGCCCAGTAACTTAGTTTTGTGAGATTTTTTTGAAGTTCTTCACAGTCTGCTTTGGTCTTAACTATCCTGAGCAGTTTAGTATCGTCTGCAAACTTTGCCACCTCACTGTTTACCCCTTTCTCCAGATCATTTATGAATAAGTTGAATAGGATTGGTCCGAGGACTGACCCTTGGGGAACACTACTAGTTACCCCTCTCCATTCTGAAAATTTACCATTTATTTCTACCCTTTGTTCCCTGTCTTTTAGCTAGTTCTCAATCCATGAAAAGATCTTCCCTCTTATTCCACGACAACTTAATTTACGTAAGAGTCTTTGGTGAGGGACCTTGTCAAAGGCTTTCTGGAAATCTAAGTACACTATGTCCATTGGATCCCCCTTGTGCACACGTTTGTTGACCCCTTCAAAGAACTCTAATAGATTAGTAAGACATGATTTCCCTTAACAGAAACCATGTTGACTTTTGCCCACCAATTTATGTTCTTCTATGTGCCTGACAATTTTATTCTTTACTATTGTTTCAACTGATTTGCCCAGTATTGAGGTTAGACTTACCGGTCTGTAATTGCCCGGATCACCTCTAGAGCCCTTTTTAAATATTGGCGTTACATTAACTCTCTTCCAGTCATTTGGCACAGAAGCTGATTTAAAGGACAGGTTACAAACCCTAGTTAATAGTTTCACAATTTCACATTTGAGTTATTTCAGAACTCTTGGGTGAATGCCGGCTGGTTCCGGTGACTTGTTACAGTTAAGTTTATCAATTAATTCCAAAACCTCCTCTAATGACACTTCAGTCTGTGATAATTCCTCAGATTTGTCACCTACAAAGGATGTTGCAAGTTTGGGAAGGCCAAAATACAGTTAAAGACCTCATTCTGATGGATGAAGCTCTTTGTGGAAAAGATCAATGAGTCTCTGCATAAGGTGTTGCCTTATATATGAAAAGTGTATACACTTGCACTGAGGTTGAGATGGAAATAGGAGACAGACTTGTTAAAAGTCTCTGGGTAAGGAGTTAAAAAGTTTAAAAAATAAAAGTGATGTCATGGTAGGGGTTTACTACAGACCACCTAACCCGGAAGAGGAGGTGGATGAAGCTTTTTATAAACAACTAACAAAATCATCCAAAGCACAAAATTGGTGGGGATGGGGCACTGCAACCACATAGACATCTGTTGGGGAAATAACACAGCAGGGCACAGATTATCCAACATGTTCTTGGAATGTATTAGAGACAATTTTTTTTTTTTACAAGGCGGAGAAAGCCAGTGGGGAAGAAGCTGTTCTAGATTTGATTTTGACAAATAGGGAAGAACTGATTGAGAATTTGAAAGTGGAAGGCAGCTTGGGTGAAAGGGTTCATGATTCTAAGAAATGATAGGAGGGAAAACACAACAATAAAGAAAATGGGTTTCAAAAAGGCAGACTTTAGCAAACTCAGGGAGTTGGTAAGTAAGATTCCAGGAGGAGAAAGTCTAAGGGGGAAAGCAGTTTGAGAGACTTGGCAGTTTTTCAAAGAGACACTATTAAGGGCACAAGAGAAAACTGTCTTCCTATAAGAAGATAGGAAATATGTCAAAAGACTACCCTGGCTTAACAGGAGATCTTCAGTGATCCTAAACTCAAAAAAGAATCCTACAAAATATGGAAACTAGGTCTAATTAGAAAGGATGAATATAAACAAATAACACAAGTATGTGGGCAAATAATTAGAAAGGCCTAGCCACAAAAAAAGATCAAACTACCTAGAAACAAAGGGTAATAAGAAAACATTCTATGAATACATTAAAAGCATGAGGAAGACCAAGGACAGAGTATTCCATTGGATATCTACTCAATGGGGAGTAGAGGTGGGGGGTACAATAACAGAAAATGTGGAAATGGCAGAAGTGCTAAATGACGTGCCAGAAGCTGGGAATGGGCAGCAGGGATTACCTGTTCTGATCATTCCCTTTTAAGCACCTGGCATTGGCCACTGTCAGAAGACAGTATAGTGGCCTAGATGGACCTTTGATCTGACCCAGAATGTTCTTATGACTCATGACTAGGTATATCTTCCCACAACAAGACTTTTGGTAAATTTCCTTCCCACAGCCTCTCTGGTGATCCTTTAACCACAACCCCGGGAATTCAGCAGATTGTAGGTCTCAGTCCAGTTAGCAGAGTAATGAGTGCCACTTCATCCAAACCAAGTGCTTCTTACCCTCCTACAGCTTGAATACGTTCCAGTGGTACTGTAGTGGGGCAGCTACCCCACTCCAGCAGAAAGAGAGTTAAAACAGCCCTGGAGACCGCTGTTGCTGAGGGGGAAGCAGCAAACCTGGGCTGATTGGAAAAGCAGCTACAGATGGGGCCATGCCCCAATCAGGCCAAGGCTGGCTTTATAAGAGGGCTGTGGGCCAGAAGGGACAGTCTCCCTCTAGCTTTGGAAGGAGATAGACTCAGCTGCCTGAAAGTGCAAAGGGTACTGAGGGTGGAGCAATACTGGAGAGCTCAGACCTAGCAACCTCCCAGCTTGTGACCTGATATGAAGCCTGAAAAGGTACTGGGCTGCAGGGAAAGGCAGCAGGTCCAACCCCCCTCCTTGCCTATGATGACTTGCTTTTACACTGTAGTCTGCCCCTGGGAACAGGGGCTCAATGCTGACTGGCAGTAGCCATAGATTGAGGCAAGGTGGGGATAGAGGGTTGGCAGTTCCCCAGGGAGGGGAGACCCAGAGTGTGGGGGTATTGCCAGGGGGCAGCACCCCAGATACCAGGCAGCAGGGTCTGGGAGGGACATGAGGGCCAGTGATGGTGAGATGCTGGCTTGCAGAGGGTGCTCTGGAGATGGAAAGAGAAAATTCTGAGACAGCCAGCAGAAAGTGCTGCAGGGGTGAGTTGTCATGCCACTACAGGTACATACAGAAGTAAAGGATTTCATTTCACATTGCATGGGGTTATCTGAGTCTGAACTTTAAAGATCAAGTACAGTCTATCACTGTCCAACCCAGAAGCTGATATTCTTCACTGGTGAATTGATGTATGTCTCTAGAGAGAGAGGGGCACTTCAGGATCCTTCATGATGAAAAGATGTTGCATAAATGACTAACTAAGTGCAAATGTTAAGTATTAGTATAACTCAACCACAGGTTTTTGAGACCTAGATACAGTAGAGCCTCAGTTACAAACATCTTGGGAAGGGGGGTTGTTTAACACTGAACAAAACATTATGGCTTTTTTTTTTTTTAAAAGTGTACAACTGAACATTGACTTCATACAGCTTTGAAACTTGACTCAGCAGAAAAAAATGCTGCGTTCCCTTTTGTAAATGTAGTTTAACACATTCTGTCTGGGGGTTTTTGGGGGGTGGGTGGAAGGCGAGATGTCTGCTGCTGCCTAATTGTGTACTTCTGGCTCCAAATGAGGTGTGTAGTTGGCTGCTCAGCTCATAACTGTGAGGCTCTACTGTATATAACAATGAGGTAAGAAGTGTTCAGTATAGCAGCTCCTGTTTTAGTTCACAATCATTCTTCCCGTCTTACCTGGTCATCTGTTGTTTCTTCTCTAGGTCTCTATTTGCTTCCAGAAATAGCAGCCCCAAATAAAGGGGATCTGGAGGCTGCAAAAGAGTGACACACTGCTGTGAAGTAGCTTCTTGCTTTCTCCAAACCTGAATCTGAAAAAAAGGCTTTTTAAACTTATACCCAGAATTTTTGGACCAGGATAAAAACTGGAGTTGATCAAGTCTGCTGAGCTGATTGCTCAGCCTGAACAAACAGCACACCCACCTTATGTTACATCATTGACACAAAACACTGTGGTTCTGAATCTGCTCTGTTATGCTGGTTCTTACATCAGTGTAACTCCATTTACTTACATGAGTTACTCCCATTTTATGCCAGTATACTTGAGAATTGGGCCCAGAATCTTTTAATAGTTGATGCTGTAGTGTTCAGATCATTATACTATAATAATTCATAACAGTGAGTTTTTAACTTGTTTTGGGGGTTGTTTCAGTAATGGCACCCCAGAACAAGAAGGCTGATTTTAATTTAAAAGCCCACCAACAACTTGCTTGAGTCAAAGTCCAGATGACTTATTACCCCCACATGAAGCTGACCTGGATGAGCATAACATGCACAAGATATCATGAGCAGAACAATTTATGTTCCATTGTATGAGCCTGCCAACACTCTGTAAGGTCTTCAGAATAATACACAGGAGTAAAAAATGTTAGTGTCACCCACATGAAGTCTTTCATGAGCTTCAGTGGCAATTTGCCTGAACCAAGAACTGAAGATTTGATACTGCTGCCCACATCGGTTTTCCTAGCGGAAGGATTGAAGATAATGCCACGAAAAGCATCATCCACTTCCAACCATAAAGCTACATGCCATTGAAATAACAGTGAGTAAAAGGAAGAGATATTAAATAGGCTCCCAAAAGCTGGTTCATGGAAGACTTCCAGGTGGACAGAGGAACTTATCTATCACATGTTTAAGGCAGTTATTAGTCTTTTAGTGGCTGAAGCTAAAAAAAATAAATAAAAAATCTCTTCTATTGCACTTACTTCCTGTCTGTCCCCACCAGACCTTTATCTGGTAAATCCAACCATAGTCCATTTGCAAACTAAGAACTAAAAAAGTTGCAAAATAGACAGAACTGCCCATCAACCTGAGAGAAGTGGGCAGCATAAGGCTGCAGAAATGAGGAGATTCTATTTGTAATAAACAAAAAACCCTACACCTCTGTGGAACCCCCCCCCCCCACAGAGATATTAAATAGGCACACAACCAAGCATATGAAGCCACTGCACTGAAGTGCAGAAAGCAGAGGGATTGTATTTGAGGCAAACCTGTAATTTTTATCAGAGATGGTGTACTTTGGAGACTGTGAGCTACAAAGGGTTTTCCAGCTTGTAAGAGAAGCCTGTATCTGAACTGGGGCCGGGGGCGACAATGAAATATCAATACATCTGGATGACAATGTGTGGGCCATATGATCCTTCTTTTTCCCTCTCCTTCCCCACTCTTGGCCCCAGTTCTTAGGGCTTATATCATTTGTAGGGTATAGGTGTAGGCTGAATGCACTAGAGCGCAATACAAACACTTGAGCATGTCTGACGCTGACATTCCACTCAGCAGCACACACAGGCTGGGAGGGAAGATGAATACAAACCTGACCTAATATATCATTTGCCATTAGCAATAAGAGTAAACTCTCTGAAAGTTGGAAAGGTGGATGACTCAAGTATTCTCGGGTGAGGGCAGGGGCGGGGGGGGGGGGAGAGGGCAGAATTTACAAATTAGTATCTAAGACAGAACCAGAATGTAATAAGCATTCAAATAATTACTTTCCACCAGCATTCCCAGGTCCCATTCTGCACAGATTAGCACCTTTGCCTGGCTGAACCGGTTCAGCCAAGCTCCCTAGCTTAAGGTCTAGCTTGCATAAAAGCACAGAAAAAAACTCCAATTGTGAACCCTGAGGCCATGGTTATACTTACAGAATTATAGCGCTTTGGGTTATAGCGGTCCCCTTATACAGCAATATGTATAGCGCTATTGCGTGTCCACACTGAGACGCGCCAGCGGTATAGCATAGCCACATTTGCAGCACTTCAGGCGGCATTAAGAGCAGTGCATTAGGGCAGGTATCCCAGCATTCAGCTGGGTGCAACGTGCTTTTCAAACGAGGGGGGTGAGGGGGGACGTGTTGTGTGTATGCAGAGGGAGAGAGCCAGTGGTTTTTCCGTCCTTCTGAGAGCCTGTCGGCGTGCCTGTCATCGCGTGTTCGTTCACAGAGGGCTTTGTTTTCACACAAAGCTCCCTCTTTAAACATTTGCATTGCTTATCTGCTGAGTTAAGAGAGAAACTCTAAAGAGGTACTTCCGCATTCCTCCAGCCGAGTTCAAAAGAAAGGGAAAAGATGTCAATTGCCATAAATGGCTCTAGGCATCTCAAGAGATCACTTGTAGTGCAGTGGATGTCCACATTCTCGCCATAGCGCTACAGCAGGAGCACTACAGCCCTTATTCCCCGTGCGGAGGTGGATTACCAGGAGCGCTATAACTCCGCAGTTATAGCACTCTACGTGCCTTGCCAGTGTGGTCGGGTAGGAGGTTATAGCGCTTCTGGGGGCTTTATAGCGCTATAAAGTGCCAGGGTAACCAAGGCCTCAGTGTATTTAAGGGAGGCTTTTCCCACCCATCCCTGAAAAAGGGAAAGGGCATTCTATTCATGCAGAGTAACCAGATTAACATTCCATTGTAGCATGAAATCAGACACCTTCACCTTTCCTTGGGTGGCTCTAGACTGCCCATGGAAGGCAGTGAAGAAGAGAGAGCTTTTACCCCATCTATTCTGGAAGCTGCATTTTTAGCTGATTACCAGCCCTTTGGAAAATCAAACTGTTTACTTAGGTGCCTAAATATGGATTTGGGAGACTAACTGTAGACTCAGATTGTTTTAAATCTTGGCCTTATTTTTTTCTCCAGGATTGATATTATCTGAGACAGGAAAGCTATTCTGGGTAAGTTATTTTTAAACTGAGGTGACTCTTTCCCAGCAAGAGACTAAATTTCTGTCACCTTTCTAGGTCTGTTTTTTTGTTACTTTACAAAATAAATTGAGTCCTTATCATTAAACAATTAATAGGTAACCTGAAATGTATTCCTAAAAAATTAACATAACAGTCTATTTAAAATTAAATTTATCTTCTAAGGCCATGTCTATATTACAAACTTTGGCTGATGCAAGTTAGGTCAGCATAAAACTGACACAGTATATTGCTTATGCACACTTGGCTCTTTGTATTGGTGCTGCGTGTACTCACCAGGAGCGCTTGTCAATGCACAGTGCAGTGCATCCTGGAGAGGAAACCCAGTATGCAACTTGCTACCATCCGGTGCACTGTCTTTTGGGAAGTTTTAGCAATTCATGGTGGGGCAGAAACAAGTCGTACAGATGTGACTGGAGCAAGGGGTCAATTTCCCAGTATGCATCTTTCTCCTTGCCACGTCATCCCTATCCCATTGCTTCCATGCCTTTTTAAAAAAATCCCACAAACATGCATGGCCATTCTTGCTATCCACCATCTCTGACAACAGCTTGAAACCTGCACAGCTCTGCACTATTGTCATGAGCATTGCAAGCCCAGGACCACATGATCCTCTGGTATTGCAAAGGCTCAAGAAGAATCAAATCAGTGGGGAACATGATGATTTTGTGGAGAACAGATTGCTGAGAGACAGCAAAAACCAATTTGAGGTTGCTGGTGACATTCACGGAGCAACTTCAGACAATAGAGAGCCACTTCTGGGCCTGAAAACAGGCACTGAGTGGTGGGATTGCATTTATAATGCAGGTTTAGGACAACAAGCAGTGGCTGCCCAACATAGGGATGTGCAAGGCCTTGTTCCTGGCTCTGTGTGATGAGCTCATCCCCAGTCCTCCAGTGCAAGGACACAGAAGAGAGTGGCACTGACACTGGAGAACTGAGTGGTGATCACACTGTGGAAACTTGCAGCACCAGATTGCTAAAGGTCAGTGGGAAATCATTCTGGAGCTGGAAAATCCACTGTGGGGGCTGTTGTAATGCAAATGTGCAGGACCATTAACCATCTCCTGCTACACCAGGGGTGGGCAAACTTTTTGGCCCGAGGGCCACACGGGGGTTCAAAATTTTGTGGAGGGCTGGGTAGGGAAGGCTGTGCCTCCCCAAACAGCCTGGCCCCGCCCCCATCTGGCCTCCACCCTCTTCCCACCCCGACTGCCCCCTCAGTGCCCCGACCCATCCAACCCCCCCCTTTCTTGTCCCATGATTGCCCCCTCCGGAGACCCCCCACCCTAACTGCCCCCAGGACCCCACCCCCTATCTAAGCACACTGCACTTTGTTCCCTGAATGGCCCCTCTTGAGACCCCCAACCACCCTAACCACCACCAACCCGACCCATTCTTGTTTACCTTACTCAGCCGGGCGCTCGCTGGTCTCGGCCTGGCCCCTGGCCCGGGAGTGTGGGTCCTGCGGCTCCGTGAGCTAGGCCCGGATGGGAGCGCGGGGCCTCATGGCTCCCCGCAGCTCAGCCTGGCACCTGGGCGGGAGCGCAAGGTCCCAGCTCCTGGTGCTTGTCTGGCCCCTGGGCGGGGAGGAGGGGGTCACTGGCACTGCTCCCCCTGCTCAGCTCACGTGCTAGATAAAAATGGCCAGTGGGCCACAGTTTGCCCACCCCTGTGCTACACGGACACTCCACGATATGCAAGTCACAGCGGATGGATCTGCAGCAAGGAGGTTTACAAACTGCAGTGAAGGAATAGATGACACAGACATCTCCATTATGGAACCAGCCCAGCTGCACCAGAATATGCCAACAGAAAGGGCTACTTTTCTATGGTTATGCAAGTATTAGTGGATCACCAGGGATGCTTCACCAACATCAGTGTTGGCTGCTTAGGGAAGGTGCATGACGCTCTCATCTTTATGAGCACAGAACTGTTCAGACAGCTGCAAGCAGGGACTTTCTTTCCTGACCAACCAATTACCATTAGCAATATTGAAATGCCAATAGTGATCTTGGGGGCCCAGCATACGCATTGCTCCCCTGGCCATTGGCCACCTCAACAACACCAAGAAAAGATTCAACTTCTGGCTCGGCAGCTGCAGAATGGGCAGTTGAACAGTGTTCTTCGTAGACTGAAAGGCTGTTGGCATTATTTACTCACAAGATTGAATCTCTCTAAGAAAAAGTCTCAGTGGTTATAGCTGCCTGCTATGTCTTGCATAATATCTGTCAGGCAAAGGGGGGAAATCTGCTGCTGTGGCAGAGGGTGAGCGGCTGTCTGCTGAGTTTGAACAGCGAGCTACCAGGGTTATAAGAAGAACTCAGTGCAGAGCTATACAGACCAGAGAGCATAGTAATGTGCTGTAGTGTACTGTGCTCTACCTGGCCCTGTAGTTTCGGGGCCTGTTAGAAGTTGTGTGGTGTTTGGTGCACATCTATGACTATACCACGGTCGATGCACCTCTTAATTTTGTGGCGTGTGATGTACATTTATTACATTGTCTTTGTCACTGATCCTGTGAGTTGGGTCATACTGTACATAACCAGTAAGTGGGTGTTTTCAGTACTGCTAAGTATTCTGCAGCATATGTTGTGAACTAATAAAGATGAATTATTTTTAAAATAAATAGAATGTTAGTAACAACAAGCAAATACATTGAAACTTAAGTTCTGTTCCCCTAATTTATTAACAAAGGGAAAGAACATTCTAGTCCATTTTGGCTACACATTCAGCAACTGTGGCTCTCTCAGGTTGTCCTTAATGTCCCCTAGTGTGGAGTGGTAGGGGTTGGGATATCACCTCTGATACCAAGTGGAATATAGAGGAGAGGCTGTAGGGAGGTTCTGTAGAGTTCTCCATGGACTACAAAGACAAGCCCATGATTGTTGAACTGTCGGCCTGTAAGAGTTTGCAACATCTTTGTTTGCTGCGAGAGAAGTCCCATTATGTCCTGGTGCATCTCCCTCTCCTTCTCCAGCTGGGACTCCTGGGCCTCTCTCTAGTCTGCTCTTTCCTTCTCCATACAGATTGTAATATGCACCCTCCAAGGCCTCTCTGCTCATGGTCTGATGCAGGAGGGGCTTTCAGGATCTTGCTGAACATGTCCTAATGAGCTAGCTGTCTTTCTCCTCCGCACCCATGGAATGTCTGAGCCAGATAAGGAGTGGAAACCCCTCAAGGTCACAACAGCAGGTGCCTCAGATAAAACACAGAGGTACCATTGTCAGCCTATTCACAATGGAAAGCAAAACTTAAGATTCAGAACTCCCTTCCTTTGCCATCCTTAAAGTATTAAACAAGACGTGCTTACTGACACTTCTGCTTTGGTGTGCTTGTGCATGGCACCACTCTCAGCTCCAGCCATGGCGAATATGGCCCATCAACCATAGCTAGGGTGATCAGACAGCAAATGTGAAAAATCGGGCCAAGGAGTTGGGGGTTATAGGAGTCTATAAAAGAAAATGACCCCAAAATTGAGACCATCCCTGTAAAATCAGAACATCTGGTCCCCCTAACCATAGCTCAATGGTGTGTGACCATAATAGGGTGCTTACATCAGGGGAGACAAGTTTTAGTGTAGTCACGTGCAGGTATATGGGAACAGTTTGTACAGTGGGAGTGCTGAGAGCCATTGAACCAAATTGTAAACCCTGCATATAATGGAAACCACTTCAAGCCCAGGGGTGTGACAACACCCCCAGCACCTCTCATTCCATCATCTATGGTCACATGCACAAGTAGATGCAAGTTGGCTTGCATTGAACTATCTTTGTAGCGTAGAGCAAGCATAAGATTATTTAAAAGGTCATATAAGATGAGGTCCAAATATGAACCCTTAAATATACATAAAGGAGACACACACCACACACACACACACAGGATCTCTACTGAACTTTGCAAAACACCATGACATCCTTCTGTGAAATGCTGTATATATAAATAAAGGGAAATATTTACTGTAAATGATTCAAGGAGACAAAGTTGCATCTATTCTGAAACAAAGTAATGGTAATGTATTATTTTATAATGTTCATTTTCTTTTTTAAAAAATTATAAAGCAGAAATCTAAATACTGAAACACTAAAAAGGTACTTCATTATCCCAATTAACAGTTCATTTTTAATAGACCAAACTTAAAAAAAAAATGTGTTTGCCAAAGTGTTTGACAAATCTTTAGGTGAATTCACTGCCAGGAAATACCTCATTTTAAAGATGTTTGTGATGTTCTTAAATTCTTACATCCTCTAGGTAACTGCCATTTAAAAAACAAGCAGCTGCTTAAGGAGAAAAGTTTGTAAACTTTATTGCTTCCAACAGTGCCCTCTTGTGGCTCATTGCTTACAGCTCACTTGTTCAGTAAGATTTGGAACATAATGTTTCTATTTCAGTTAAAACATCAGCTATAAAAACCTCAAAGAGATTGCTCACAATGTAAATATAAAATTCCTCTTTCAGTCAGACGTTATGAGATAACAATCAGTATGGTTTGCCTCAACAACATAAACGTTTTACAGGCTAAGAAGCCTTAACTAATAAAACAGAAACTGTTTAAGGTTTTTCTTCCTTTACAATTGACATTTCTAAGCTCTGTGATGGAGACATTTTGCTGAAGTAACACTGTTTCTCTATTGTGAGTGACAGTGTGGCCTTGTGGAATGAGCCCTAGAGTAGCCCTCAGCCACCACCCTTCTAGGCGTTGAGCTTCTTGTTAGCTATAGGGTGGCATCAGGGCTTTCACAGCTATGAGAATGCTGACTGGTTGAAATGCATCCCCTGGATGCCTATGCAATTAGGCAGCAGCCGAGTGGTGGTTTTGAAAATGTCAGTGGTGCCTAAATGGTGAACTTAGGTGCATAAAAGGTACACAGTCATGTAACTGTCTTTTGGGATTGGGCCTAAATGACTTACCCAAGGTCCCCCAGGAAATGTGCCAGAGCAGGGACTCAAACCCAGTTTTCCAAAGTCTTAGACTAAGTGCCTTACTCACTGGACCATCTACTCTCTTAGGAGCTGTGCAGAAGCATGACAAAGAGCTTGACCTTATTTTCATCTTGCTTCAATAGCAATTTAATTGTCACAATGAAGCTCACCACTAGGCAGATGGCCAGCCTAATGTCTATGTACCACTTAAGCTCTGACTTGCACTCAGGTGGCATACAGGCCTTGCTCTGGCTCTTTGCACAGGGATACTTTTCACAAAGCTAATGCTTACACAAAATATATAATTCAAAAACGGTATCCAACTATTTTTTATTCTTACTAAAAATAGGATGGAAACTGGTTTAAAGTCCGCTTCATAGGACTCGCTCACTGGCAGTTACAGGACAGCAATATTTCACTTTGCAGCAAGATGGTTGCATGCAGTACTAAGATCCAAAATGCTAATTGTAATGAATCTTAAATGTATATCAAAAATTGATTTGTGGCAAACATGTCTGAGCTGGTGCATGTTGAGGCCCAAAGCGCCAAACTTTTATGCACCCATAGCGAGATAGTGGCCTGCCATTGAGTCAGAAGGGAAGAACCTACTCTCTGATCCTGGATGGGTAGAACTAGGCCATTCCCACCCCTCCCATTGGCAGTTAGGAGACGGGATATATAAAGGGTGGGTCCTGGAGCTCAGATGGGTGGCAACTGCTGGAGTAGACAGATGTTTTCTGCCTGCTCTGAAGCCTGGAGACTGTAGGGGAGCATCACCTAGCTGAGGACTTGCCAGAGCTGCTGGAGCTGCCAGCCAACCAAAACATTGAGGAGTTGCCAGGATTGCCACTGGCTGCCTACCCCAGGCAGATGGAGGACACCCATGGATCCAAGTACACCCTGAGTGAAGGGTGGAAGTGGCCCAGGGGCAGCCAACTCCAGTCTGGTTGCACTGCTGCCTGAAATGCTGCCAGCGTGTTGTGGCTGGATTCCTCATTGACCCAGTGGCAGAACACTCTGCCACAGTTAGGACCCTGGGCTGGGATCTGGTGGATTTAGGTGGGCCCAGGTCCCCCTGACCCTAGCCCAAAAGGCCTGTGTTAGCCAACTGTCCACCAGAGCTAGGACACCAGAGACTATTCATTACTCTGCCTGGCCTGAGGGCCTGGGTCCCTGAATTATCCACAGCTCTGCCCTGCCTGAGGGCCTGAGCTTCCTAGACAGTTTGGTGTCCCACCCTGCTTATAGCCTGCCCAGCCTGAAAGCCAGTGCCCCTTAAGACCGTGAGTCTGCTGCACCCTGCCTCCAGGATCCTAGATTTTCATGCCAGACTTGGCTAATTCCTTGACAGTGGAGGACACCCATTGACAGTGAGGCAGAGTGGTGTCCCACTGAGTCAGAGTGGGAAGAACCACTGTTACCCCAGGGACGCAAATAAAAGACTTACTAATCTACTTCCAGTCTAGGACTACTTATACATGTAAAGCTACTTGTGTATACATTTTTGGCAACAATCTGATTGTTAGGCTGAGCTAAATGGGTGCAGTTTTAAATTAACAAGTAACAATATTTTTAGCAAGTATAATACATTCATCTGCCACTCTTAAAAATCAGTTGCTTTAGATAACTAAATCAGTGGCTGCAGTATTCCCTTAGGAATTCCCCATACTAACTATACGGAATACTTGCAAGTCTGGAGCCAAATCACCAACTTACGGCAAAACTGGAAAGTTTTTATAAGTGAACTAATTTACACTTACCTTTTTTAACATTTGAAATCTCCTTATGTTTGTATACGTTTTAATCATCACAGATTTTCAAACAAATACCCAAACACCAGATTTTTCTAAATATAAAATGAGAGAGAATATCTAGTGCTAGTAAACATCCCTGGAGAATCAAGCCCTCTGTGTATATCAAGAACTACATCATGCTAACCAGCATCCTCACTCTATCCAGCCAGACCTTGGTTTCTCCACCGTGATGTGGAAGGATTCACCACATCCAAGAGAGAGAGTAGTTCATTTCAATCCATTATCCCGCTCAATCGCTGACTGTTCTGCTGTGTTTCATTGCTAGGGCCAAGTTACTGCTAAATAGGGCTGTGTTTAGTTGTGGCATGGCACTTACCTGGTGAGATCACCAAATGCATTTCACATAGGTCACTGAACATCGGATGACACCATTGTCTAGTCACTATTGACCTGGGCTGGATTTGATTTAGCAGCTTAGAAGTGAAAAGCTGTTTAGTCCATTATCCCTGCAAAGTCAGTGTTATTCTACATTGCAATATGCTTATGGCTTGTGAAGGCATGATACTGTGAAGGGTGGTGGTCACTGAGTGCTCTCCTAGCTGCTGTTGCACAGCCTTGTGGCTGTGTGCGGGGATAGATATCGATCCACTCTGACACCCTCTTCTTTGGTTGCTTGTCCTGTATCTCTTCCCCCCACTCCACTCCTCCTGGGTTAGGTTACTCCCTCTTTGTGGCTTGGCCCTCTCCCAGGTCACTGAAGTCTTCCCCTGCTAGAGTATCAGAGTCCCATTAGATGATCATCTCAGGCAGTCTTCTGGTCCACTGTTCCATCTGTGCTGCCCCGCAGTGACTGCTACTGGAAACTGGGCCTGTTCACTACTCCAACCCAGGGACCTTCCAACCAGCAGCCAAGGTCTGCACTGAACCTAGCTGCTGTTTTCCTGGGGTGTTTCCAACTTTGCCTCTATCAGGCTCCCTCTCCACCCTCCTCTGGGTACACCCTTCCCTCAGGGCCAGGATGCCATGGCTTCTATTCTCCCCCTGGTTTCCTCCTTGCCCTCTCTCTGCCCAGAGAATGACTTCAGGCCTTCTCTATTGCAGCCCTTTTTTACTCTGTGCTTCCTGGTTTTGTAGCAGCTTAGCCTTACTCTGCAGGGCTTTATCATCAACTAAAAACTTACCAACCCTTATTCCCTCAGCTGCAGCCTGTTACAGGGCTAATTGGCCCCTTTCTCTCATCAAGCCTGATTATTTTTATTTTCCAAAGTGCAGTTGTTTTATGATGCAAAGAAAATCGGCACAGGCACAATCTTTAACCAAACATGCTCCCCGTTCCTCCTCCAACAAAAGAAATTGCGAGGAAAATACTAGAAAGCAAGCTTTTGCCACAGGGCTCAGATGAAATTTACTATCCCTTGTACTCTGCCTCTTGGTAAATTCACTCCTTCCTTTCTGTCACTGGCCTCTTCTGGCCTTGATTTAGCCAGGACAAATACAGGATGTGAGGTAGACATTCCATCCCAGGCGGTCATCCTTCTAATCCCCCCGCCGCCCCCTTTCCTCATGCAAGTATTGCTTACCTAGACCCACAGAAGTAGAGTTAGAGCTGGGTGAAACACTTCTTACTAATATTTTATTGGCCACATTGACTGAAACCGAATTTCATGTCAAATTTGGTGAATAGTTTCAACTGATTTTTCTAAAAAATATTTTCAAAATGAAACATTTCAATTTTTTAAATTTCAAAAGCACATTTTGTTTCAAAATGTGCTAAATTTATTTTTTAAACATTTTTTAAAAAAATTTTGGGTCAACCTGAAATGATTTTTCAAACAAAAATCAATTATGTGCATAACTCTAGCTACAATTTATCTGTGGAAAAGACAGATACAGTTAGAAAAGATTGTAAAGTCAGTTGTCCCTCCTCCCTTGTATTAATCCTACCATATCTTCCTTCTGCCACCGAAATCAATAGTGAGATGTAAGCCTTTGCTTCTAATGTTGACTCAACGAGGGTGAGGGGTGTCAAACCCTGCTAACTGTTATACATATATAAATCCAGAGTGACTCCAATGAATGGACTGGAGTTTCTCTAGAGTTAACTGGTGTAAAGTTTGAGAAAAAATAGGCCCTGGGAATTTATTTTAAAATCTTTCAGATATGTAAACAGATGGATAAATCAAACACCTTCTCAGATCAAGCTGTACCAGAAGGAACATCTCATCTGACTTATGGTGGCAGTAAGATGCTATGATGACAGCTAACAGTAGAGCAGGAAGACAAAATAAGGGATAGAACTTTCTTTTTCTCTACTAAATTCTCATGATTTAATACAAGGCATGCACTGTTAATGGTGGCTTTGAGTGATACCTGTATGTTTTATAGGTTTATAAATTGGTTGTAGTAAAATCTTATACATCTTATATCACTAGGTATTGTTTCAGCCTATTACAGGATATATCTATCTAGAGTTGACTGAATTGTATTAATCTGATCCTAGTTTAATGATGCCTTAACATTTTTATGAGAGAATTTAATGTTTGCAATATCCATGTTCCTTATTTGAAAGTGTGACTTATAGGTTCTCATTGTCCTTAAATTATGAAATCCTTCAGCTAATAAAGGAAAATGATTACGGTTTGTAAAAAAAAAGAAAAAAGAAAAAAAAGGCAAAATCACTTAATCTGTATAACTGTCTATTGTAGGTCTTTGCATAATAATTGTAATTTAGCCATTAGGAGTTCTAAAGGCAGTTATCAGTCATTTGCTGCAATACTGAGGAATAAGGGAAAACTCAAATCATGTAAGGAGTCTACACTTTCAAAAGGGAGAGAAAAATACACTGTGAATCAATAATGCACTTAGCAGTAAAAATAGTTGTTAGTTCCCCTGAAATAACCAGTTGTTGAATGTAATTTTTCCAATTATGTAATATTAAGTTGTCAGCTTTGCCCCTTTTACCTTTCTTTGATAAATGCAAAATGATCACTTAATGCTTGTATTTTTGTTAGCAGAACAGTGATGGGCAAAGCTCAAAAGCAGAAAGAGCTCCAAGCTGCCAAATTTAAACCGAGTTTTGAAAAAAGTGTGTATTAAGCACACTATTAAGTAACCCACTCAAGGTCACACAGTAAGCCTGTAGCAGATTTGGTGCATAATACAGTGGTGGCCCTTCATAACTTGCTCTCAGACTACTAAATTTAAATTGCCTTCATATCTGTAGTATTCCTTGATCATTCTCCCTACTTCCATGGGCAATAATATTCTGGAATTCTGCAAATAATGAGCTCCCGTAACTGCACAGGCTTTATTATATAAGGCAATTGGCAAGTCACTAAGGGCAATCACTGTAGGTATGTCACACCATATATCTATATAATCGCTATTGCAGAAATATGTGCTAAACAGTCAAGATCTTCCTCTGTTAAAATGTACTTCTGCTGTTTCCTGGATGTTTATAATGAGTTCCATTATACCTGCAGTGCAAGCTGAGGGAGTCTGTAATAAGTGCTAAATGAGTGACCCTTGCAAGTGCTATAACAATCTTATCATAGGAACACCAATTATTATCAATGTTCCTATAGTGGAAAACTGTCTTAACACAGCTATGATATTCCTCTCCCCCATCTCCTTGCAATCTTGTCTCACTTCACCTATGTTTGCTCTACAATATAATTTATATACCATCAAGTGTGGCAGGGCAGGTTTTCAACTACTGTTGGAGGTTGCAACACACAACAGCTAGAATTGATGACAATCTTGCCATGAGTATAGAGAATGAATTGAGACTCCTACAATGCTAGTTGCCATTTAGAAAGGTCAGCTTTTGCCCATACTATAGTATCTGAGACACCTCTTTCCCCCCTTGGACATACTGTGGTAACTATTCTGTGTGTTTTGGGAAAATGCTCACTTTTCTTGGTGACCTCCTTATACTAAATTGATTTTTAACAATATGGGATACATTCTTTGAGACCAGACCATCAGCTGGAGATTCTGAAAACATAAGCATCAATGACTTGGTGGAGGATAGACTTTTTTTTCATAAGTTACTGATGCACTTTGGCTAAATTAATAACGATGCAAACAAGCCACAAATGAGTTAGAAAGATGCTGGTTAATAACAGTGACAAAAATAATATATTCTCACATAGGCTGCTGGATATTAGTTTGTTTACACAAACTTGGCTTTGAAGAGTTAGTTTAAATTCTTAATTATAGATTTATGTATTGTTACAATAGATTCTTTCCTGTCTCTCGAGATTCTTTCTCACTTCTGTCACAATCACAAAGCACTTTGAGGAGATTGTTGTTGTTTGGGATATAATATACATTTTAAAATGCATATTAAAAATCCCACATTGTACTTTGGTTCCAGCGTTTAAGTCCAGCTGTCATTTAAAAGAGATTGGCTGTTTGTAGCACAAAGGCATCAAGAAACAGAACGGATTCTGAAACAAAATCTATGATAGAAGTATGATTACGGTCTACTTATAGGAACTGCTCCCTGTGCAGCTACAAAACGTACCAGCCAATACAGCTTTGGAAGAGCCTACGTGGGGGACAGACAACCTCAAATTACATACAATTCTGAAGTTCATTAAACATGAAGCTGAAAAAAAAAAATGTCCACCACTAATTTGTATAGGAATAGTCTAAAAAGCATTGGGCCAAATTTAGTGTTGGTATAAGTGGGAGCAACTTCATGGTTTTTGTTTTGAATGTGTTTTTTAGAATGAAGCCTGAATTACATAATACAAAGTTAGGGTGACCAGATGTCCTGTTTTTATAGGGACAGTCCTGTTTTGGGGAACTTTTTCTTATATAGGTGCCTGTTGTATTTTTCACAGTTGCTATCTGATCACCCTATACAAAGTGAGTATGTGTTGTGCAAGATAGGGGTGATAAGTATACAGATACGGGCTTGATCCAAATGAAGGTCTTTTCATTGACTTCAGTGGGCGTTGGATCAATTTGTATAACCCTAGTCTGAGCATAGGGTTATCAGAGGGCCACATGCTGTCATTTTATTTTATGGAAAACTACACTCACTTTAATAAAGATATCCTGTGTGGCCTGATGGCAAGTTATAGCTATAACGTTTGGAACTATTTTTGCCTTATTTTCAGTATAGCTCTTTTGGAAGTATTTACTATCTGAAACATTCTTTTAGAACTAACTGTTCTTTGGTTTAGGCTAATATAATACACCCTTTCGGGTTAATTATTTTAGTTAAGCCATAAACCTCTATTTAAATATAAATAGCAAGAAACTGGGCTATTACTAATTATTGCAAATGTCACTGATTTCAGATTATTAAATTTAATAGACTATCACCATTAAAACATGTGCTGTCTGTGATTACACTGTGTACCAACTTGTGCTTTATTCTCTCTCTCTCTCTCTCTGGCGGATAATTAATGAACACTCTTTTTAATGCTTCTGCCTGATGAAACACTTTTCTTTGAAAGAAAACAGGAGTTTGCCAGGAGGCTGCTGAGGTGTGGAGGTTGAACAATACTTCCAACAGCTGTGGCATTGGGCCAACCTGCAAGTGGGAGAGACATCTAAATGTTTTGCTTATTAAAAAATAAGCCTTATTTTTGTAAGCATGGCCATGATTTAGTAAGATACTTAAGCATGTGCTTAGTCCATCCCAATTAAGCAGTTGCCATTTTGGCCAAAGCAAAGGAGAACCTCCAGAACTAGAAGCGTAAGTCTCGACAGCTTGAACTCAAGAGCCAGGCTCTGTGGCTAGGGATGCAATGGACTCACACTGAACAGTGGGTTACTCTTTGTTTAATAAGGATGAATCTCAGCCTAGGCTCAACTTAATAAAGACCCATATATTGCACATATAGAAGGATTTATTTATTTATCTATCTAGGGGAAGTCAGGTCAAAAAAGGAAGTGGTCAGTTGGTCAGGCTAGCCTGTGTGTGTGTCTAATCATTTCTTCATAATTCTTTTTGCCTTATCCCTCTGAGTCTTACACATGGCAAAGATATATTTGAGACAAACAATGAGAATATTAAACTATGAATTTTCATTTTCGCTTAAGATAAAACACTGTTCTGTATAGGTTAAAGTAGCTATATACATAAATGTACTCAGTTTCAAGCTATGTGGATGAAAAATTCCATGGCATATGTATTTAAAGGCAGCTTTTTAGGTACTTTAGCAAGTTCAAGGGGAAGGGAGGGGAAAGGGAGGGGGGAAGTACATGCTAATCAATACATGACAATAGCACAATGGGTACTACTGCTTGGGAAATCAGGAAACCTGAATTTTATTTTCATCTCTGCCATAGGGTAAAATTGGCAAAAGTACCTAAGTCCTGTTCCAATGACTCTTTTTATATTTAATACGAGGTGGAACATTTTAAACATGAGAGAACCAGGGAGATCCAATCCAGAATATTGTATAGCCTTGTGATTAGGGCACTCACCTGGTTCAAGTTCTCTCTTCAAATCAAGTAGAGGAGGGATCTGAACCATGCTCTCTCACTTCCCAGGTGGGTGCTCTAACCAATGGGCTCTTATGTTTTGGAGATGGGACACCACCATCACCAACCTTTTTGAGAAAGGGCTGACCTGGCTTAGGTGCCAACATTCAAGAAAGGGTCCATGATCATGAATCTCAAGTGGAGCTAGGCACCTAACTCCCTTTGAGAGGTAGGGCTTAGGCCACACCCCTTTTCTCTGTTTCCTCCTGGCTAGCATAAGCAGCTCCCCACACAGCATGCTGGCTTCTGTGAATCTGTTTTTAGGTGCTTAATTCTCCCTATGCATTGTATAGAGCATCTGGATGCCTAACCTGGCATTGTGCATTCCACTAGTTGGAAGGGTACCTAAAAGTTAAGAGTTGTATTGCCTAAGCCCCATCTGGGAATCTTGCTTTAGGGAGCCTAAATCCAATTTTCAAAAGTGACTTATGCCTCTCTATGTATCTAAATCACTTTTGAAAATGGGATGTAGGCTCCTAAATCACTTGGTTACATGTTCAAAAGTGCCTGTGACTTACCTACCTGTGCCTCAGTTTATTATCTGTAACATGAGCGCAATAGTAAATATCCATCTATAAAAAGAGTTTTGACATTTTCAGAGGAAAATGCCATGTGTATGAAAATATTTATTATTACGACTTACAGATTTGACAAGGAGTTTGTATAAAATAGACATGGCTCAGAGCCACACCACAAAACTAGAAATACCTAAAACTAAAGTGACATTTTAACTGGGAGCCAGACATTTTTACAGTGAGTGAAATAAGCATCTAGAAATCAATCCAAGGGGGCCTTTACACAAATAGCTGAGTTTATCAACTTACAAAATTAGTGCAACAAGCAAATCCTAGCTGCTAAAATCAACATATCACCCTAACGCAGAAGACATACGGCAACAGATGAGATAGTAAATATTTTCTGAGGCGAGGTCAATATTTGTTATACTTGACGCTATTTAATACTTTAAATCCAAGAATACTTCAGGACCTAGATTTCAGAGGAGTTGCTGGGCACTCAGAGCTTCCATGGACTCGACAGGAACTCTGGATACTTAGTGACCTGGAAAAAATCAGGCATCAAACTTATTCAGTACCACATCCCTATCCTTTATGGCACACAGTGGTACCAAGTTACTCAAAGGCTGGAATTAACTCATGCACAGAGGGCCCAGTACAAGACCTATTTACCACTCAAGGTCTGTTTTGAAATTACACTGAAGCCCTCCATGTTCATAGTCTTTGTGATAGGCCTTCTGTGTAGGAGTGAATTGCACCCCAACAGAAATTGCATGTTCCATGCTTGAGAAGTGCACTGATCAGATCAAAGGAAACAGATTTGGATAAATACAGATCCCTCCAAATCTCGGCAGTCTGTTCCTGCCTGGGTGTGATGAAAGTCAGATCGCTCAGGTTGCTTTTTCTTCCCTAGAAAATCACCCTTAAAAGTGGTGCTTTTAGGAAATGACAAAATTAGATCAGAAACAGTGACTGGCTTGCATGTGTAACTCCCCGGCTATTTTAGTTTGCAAGCACTCTGGGTCACTTAGAATGTCTTCCTCCACATTTTATACAGTTTTAAGTGTACTAAGAGCACTGAGAGTCTTGTAGCACCTTATAGACTAACAGATTTTAGGGATCATGAGCTTTCGTGGGCTAAGATCCACTTCATCAGATGAACGTTGTGGAAATCTCCAGAAGCAGGTATAAATAGCAGGCAAGAAAGCAAGGTAAATTCAGTCGGGGGGTGGTGGTGGTGGTGGTGAAGCCCGCTTCCAGCAGGTGATCTGGAGGTGTGAACACCCAGAGAAGAGAAACT
>ML677350.1:21287984-21782279 GCA_007922305.1 Dermatemys mawii | reverse complement strand
TCTGGGTGTTCACACCTCCAGATCACCTGCTGGAAGCGGGCTTCACCCCCCCCCCAACTGAATTTACCTTGCTTTCTTGCCTGCTATTTATACCTGCCTCTGGAGATTTCCACAACGTTCATCTGATGAAGTGGGTCTTAGCCCATGAAAGCTCATGATCCCTAAAATCTGTTAGTCTATAAGGTGCTACAAGACTCTTTGTCACTTTTGCAGATCCAGACTAACACGGCTACCCCTCTGATAAGAGCACTGAGTAAATAATAAAGGATAGATAGGTAGGTTCAAGCCACACAATTTAATCCAATTTCAACAACCCCAAAGCTTAAGTGTGTTCATAGTTCTAGGTTCCATCTTACGATAAATAATGAACAGTGGTATATTAAAACAGCAGAAAGCATTAAGATTTACAGGTTGCTGCCAATTAGTTTCTCCCCTGCCCCAAATACTATGGATAGTCATAAAAATCAACACTCTGAGGCAATAACCAAACTATTCAGATAGCCAGCTAAAGATACTCTGTAGTCTAACTTTTCAGAAAGACTAGTGATTGTAGTTTTTGGTACTCAGCTTGAGAGTTGAAAGACCTTATTTTCAAAATATTGAATATCTTCCCTCTGAAAGTCTGGACCTTTAAGGTATCTCATGTCAAGCTCCCTACAATGGATCCACCCAGAACTTCTTCCCACCTTGGAGAATTTATGTTGCCATATACGAGAACTCCAGTCTAGCTCTGTGATACTAGGCAAAAGGGGGTTGCAATGAAACAAAGCTTCACGTTTTCAGCTTCTGTGTGAACAATTTATGCCAAACTCCTGTTTTCCTCTGTGGTGTTCTGTATACCAGAAAAGAGCACTGCCATGCAAAGCGACATTTTTTCTGACTGATTAAATATGGTGCTGAGATGCGTGTTCTGTGCTATTGAAACATAACGGGAGTGGAATCCTGTTGGCTGGAGAGCTGTGCCAGATTTGTCTCTTCTAGTTGCCACTGTGTTACAACTTAGGGTATATCTACATTACCAAATTAGGTTGGATTTATAGAAGTCGATTTTTTGGAACAGATTGTATACAATCAATTGTGTGTGTCCCCACTAAATGCTCTAAGTCAGCGCAGTGTGTTCACAGTACCGAGGCTAGCATCGACTCTCAGAGCGGTGCACATTGGGTAGCTATCCCACAGTTCCCGCAGTCTCTGCTGCCCATTGGAATTCTGGGTTTAGCTCCCAGTGCATGATGGGACAAACATAGTCTTGCAAGTTTTCCTGGGTGCATCTCATCAGTCATCCCTTCTTCCATGAAAGCAATGGCAGACAATTGTTTCACGCCTTTTATCCATTCAGACGCCATACTGCTTTCAGCAGATGGTGCAATACAACTGCTAATGGTCATCATCCACCCACCACTTCCGTTGTCACTCTGCTCTCCTGGTGCCATGAATCCACTTTGCAGGTCCTCTCGTCGTTCTGAATAAACATCTATTCTTCTGGCATTCACCGCTTCTGCTGCCACTCTTCTCTTCTGCTCTTGCCTTGATAGTGAATTTCTCCATATTGTCTGTCATGGGCTCCCAGGAATGTTTGTTCTTCCTCGGGAAATGTGTGTGGTGCTAACTGTTGTCATCCACTGCTTCTGCTGCCACTCTGCTCTTCTGCAGATGCCAAGGCAAGCATGGAGCCCGCTCAGCACTCTGCTGTGGTTGTGAGCGTTATAAACACCTCATGCCTTATCCTGCAGTATGTGCAGAACCTGCAAAAGCAGGCAAGGAGGCGATGACAGTGAGCTGTGACTTTTGTGACAGTGACTTGTGACTTTGTGACTTGCTTTCCCCTGTCCTGAAGTGTCAGAATACCAAGATGTGAGCAGCCCTCACAGTTGAATTACCATTGGGGATGGTGAAATGCCTATAGTTATCCTTGGGGAACCAGCCTACCCCTTAATGCCTTGGCTCATGAAGCCATACAGGCTCCTAGGACAGTAGTAAGGAGCAGTTCAACTATAGGCTGATCAAGTACAGAATGGTGGTATAATGTGCATTTGATGTTTAAAAGCTTGCTGGTGCAGTTTAGCTTAGACCTCAGCGAAACCAATATTCCCATTGTTATTGCTGCTTGCTGTGTGCGCCACAATATCTGTGACAGTAAGGTGGAGATGTTAATAGCAGGTTGGGAGGTTGAGGCAAATCACCTGGCAGCCGATTACACACAGCCAGGCTCTAGGGCGATTAGAAGAGCACAGCTGGACGCCCTGCACATCAGAGAAGCTTTGAAAACCAGTTTCATGACTGGTCAGGTTACGGTGTGACAGTTCTGTTTGTTTCTCCTTGATGAAAACTCACCCCCTCGGTTGACTCTACTTCCCTGTAAGCCAACCAACCTCCCTGCTTCGATCACCAAGTTCAGAGGCAATAAAGCCATTGATGTTTCAAAATCATGCATTCTTTATTGATTCATCACACAAATAGGGGGAAAACTCACAAGGTAGCCTGGGAGGGGCAGGTGAGGAAGGAAGCATCGGGTAGGGTGGTGGATGAGGGAAGGACAAGGCCACACTGCAGTTCAAAAATTATTGAATGCCAGACTTCTGTTGCTTGGGCAATCCTCTGGGGTGGAGTGGGTGGGTGCCTGTAGCCTCCCTGCCCCACGTTCTTGAGCATCTGGGTGAGGAGGATATGGAGCTTGGGGAGGAGTTCAGGTGGTTATACAGGGGCTGCAGCGGCGGTATGTGCTCCTGCTGCCTTTCCTGTAGCTCCACCAGACGCCTGAGCATGTCGGTTTGCTCCCACATTAGGCGCATTAGCCTCTGGGACACAGAAACATTTGCAGCTGCGGGAGGAAAGAAAAGGGAGAGTAGTATTTAATAAGATATATTTTAGAGAACAGAGGGAAGACTATTTCACACTGAATCAAGCGATTCACATTACATAGCACATGTGCTTCATCCATCCCTGCCCCCGCCCAGGTGGCTAGTATCAGGGAAGATCTCTCTCAGCCAAACGCAAACAGCTCAGCATGAACGGGCCTCCACCCTCCACATGGCAAAGGCTTTTAGAGAACCTCCGGGAGAGCTTTATGGAGATGTCTCTGGAGGATTTCAGCTCCATCCCCAGACACGTTAACAGACTTTTACAGTAGCTATACTGGTCGCGAATGCATCCCAAGTCTTCAGGGCAAGTTAAACATTAAACATGCTTTTTTTTAAAACCTGTATTATATTTAAAAAAGGTACACACACCAGAAGTGCCTTCTCCGGGAGCCCACCTTGGGAGGGTTGGGAGGGTGCTTGCCTGCTGCACGCATTCTTCTCCCCATACAGCAATCAGATCCAGTACCTCCCATTCGGTCCATGCTGGAGTTCTTTAGTGATTCTGGGACTCCATGGTCATCTGTGCTGATGAGCTCTGCATGGTCGCCTAGGCTAATGAGCTCGCCCCGCTGGCCAAACAGAAATGAAATTCAAAAGTTCCCGAGGCTTTTCTTGTGTACCTGGCTAGTGCATCTGAGAGTGCTGTCCAGAGCAGTCAGAATGGAGCATTCTGGGATAGCTCCTGGAGGCCAGTACTGTTGAATTGCATCCACAGTAACTCAAATTCGGAACAGCAATGCTGATTTTACCGCTACTCCCCTTGCCGATGTGGAGTACAAAAAACAGTTTAAAGGGCCCTTTAAGTCAACAAAACCAAGTTGGTTGTTTATTTTGATGTAACCCGGCTAAATTCAACATAATCATGTACTGTGGACCAGGCCTTAGACTACCCACGAGAGTGCAGGAAATAGTCATACTTAATTCAGCAGCTCAACACAATCTCCTCCAATAATTAAACTGAAATGGAGGCAGTGACACCTTGGGCAAGGCAAATCACTTCACCGCTCTGTGCCCAAGTTTTTCCTCCCAACCTTGTCAGTCTAGATTGTAAAGTCTTCAGGGCAGGGACTGCCACCTCTTGCAATGGGTTTATATAGCACAGCTGGAACTGAGTCTTTGTTGGGATCTTTAGGCACTACTGCAAGCCAAAAAACAATAGGTGACATAACACCTTAAAGTAGTTACAAATGTCCATCATGTACCTCTGAAAATCTGCCTCTTGTGTTATATTAAAGCACTGCTACTTCCCAGAGCACTGTCACACAAGATGAGACTGGAAGACAAGGGTCATATCCACTTGGAACTGCAGGGGGAATTTTGGGTGAAATGCATGTAAATGCCTGACTTGGAACAGTAACACACCTACTCTTGCGAAAAGCTCCATGGGATTTCAGGGTATGTCGGCAATTAAAATTCTTCTGTAGCAATGCAGCTGTGCCATGGTAGCACTTCAGTGTAGACACTCACTACAGTGACAGGAGGGGTTCTCCTGTTGCTCTTTAATCCACCTTCCCAAGAGGCAGTATCTAGGTCAAGGGAAGAATTCCTCTATCTATTTCTGTGGGTTAAGCTACACCACACAGGGGAGTGGATTTTTTCATGCCCCTGTGAGACATAGCTATGCCAATCTAAGTTCCCAGTATAGAATTGCCCATAATGTCCACAACAATCTTCAAGTTTTATACCTCATCCAAAAGAGATATGTTTATGCCTTCCCATAATTGTTTTGTAAATTCTATACTAAAAGAGCAGCGTTGGTTTTTTTTGTTGTTAAATGATGCAAACATTTAGGGCACAAACTTTTTCCATATACAAACCTCACTGAACACCTTCATCAGCTTTCAACCACATTAAATTTACTGTTCACTATCAACATTGATCGCATGTATGTTACTGATTAATCTTTTCCTTTTATCTCAAGCTATAAATAACTGGATAGTCATGAACTTAAAAAACAACAACAGTTTCTGGGAAACAAGCCCTACAGTCAGGGTTTGGCTTTTTTTCTTCTCATTTTTATTTTTGACAGGTCTATACATGAAGATAAGAACCTTGTTGTGATGCTGAATAGCCTATCTGGGTATGGTTTTGCTCTAAACATATGGCTCTAAAATTCAGAACAGATATATCATTTGGTGCAGTCCAGATAATTGATTCATAAGTCAGCTGCATCAGGCAGGTTTTGATGGTATCTTTATAAATAGGTTGGTGCTTTCAAAGTGCCTGATGGTATCTCTCATATTGACATGAAAGGCATTTGGAGGTTGGAATATGCTAGTTATACAACTTGTACTTTTGGTGCAGTTCATAGGGGCTGTTTGCTTTTCAGAACACTTAAACAAATAAAACACCTTACAAACAGAAAAAAATCACTAGTTGCCTGTGTCTGGTACTTTAACTAATCTTGGGCTCCAAATTTAGATTTTGTTTTAAAAAATGGTTTTACAAAAGTTAATATGAAATACATATGTTAACTTAAACCAACCAAACTCAATTAAAAGAAAGTTTCTTGGATCTAAATATTTCCCTGTCCTGTTTACAATCCACAAGAAAGAGAACAAGAAGGAGAACATAAAACCAGCTAGAAACAAATGTGAAACTGATATATAAATTGTCGTCATCCCTACAGAGTGAAATGCAGGAGTAAGCAAGCAGCATAAACAGTCAATAATAAAGTGGTTAGAGCTTGGATTTTCAAAGGAATATAGCAGAATTAGGCACCCAATTCCCACTGGCTTTCAGTCTAAATTTGGAATCTAAATCTAGTTGACAGGACTCTGTTAATGGATGCAATATACCTGGTATATGGATCTGACTTTCAATGGTACTTGTGCACATAACTCCCTTAGGCTTCTTTGGAAATCATTGCTTGGATTTTTAATTTCAGGTTTCGTAAGTGATGTCATCGATAAAATAGAATGTTTCTTCTTAGATATAGATGTTTCATAATGGCAGTGTCTGCTCCCTCTGTCTCATAAATACTAACTGTAGCAAAGCATTCCCACTGCTAAGTGAGACAGAAAAGAGTGCTTCTAAAAATTATGATTCACATCTTTTGGTAGGATTAATTGAAAATATTGCATTTTTTTCTACAAAATGATATTTTTACTCCCTAGACATTCTGACTTCCTATATACTGTACCAGTATTTATATTGGCCTTGCTTAAAATTTTCCCTTCACTTATATTTACATTTTCAATCATGCTGTGATATAAAAGAAATGAAACAATATCTGGTACACAATGACACATCTAGATATCCACAAACTACATCATACTAAGAGAACATTTTATTTTATACTCTATATTAGTGGTTTATACTATAAGCTTTCATATGAGCCTGGGATGCATTTATTTGCATTATAATATAGCAACTTTATAAAAAGATATACCTGTTGCTCTTTGGGGATAACAGAACAAACCATTTGACCAATTCAATAATATATTAATTATCCATTGATACAGTAAGGATTAACGATTGAAGAAAGATCAGTCACTGAAGATAACTTAAGCACTGATTCACTTAAATCATTGGAAGGTTTTGAATTGACTTCAGTGGGGTTTGGATCCAAAGTCATCTCTTTTCTATAAATGGTGATCTTTTCCACATTGGACCATGTTTCAAATAAACCCTGACTGTGGTTTTAGATTGAAGTTGCCTTAGGAAACTCGGTGATCTCGCCTGGTTGTGGCTTAGCTGCAGGCACAACTTGTTGACTGGAGCTGAGTTTTGCTTCAAGGTTTGGGTCCATTTGAATCCCAAATTTAAATGGAAACTTAGGGGCACAAACCCATGGAAACCAAAACTCACCATGCAAAGCAAAACAGACAGAAAAATGTTCACATGCTAGAAAGTCCATTGAAGTAAATGGAAAGAATCCCACTGGTATGAAAGATGCAAGGCTTCCACTGATTTCAGTCAATAGACTTTGGATCAGCCCCTAAGCCCAGGAAAATGAAAATTCTGAGTTCTACACAGGTCTAATCCAAACCTTTGCAATGTTCTGGGCTGAAAATTTCACATAAACACCACGTGGGAAAATCTCAAGCTTGGAGATGGGCCTGAGCTGAAAAATTCAGATCCAGATTTCAACTCCGTGTCCCCAAATTTCGGAAGGTCTTCATCTGAGCGTATTTCTGCTCAGCACTTACTAATGCCAGTTGGGCTGGAAAAGTAGCATGAACGGCATCTTTCAGCTTATTTGGGTATTTGCCTGGAAACTGGGTGGTATACAACAAAATAAGCACACAAAAAATAAAAAGGAATCAGAGCCACTGGAATGGCATAAACTTGTGTAATCCTGACTCATACTAGGTAGCTGGAACAAAGAAATAAAGTTCAGTCTCTTAGCATTATTCCTGTATATCACAACTGCATTAGAACACCACTCAGTCATTGTAAACCTACAAAAAGAACTGTCTGCTTTAGAATGAGTTTTGGGAAAAGGTCTCAGCCAGTTCTTAGTTCACCTAGATCAGTTTGTCCCTCTTTACCATATGAATCAAATATTATGATTATTGTGTTTCCCCAGAGTCACTTTATTAAGAGATTTTCCCCTTCTCCAGAAGTTCACAATTAACATCTTCATTTAAATGGGAAGTAAATCTACAAAGAAAAGTTTTACCTTATAAAATGTACAAAATTCTCTTGTGTCTTTATTCTCAGACTTTGTGTTAAACTAAGACCTCCCATGCCCCCTAGTGGACCTCCATGTTATTGCCTCAGGCCATCCACTGCTTTAGCAATTTTATCCTGTTAAAATGGAGAGAAATCTTAGCATTCAGTAAATGAAATGAATATTTTTATGACATAAATCTTCAGCTTGTGAAGGAGAGTGATTTTAATAATTGATGATAGTAGGTTTTTCCAGACCACTACAAAATGCATCTCTTATTTTCTTATTGCCTTAACAGATGGTTATATACCCACTGAAACTTTAACAAGGGGAAAGGAGGAGTGAGATTTTTTAAAAAATCCATATTCAGTGTATATAAATACTGCCCAGAACAATTTCAGAACAACCTCTCTCTCCTGCCTAAATATGAATAACGTGTCTTTAAAAAGCATCTAGGGCTTAGTTTAGCTCAAAATTTCCCATCCTTGGCATTATAATAAGGGCAAAGAATTTCTTCAGTGTTGATAGAAATAAAAATACTGATTTTAAATAAACAAACATGTTCATGGATGGTAACTCTTGAAATTCCAGAGTTAATACTTCACCTCAATCTGTCTATTTTTCTAATGTATAGTTGCATATAGTATGTTTTAACAGGACAAAAGTTATTTTTTCAATGTCCTCATAAATGAGTGCCAATAAAGTAAATGCAACAGTATATATAATCTATAAAGTCTAGGACATTTTTTGTACTAATTGTGTTTTCAATATACACACAAATTACAATATAAATATAAATGTACATTTATATTTACATAAAAAATCCTCTTATAATTAAACAAGCTGGCTTTTATAATATAGTTAGAACATCATATAAATATGACTGGCACTTTTATAAATTAATTTGGGATCCTGAAATTAACTTAATGAAACTTTTCATGAACTGCATATATTGAAATCACTTCTCCTTGTCCTGTAATACAGCTATGTGGAAAGTGGAAGCCATTTAACAATGCACAGCAACATTATGCAACAGTTTATAGCCGAAAAAAGAAATACCATGTCCACTTGAATATGCAACAGAAATCACAGAGGGGTGTAACACTGCGCATTCTGTGTGTCCTGGGCAACTTTGGGATCATGCTGTCCAGTGGTCTCAATGGGGCAGTTCTGTTCGGTAATGCCCCTTATCCAGCACTGTGCCCAGATGCCACAATTTTGCTGCAACTTGTGAGGTAGATTTTAACTTCCCATCTGACCAAAATGCTAGGATAATACGCCTATACAAACAAAATAAACTCTGCCACAACGTATGATAGTATTTCATCAGGTCAAAAGGAACAGAGAGAAATTCAAATCTTCCTCCATCTAAACTGTACCACAGTTTCCATCATTAACATTTCAAGATGCTTTGCCCCTCCCTCTCTCTGAAACAGTTTAGAAATAAGTCCACTTCTCCAAATCTCGATTTAAAGAGATTATATGCAGAGCTCAACATGAGCAAGAGCTGTCAGCCCTAGCTCTCAGTTTCCCCAGCAGGGGGTGAGTTCCAGCATAGTACTGAATTTAAATGGCGTTTTCATTTTTACAGAAACAATAAAAATAGCGAGGCAAAGAGAAGACACATTATTTATACAGCTCTGAAAATATATTGGGCGCATTACAGAGAAATGTGCAGAGAAAGTCCTGCTCCAATGTGTTAATAGGAGAAGTAATAGATTATGAAGGAACTAAATAAAAAAGAATTAAAGAAAATATCTGAAGAGGAAAAGAACAGCTAATTGAAGGATATTTGGGCCTGTTCTGCAGCAGGTGTTCGCTGCTTTTCCATGTCCTTCCTCTGCCACGCTGATCTGGATTATACCATTAGAGAAGTTCCCCCTGGTTTCCCATTCCCCTCCTAATCTCTCCTCCCTGTCTCAGACCTGGGCTGCAGCTTTATAGCCAAACGCTTGATCATCTTCCTCATGTGTTCCTCTCTCTCAGATATGGGAAACCCAGTTTTGAAGATTAAAGGTTTGATTATCCAGGCTCTTCACATTGCCTAGCAGTTACTCACATGAGTACTCCTAATGAAGTAAATGGGTCTGCTCATATAGATAAGTACTGATCAACACACGTACAAACTGCCCTAAGAAAGTTCTAATAGTTGGTATAAGCGTTTGCATTTTTGGATGCTTATCTGAATCTAGCCTAAATCTTCAAAAACTGAGGTCTACCCAAACACTTGGTTGGCCTCATATTCATTTTGCTCCAATATAAATATTTATTTGAAAAAAGAAAATGATTTTTAGTAAAGCCCTAAACATTCAAATTAGGAGAAAATCTGGCAATGGTCTGAAAATCTGCACTGTTGTGAAAAATAGGACAATGTCTTTTATAGCAGGAAGTTACCTTTATGTTGCCAACATAAATTACAAGGCTAAAATCTCCCTGCAATTAATGTGGGCAACCGCAACGTGAGATGTAACTGAGATCACAACCATGTTGTTGCACAGGAATAACAGTGTAAAATGTGAACAGCAGAATCTTTATTACTGGTTATGATGCATAAGCCAGAAAGAAACTAGTTTCACATTCCAATCCCAGGCTGAGTTTGCAAAGCTGACAATTAGAAAAAAAATATTTTCATTGTCAACAGATTTTCTCTGGTATCTAGGGTTATCAAACAGCAAATGTAAAAAATTGGGTTTGAGGGTGAGTAATAGGAGCCTATATAAGAAAAAGACCCAAAAATCGGGACTGTCCCTATAAAATTGGGACATCTAGTCGCCCTACTGGCATCACTGGAACAAAAATGGGATTGTCACTATGTAACAATGTAATTTTTATAGACTCATTTTTAAAACTTGAATTGCACTTTCAGGTGCTTCAATAGGTTGTCTTTCTTTGCAAGACTGAAATATTGCCCATAAAAGGCATGGAAATGTATATATTAAGGGGCTGCCAGTCTAGTATTAACATTTTTGGATTTCATGTGGTTAGCGGCTAGTGAATAATATTTACTAGAGCTGATTTCAGAACCTTGGAAACAGTCATCATCACAGAACTAGGAATGGGTGGAAAAAAATAAGTTCAAAATTCTACTGCTGAACATAAAGTTTGGCAGACACGAACCCGAAATCCTTCAACACATGCTCCAGAGATGGCATCCCAAAATAAATGCTTGCTACTGACAGGCTTCCGGAATACATGATGTGAAATTATAATGTCAATAATGCAATTGGACACTGCAATACAAATGCTCTCTCTAAATCATGATACTGTGTGGCATACGATTGTAGCTGATTTGAACAGGCTCTGATTTCCACCTCTGCTCAGCCCTGCATAGAACTCACCTCTCCAACTTTAAAATTGTTGAAAATTGTGAATCATATGAATATCAGTTATGATGTTATAGTGAGGCATGGCAGACAGAAATTAAAAACTTCTCTCTCTGTTTTTTGGGAGGATTCTACATGAAAGTTTAATAACCCAACTCTCTCTTTACTGCAGTCCATTTCCTTTTTCCGCCTAACTTTCCCTGTTTCTCCCTCTCGCCCCTCAACTGCGAAGGTTCTGAGCTGACATTGCACCTCATAAAAGGAAGCAATCTCTTCCCTTCTTTCAATACTATTGCTATCAGAGGAGTCCTCATCTGAAAATGGTGGTATTCACTATCTTTTTGATCTGTTTGCTAGCGGCCTATTCAGCCAGGGCCCCAGGGATATACAGTGTTATCTCTGTGGTCTATGGTATCTATTCTGAACTTATGCAATTTCATTTACTGGAGATCCTCTCTGAAACTTTCCACTACTACATCCAAAATTGCTGAAGACACTTTCGATTACTAATACATACCTCTGTTATAGAGCATTCTTCTCTTTTGTCAGTTCCTTATGGATACTCTCCCTCCCTACCCAGCACCACTGTTGCATGTTAAATGGAAACAGAGATGGGACTAAACATCTCTGCACCAAAAACTGTGAAAAAAGGTGCAATCCAGATCAAGTCCTATGAAGTGACCTGGGGGAGAAGGGAAATGCACTGATATCAGAAGATTTGCTGCAAGGACAACTGATTGCATCATAGTTAGTTTTTGCATTCCTGTGTCATGACTATAGGCAAAGAAAGTTTTCGTCTCCTGTCTATCAGATGTATTTATATAGCCCCCATGATTGTGGAAACTGAGTGCTTCGCAGTCTTTGTTGTATTTATCCTCAGCACCTCTCTGACATATGGAGATGCTATTATTCCCATTGAACAGATGAATAAGTGAAACTAGGTCCTTGTCTATAAGGGGAAATTTACTGATATAACTCACTATGTGGATGCTATTACACCAGAATAGGAGTATCCACATGGAGAATTATACCAGTACAACTATGCCACTAAATTTCCTCATACACAGGCCCTAAGAAACTTGCCCTAGGTCACCCAAGAGTCTGTGTTAGAGCAGGGAATTGAACATGAGTCTTCTAGACTAGCATCTTAACCATTGGACCATCCTTTCTCAGTTCCTCTCCTTGACTATGACATCTGGTAAATCTACCCCAGAGGAACTGTTCCAAAAGATGGGCTATTGGACTCACCCAGAGGTGCCCCAGCACATTAACAGGGTAGTAGTCTTTACTATAAGGCATAGTCAAGTTCTTTCTCACACACGGTCATTCAGTACTCTAAGGGTATATCTATATTTGAGCTGGGAGGTGTGATTCCCAACTCGCATAACATATCCACACTGGCTCTGCTTGAGCTAGTGCCTAAAAATGGGAGTGTGTCCATAGTGGCATGAGCGATGGCTTCAGCTAGTCACTCAGAGTACAATCATGCTTAACCTCCTGAGTAAGTACTTGGATGACTAGTCCAAGTCACCTGCGCTGTCACAGACATGGCTATTTTTAGTCATTAGACATTAGCTTAAGCTGAGCTAGCCCAGCTATGGCTACATGATTTGGGAATTACACCCAAATGTAGACATATCCCCTATTACTGGGCTAGCTGCACCTTTACCCCCTTCCTTATCTCTCTGAACGTCCCTCCTTGGGTGCTAGGCTTCATGCCTTTTCCTATTCCAACCTGGGGTTTCATAGTTCTCCCACTCTTAGACCAGGACTTGGAGTATTGTACCTTGTGTAGCCACAGTTCTGACCCTGCAGGCACCTTCGATTCTTCCCCTTGGAAGAGTGACCGGTGGTATAGAGCCTCTTCAAACCCAAATACTGTTTATTTTGCAGTAGCAACGAGGGATTAATTTTTTTTTTTAAAAAAGATTTTAAAAACAAATTATTTCTGCATCTTTACCTTACCTATAAGCTTAGCCTCCCCTAGTGGTAACATAGGCAGGCCTAACCTCTTCAGACACCCTCAGCATGGCCCTTTATCACAGTCTGATTCCCCCCAAATTATTCCTTCCCCGCCAAAGACAGGGGCTTTTAAAAATCCTGCTAGAGTTCTTTTGTTCTTCAGTGTTCATGGGCCTTTTCCTGTCTTGGTTCAAATCAGTTTTGTATGTCTGCTGGAGAGAGAGGCAAAAATCCAAGTTAATAAGTGCTGGCATTGTTCCTTTACTGTTCCTCCAGTGTTTCCTGAGAAGTACATCTCCTGAGCCATAATTTACTTCTTGCCTGTTTTTCCTCACAGATTCCTGTTGAGTTTAACCAATATATTCATACATTAAATATACCAATACCCAGGTGATTCACAAATTATCACTGAGGAGCTCCAAATCTATCACAAACACCATGCTATGTGAATGTTTACTTTGGAGCATCATTCGGAGAAGAAATGTACAAACACTGGGCTTTAGTCTCATCTCACTCATACTAGTGTAAATCAGGAGTAACTCCTCTGCAATCAGTGCTGTAAATGAGAGGACAATCAGAGCTATCATCTTTACTGCTTTGTTTTCACTTTAAAAAACAACAACAAACAATCTTGGAGCACCTAGAATTTGAGGCAGTGAAATAGCAGGAAGAAAGATTTTCTTACAAGACAACTTCTTAGCTCTGTAGAGCAGAGATTCAGATAGTTTTGATATTATACTGAACTATTGGGTGTTTGTCTTAACAGAATCTTTTAATCTTTTGAGATTTGCCAATTGCTAGTATTTAACTATATTATTTCATCTCATGCACTTATAACTGTGATATCTAAGTACTGATATTAGTGTCCTGGGGATTTCTAGAATGTCTTGGCTCTGTAAGAGGGTAATGATTTGAACCTATTAATCTAAGTAGAGTTTCCATTTTTCTAAGGACAGGACAGCTGAAAGAACTCCATCCTCACCTTGTCTGAATAGTGTATCTCCATTAAAACATATTTACACCAGATGAGGATATACCAAATGAGTCACAATTTGGAGTAAATTGCCCAAGGTACTGGGCGATCTAAGAGAGACTGATAATTGTACAAATCTATCCAGTACCCAGTGGAGTAAAGGTAATGAAAATTAATAACCATAGAGGGCTGTAAAAGAGAAGCCATGACACTATGTAGTAACTGAACCATATTCTTGAAAGGAGAGCAGTTTAAGTATAAATGAGGATTATATTTCATACAGCATCCAGTACACCAAGTTATATAGACTAGGACATAGAGAGAGTAAAGCTGTATATGAAACTCTGTATTTTTACTTGTAAGGCATCTGTGTGAACTCAGTCTTAAATTTTGTTCTGTGCTGGCTCCATTTTCAGATGCAAACAAACATTAGACCCATCTGAAACTGAAAATGTGCCGTGAAGCCACCAACTAGATCAGGTCAGCTCAGGAGTGGGCTCAGTAAATCTGTGTTTCTTATTCTTTCAGCCATTTTGAATAAACTGGTACATTTCCATTTTCTGAGTATTGAATATTTTCTTAGTGAACAGTCACATAAATAAATGTTTCTTAATGATTTCTGGAAGATTTAATCCATCTACTAATTCCAATATATTTACTTTTGGAGTGAAACAGATCTTTCTATTCAGAATGTGTTCTAACTTGGAGAAAATACACTGAAATATGGATGAATTAAAACAGTCTTTGTATAACATCGCTCATGCCTCTAATTATTAAAACATTTTTCTATTAGTTTTGTAACTAGTACAGCCAGATCCATAGTCTTGCATTGCCTCTTCTCTACGTTTTTTAAAGAACAAAACAAATAAAAAGCTCACAGCAATAGACATATGTACTTGCATCCCTATGTTCCAAAGTCAGTAGTAATTGTTGTATTTAAATTCTAGAAAAAAATTAAACAAACATTATAAACAACATGGGACTAGATTTACTTGAGCAGTTCATAAGCCTTTTGCCAGACCTGATGTGAATTTTATGTTGTAAATGAAACCTAAACCTAAGCATGTTTAAAGCAGTTTCCTGTTTCACTGAAAACATTTCACATAGCTCCTACAGATAAGCAAGAATCCAGTTAGCATTAGCTTTAGCTTTCTTAATCAGACTCCTACACACATTTTGCAATTTCTTTTTCTGTAGGAATCTCAGATTCTCTCATCCATTTCTTTATCAGTAAACTAAGTTCTGACACTTACACCAATTCCTTACACGGATCCCTTGGGTAAATAAAAGTGACTAGCTGCTCCAAAAGAAAGATTTAATGAGTCATAAAGCATCTGGAAACCCTAGATAAAGTGCACATGATTTTTTCCTGAATTGAGCTCCTGCTTCATAATGTGGAATTCCTCTTTGTCTAGGTGCTGTGATACAACTCTTCTCCTATTAAGCATGTAGCCCCGGAGGAGAATAATTCCAGTCCAATGTTTCCTGGCTTAATTTAAGTATCTATTGTATCAACAGTTTCAGAGAATTTCTAAGACTTGAAATTACGCAAGGATCTAAGCTGCAAAATTCAGTAGCATTACAAGAAAACAGAAACTGACTATTAGATTCTAGGTTACATATGTAGAAGAGCTGAGTCAACAGTTCAACAGAATCCAAGAATGTCTGCACTCTAGCCTTTCTAACCTGGGCCTCTGATTTTACACACACAGCCCTCTGAAATTGCTCTGGTGACACCAGAAAAGAGCAGCCTGAAGCCATGTTGAAATGTAGAGAGGAGTACAGATTCAAATTAGGATTCCCTGAAACTTTGTAGCTAGACCAAGGACTTTGGGAATTTTGAGGGTATGCCATCAATCAAGTCTAGAGCCTGTTCAGCAAAATTTACTCTACGATAAAGCCAGCTTCCATCTAAGAGCTTGAGAATCCTAAAATGTCAGTGGGCCCAAAGCTTGGATCTGAATACCTCACCTCTAATCTATGGGAAGGCTGAGGTATGCATACCAACTTTCCAACTAGTTCTCAACTCTTTGCAGCAAGTCCACATTGACCCTTTTGGAACACCCCAAAACCACATATCCAAACATCACCAAAACTTAAGTTCAGCTCCAAATCTAAATAAAGAGCCAAACTTTGTGTCCACTGCATATCTCTAATCCAAAATAATTAGAGCAATGTGAATTTTAGCAGTTTTAGTTCCCATTATGGCCTTTTATATGGTTTCAATCCACTTAGGCTCCCACAAATTAGGTTTTTGGGGGAGTTGAGTTTTTAATCAAATACCCGAAAGTCAAGCGGAGCAACATCATTGAGTTTCATCTTGTTTTACACAAAATTCCATATGAAAACCCAAATTTTCCAGGATAAATGCTATAAAACACAGTTTAACCTGAAAATGAACTGAGATGTGATTTTTTTAAAAAAGCATGCACTTTAGTAAACCTGGACTGAGCTTTGAATTTGTAATGAATCCAGTTGAATCTATGAAACAACAACAAAACAAATAATAATAATAATGCTATCAATAATTCATTCTTTTGATATTTTGTTGCAAACATTTTTCAAAGCTTTAAAAATAATCTGCTATTCTGATATCAGAGCTGTTATTAAGTCACATGCCTCCACACACACTGATCCCCCAAGCTGAGCCTTTGCACAACCAATCTTTGCAACTGTCATCTTATTTTTGTTGTTTTCTGGGGTGACAGGTAATCTGATTCCTTCTCTGCTGAGGCCTGTTCACCTTTCCTCTAGGTCTTCAATGGCACAGGTAGCTAAGCTGCCTGTGACGCTATATGAAAAAGGAGATCATCTGCACTATTGTGTCACCAGTGTTACACAGATGTGATAAATCTTGTATAAAGCATTCCATCTAAGATATCACTGAAGTAATAATTTGCTGAGTATTAGTATCCTATTGAAACGTGTGTATCATGAGTGTGTCTGAAGTTATGAAATTTTACCACATGCTTGTTACTAAACACGTGTTCCTGGGTAAGACCCACAAGACAGATTTACATCAAGACCAGTCAGCCATGTGTTGATGAGCCATAAAGGAAAAACAACTGTTCCAGTGGACCCCCCCAGAGACCTTAGAAATAATATGGATGATGGAGGCCCAGTAACTCAGTAGGCACCTAGACCATGTGATACATAGCTCCATGTTTGAGCCAATATTTTTTCCATGCATATGGACTGGAGATATAAATTTGAGATGGTGACATCACCTCCTTGCCTCTTTCCTGCTCCACATCTCTGGGTTGTGATTTCTAACAAAAGGGAAGCTTTAGAGAAAACACTTCACCTCTGCTGTTAGGTGGTCTCTAGCAATCAGAGAGGGGTGAGTAACATCCAGTGTGACTTAGCATGCGGCTGTGCACCAAAACTGAATTACTTGAAAACAGAAATCTAAACCACAACCTTTCAGAACTGTTAATCTTTACTTGGTCTTGGATTCCAACTGTCAAAATATAAAAGGGATTTACAATAAAATATAACTATGTTCCAGCCACTACATTAAAAAACTGCAAGACCCATTAAATGGAGTTTCTAATAAAAATTCTTCCTAACTGGTTAATTGCAGTTGCTAAATGATTTTTTTATAGTAAAAGCTTTATAATTAACAAGCCAGAGATTGATTTCTAGTCATTATCAATTTCTCTGTGATTGTTATTGCTTCCATAATAATCTTCACTGTATTAACATAGATTAAGAAGCTCTTTAAAACAGAGCAGCTTTATTAGCTCCCGCTATCACAGGAGAACCTACAGAACTCAGCACTTCAGTTAACCCCCTAGGAGGCACTAAATAAATGCAGCCTACTCCTCAGAGGCTGGGATTTTCAAAGGTGTCTAAGGTAGTTAGGTGCACAACTTCTAACTCTTTAACTTCCTTTAGGCTCCTTTGAAAACCACAGCCAGAAACCCCCCTAAAGTCATCAACCTGGATGGGCTCATTTACAGAGTTTATTATATTAATTTGTATATTCACATTCATAAAGCACCTTTCATTCCATGATCCTAATATGGATGACAAACTCGGCAAAATCAATCTATAAACAAGGATCACTTTTCTCGTGTAAATGCAACCACCTCTAGGATGGATGGCACTGATGCCTGAATTCAACAATTCTGAGGGCAGAATGTCACATACTGAATTACCAACACCAGTTCCCACACTGTCCTAGATATTCTATGGAGATCTCCTCTCTAGGTACTAACCAAAACTACCGCTAGCATGCACACAAATACCCATTTCTGCCTATAAAATTTAGTCTTAAAAAGGTTTTAATAATCTCTATTGTAAAGCTATGATTTCTTTTTTTTTTGCAGCTGATTCTTGGAGCTAGCTATTGCATGTTTTATGAGAAGATGTCAAAGTACAACTAATGTGGCTGCTGAGATATCGCAGAGAGAGTTTGAAACAGAAGGACATGTTCTGAGACAGGCAGAATCTTTAATTCCAGACACATTTCCAGGTCCAATTCACAAGTAATTAATGGTATCTATCATCTCCCTAACTTTTAGTGTAGGGTGAATATCCTTGTATTCAGAGTTTCTCAAACATTTCCTGTGGTCTCAAAGAACATACCTGGGACATAATTAGTCAGACTCAATGGTGAAGAACTTTGAAGTAGGCCCATAAGCCTCTTATCTAGAATTTTTAAATATATGAACAATATGTGGAGAATTTTACATACAGAACATTCCAAATGGTAGAAGAATCATATGCAATCCTTCCACAAAATATGAAGATAATCTTCCACCAAGTGTGTCTAGAGCTGATGCTTTGGTTAGGTCCACTAGAGAATAGAGACTAACTATGAAGCTCAAATACTGATATGAAATCAAGCCTGTCTATATATGTATACCATTCACACTAGAAATTACATTAATATTGTAAATGTGGATCAAGGAATAGAAGAAGAGTATATCTGAATTCAGAGATAAGTTCAGTTAAAATCAAGGGCCAACCCTGAACCCATTTTTTCCCAGAAGCTTGAAATCTTGCTTCCTTGTTATTTTTCATTTTTGAGCTTGGCTAAAGAAAGAGAAGTGCAGAAAGGCTCTCTCTCACTGTGTTTCCCACCCATCTAGAAACAGAAAACACTGGTCATCTCAAAAGAAAGCTTGGTTTTGTGAAATTTTCAGTCCAGATTTGTTGGCGAGTTCAACCCTGATTTAAAGTATACATACCTCTCATTGATTTCAGTGGGAGTTGTGCCTATGCTGAGGCTAAAGGGACCATTACCTCATTGACTATTTTTTGAGGTCATCTGATCAACAGCCCAAAGTGAACAAGTCTCGTTAAACTGAAGCAATGCTTTCTAAAATAAATCTACATGTCAGGTATCTGTAGTTCAGAAAAATATACAGCAAAACTTACAGCTTCTCAATTTAATAAAAGCAAGTCCATAAAAAATAACATTTTCAAAAGCTTGTTCTATTAAAGATAAACATTTATGTTGGATTGAGGAGGATGAATGAGCTTGAAAAAATTAGTATCTTTCAAACAACATCCCAAGGAGTGGGCCTTTTGGAATTTATGGCTGTTTCAACTACAGTCTCACATAACAGCTTTTAATTTTATTTCCTGGCTTATTAATTATTTGTTAAACAACAACAATAAACAGTGACAAATGTGCTCTCAGATCTGTCTAGTTCAATGCAGCTCTTTGAACAAAAGAAAGCAGAATGTCGCACGCATTCTGGTAGAGCTAATTATACTGATGGTGTTGGGCAGGGTTACAAATATGCAATGGGAACTGTCGTGGAACTCTATGTTCTGTTTACCACACCTATCTTCTAGTGGCTTTCATTGCACCCCTTCTGGAGTCTGCTGATCTACTCCAGTGTTCCCTTCCCATGCCCTGTGGAAGCTACAGTTTCCCTCCTATGCTGGCTGACTTCAAACCATATGATATTAAATGGCAAAAAGCTTTGTTAATGCAGAGTTAAAGCTGCCCAGTGATAGCTTGTGCTCTTCTAAAATCTCAAATTCAACAACCAGGAGATACAGAGTTAAGGTAAATGCCCACACGACATTAACACTGCCTTCTTTGAGCAATGCCCCAATACACTCAGCCTTTTCATGGTAATGGACAGGCACTACCTGCACTTGCCCTACACTCAAACACTGAACCGACTTCTCTAACAGAATACCATACTTGTAAACAGGGCCAGTGAAAGAAATCTCACCCACAGTCTATGTCCTAAAACCTTAACAGTTTTATTACATGGTTGTTACGTAACTTACATGAGGAAGGGAAGACTGCTGTTTCTCTCTCTCTTCTATGCCCTGCACCATCATTCCCAGCAACATGTAGCCCCCCTGTTAATATTTCCAACTCCCCCACCCCTTCACCCCAGTAAGCCATTCGATGGTGCTGTAGAAGCCATTAACATTGGGTAATTTACTCCTTGCTGCCTCCTGCTCTGTGCTGCTGCACACACATCAGAGGGAGCAACTTATTGGATGGTTGCATGCTACCTTGATTATATAACCTAAACTGCACACTGACCTGGGCTCCACACTACCAGCTCCAGCTTGGACTCCTGCCTCAACTTCAGTCAGGCTCCTCCAGTGATATCCCAGGTTCTCCCAATTCAAACCAGGCCATGCCCACACATATTCTGGTCAAACCCCCCGCCCTCTCCAAACCCTACACAGGTGTGATGTGTATCTTAGCTATTTATTTTCAGAATTGCAGATGTTTAAATTTATGTTACTTTCATTTCTCCTACCTCAGATTCCAGCACACAGGGAAAGCCAGAGAGAAGGGCTCACATACCTCAAAAAGAGCAGTACCTCCCAGATCCCAGAGCAGGCAGAGAGAAGGGCTCATATCCCTGCAGAGGAGTAGGGCTCCCATAGATCCCAGCACACGCAGAGGACCACCCCCACAACTCTCTCTGCTATCCCTCACATTTTATAACCCGCACATCTTCTTCCCCTCCCACTTCCCATAATCCCTCCTCCATCTGAGCCCTCCCAACTCCTCTTCCCTTCTCTATCACCCATTCCCATTTATCTCCCTCCCCATAATTACCTCATTCCTTGCTGCTGACTCAAGCTCCTCTTCCCCTATTACCACCTATTCTTGTACACCTAATCACCCCTCCCCTCCCCTTTAGCATTCACATGTGAAATTTTCTTTTCAAAAATAGTTTCAGTGGTTTCTGTGTATTCTCCTGTACTCAGATTACATTTCTCCAAAATAAAAAATAATTAAAAAAAAATCCAGATGTTTACAGTTCATTCTCAGATTTCTGCCCAGGGTTGATTTCAAACTTCAAAGTTACTGGAATTTTTGAATGTAATGAAATGTTTGTTTGTTTTGTTCTGGGGCTGTATCTCTGGAACTCCTTGGTCAAATGACCCCAAATTTGGTTCACTGACTGTGCCTCCCCCTCCACATCAAATTTCAAGGCAATCTGATTAACTGTATAGAGCTTAGAACAGTCAAACCTAACAGTTAACAGAACAGCTGCTCTTAACTTTAACTATAGAAAAGCTATTCTGTAATAATAGGATGAGAATTAAGATAAGACAATTTGAGATGGAAAAAAGATCCATCAGGAGAAACTTCTTCAGATTTGTTAGGCTGGAATAATGTTCCAGAGAAAGTGGAGAAGAACCCATATCTTGGCACATTCAAAAGTAGCCTGGAGAAATTGCTAGAAAATATACCACTACAGAACACCTGAATTCTGCAAAAATGCACCTGAATAGTGCTTTATATTCTCAAAGCACTGTGTTGACTAGTTAAGTCTCACAACACCCACTATGAGGAAAGTGAACGTATACGCTTAGCCCCATTATATGCATGGGAAAACCCAGGCAGGAAGTTCAGGTGACCTGCCCATGATCCAAAGATTAAACTACTGTTCACTTTTAGAGAAGGCTCCCCCAAGTCAGGGCTCAGAAACACCAAGGGGAAGCCTGTACTATACTTCTGCTCTCTGTCCTGTACCTGTTGTGTAGCTATGCATACGACATAACTCCCCTCTAAATTTTGTTCCCAAGCCATCAGTCCTCTCTGCTTCTGCCTGATTTATGTTTGGACAGTGTTTTCAATAACCTCTACAGCTAAGTGTCTACTGAGAAAATGTTGAGGAGAATTAGTATGTCCTAATGCTGCATACAGAGAATAATAAATGTGTAAACCAATCTATTTTTTGAGATATGGAGGGTGCATCAATGTAATTCATATGCTAGTATATAACAAATAGCCTGTGGCAACAATAACCATGGCCCTGAACTGTAGCACAAATTAAAGTTCTGAATCATTGACATCTTGTTTGATAGGCAAGTATCCCTTTCAAAATTCATTACGCAAATATTTTAGATGCATACTACAGCATGCAGTGGGAATTTTTATAATCACCTCAGGCCAAATTCATCTCTGGTGCAACTCCATTAACTTCACTGGACATACTCTAGAGTTCAGTTGAGAGATGGATTCAGGCAGTCCTGGGCCCTAGCCATGCCATGGAGATCCTATGGATCCATCTCTGTCCATGACTGTTGTCTCCAGTTGGAAAGTTGGTGGTAGTGGAGGGTTGCATCTTCCATGCTAGACAGGCAGTACCAGTAGCATGGGGCCTTCTCAGAAGCTCTCCACAGAACACTGGGTCTTGGAGTTATTACTCCATTAAAATGCACATGGCAGTTCCCATCTTTCAGAGCTTTTGCTCCTGGCTGTCTGATGACTCAGGCAGATATCATTGCACTGATTATTTTTGGGTCATGTTTTCAAGGTTTTCCTCACAATCACAACAGACAGAAAGTTAAGGTGAAATACTGACTGGTAGTTTTAACATTGACTTAGGTTGGGCTGGACTTTCACCATGTCATGAAAAAAAAATAACAATAAAAATGGTAATCTTAGAGTCTGTGCTGCAGTCAGATGACTTGACCCTAGTTTAATTTGTTTCTTCCCTTCCTTATCATGCATATATTTATATTGGAGATGGACCTGAAACAGAAACCCACTTTAGAATGAAGTGGGAAAGCCTGGATTGAAATTTCCATCTAAACTTTGCAGTTTGGGCCTAGTTTTGCTAAAGAGTGCAATCCAGAATGCCAGATCTAAATGCGGTTATCTTTAGGGAAGTTTGCATTTAGACTCAGGTCCAGCTGGCACATAGCTCAGGTCAATCCTAATGGATACATATTGTTATATTTTGATATATTGCTCATATCCTACAAATTCCCCTGTAAAACCAGATCCTGGAAGTTACTTCATATAGATGGAGCCTTATGCCTGGGCAGAGCAACTGAAGTCAATGGAGCTCTACAAGCATGCAAGTGGGCCCCTGCACCGAGTATCTTGCAGGATCAGAGCATTAGTCTGAGCTCCAGGAGGTAGGTGTCTTGTTCTGGATATTTTTTTGTTTGGTAAACACAGATTTCTCTAATGAATAATATAACAACATCCTATTTCTTTCTGACTTTGGGTATTTTTACACTACAGCAACACAGATACAATAGTGCAACTGAACCGCCATACTACCAGAGTGTATTTGCTTCGTACACTGATGAAAGCGGTTTTTCGTTTGATGTAGTTAATCCACCTTTCCGAGAGATGGTAGTTAGGTTAACCTAGCCCCCACTATATGTGGCTTGATCAACAGAACTATTCTTCTGTTGACCTAACTACATCATATGGAGGTGCAACATTTTTCACAGCCTGGAGTGATGTAGGCAGATCAATCTAATTTTTAGGTGTGTACCAGGCCTTAGATTTGTAGTCCTGGAAACTGTAGAAAGTCAAATGAAATAAATAAAAATCTGCCTAATGCCTGTATAGGAGGGATTTCTTAAGAAGAATTATGAAGTGGGAGTTACTCCATTTGTCTCAAAAGACTGTTTTAATCAAAAAAATTGTAAGTAACTAAAAAATAATACTAGGACCCAATCCCTTACAATATTACTGATGCAGCAAAGCAAGAGTTTTGTGGTATACTGCCTTTCCACGTCAAGCACAACATTAATTAGAGTTATTTACACAGATGGGGTGAAATTAATTTAACCACATAAAGCTCAAGTAGTTGAGCCTTAGATGGAGAAGTGCAAGAGGGGGGACGTGGGCTGGGAAAGTGAAATTCACACCCCAAAGTTAAGTACGTGTACAAGTCTTTGCAGGATTGGGGACTAAGGATGTAAATTCCAAAGACTTAAAAAATAGTGCTAGAGGAATGTCTGGGAATGAGAGACCAGAGACCCCTATTTTAGTGCCAAATACACTGGTTGAAATGATCATGAGAGGGACAGTTAAAAAATAATTAAAAACATAATATGAAGACAAACAGCACTGCTTCTGTTAAAGAAAACCATGCTTCTCAAATCTACTAGACTCATGCGAGCAAGTCAGAAAAACAGCGGTAAAGAAACTGTTGACATAATTTATTTGGACTTTCAGGAAGCTTTTGACAAAGTCCCTCACAAGAGCACATTTAGGAAACTAAGTAGTCTGGGTGTGAGGTAAAATACAGTCACTAGACAGAAAATACAATATACAGTACAGACCCGTTTACGTGTGAATCTGATTAACGCGCAGTAGCGCCATGCCTCCCAGTGCTATCTATTTAACACGCAACACTCATTAACACATGGTACAGGAAGTTGCTATGTAGTGCTACAGATTTGCTCACTAACTCACTGACACAGAAATCGACAGGAAGTGCCGAGTGGAAACATGTTGTAGGCCTACTGGCATTTCTTCTTCCTTTTGATTGCTGATCTTGGTAAAGACTTATCACATACGCTTAGTCATTGTCATGCTAGCGAGATGTCATATATAATCTGTGCTAATACATGTCAAAATTTATTTGATTCTTGTGGATTTGATTCTAATGGGAAACCTTTCTTTCGCGAAAGGAATGCCACTTTTGCATTCTTTCGCTGAAAGGAAATTCCTTAGCGGCATTCCTTTCACCTTTCTTTTGCTGAAAGAAATCCTGCTAAGTGGGCCAATTCTTCAAGCCCAAGCGACAAAATTTGGAAACTTAATGGGGGATGAATCATTCCAAGCTGGCAAGGGGTTTAATAAATTGTTTTAAAAAGTGTCATGGCATAGCGCAAGTATTGATTTCCGGAGAAAGCCAACCAGCCAATGAGTCAGCCGATGAATCAGTGCTTCCTGCTGAGTTAAAATCCTGCAGTATTTGGGATGCCACGAATACGTCTGTAATCCTAGATAATTATACATGTACTGAATATACAGATATCTTAAGATATTTCAGCGTGGCCATCTTAACCTGCGGTCCATTAACACGCCGTTGTGACAGCTTGACTCCCAACATCTGTGCGTAAACAGGTCCGTACTGTAATCAGTCTATCAGCATGGCACACTTACAGCAGGTACAATCTGTGGGGAAGGGTCCCCATGTCCCGGCTGTCGTAAATGCCTCATGGGATCACAAGCTGCCAACACAAGTTTGAGTAGCTTTCAAGTTGTGTTAACTCATGTTGCAGGCTGAGTGAGCCTCAGTTTGTGAGAGGGGGCATAAAAATGCCGTAAAGACATTTTTGAAACACTCCCTTTCCCTAGCCATGGATCTGACCGACCAAAATTATTTCCAATAATGTCATATATATAAATGGGAAGGTGGGGATACACATTCATTCTTAAGGTTCTAAATATATTTTTCTTTCGTGAAAGGAATGTTGCTCTTTGAAATTTTTCTGCTCCTGTCCTGTGATATTAATACTGTGAAGTAGATCTTATTAGCATGACAGAACTAGTGCCATTATTACACTAATTAGCCCCATTTCTGCTGTTAGAACAGAAAATACTGGCTTTTTTTTCCAGTTTGCTTCTTTCAAAGACGTGCCAGATGAGTTCAGTCTCTGTTTTCAGACTGAAAATTAAAAGCAGTATTTTGATCAAACCACATTTAAAATGACTATGATCACTTAAAAGTTTGTTAATTCTGGCCCATGGAAATGAACTGTCGATGCTATTCTGCTTTCTAATTCTAGTGGGCAGCCATATTATACATAAAACTAGAAATAAAAAAAGGGGAGAGATCATCTAAGCAGCAAATCATTTGATTTCTGCAATGTAAGTTTTCTAGAATAAAACACAGAAAATGACAGCTTCTGCTCTGCTTTGCTTTTCTTCTTGGCATCAGCTGTAAAAGCCACCCGTCGTGCTTAGACATCGTGCAACACATATGTTATGCAGGATCACTCACTGTTCTGAAAACTCTGCTCAGACTTGGCACAACAGAATGAGTTATGGATAGAGTGGCAGTTTTACATGGGCTAGATTTTCTTCACTTTTATAGCTTTCAGATAGACTCTTAAAGGAACACTGTGTTAATGCAGTTTTCAGCAGACCTAAAGGTGGGATCTTTAGGTCTGCTGAAAACTGATAGTTTACAGTAAATATATTTTATGTAATTTATTTTATGTAATTACTCCTTGACAGAACAAGGAGTAATGGTCTCAAGTTGCGGTGTGGGAGGTTTAGGTTGATATTAGGAAAAACTTTTTCACTAGGAGGGTGGTGAAGCACTGCAATGGTTTACCTAAGGAGGTGGTGGAATGTCCTTCCTTAGAGGTTTTTAAGGTCAGGCTTGACAAAGCCCTGGCTGGGATGATTTGGTTGGGGGACTGGTCCTGCTTTAAGCAGGGGGTTGGACTAGGTGACCTCCTGTGGTCCCCCCCAACCCTGATATTCTATGATTCTATGAATTTATTTATATATTCTTTAAATATTAAAAGTTGTGAAAGAATTTATGTCTAATGTAGCAGGGGCCATATTCTGTCACTAATATACATTAGAGCTGGTTGAATTTTTTCATTCAAAATGACTTTTTTGTCAAATAGGATATTTCCATGAGAAATGTCCATTTTTAAAAGAAATTATGGGGATTTTTGCCAAAAAACTGAAAATATTTTGTTTTTAGAGTAATTGAAAAATGTTGCATTTCAGACAAAATGTTAGAGTTTCCAGGTTTTTTTGGCAAAAACCTAAAATTTGTGAAGAAAAATTTTGATTTAATAATTTTGTTTGATTTTGTCAAAAAACGTGCCACAGGAATAAAAAGTATCCCCCAATCAGCACTATTATACACACAGAACTCCCATTGACTTGCTTGGGGCATTTCATGGGGTGCAGAAGCTACACAAATGAGCTTTGTATACATAAACACATGTTGTAAAGGAATTCTGCAGGGATGGGGGAACTCTCGCAAAATAAAATGTAGGCAAGTCAGATATAGAAAGCAAATAGTTCCCCTTATTTCTGGCAAAATTCACTCAATGTACCACTAAGTCTCCATTTAAGCTGTATTTTGAAGGTTCAAGTGGGACTTAACTCATGTAGTTCATAGGCCTTTTGTTAGCCCCCTGCACATGACTGAATTCCACAGCTGGAGTATAAGGCAACAGAATGGTTCCTTTTATGAAAGTAACTAAGCGGAGTGTACTCAGGAACAACTGTACCTTTCAACCTACTAAGAATCAGCAATGATTTAACCTCTATACTTTATTGCTAGTTCGGAATGTCCAAGAATAAAGCTTGCTGCCTTGATGCTGAGAGGTGTATATGTTAAATACAACCCTGTTTTCACTACTGCCCCTCTGCTGAGCTGTAGCAGATGTCCAGGGCCCTGAGGGGTGGAGGAGAAACCAGTGACAAAGAGTCAGGCTGGGTGTATTCTAAATGTAAGTTGTTTTATTTACATATATACACCAATTCTGAAACAAAGGAGTTCAAACAGCATGGAGAGCAATCCCTTCTTTCTGGAATCTCAGCCCAACACCAATGCTTGGTTCCCGGAGAGCAACTCTGCCTCTGAAATTGACTCCAGTCAGAGACCATTGCAGAGAACAAATTCTCCTGCTGTCAAGACAGCTCCCTCTCTTCTGCCTCTATCCAGAGCCTTGCAGAACAAAACTAGCATCAACACAACCAGAGTGAAATCCTGGTCCCATTGAAGTCAATAGCAAATCTCTCATTGACTCCAGTTGGGCCAGAATCTCACCCATATGTTTCCAAGTCTGAACATTAGCTCGCATACTAAGAAAAATATGCTGAAAGACCATGTGTAACAGTTGCACCTGCCATAGCTTCACCATTATTTCAGTAAAGAAACTTACATTACCATAAATGAAGAAAGCATGAATAATCTTCACTCAAGGATACAATGTTCTTGACTTCAGTGGGACTATTTACAGGAGTAAGGGATTTCAGAATTGAAATCCCAGTCAGAAGCCAAATTATAATGCCAGACCCACTCTACAATTCATGATTGCATACATGCAAACGCTCCATAATTAACTCACTTAGCAAACTGCCTTAAAAGCGAAAAAGGAGAATGTGTCAGATTGTTCTTTTTACTTTATGTCTCTTAGGCAATGAAAGAATTTACAATGTGTTCTAAAAAACAGACATTTGAATTCTTGACTCATTTATATGATTGTAAATTCACCAGTACTTTAAAAACACTCACACACAAAAGTTCCAAGCTATTACCACTGTTCTTTCAACAATATTGAAAGCTAAAAGAGAAATGTTACATCTGGAATAAAAATTATAACCAAATGCCAAATAAAATACTAAAAATATTGATATTACTTCTACCTGCACATAAAACCACTATGATACTACTAAGAGAAAAGAAAACTGCAGGAAACAATCAATACAAAACATAACTACAAATCAATAAACACCTAAAACGAGGTAGGATGATCTCTCTTTGGGATCTAGACAAGGGTGAAAGTTCTTACTGGTATGAGGCCCTGCTTCGGGCCCCTGGAAGGGGAGGGGCCTCAGGTGGAAGGGGCAGGACCTGGGGGAGTCAGACTCCCCCAGCCAGCCTATCTGCACTGCCTGGCCCATGCCACCTGGTGCTCCAGCAGCGATTTAAAAGGGCCCGAGGCTCTGGCCCCTGCCATGGTAGTGGCAGCCAGGAGCCCCAGGCCCTTTGAAATCACTGGCCCTGGGGCAGCAATGTTAAAGTGCTGCTGCGTACGGGCTGGTACCAGCTTCTTCCTGGTACACCATACCAGCCTACTTTCACCCCTGGATCTAGACAAATCTACGATTTTGAGGGGTTTGATTATGCTACACCTTCTCCTCTTAAATACGCAGTACTAAGGTACAACTGCAGGAAAATTCTACATACCCGCTGCAGACATGCTTAACAGACACATGTTCCTGTAGTGTGCCAAGGATTCCACGATAGTGTGGGAGGGATAAGAAAGAATAAGGCAAAAGAAAACTTTATGTTCTTAAAAGCCTGTCATAAGCATGAAGTAGCCTAGAATTCCTGCTTACGTGTAAGGGGTTAAGAAGCTAAAAGAAATCTGGTTGGCACCTGACCAAAAGAACCAATGGGGACGAAGATGCTTTCAAACCTGGGGGGAGGGAAAGTGCTTTGTCTGTTGTTTTACATTCGCTCTCGGCTTTCAGGGGAATCAGAAAATTTTCTTCTCTCTGTTTATCTATAACCTTTCTAAACAGCAACAGTAAGTGAATTAGCCAGGCAAAGCGGTATCTTATATTTGTTTTTTCACTTGTGAATTTCTCAGGTCTTTGGGAAATATTCCTGTGTTTTCTCTGTACTCTAAACTGAGCAGAGGGAGGAATTCCTCTATGGTGGGGGTTTTTCTTTGGTTCTTTTTTGTGACTGCAATGTGTTTTTTCCACTGATTCCTATAAAGATTTTGTTTCTTTTTCCTTTAATTAAAATATTTCTATCAAGAATTTGACTGTTTGTTTTCCATCATGTAGATCCAGGCTTTTTGGATCAGGCTCACCTAGCAGAATTGGTGAGGGTTTTTTCTCAAGCCTTTCCCAGGGAGGAAGGTACAGACTTGGGGGGATTTTTTGGAAAGAGAGGGGGCTCCAAGTAGCCCTGCCCTAGTTCCTGGAATAACACTTGGTGGTGGCAGCATACTGTTCCAGATACAGGAGAAACTTGTGTCTTGGGGAAGTTTTAACCTAATCTGGTAAAATAAGCTTGGGGGGTTATTTCTTTTTTCATGCGGGTCCCCACATCTGTACCCTAGAGTTCAGAATGGGGAGGCAATTCCTGACATAGCCTATATAGAGTAGCTGATGAAGCCAGGGAAGAGAAAGAATTTAAATCTGTACATTTTTCAGTAAAGGTGAAATTTACCCTGATGCACACCCAGCCATTTGGAACTACTCACAGTGCATTAGGTTAGGCATGTGAACACATCTTTGAAGGACTGGGGCTTTAATGGAGTGGAAGTAGAGTTATACAATGTGGAAGAGAGTTGTTACAAGACTGAATGGCAGCATGGGAAGTGGGGCTGGGTAGGACTACAGCAACTATCATGATTAAAGGTGGTGAAAAAAGGAGTGGGGAGGTAGGGGTATCAATGTTAAAAATAATCCTACTATTTTAATTTAAAAATTCAAAATATTGTGACCAGTTCTTGCTACTACACAAATCTAATGTCATCACATCCCACAGGAAGTAGTAAATGTTACAAGAGGTTCTCATGAAAATAGGGCCAGATCCTTAGCTGATGTAAAGCAGCACTGTCCTCCAGCTTAGGAGCTGTGTCTAGAATTAAATAGGAATGAAATCAGTACGGCTCTACAGAAATTAAGTTAGTTTTAGGAAACTGCACTAAAAATCTTTAGAATTTAAAATAGTGAATTTTCTCTTTTCTCCAGGTTTGTTTTTAATAATCGTATAGAATAAATCATTCTCTATTGAATTTTATAGGATGCTTCAAAACCTAATTTATTGATATTGATAACTGTACTTTATTGAAGGGTTATCGTTTCCTATTACACTCAATAGGACTTTTCTGCCAAAGTAACAAGAGCAATGTAGTCCCACTGCACTGCCCTAGAGCCCTCATCCCCTGGCCTCATAAGGAGTATGATTGTGCCCCTCCAGCCTCTCCTGCAGTCCAATTATACAAAATTCAATAACCCTCAGAGAAATTCTGGGATACCGTTTGACTTAAACATCAATAATTATTTCAAAAGTGTGTTTAATTTCTATGATTCCCTAAAGAAAATGACATTGTTCATCCCTCCCCCATTTTTAATGCTTTATCTCTAAGAATTCTGAAATGTATTGTTTTTCTTTTTCTTCCTTTAGGAGTCTTAAGCTTAACAGTGATACGACATGCCTTAAGGTGCTAATTAAATGGACAGCTAAGATGCAGATAACATCTGCTTTCTGTAATAAAAACTATTGATATTGTTGACCTGGCAGATTTTTATCTGCAATAGACAGAACAAGATAGACAAGTCTAAAAATGGTGGTGGTGGGGAGGGGGGAACTTCGCTTGAGAACATAACATCATATTATTATTAGGGCTCATCTGTTCTTTTGCCTCCTAGAATGATTAATAGCATTGGCCAGGCATCTGTGCTTTTTATTCTGTCCTTTACACCATTTCCTCTTGCCCTCCTTGAAATGGAAAAAAGCAACAGAGCGCCACCAAAGGCCACCACGGGGACTTTGATCATTTTTTCTATACTGTGGTGGTTTTCAAGGTGGGCCTATTATTTTTAAGTTCGTATCTAGAATATGGATCCATGAGATCTATAACACTGAATGCCACTTTTTGAAGTGCCCCCTGTTGGGCAAATCTCATAATAAGAAATGAACAATGCTAATGGTAATTGCCATTTAGTACAGAACCTTTAACTGAAAGATCGCAAAGTGTTCACACAAAATATAGACTATAGACTGGCCAATCCTGACTGTCTGTCACACCCTGACCTCTCTCTCAAGTCACTGAAGGTATCTGTACACCCATGGCACTGAGTCTCAGAACCTGGGTTAGCAGACTCAGGCTCACAGGGCTTCAGCTGCAGATCAAACAGTAGCAAGATAGATGTTCAGGCTTGGGCTGGAGCCTGAGTTCTGAGACTCTCCCCCCCTTGCAGGGTTCCAGAACACAGGCTCCAGCCCAAACAACTACACTGCAATTTTATAGCCCCGCAGCCAAAGGCTTGCAAGCCTGAGTCAGCTGACTTGCACCAACTGTGGCCATGCTGCAGGTCCTTTATTGAAGTGTACACATATCTTGAGAGAGCTGAACTAAAGAGTTTGCAATAACAGCCTATTCGCAGTATATAACTCAATTCATCCTTTGGCCAAATGCAGCCACCAATACATTTCATTTAAATGCATAGATATTTTTGCTGTGGTACCATAGCTATGCCACTGTATCCCCATAATGTTGATACGCCCTACTGACAGATTTTTTTTTTTGTCCTTGTAGTAACTCCACCTCCCCAAGCAGAAGCATTCTTCCATTGACCTAGCATTAGGTCAGAATAGGTACTGCACTAAGGGGTATGCATTTTCACTGAGGCCTGGTCTAAACTAAAAATTTAGATTGACATGGCTATGTTGTTCAGGGGTGTGATTTTCAACATGCCCACCATGTCGCTCAGGGGTGTGACTTCGGCATGTCAATCTAAATGTATATTGTAGATGAGGCCTTAGATGCTGATGCAGAAGAACAGAACCAGTGATCTTGGATGGTCTTCATTTCACAAACAGGAGGCTTCACACCAAGCAGAATGACCTCCCAGACAAAATTAATATAATGATTGCAAATTGTTAGGCTGATGTCCTTTTGGTGACCTATGGCAGAAATGTCATGTTTTCATTTCTTTCCTGTAATCAGTGATCTCTAATGAACGAGTGTACCGAATTTCAGGATAATAGCTGAAAAGGGTACTTCTTTCAAGATACTAGCTCAGAAGGCACTTGAAGTGTTGAAATGTGAAAACAAAGACTTCTCGTGACCTTTTGGTGACCTCTGATGGAAAGTTCAAATTGGGTTATTTTTCCTGTTTTTTCATCAGCACCTAATGAATGAATGCACCATATTTTAAGTTCCTAGCACAACAGAAATATGGAAATTAATTGTGTTAATTGGTTGCTCAGTAAGCATCTGTCATTTTAAATGTCAATTAATTTGAAAAAAAGTCTTGTTCTCTCGCTGTCAGTTGCATTATGAGGAAATATTTATCAAATGGCTACCAAACAGCAGTCAGTTGATTTTATGTATGTACATATATGTATGTATGTTATATATAGCACCCACACAAACCATTATGTATACATACAAACTTTTATAGTTCATTCACAGTTATTTTAACTTCAGTTGTAACAAACATCTTGCTATCTGAAATAAGGTAATCTCACTCATTATCTGCTAATTACATGGAAAGTTAGCTTGATTAGAAGAAATATTGATGATCAAAAATCATTCAGTATCCTCCAGGAAAACTAACGGTATGGCTACATATGCAGTGCTGCAGCTGTACCAATGCAGCTGTGCCGCTGCACCGTGTCCGGTGAAGACGCTTTGTGCCAATGGGAGAGCTCTCTCCTGTCGGCATAATAAAACCACCTCCATGAATGGCAGAAGTTATGCTGATGTTGATCCTGAAGCTCTCCCGCCAACACAGCTCTATGCACATGAGCGCTTATGTCGGTATAATTTATGTCATTCGGAGGGGAGGTGGTTTATTGACACCCCGAGAGACATAAATTATGCCTGAATAGGCTACAGAGTAGACATAGCCTAAATAGTTGAAGATGTATTTGGTATAGACCAATCACATACTCTCTCTCCATATTGCACTGATCATGTTCCTATCTTGAACCAATAATAGCTTTCCTATACTGACTTTAAAATATGAAAGGTTAGCATTTTGGACCCTGCAAATGGATGTCTATCTTCTCCCCAACCCCCTTCCCCTAAAATACTGTCTCTCCCTATAGAGAGAAAGGGGCAATCTAATAAGAATTTGAACCTTCTCCATTCCCATTCAAAGAAAAACCCCATGAAGTGTCTCTACATGACTCAGCATTTTTCTGAGGCTCTTTAGAAAGCATCCTAAGTCTTATTTTTAAATATATGCAGAATTTTATTTATTAGGAACAGCTCCATCTAAGACAAGGCTCTTATTGAAGATTTTGCCTTCTCCTCCGGAGTCTTTTAGATATGTCTAATAGATAAACCCATATGATTTCTTTCCATCTAAATAGCAAGACCTCCACTAAGGAAATTTGAAAAAGCTTCAAAGTCCTTCAAATAGCATTCTTAGCTGTCTGCGGTTAAAAAAAAAATAAAGATTTATGCAAGCAGCATACTTTGCCTCTAAATTTACTGTTTTTAAAGTACTGGATCTCACCTGGCACTGTTTGTACAGCACAGTGCACGAATGGCAGCATTCCTATCACAGCAATGCCAAGAGCAATAGAGGCTTAGAAACATTTCAAACAGACCAATGTCTGATCTCCCACTGTTCATTGCAGCAGGGAGTAGAATTTTGCTCTAGCTTTAAGCTTATCTGAAAAAAACAAGCCAATATTCTTAGTATGATTATATATAATAAAATAGAATTGGGAAGAAAAGAGAATATTTGATGAGTGCAAAAATAAAGGAGCTCAGAAACTGAGTGAAAAAGTGAATGAGAAACTGGAAGTCAGAACACTATGAGAAATAGAATAATGTTTCCTCACAGTTAAGAGGGCTTTAGGCTGGGGGAAGGATATGGGACCATAGAGAGGAAGCTCATTATGTCAGGAAGTAAGAAACAAGGATAGAGTGAGTTGCGAGTATGTGAATATTTTATGCAAAATAGATCTCATTTTTAGTGGACCAATGTCAGCAGGTCTGGGGAATGTTTAAAATGAATTTGTTCTTTGCAGCAGGAGAAGTGCCTGAAATGTTCTTGCTGCTTTGCTGTCCCTTACTGAAATGTGTACTACCCAATCTGAGGCATTGGAGAAAGCTTTTTTGTCCCATGAATCCCTTACATGGGAGAGCTGTTCCATTAAATTAGCGGCTCAGAATGATACAGAATAGGAATGTCATTACTCTGAGTTTGTTCTCATTTCTTTTGACAGAGGCAGTGTCTCGGGTGCCCCAATAGACTCTGACTGGAATTGTGTATGTCAACACCCCCAACGGAGGGGAAAGTTGATTCCAGAACCTCACTCTGTAGCGTGGGTTATCTTTAGAGGATATATAGAGGACTTCAGTCTCCAGGCATGTGGAGGCAAAGGTGGGAGGCAAAGAGCCACCTACATATATGGATGGAAAGAACTAAAACTGATAGCACTCCATACACACACATGCACATAAGCACACATCCTTCCAATCCCCTCACAGGGTATGTGACTAAAACTCAAAGTAAATAAGAATCTAGCTGCCATATCACCTTCACTATTGCCTATTGAGGTAAGAAGCAGCTGTGGGTTATCCCACAGCTTTAACAAAAGTTATGGTCTCTAGGTTAACATAATTAAATTTAAGAAATTGTGCATTAAGGCTATTGCTTCAAGCAGTCCCTGAAACAAATCCTAATGCTACCAGATTAACAACAACTTCAACATCAATAGCAACCAAAAAGCCCAAAAGGACAATAGCCAGCACATTGTGTATTCTCTCACACACATTGCCTAAGGCTGTCTCCACTATTACTAGAGACTTTGTTAACTTGATAGCACTGAAGAGAAGTTATTTAATATTGTCTTCAGTTTCTCCCGCGGCAAAGGCATTTACTGTGGTACTAAGGGATAACTTTTGGCTTTGCCCCCTTGGCTTTCAAAATTTACCTCTCCACAGTCTGTGCCTGTGGCACTCATAAATGCTCTCTCAGTCATACAAGACTGCACGAATGGAAGTGCGGGGGCTAACTCCAGATCATTGAAATGCACACTTGATAGAATCCTTAAGAAAGCAGAAGAGGTCCATATCACCCATCTTAATGGCTTGTGTTTTTCTTGCATTGCAGCAGCAAAGTATCTACCTTAGAGGGAGGAAGGTAGGTTAATGGGACAAAAAGAATCTTTTGGACGGGCTCTTGGATTAGTAATTCTGCTGCTGCTCACACACACACACACACTCAGAGGAGACAGAGGAAATGTAGTGTCTGCTGTGCTGTTACACTTGCTTTGTCGACACATTCTTTTTGTTGGTGCTGCCCTTTTCTGCTACGAATGCCCGCCATAGCTACCACCAGTCCCATGCCTGCCTTTTTAAAACCTGTGCCTGCTCATGTCCCAGGTGATATAGCAGAAGGCAAAAGCTCCATTTTCTCTACACTACTACTCTCCGATGGGCCCCTCCATTCTCAGTAGAGGGTTCCATGCCATCCTTCCATCCCTTCCTCACTCCACCCATATGTTTCACAAAAGGAAAGGGGACCAGGTTGCTGCTGAGAGTGAGTAGTAGTAGCTGGCAGGCATCCTGGGAGAAAGACCACTAAGCTACTACCAAAAGAGATGCCAACTTGGGACACAGATAACAGTCCTTTGAGGAGGAGGGCAGGAGAGTGGAGGAAGCAGCAGCTGATTGTGAGAGAAGAGCAAGAAGGGGGAGTCATCATTCTGGGGAAAAGAAACAAGTGTGGGAGTAGGCAGGAGAGAAACATAGGTAGTAGCTATAGGAGGAAGAAAAGACAGAGGAGGGCATTAGAGACTCCCAGCTTATCTGGGAAAACCATTCATAGCAAAACTCAGATGCTGGCAAATATTTTTTCCTATTGCAGCTGTTGTGACTGCAAAACAAAGGAGTTGAAATTCACTTCTTGACTTCTAGCTCTTCATTCCCCAAGTTTCATTTTCATTAAAGCATCTTATTAAAATGCCAAGACATCCAAAACAATTCAGTTGAAATCCTGGCTTTATGTTGTAGTCAGCCTGGGGAATCAGACTTCGAAGTCACCTTGCCAGAAATCTGTGGATGGATGTAAAAAAGAACTAACTTCATGAGCACTAATGATATTTGCAGCTGTACAAGCTACCATCATTAAATGAAATAACTGCATTCATGCCACATTATGTATGAACAATTAAAATGAAAAAAATCAGGAAGTAATGTAATCATTCCAAATTCATACTGATAAAGACTTTATACCATAACTATATTCTCATATATGTCTCTGGATTTAGAGAGGGCCTGATTAAGGCATAGGCACTTTAGGCCGATGCATAGGACCCCAGCTCCTGCAGTAATGTGATTACATCAGAATCTATGCTTTCATTTATACACAAGATGGCTGTGAAGAAGATCTACAAAATACAAACCATTCATAAAGGATGCATAGTCTACCTGATCCTGAAGACAGCCTGAAATTATGGCTTTGGGAACAGCTCAGTGGGGTGTTAACTTCAAGATCCATGAGTTTGGGGTCCCCACCAACACCATCCGAACAAGGAATCTGTCTGTGGCAAGAGGACAGGAACATAGCAGGCCAGGTCCAACCACTGATCTTATACTATGTCTGATGGCATAAGCAGTGGGGACTCCTGCCACTATCCTATCTTTCTGAATAAGAAAAAAGCTTTCCTGCTACTTTTGCTGTAAGGGGGATTGGGCCCACAGAATGTGGATGAAGTTAGCGAGCTCTGCATCTGGCATGCTGAGGGCCTCAGATCTCACTCTATATTTTTCCCCACCATCATCATAAACTCAACATTTACTCTATGTTTAAGAAATGAGTCTTGGGTAGAGAGCAAAGATGGAAGATATACTCCCCTTAAAGGAGAATTTTATTGAAGATATGAGTGATTGAAAATAGTGATTATAACAAACTATTTGTGGGAATTAAATATTTACATCTGCAGTGATCAGGGAAGAATTACCTGTTCCCTTGCACTGCAACCAGTATTACCCAGGTAGTCAAGTGCATTTAATTTTATGGTTGATTGCAGTTTTCACTTTCATCCAAAGCATCAACAGTGAGGCAGGATAATAGACTAGAGGGATCAGTAGTATGATCTAGTATGTTTCTATATAAGAGTGAATCCTATCATTGGCAGTGTGGGTTTGAAGACAGGTGTGTGATGGATGTGTGGTTACTTGATGGTGAATAAGGATCTGTACCCCAAAATATGTTTTATGGATAGAATTTTGAAGGTGAAAGTTTGGAACATCAGAAGGAGAAGGCAGTTTCATTACACCCCCTACAGACTTAATGCTTGTCATTGAAAGCCACTAAGAATGAATGGGTCTCTCTGTCAAATAAACTACTACTTCTCCTTACCCCATCAGCTGGGGTAGGGTCATTGTGCAACCATCCATCATCTTTCTCTGTCTGATGGTGCACTAAGGTCCACCTGCTTACCATCTTCTTTGATTCAATCCATCACTTCCTTGCCTTTCGTTATGGTCTCTTTCCTACCACTCTTTCCTGTGATGCTATCTTCATCACATCATTTCCATTCATTCTCTGCACGTGAACCAGTGAAGTCACCCTTCCTGGATTTTGTCAGCTACATCACAGACTTTGACGTCCATACTAATACTTGAATTTCAAATTCTGGCTCTGTGTGTACCTCCTCTTATGGCACAAAGACATCTGTCTTAAACACCTTTCGACATTGAACCAGCCATCAACTTATCACCGTGGCTTCTTCATAATACAGTCTTGCAGGAAGCATGATTTTTTATACAGTTGGGATTTCAGTCTCAGTGGTAAACACTTGTCATACATAACCCCTGAGATGTTTTTCCACACATTTCCAGCACTTTTCAGTCTGGAATTTATCTCACATTCAAGCCATCTTCCATGACCCAGCCACCAAGGTTCTTGAACTGATCAGTCTGGTTCAGTCTGACACCATTAAACTCTATATCCACTTTCTCTGTGTCACTTCTACTGACCCATATGGCCTCAGTCCTAGTCATGCTCATTTCCATCCCATGCCATCTTAGCTGGTCATATCACCGGGTTACTCTTTGCTGTAGGCATTCTTTTGAGGATGTTTGCATGAAACACCTTCTACTTTTACCATTGTGCTCTTCCTACGGACACAGCCTATCATAGACAGGTCACGGGCAATAAACAAAAATTCACAGCCTGTGACCTGTGCATGACTTATAGTATAAATACCCCTAACTAAATCTTGGGGGGCCTGCAGTTGGGAGGAGTGAGGGCTGCTTGCTGAATTACAAACATGGCATCTATAGTTCCTTGTCCTTTCCTAAAGCCAAACTGTTGTAGCTTAAGGAGATAATTATCTTGCACCACATAGTGTATCCGTGGGCATCCCTGACATACACTGAAATAGAGAGGGCCTTTCCCTAGTTAGACTAAGTTCTTATCTGCTCTTTTCCCCACATTTCACAGACCTGGCCAGCTGCCAACTGGAGGTACTGGTGTAGTTGCTGCCCAACACCAGGCTTCATTTAACCCATGGATGAGGGTTTAAGATCAGAGTTTTTCTTCTCTAGTTAGGTGGCCCTCCTGGGCTAATGGGCTCCATCTGCTTTGAGCTATCCAGTTACTTTAAAGGCACCAGACACCCTGCCTTGTATACCCCCAGTTTTAGTAAAAAAATATACCTCTGCAATGTGAAGGCAAGTGATGGGAAGTTTGGCTGTCAGAGAGGCTCACCTTTTATAGGTGTTGCTAGTTCATCCCCATCCCAGCCATAACAGCCCTTATGGGAAGTTGCCAAACCAACACAAGGATGTTGCCTTAGACGGCCTGGTTGGCCAACCGGGAAAAAACACTCTTGGCCAAATGGAAGGCTTCAAATCTAGGCCTTGTAAACCATTGAAATATATGTTAAATGGGTCAAGGTATGTACAGGGAGGATGGAGATTTCAGTAGAGCTAGTTGGAAAACAGAGTTTCAGTACTGCAGAAAATTCTGACGTTTTGAAACTTCCTTTCATCCCAAATCAGAACAAATAAAAATGTTGAAATTGACCCTGAAATGAAATATATGAAATATTTCATTTTGGAAACACTGAAACATCTTTACTGAAATGTTTTATTTAGACTTTTATGTTATATAGTATACTATTATAAATTCAAAACGTTTTAGCTAATAATAATAATAATAAAAGGTGAAACAAAACATTAATGAAAAGCCTGGATTGGAACAGCCTCTACATTTTGGGTAGGTTCAAAATCTGGGTCTAGATCTTAACTTTATAGCTAGTCAAAGATCAAGGCAGGTGCCAAGTTGTGCCACCCTTCTTTCTACTGGTGGGCACTTATGCAAATAGTCCCACTAAAATCAACTTCAGCGGCATTACTCACGTGAATAACTGCTCCCTAGAGTAAGAACCCACAGCATTTAAGAACTCAGCAGGGCATGAGGAACATGATCAGTTTGTTTAGCCCTTTTGGCAAGTTGTTGTGTATTTACAATGCCATATTCTTGTATTATTATCTGTACAGTATTTTTGTTATGTTATCTTTACAGTAATGTTATGTTTGAGTTCATTTAAATAAAAGAGCAACTTTTAATTTTTAATCCTATTGGGCAAAAAAGATTTCTGTCTCATATTTGCCCGTAAGCAAAAGTTTATTATTTAACAGGTAAAGGAGAAAAAAATCCTTAAATATTGTAATAAAGAGATTTTGCATTGAATGACAGCTATTCTCTTTCTGATCCTGGCATTGGAGAAAAAGCACTGAGCTGATTATACTTCTTGTTTTAAATATTCATGTGACAATGTTGAAGAGAGAAGTGAATATAAGAATGAAAAAAAAACTACAAGAAAAAATGACTACATGAAATCTCCAGACATTTATCACAGGCCTAGAGGATACAAACCAATCAACTTCTAAAATCTACTCTTTGATTGAGACACCCAGTTAAAGCCTACATTATTAATATGTGTTTCTGTTTAAAAAGTCTATTAATCAACCAGGGATGAATGATTAAGTGAGTAAACCACTAGACTTTGACCCAAAAGACACTTTCACAAGTCTCTTAGGAATCCAATTCATAAAAAAAGGAAAAGAATACTTCAATATCTGTATAAATTATCTGGAAACAATGGTTCTCTTTTTTAAATCATTAAATGGCTCATGCAAATGCAAGAGGACTATTTTCTTTATAGGCTCACTAGTGTGAAGGCCTGTTACATGATTGAGTATAATCAATAAATCATGTACCAGTTGTACTGAATCTATAATAATCTATAATAATAAAATATCTTCTTTGCACAATAACAGCACCTTTCTCCAGATGGTCTCCAAGCTCCTTAGAAAGATGAACAAATGAGGCCACAGTCCTGTAAACAGATCAATGCATATTGATCTTGCACCTTCATTGAGCCCAAGGCACTTCAGCAGGGTTTCTCATACAGCATCTAGCAAGTCTGGGACCTTAAGCCTCACAATATTCCTTTAAGGCAGGTAGCCATATGTAATCTCTGGCAAGATGGACCAACAAGAAAGGATGCCATTTTAGATTTGGTTTTGATGAGGAAATGGTTGTAGGAGACAACCTTGGCTCGAGCGATCATGAGCTAATTCAGTTCAAACTAAATGGAAGGATAAACAAAAATAGATCTGTGACTAGGATTTTTGATTTCAAAAGGGCTAACTTTAGAAAACTAAGGAAATTAGTTAGGGAAGTGGACTGAAGAACTTGTGATTCCAAAGGTGGAGGATGCCTGGAATTACTTCAAGTTGCAGAAACTATCAGAAGCCTGAATCCCAAGAAAGAGGAAAAAATTCATAGGCAAGAGTTGTAGACCAAGCTGGATGAGCAAGCATCTCAGAGAGGTGATTATGAAAAAGCAGAAAGCCTACAAGGAGTGGAAGATGGGAGGGATCAGCAAGGAAAGCTACCTTATTGAGGTCAGAACATGTAGGGATAAATTGAGAAAGGCCATGTAGAGTTGGACCTTGCAAAGGGAATTAAAACCAATAGTAAAAGGTCCTATAGCCATATAAATAAGAAGAAATCAAAGAAAGAAGTGGGACCACTAAACACTGAGGATGGAGTGGAGGTTAAGGATAATCTAGGCATGGCCCAATATCTATACAAATACTTTGCCTCAGTCTTTAATGCGGCTAATGAGGAACTTAGGGATAATGGTCGGATGACAAATGGTAATGAGGATATAGAGGTAAATGTTACCACATCCAAGGGAGAAGCCAAACCTGAACAACTTAATGGGATTAAACATGGTATAGTTTTCATTAGTGCTCATTACAATAGTCTAGGCTGAAGGTGACAGGAGGATGGATAAATGGTAGGTTTTGACTCTGAGAGGAAAGGTCAAAAACTCTGGATCTGTGACTGAAAGAAAGTTAAAAGGAACTTTGGGCCTCCACCATTGGCTGAGAACCCGGCAAGAATCCCAGACTGCAAGCAGCTGAAACAAAAGCTGATCAGTGGATGGAGTGGTCATCACAACTTCCTAAGAATTCTTATTCCTCCCCACTAGTATCACACTATTTTATCTTGAATGAGCTGAAGTCAGATGACTATCATCCAGATGCCTAACTAGGTCAAGCACTGGGAGAGCAAGGAATATGAAGAAAGATTACAAGAAAAGAGACAGATTAATATTACCTAAATTGTCTCATAACCTCCACTTATGGCTGCATACACACTTTGAAGAGAAGGGATGATGGGCTGGTTGGGATAGAAAACATACAAAGCAACAAAAAATAGGTACTCTGAAAAAGTGGCCTTCTGACAAAGGTATTGTGGGAACCATATGTATTGTATGCTTCCATATCAAATATGCTCATTTAACAGATACAAAGTTATTTATTTATTTGTCAACCTACATACTCTGCGTAAGATCTGAAAGTCAAGCTGAGTCTTTCCTTCTGATATATCATATATTGTTCCCTTGTCTCCCCCTTTTCCGACCTTGGCCAGCTTGTTTGTCTCATCCACCTGTTATATCTTGTCAGTGAGCTCTTTAGGGCAGAGATTTTAATTAACTGTTTGTTTTTACAGCACCTATCACCCTGGGATCCAACCTGGTGATTGTGTTTAGGTTCTACTACATTAATGTTGAATAATAATAATAATTACAAGTAATAGAGCTTCTACTAGCCAAATTATGCCTTCTGTGACACCTGTGTAAACTCATTGCTTTCACTCATTTTGTACATGTGTGACTGATTGGAAGTTAGTAACTAACTTTGTTGCTGATGTACACAAGAAAAGATAGAATCCAGCTCACTTTCTTAGCTGTGTTGTTTCTGCTGGGCTAATAGAAGCAAACAGTGGCACAGATTTAGTCACTTAAATTAGCAGAAACTTCTCTGAATAAATCAGAGAGATTTATTGTATATAGTCACTTTTCATAGCAGAGCTCTACTTTAATATATGGGAGATTACTTCATTTTAGAACCACTTGGATAAGCTATTGCCTTTTAAAAAGTTAAAATCATTATGGTCATTTTCAGGCAATGCACTTTTTCTAATTGCAGGCCAACCATGGCTCTTGTCTGTTCAACTTAGTAAATCTCCATACAGAGAGCTAAAATGGTGTATTTGAACAATCTGTATCAAAGCCCTTTCTATCTGTCAGGCCCAAAAAGGAACTGCTATTGCTATGTATAAATTTGCCCCCTGCAGAGTATTGCTTTCTGATCCTAGAATTGCAATTCTGATATATTCCAAAACCTATACAAGTATCTTGGAAATTCTGGAGTAGATGACTGGAAGCTTTTCTGCATTGGATTGATACACTTAAACATAATTACTTAGCTGACCCTTTAATTCACATAAAGTCACTGAAGTATAATGAAAGCTGTCCTTTTCCCATTAAAACTTGCAAATGGGTGATGCAGCAGAGATCCTCCCACTTCCTACCTCTTTTTGTGCAAAATAATATTAAAAATGCCTGGTCCAAAGGAAAAATCCACACAAATAGTTGACCATTAAAATGATATAACCATCTACATTCTTAGCTGCAATCCAGTCTGAGGTTTTAGACTGTGTTTTATAGTATATTTGAGACATGCATCTGAAGTGCAAAGTTTTGCAGATTTAGCCTGCGGTCACTATACAATTTTTCCACTCTTTGCAACAGATGCCCCAAGGGACTGATTTGACTGGAATTGGATGGGCACAGGGAGTGCCAGAATATTCAGTGCTTTGATATGAAACACCTGCTGCAAGCCATCAAACTCTTGTTATATCCTCAGCAGATCTTCTGGATTTTCATAGGCTCACTTAGTGCCAGAGGAGAAAATGAGGCACTTGATGTTATATAGCTATTTTTCTTTAGAGTTTTCTAGCTGGGGTTAAGTACTGATATGACTGGGTGTTGCTTTGACAAACAATCCACCCCTGGCATCAGATACAAAGTAATGAAAATCATCATTTATGCTCCTCAGGTACTGCTTAATACTACAATGCACACTATGGGAAAATATTGTGAAAAAATGCCTAAAATGATAAACGCCTTACAAATGTGATAGACAGACCCAAACCAAAATCCTTCAAACCTTAGAGAGTTTGTCTCCTAAAGTGGATTAGGACTTCATGGCTGGATCCCATCTCTATAAAGGGTCAAATGAAAACCCTGGTTAGAAATACTCTGCATCCTAGTTAAATTCATATCTGAATTCAGTTATCAAATTTGCTGCTTGGGCTCATCTCTGGTATGCAACCAGACACCTTATTGCTTCTGGGAACAGTGTAACAACCAAGTGGTAAGTGGTATTTGTCACCAGAACAAGAGAACTTGCAGCAATGAAATCAGCTTATGAGGGCTACACTTACTGACAGGGCTTCCTAAATGAAAGGGTAGAGTAGACAGGATTCTTGGGGACCACGTGACTTAGAGTTGGGGTTGGAAAACGGTTCAGTTAAAACAAGAATATATACAGACTTCAGACCTTTTTCCAAACCAGAGAACAGAAGTTGGGACTGGGAGGAAAATCTTCCTCCCAATCTCTAGTAGATATTCATAGTACTTCATAGGGGTCTTCATTATCTGTACTTCAGTCACTCCACAATAGAGTTAAGTCAATAATGGATTTTTTGGCTTGGTGGCTGAACGGAAACATCTGAAAAAAATTGTTTTAGGTTGAACAAAAACTGAAGTCTTTTGGTTTTTATTGCTGAACAAAAAATAGAAAAAAAAATTCTGGTTAAATGAAATGTTTAGTTTGACACAAAACAAATTATTTTCTTTATTTGTTTTATGATGGTTTTAGATGTTTTTAAAAAAATTAAAAGGATTAAAAACTTTCTAGCTAAATTTTGAAAGACGACTTTCAAAATGACAAGTCAAAATGTTTCATTTTGAAAATGTTAAAACAAACCGTTTCCACTTTTTCAAATAGATTTTTTTTCATTTTTTATTTGGCCAAAATTATTTGCCAAATCCCACCTGAATTCTCAAATAGTTTTAGGGTGACCTTTTTATGGCAAATAAACTATTTGACTGAAAAATTTCATCCTGGTCTACTCCACAGTCAACATTTGGAGATCCTTGTCTTTCATTGTGCCTCCTTGGACTCCAGTTTGCTGCTCTCTTGGAATATATATATATATCTATATATCTATATATCTATATATATATATCTATATATATATATACACACACACACTATATTATATAGATAGATATATAGATTGTATATATAAAATGGAGAACATTACAGTATCTATCTATATATAGATATACATAGATATATATATATATTTTCAAACACACACACATCCCATTATACACTGTATTGCAGGACCTTAGAACATATCAGTGCATGCTGGCATGTGGCAGCCATCTGGATGTCCAGTTCATGGTTCTATTGCAACAGTTTTCAAAGACTTTGAGCTGAGTCCCCCCGTCCCGATTTTTAGTTGCACACCCCCAACCCAGACAAAAATAGATGAAATACCTGCCTCTCCTGCTTCAGGTTTTTTCTTTTGTGGGGGGAGGCGGGGGTGGGAAGGAAGGAGCATGAAATGGTCTGTGAGGGAGGAGAGCCAGTGTGGGCATAGAGGTTGCTGGGAGCAGAATTCAGTATGGCTGCAGCAATTGTTAACACTGACCCACAGGCTGAGTGGCCTGCTGAGGTGTGTTGGGCATGGGGGAGTAGCAGTGCTCCCTCCCTGAGACCTGCCATGCGGTGCTGGCCTGAGCCACCTGGCATCACAGCTTGCCCCCTGATTGTTCCTCTGTGCCGTGGGGGGAGAGGAGGGGAATACCCCACAGCTTGAGAACCTCTGATCCATTGGAAGATCCGCTTAGCTGAACAATTTCAATTTAGGAGGAGTTTGAGAAAGATTAGGTGAAGGGAAGGAGAATTGCAGAGAAGGACGAAAGAGCCATTGGAGATGCTTATTTGGAATCACAGAGGGAAGGGCTAGAATCCTGAAGGAGCATTTTGAGTTTCATGCATGTTTATATAAACCCTGGGAAGGGACCAGGCTGTTCAAGATGAATCTGAATTGAACCCCTCATGCCTTTTGATCTTTATGCATCTTCACCATAGGTGAGTGATCATCTCTACTTAATGTAACAGAAAAGGGGGCACATCCACTTAGATAGGGTGGGAGGCCAGGATAAGAGTCATCTTGTGGTGAACTACAGAAATTATATTGAAACTGACCTTTAAAAACCAACACAAATGTCCTTGGTACCCTGGATCTTGTTAGAGATAAAAAATTGGTCAAGAGAAAACAGTCTTTGAACAAGCTGTGGTGGTAAAGGCACATTTTTTGAAGAGCTTTAATTTGTTTGGCCACACATCAGGATCTGCAACCAATTATATATGTATTTTTTTATTGTCTTGATTTATATACTATGCCTATCAATACTTTCATAGCTATGTAAGCATCTTCTGAAAACACACACACAATAGTCAGAATTCATAAGTGCCCAGGGAAATTAAAAGCACTTTCGTATCTGAGATAAAACCTAACCTTCTTAACTCACCACAAAAGGCCTGTGTAAATACACAAGCCACTCAGTGGTCCTAAGAGATCAACAGATTTGGGCTTCTTAGCCTAAAGGAAGTATAAATTCCAGAGATGAGGGACCTCTTGCCTACAGCTGTCTGCCTCAAAAATGTTGGGCCTCTAAGACTTGAGCATCAGATTAAGAATATTATTTCTATGAAGTGGATTGATTTAATGTCTATAAAGGAGGTAACAGGATTTACAGTCTAACCCTTCAGGTAATATTAAGCCATAAAGTTTGGATCACGGTTTGAGAGCCCCACATTGTGGGGGCTTGTTCAAATCCAGGATTATGGGTTGGGCCTCTCTCATTTCAACAGACAGTGTTAAGGAAGGAAGTGTTTCAGAGAGGTACTTAAAGGCCTGGGCTAAGATTTTCACAGCCAACTAAGGAATTTAGCAGTAGGTCAAAATGCCTGATGCAATTTAGTGCATGGTAGCAAGGTTCACATGTTCTGTTAGTGTGCGGCAGGCTAAAGTGCTGTACACGCCTATGCTGTGCACTAACTCTCTATATAGACAATACCTAAGCCTTCACTTCAAAAAAAATGATCTCTCTAGCCTTCATGGTTGAGAAGATATCCTTCATATAAGAAAGGAGATCCACGTTGTGAATATCTGCACAATGAACCTTTAGAGTTCTGGGTGGAGCTTGATTTGTGGGCCCAGCTAGGCTTATGGGAGCTTGGGAGAGCACAGTTGTTGTTTTTTCATTGACACTTGAACTTCATGATTCTTCCTTCTATCTAATGACCAGGTAAGGCCCTGCTCAACATAGCTGTTTTATTTCCATGATCTGAAGAAACCACATCACAGAGGGGAATGGCTGTAAGCCATACTTTGTCTTTCATTTCCACTATCCTATTGTTGTATTTTATCAGATTATTTTTCTTGGAGGCTTGTTGGTGGGAATATTGAATCATTCCTCTGACACCCAATTACTTCTAGCTTGTATGTTAAGTAAAATTTTGGCTCACTAAGTGATTGCATATTTCATATTCAAATTTTTCTCTGAACAACTTCACTTTTCTATAGTTGAGCAAACTTTAAACTACCTTAGTTATTTTAATTCTACTTAAATCTCTCATTATTTCATTACATTGGTTTCACTTTTTCCCATAAATCTTATCTGTCAAGCACTGACTATACATATTGCCTCTACAGTGTTTATGCACATCCTATTTTAAATACATTGTAATAGGAAATTATTCACATTCCAAAGAAAAGCTCACTGTAGGTCTTAAACATAAATCTTAAATATAAATCTTACTGATTAGTGTTTACAGTTACATTCTTGGTTTCTGTCCAGTTCTGTGGAAAAGAATGAATGGAAATCATATTTAACACTTCTCTGTGGCATAAGCCTGAAGACTATATAGCAGAAAGTACCTGTTATTTGCAGTGGTGTGTTTTGTCCTTACTCAATGTTGCTCTGATAAGGCAGGCTTAAATAATTACTTCCCTTTGTCTGTTTTTAATTAAAATGGCAGTAGGTAAACAGTGCCTGGAAATCAATCAGAATCAATGTCCTTATGGCAAAGTGACAGAAAAAAATCTAGTGTGTCAGTCAAGATCAGAGTCAGTTACCCAGCTACTGCATGAGTTGAGGCACAATCATATCTCAGAAGTTTAAGAGCGCTGATCGTGTACTACTAATAAAAAAGGGAGGAGATTTTGAGTCAGCACAAAAACTAGCAGCAGAATAAGTCGGTTATTCTGCATTCCCACCCTTGTTCACCCCTGAAGCTTTCTAGAGGAAGAATGAGGAAAAGAAAATGTACAGATAAGTAGTCTTATTTTCATCTTTCTAGATCACTCCCGAAATGTGCATAACATCATACCAGCATGGTGATCTTTGTTTTTTCAGCATATATTTAAGTTAAGCCTCAGGCTACATGCCCAAGGTCACATAGAAAGTCAGGTGGAGATCTAGGAATAGAACTCTGGAGCCTAGAATCCATTTCTCTGCTCCAATCACTGGACTCCTAACATTACGTACACATAGTATTTTAAGTGTTATTATTCTCAAAGGGGAGTAACCTATACATTTCCCAATTGTAATATTGTACTGTATTCATTTTAAAGAGAAATTAAGATACAGTTCAATTCTAATATTAGACATTACCCTGTTTATTAAGATGCTTTTAAAAAAGAATGAACTGGGCTTTATTTTTTATTATTTTAATGCTAAGCAAATTATACTTCCTAGTAACTAGTTTGTAATTTGTGATCATGCATGATTCTGATAGTGAAGGAATTTCATTACAGGTACAGTAACAAGAAGAGAATGCATGTGTATTTGCATGTCTGTGTGCAGGTAAATAAATAGTAAACCTCATTGATAACACAGGACATTATAATTTGAATAAGATTATATTCTCTCTGGGAGAGATAAAGGGTAATGAAAGACAATTCAAAGCTAGTTTGTTATTACTTCATCAAATACCTCAGCCTCAAGCTGATAAAATTCTGTTGTATAGCTCCCATGAGACATTAACTGCAATGATGCTGCCAACCATTTGTAGTGATCTCTAAAAACATTAATATCACTATTTAAATGAGTTTGTGATGCAGAATAACAGAGGGTAAAGCTAGAGGTGAAACTACTACATAAGCTCTCATAAAATCACCACAAGTAAGTTACTGGGTATGAGACAATGAATTATTTTCACACCAGACAGGTGCTCCAAAGAGACTTTAATAGAGTTTTTAGCAGAAGGCACACTAGCAGAATGTTTTGCAAAGTAACTTTTTCTGTGCTCACCTACTGCATAGCCAAAACTTTTATTCCTCTCTCTCTCCAACCAAGGTCTTCTGTTTATTCATTTGTTATCATTAAATCTATTTATTTTGTTAGCTGGCTTCAATCATAGTTTCTAATTTTCAATTTATATGGAAGAATTTATGGAATTATTTCCACTTGTGGCCCCAGTCCTGCAAGGATTTATCCATGTGCTTAGCTTTATGCACATAAATAGTCCCATAGATTTCATTAAGATACTTATGTCTAAAATTAAGCACACACACAAGCCTCTGCTAGATAGTACACTAGAAGAGTGCAATACTAGCCAATATATTGGAATTCCATGTCACTTCCAGAACACAAATTAGTAACATACTAGCTTTTGCTTTCTTAGAATTCCAGGTGGGAATGCATTTTCAAAGTTATTGTTTTCAGGCCCACTTGAGGTTGAGTTTAACACAATCATCCCCCAGGAATTATGGAACAGTTGATTCTGTAAGTAAAATGTGGATAGCAATGCATATGGGTGAAATTGTAGCTCTGAAAAGATTATAAATTACATTTCTGAATCAAGGGACTGGTGGGAAAAATACATAAAAAGAACCGCTCTACTGTTTGTCATAATTATTTCAAATTAAAATGTTAGTAAATAAAAGATTTCACATTTGAAATTGTATTTATATTAAAGTCCGTTTCTCAAGTGTTCTAAGGCTCAAACTGACTTTTACTGTAGCCTCCCTCACAGGGAGTAATTCACTATAATTTCTAAAGCACTTGCATGAATGGTAGTATAGAAGTGAAAAGTATCATCACAATAGAGTCCTGAATGCTAGGCTCTCAGGTAGCTTAACGTTCTTAAGAGTAATAAATCCAGCCCCTATCTCCACAGTTACAGAGGTCCCCTCTCTGTTAGGGAACCAATATGACTCCATTATGCAAAGCACGAGAGAGTTAGGGCAAAAGTTCACTCAAAGTGTGCACACCTGTTCCAAAGTCCCTTTGGCAGAAGAAGGATTTGTAAACTCTTTTAGCAAGGGACCATCCCTTTGTTATGTTTCTATAGTTCCAAGCAAGTGAGGCCCTGGCCTATTGACACCACTGCAGTACACATAATAAATAATAGTAAAATAATTTCTTTACCACCAAGAGATCTCTTCCTTGGCTGCTGACTGCACATTACCTGTCTCCATGGATTTGATCCATAAAAAAATTGAGATCCAACTTATAGCTTGTAAATTTAGGACTTGGGGTTCTACAGTAAAGTTAGCAAGTACATCGGAACAGTCATCCAAGGTCAGACCAATGGTCAATCTAAACGCTTCGGACAGTGAGTGACCAATGACAGATGCTTCAGAGGAAGTGAACTGAACAGGGCAAATTCTTCAGTAATACCATCATCCAGTCCCAGCTTTTAGCAGTCAGAGGTTTAAGGAAACCCAGAGCATGGGGCTACATCCCTGACCATAGCAACTGATGGCCCTATTCTCCATGAACTTATCTCATTCTTTTTTTAACCCAATTATACTTTTAGCTTTCACAACATCCCCTGGCAACAAATTCCATGGGGTGATTGTTCATTGTGAGAAACAGTTCCATACGTTTGCTTTAAAAACTGCTGCCCATTAATTTAATTAGGTGACCCCCAGTTTGTGTGTCATATGAAGGAGTAAATAACACTTCTTTATTAATTTTCTCTACATTCATTGGAATACTAAATTCACCTCATCCCCTCCCACCAAAAAATTGTAATTTCAGGTTGACAGAAACTATTAATAAATCCAGGTTAAATTCAGTGAATAGCCTCAGCTGCATAAAAATGATTTTTTTGTAAATGTCAAAATGCTTTGTTTAGACATTTTCAAACTGAAGTTGGTTTCATTTAGAAATTTAACTAGATTTGTTTAAAGTATTTTTAAAAAGGTAAAAACAAAACAGTGAGAAAAACAAAAAATCATCAGTTTTAGTTAGGAACAAATCATTTTTCCCCCTGTTAAGCTACCAATCTGAAAAATAAATTATTCGCTTAGCTCTGATAGTGTGTATATGTAACACTGCCCTCTATTGGATGGTATCGCACCTTTATCTGTGTACAGCCAATGGCTGATGAAAATTCTCTTTTGGAGAAGTAGTTAAGACTTGTTTTAGGGAGGCCGAAAACCCTTTCAAATGAATGCTATGTCTCTCATTGTTCTAATGAGCTTTGTATCAGACTTGTCAAAAAATGCCATTTCATCAAAGTGAAAGAGTCAGTTTCGATGAAATTTTTGAAACAGAATCTTTAGATAAAGGATGGAAGTTCTGGGGAGAGAGAGAGGACAACCTAGGCTGTGGAATACCCAGGTTCAAATCCCTACTCTGCCTGTTATGGCTCAGGCAGAGTAGGGATTTGAACCTAGCTCCCTTATGTGATACTGGCAGACCAGATGGCAGCTCTTGCCAAGGCTGTAGGCATCAGCTGAGCACTGACAAAGTCATATCTAGAAACCAGACCAGTTCACCTATATGTTATTATTGTTCAAAAATGGTATTAGACTTATAAGAATGTGTTTAGACTCCATGGAATATTTATAAGTTGCTGCATGCATTACTTTCAGTTGTAATGTCTGTGTCTCATGCTAATGCTTGTTCTGAACCTGTGATCCCAGTCAGGAGGATGTCCACTGCCCATCAGTGAGGACTATCAAAACTAACTGGGCCATTATAGAACATCAAGATACAAAGACTTGGTTAAGGGCTCTTTTACATAGGGTGCTATGTGTAAGAAAGCCCATCCCATCTTCTTGAATACTGGTAGAAGGAGATAAAACAGGGACACAAGAAAAATTTCTCTCTATCTCTTTTGCTGTTTGGACTTTGAAAGGGCTGGACCTACAAAACGGAAGCAGAAATACCTCGGGTCAACCTGGGTTATGCCTAAAAGACATTCAGTATTGACAGCTTACTACAACTCTATCACTTTTTGGTACAATATATCGTGTGTGCATGTGTGTGTGTATTTATTTGCCTGCTTTAATCTGTAAATAACTTCTAATTTCCTTTTCCTAGTTAAAAAATCCTTAGTTTACTATAGGATTGGCTATAAGCTTTGCCTTTGGTGGGCGCTCTGAGGTACAAATTGACTGGGGTAAGTGACTGGTTTCTTGGCACGGAATGCAACCTGAATCTTTTGCAATCTTTGGTGTATGGCAACCAGCTGTTACTCAGTCCAGCTTGCCTGGACTTGCAGGGGACTGTCTGTGGCTCCATGGAAAGATTGTTATAGTGCTTCAGGAGTTCACATTTTTTATTGGGTTGGTTAAATCTAATTATAGAATATACAACCCATTTGGAGTCTCTGCTCTGCCTTTTCGACAGTCTGTCCTGAGGTTGGTACTCTCAGTCATGAGCCACTCCAGACAGCATGATATCCTGCATCCAGGGATGGTACCCCAACCACCAGGTAAAAGAGTCACTCCCTGTCTTTTTTCCAGGTCTCCATTGCTGGACTTTGTAATAACTCATTAAATATTTCTTGGGTCAGAGAGAAAGAGCGACACTCCAGGCCTATTGGCTATTCTGGTCTCTGTCTTGGGGTTCATGTGTGCAGGCATGTGCATGCATGTGAATTTCTGTACAAAACTTCAAAGGATCTTGGTTTCCAAAATCTCAGACATTTTCACAGATGGGAAAACTGCTTCCAGGCCAGCTCTAATCAGACCCCAGAAGCAGGAGTTTTGGAGCAGTAGCTTTGCTGCTCATGTGACGTTCTGCTTGGCCAGAGTACACAGCTCAGCAATAGCCTCACAATCCTAGGTAGCCACAGATTTGCAGCAATGCAGAGTTTCATTAACAGTAGCAACAGAGTCTTATGTTGAGAACTGTTAGATAGTTGGTTAAAAAAAATCTCCAGCTGAAGTCAAGAGGATTTTGCCAGAGTAAAGTTCATAGGATTTGGCCCTCAGCGCATGAACATACCCAGCAGAAATTGTCTTAATAGAATCCTTCATTCTCAATGTAAGCACATAATGTAGGCATGATTTATAATGGGGAAAGTGAAAGATTATTTTGTGGTTTGGATTTTCAGTATTCATTTTATTTCGTTCATTTGTGGAGGACAGGTGATTTATTTTTTGCCCATATCAGGATATCAAGACTGTAATTTTGATGGGGAAAATACCATCCTATAGTATTATTTTCAATAGGATTTTCTGGGTTCCTCCCCCTTTTCATTTACTCTAAATTTACGGAGACACTTTTAAAAGAAATCAGGCGAATGTAATGAGATATTTGGAATGCCCTATGTTTTGTTTATAAAGATTTGCAATCTTTTTTCTACCAATAGACTGAAACTGCTTCCCATTATACAGCAAGTGATGCATATTTTATAATCTCAATTGTATCCTATTACAAGAAATACCAGATAATGAAGATAAGAGTGAGGTTACAGGAAATGGCTTTAGGTTATAAACATATTGTTTTTACAGCAAGAAATTGCAACTGTGCATATACTTCATTTTCCCTTATATCCTTTAAAGCAGGGGTTGGCAACCTTTCAGAAGTGGTGTGCCGAATCTTCATTTATTCACTGTAATTTAAGGTTTCATGTGCCAGTAATACATTTTAATGTTTTTAGAAGGTCTCTTTTTGTAAGTCTATAATATAGAACTAAACTATTGTTGCATGTAAAATAAATAAGGTTTTTAAAATGTTTAAGAAGCTTCATTTAAAAGTAAATTAAAATGCAGAGCCCCCCAAACCAGTGGCCAGGACCCAGGCAATGTGAGTGCCACTGAAAATCAGCTCACGTGCTGCCTTCGGCACATGTGCCATAGGTTGCCTACCCCTGCCTTAAAGCAATCCTAACACACAACAGTGACCATTGTGAACAGCATGTAAATCCTATGCTTCAGGGAATGATGCTTAAGACCTAATAATACCTAAAGACAGACTTTGAGCAGGGGATTACTATGTTTCTATTTCTCCTCTGCACCCAGATTGTTGTGTCTTGTCATGTGACACTTTCTGGAGTTGACAGGGAATGACCAGTAAGCATCCTTGTTACCCAATATCATGCTGATCCTACAAGGAGCTGAGAAAACCTCCATATCCGACCAACAAGAACGAGCACACAGCACCATGCAGGATCAAGTCCAAAACTCATTGAACCTGAAACTAAATTTCTCTTGCACTAGCCCTCCAGGACATGTTGTTGAAGAACATGGCTCTTCCAAGAAGTTCCACAGTTTGCTGATCTACAGAATGACTGAATTAAAATCTGGTTAAATGACTGGTTATAGAAATGCCCGTATGTTTTTTCTTACTAATTTGGAGGCAGATAACCTGGAAGAGAGGGTCGGGTGAGGAAGGCCAATGACACAAATTCACATACATAGTGCTCAGCTCTCACTGAGGTTAAGGGTAAAATATTACCATGGATCTCAGTGAGAGCAGGATTGGGCTCATAGATACCATTGAAATTAATGGAAGTAGGATTAGCAAAACTAGTTAAAAACAGAAATGGTTTCAGAGAGATTTAATTATATGGAAGGTTTGAAGGAATTGGAACATGGAGGTCCAGAAGTAGGTGAGAGGCAGACCAGTTGAAAGTCTCTGGGTAAAGATAAAGCCAGTAAAAAGTCTGGGTGATAGTCATAGCAGGGATCTAATATAGACCACCAATATCAGGAAGAGGAAGACCCAAGCACAAGACCTAGTAGTAATGAGGGACATTAACTACTTAGACATGAGTTGGAATAGTAGTATGACAATCACAAAATTTCTATTAAGTTCCTGGGCTGTACTGGGGACAACTGTTTGTTTCAGGAAGTGGAGGAAGTAATCAAGGGGACAGCCATTTTAAACTTGATTCTGAGAAGCAAGGAGGACCAAATCTGAAGGTGGAAGGCAAAATGAAAATAAGGAATAGACAGTATGGATTTCTCAAAAACAAATCATGGCACACCAAACTAATTTCCTTCTTTGACATGGTTAATGGCTAGTGTATAGGGGAAAGCAGTAGACATCATATATCTTGATTTTAGTAAGGCTTTTGATACTAGTCCCACATGTCATCCTCATAAGCAAACTAGGAAAATGTGGTCTAGATGAAATTACCATAAATTGGGTGCACAACTGGTTGAAAACTAGTATTCAGAGTGCAGCTATCAATGGTTCACTGTCAGAGTGGGATAACATATCTAGTTGAGTCCCACAGTTTGGGTCTGGTGTTATTCAATATTTTAATTATTGACTTGGATAACTAAGTAGAGGGTATGCTTATAAAATCTGCAGATGACACCATGGTGGAAGGGGTTGCAAGTACTTTGGAGGACAGGATTAGAATCCAAAGTGACCTTGATAAATTAGAAAATTGGTCTGAAATCAACACAATGAAATTCAATAAAGATAAGTGCAAAGTATTACAGGAAGGAAGGAAGGACAGAAAAATCAAATGCACAACAAAATGAGGAATAACTATCTAGGTCATAGTACTGCTGAAAAGGATTTGGGGCTTCTAGTACATCACAAATTCAATGAGAGTCAACAATTTGAAGCGATTGCAGAAAAGGCTAATAATCTGAGCGGCATTAGCTGGAATATCATATGTAAGATATAGGAGTGAATTGGTACTGGTGGGGCCTCAGCTGGAATACTGTGTCAAGTTCTGAGTGCCACACTTTAGGAGAGATGTGGACAAAATGCAGAGAATTCAGAGCATAAAAGATTTACAAAACCTGACCAACAGTTTACGGAAATTGTGGCATCCTCATCATTGGAAGTTTTTAAGAACAGTTTGAACAATCACCAGTCAGGGATGGTTTCAGTTTTCTTGGTCCTGCCCTAGCACAAGGGCTGGATTACATGACCTCTTGAGGTCCCTTTCCAGCCTTACATTTCCATGGTTATATATTTGAGCTACAGGTAAACAAAGAAATAATAGTGGTCAACATTTCAGATCAAGATTTTTTTTAAAATGCTGTTAATCAAAAATAGTTCGAAAACTTTTTGTCAGATATCAAAGAAAATTTTTTATTTGCCTCCAGAGTGAATGTGGAAATTTTCATGCCAAATCAACTTTCCAAGGCAAAGTTTATAGCATGGCTGAAATGTAATGTATTCGGGGACAAGTCATTGCCTCAGCAATCCATTTGTAAAATGGAGGTGACAATTTTGCGGTGATAAATTTGTGTCTAAATTTACAGTTGCAAATTAATTGCAGTTGCAAATTTTATTAATATAAGGACAAATTCTGTTACTGTTATTCATGTTGAGCAGCACTGTACACAAGTTTCTATAGGACCACACAACTTCACTAAGGGTATCAGAGTTTGGCCCAGAGGTTTTATCTATGTACAGTATTTACAAATCGATTTTTCACTATTTTTCATTCATTGGCGATGAGTCCGAAACTCATAGTTCAGAGTCAAACTTCCCCCAAAGTTGAAGTGGGTAAGGTCCTAACTGCTTGGATTCAGTTTTCTTATTCAGTTTCCTTATTACAGAGAAGACAGCAGGCTGCAACGTCTGGATCCAAATTCAAATGCCCCACATTTGAAGGAGATTCAGTTCTGGCATTCTTATCCTGGCCTATGTTTCTCCATAGCAGTAAATTTCCACATAATTTATAACATTTTGCATTGATAATGTTTTTCATGTTTGAAAGAAATGACATTCCACTATTCTTTTCAAGAGTCTATTTTCTGGGGATAGAGTTTGGTAAAGATTTTCAATTAGTACACAAACCTTTCTTAAAATCACAGCAGATACAATCTTTGAAATGCGCATTATGTCTGTCAAACCAGATAAGCTTACAGATTTGTCTTCTCTCGGAAGTGTAACATCATAGAGTCCCATTTGCTGCAGCACTGGTCATTATCTATTGTGTCTGACAGTGCTATACATGGTCTTCAAAATCAATGCCAGGTATGTTAAAGGGGAAGCCCAAACACAACTGTGTTTCTGTATTCTAAGGTGGACAAGGAATCATCAAGATGCCAATTTTGGCTTAAATTATGGCTGACCCTATAGAGGGTAATTAGAGTGGACAGAGAGCCTTTGCCAACCAGCACTCTGTGCAGGAGCCAGCCATTGCTTGATTGAAAGCACAAGAGAGCATGATGGGAGGGGAATGAGGTTTCAACATTTGGCTCTGTCAATGGCTCCTACAACTGGCAGGTCATATCTACACCCTACTGCATTCATGGACTGACAAGCACTAGCAAGCACCTCAGGAGAAAGAACAGAATATACCTTTTTAATGATGTAACAAAAGCTGCTCTTCACAATGTTTTGTCAAGCATCTCAGGAGGGAATATGCTTTACAGAGGCATAATGGCTTTCTCCACATGACCCAGGGACTACAGGACTCATGCGAGTAGTCCAGCGGCCTGCAGGGCTATACTTTGGCTTTCAGAGAAAATTGGAAAGTCTAAATTAAATTGCTGGTCCTGGGTCAGTTCGATGCAATTCTAAATCCCAAATGGAGTTGCATATACTTTTTGTGCTGACTGCCAGAAAGTAACAAAGGTAAGAGGGACCTTCAGCAGACTGTTTTAAACTAACATCTTTCTAAAAATGGGCCTTAATTCAAATCCTTGATCTGAACATCCTCAAACCTTGGGCAACTTCAAATCTTCATCCAGATCCCAACTATGGGTCAGATGCAAACCAATTTTTTTCCTCATTTCAGCTCCCCCACTGTAAGCCAATAATGTCAAATCCTGTTTTGATGCCTCCACATATATATTTCTGTGTTACTATAGCTACCATTGAACTTCAGCCAACTCATGGGGGCTCGGGTAAATGGGAGTTTTAAAGATAGGTAGCATGATTTTAGAAAGGGTGTTAAACATTGTTATACAAAAAACTTACTTCAATGAGACTACTTGCATGAGTAAGGTGAGCAAGGCTTAGTGAACTTTTTGATGGACATCCTGTTAGCCTTCAACTGCTGGGATTCCAAAAACAATGCCAATGTGGACTTTTGTCAATATTTGCCCAATACTTTAGACAAACGGTTTTCAGAAAATTAATTTTTCATGAATGGTTTGTGAACAGAATGCAGTTACTTTGGTATTCATAGCATGTGACTTATCACCCAAGTCACATGATTCTGTTTCTGCTCCATGATTAGATGGCAAACTTTAAAAACAGGAGAATAGAAAAATAATGGTTTGAAGTTGGAGTATGATTGTTCAGGCAAGCAATCATTTCTCCTAAAATTTGTGCAAGTTTCAGAATCTGTAGGGATCTATCCAGATATTGGCAAAGTATGTAGCAGACTGAATTTATGCCTCAGATTTATAAAATCACTACCCAGGTTTTAGCTATTCAAATAGCTGGATTTATTATGTGAGGAAGTTTCCAAGGCACAAATAGGAGATGGATGCCCAATTCCCATTATCTTTCTCCTCTCTGTAGACTTTGCATATATTGCACCTTTTATGAAAATATTTCAAAGAACATAAGTATTAATATATCGATTTTATAAATGTTTGAAATAAGCCACAAAATGTTTAAGTAACTTGCCCCCAAACCCCCACAAAGTCAGTGGCAGAGCCAAGAGGGAAAGAATGCAGGAGCTCTGAACTCCTAGTCACCTATTCTAATGATCAGAAAATACTGTATCTCAGTTTCTATAAACAAAGCAGTGATACCCATGAAGACTGGAAATTCTTTCATAAAGAGACAAGATAGTAAACAGAAAGCTCATGATTTCTCCGAAAGAAATCTAGGCAACTCCAAAAGGGAAATATATACGTAGAAATACCAGGTCTCTATTTTTGATTAGTAGGGCTCTGAACATATATCCCTATTTTCTGAGGTACCTGAATTTTTCTGAACCAGTTTGGCTCAGCTGTATATAAAAACAATAATATTTTGTGAGTGGAACAGAAATGCCTGACTAGGCAAAATGGAATCTCTTAATTCACAGTATTACTGCATGGGCACTTAGCTATTTTACAGAGTATTAAGTGTACATAATGTTTTATTTATTTCACTGTCAAAACTATGTACAGGCTGCCAACTTTCTTTGAACTTCACTTAAAACTGGCTTCTCTCTTGCATATGCCTTTTTGACAGAATACACATATTTCTCTCTGTTAAACTCAATTACAAGTGTTTTTCTAGTACACATGAATATGATGTTTATCACTTGAAATTACGCACGAATCTTTAATCAACCCCTCTGAAATCATATTTTGGGACAAGTTTACTTTCATCCCAAATTTCAATCAATATTTGTAAAATATTTATGAGTTGTTCAGATGCTTTTTGTCAATTTCCACTTACTAAAAACCAAATCGTCTGAATTTCTTCTTTCCACCTTCTCCATTTGTACATTTTTTGTGTGGGGAAGACGGGTTACTCTTAATTTTAAGGTTTTTCTGGAGAGTAGACTATGACCCTTGAAATGTGAAATGTCTTGATTTTTCTTGGCAGATTCAACTTTTTAGCTGTTGGTTTTCCATGGCCAGTTAATATTTTCGGCCAGTGAATGGAGCAGCACAGGGAACCAGAGAAATGTGGTGAAACTGAAATTGAGAAAACTATGATAACAAATATCATTTTTGACTGAGTGAACACATGCAAAGTTTTTGTGCAAGGATACCCTTCATACAAACTTCCACTACTTCTCTGCTGAAAGGGTTTATAACAGAAACCTCCAACACTCCCCAGCAGAACCTTCTTTTTCCCTCTACCAACCCCCTACTGAAATAATAATTGGCTTAAGAGTAAAATTTTCAAAAGTGCTTAGGGGAGCAGATTTTCAAAAGTACTTAAGCACCTGACAATGTGGAGGAGCACCTAGTAGGATTTTCACAACTGCCTAACCAGGTTAGGTGCCTAATTTCCATTGATTTCAACTCCAATTGATTTCCAGTGAGACTTTGGCTCCCAAGTCATTTTTGAAATAGATAATATTTTCCAAAGCATTTAAATCCCAATCTATTGATATCAACTGAGATCTTAACAATTCAAAACCAAGAGGGAAATCCTGGCCCCACTGTATCTAGCAGCTACAGGAGATCTCTCAAATTAAGAGGTAGAAGCCTGTATTTCTTGAACTGAAGAACCAGTTTAATTCTCTCTCCCTGTCCAGGTGTGTGTCATATACTTCTTATATTTTCAGAGCACACTCATCACAGTTTGCAGCCTTACTGGGGTTGCACAAGTTTAAGTTAGAAGAATTTAGCCCATGAATTTAGAACTTTTAAAATAATATAAATATCTCATATTAGACAGAGGAACAAGTATAATTTACATTAGAGTAGTTCTAATATGTACTCATTTTTGTTCTCATTTGTAATCTTGTCAGGTGCATGTATTTTAGAATAGGTGTTACACTGATGTAAACACTTAAGTCAATGAGGTTTCATGCTCATAAGATGAAAAAAATGTTATAATTAATGAAAGTTCAAAATGAAATGTGAAATTGCAAGAGATCACAAAAAAGGTCTGGCAAAATTTAAGCCATCCCTGACTCTGTGATCAAAAGTATTGCATTAAGTCACTCAATCATGCTAATTCAACCAGTTTTATTACTACCTCTTCATTAACACTCACACTCAATGTAATTATGCAAATACCTCTGAAGAGAAAATGTTCTTTCCCAAATCTCTTTTTCAATTCTGGGGGAAATGTAACATATGTTGTTAGATACTGATGAAGATACCGGTATATTTTCATTATCTCCAGCTGATCGGTTTCCTAGTTTTAAATTATTGTGGTGCAGAAGATTAGGAGGGGGAGAGAGGTTGGTCTTCAGATTCACTTGGTATTCATATTATTGGATTTCAGTCTTTGGAAAATATTCTGCAATGTTTGCCTCCCTCCGCCATCCTGAATTGCACTGGGTGTTGCTCAGCTGTAGCCATGACATTTGGTCACTATGGTTCATAGTCTAAATGCAGGGGACTTAGAAGTCAGTAACTTGTATATGAGTTTAGGGAAGTCAGGTAACTTCACTGCGTTTACTTAATATGGAGAGTTATAAGACAGAAACACATTTCAGTATCAGCCGTGCTTCATACTGTTCAAGAGTTTGCTGGAAGGTTGGGGGTTAGTGGATGCACTGTCTGGGTGCAGGGCTGTGGCAGGGTTCAATAGCCAACACAAAACCCCAAGTAGCTGTGAAAGAGACAGTGAAAAGCTTTGTGGCCATATCATTTATTGGTTCATACTGGAATCCAGTAGCGATGACAAAGTGCCGGTAGAGGTAGTAGTGACCAGAGTATGTTCAGAAATCAGTGTTGCTCTTCCTGCTGATCAGAAAAAGAGAAATGAGATGTAGTCACTTCCTGATGATCGCTGCTACAGACAAACTTTTCCAACACATTCATAGTCATATGCCCCAGGATGCTGATCTTTTGGCTTTTGGGGTTGAAGGCAGATCACACAGTTGGCCAACTGCTTTAGCAGTGAGCAAGTAGTACCTTACTGCTACTTTCCAACTGTGCCCCCTCAGCAGATAACTCAGAGCACTGACCCCAACTACCATATATCTGCTCTTTAGCATTCTTTGCAGAGTGCATGGCTGGCTGTGCACACTGTTAATCACATTTAAAATTGAGCCCCACAGATAGTAGCCCCATTGGTTCAGAACAACAATAGCACCAAGTACCAATGCACGTGAAGTGCCAAGACTGAGAGAAAATGAGAATTACTGTATTTGGTCTGCACCCAGAGGCAGGCAGAGGCAATACTGCTCCTATCCTTGCACTGATAGCCAGTGCATCAGGCAGTAGCAGAGACCGAGTTTCTCTCTTTTTCCCTGCTTCTAATGTGGCAACACATTGCAGAGCTAGACACTGTACTTGCTCTGGGAGCAGCTTCAAGACCAGGCTCAATAAAGATTTAAATTTTTTTTTTTGAAGGTAAGTTGATGCAGTAGTTTCTCTTTTTCTATATAACAGGAACAATGAGACTGGAGTGAAATCTTGGCTCCATTGAAGTCAATGACAAAACTTACATTGGCTTCGTGGAGGTCAAATGTTACCTTAAAAGGACAGCAAAGCCTTTCCTGCCATAATCCCAAACTATCCGTATAGTGAATGAAAAACAGGTGTCAAGTTGGTTACATGGCTGAATTTAAATCCAGTCACTATCTGGCTGCAATTCTCCCACGAGACACCAAAATTTCCTTCTAGCTTCTCGTCCAATCTTGTATACAGGCATCTGCATATCCAGCAGCCAAGTATTATCTAACTGATAGCTATATTTGGGAGACAAATAACTCTGGATGATAGCATTGTTTAGCAAATTTATTACTAATTTTACCAATCACTCAGAGATCATCCCACTTAATCTCCTTGGGTCATGCTAGTCCAGTATCTTAATAGACAATGAAGCATAATACATGTACATTACATAAGTATTCACAAAGTCTGTATTCTTTCAAGGAGGAAGACAGGAGCCTAAAAAGAAATAAAGGATATTGCACATCTTTGATTATAAAGAAGGATGCGAATGAGTCATGGAGATCACAGATTCTGTGACTTTAACAGATAGCAATGACTTCTTTTGCTTTGGCTGTCAGCACCATGCTGCAGGGCTCTGTTGTCAGCTGTCAGCCCTGCCATGACCATACCCTGATTTTGTACATTTTTCCCATGACTGTTCTGTTAATTTTGCTTAAATTTTACTATGACAAAATTGTATTCATAATTATAAAGATAAGAAGAGCATAAAACAGCATGTACATGTCTCTGGATTTGTGCGTGTGTGCACTTCGCTACATGATTTTATGCCTCCCCCCTCCAACTGTTTAATGCTGATTTTTAAAGAGCAAAATCATTTGCTCTATTGGAACAGCCCATTCATCACATAAAGCATTTGATTCTGTCACCTCAAGTACTTGTTAAATCACTTCCAGCTGCTACAATCAAGGGCCAGGTACTGCCAAGGTCTGGCACTTTCTGAGCTCCATTACACCTTTAAGTATGATTCTTCAATCCAGTTCTAGCCTTCATAATAATCAAGTGCCCACTCCACATAACTTCAAGACAACTGGGGAACTTGGAATTCTCCATATATGTCTGTGTCTGATTTTCAATCAGACCTCTTCAACCCAAGACTGAAAGCTCCTAAACATCTGCTAAGTATTATAACAGCATAATTTACACCAAAGATAGTGTCATCAGTAGCACTTCTGTTGTTAAACCCCTATTTTCCTCAGGGAGAAGGCTAAATTTTCATCAGACTGAAATGAAATATACAGGGCCGTAGTTCTAACTGCAAACATACAACCATACTCTATGTGCAAGCCCTGTTTTTCCTCTTGCAAATTGGGTAGCTAGAGGCCTAACCAACCTCATGTGCATACATGTGTGCAAACAGTAGCTCATGCACATTGTGAGCCTGCTAAGTTAGAAATTGGCATGATGAAGACCTGACAATGTTGCTTTTTCGGTTGTTTTAAAGCAACATGCTAATTTGCCACTGAAATAATTTATTCTGAAAGGAAACATTCTCTGGAAATTTGTGAACCCTGTGGTATGGTACTGAAAAGTGTCCAGGGTGTACAGTAGGTTTTTCACTGTGCTCTGAAGCATTAACTTCTGTTCACAGATGGCAGCAGGACTACATAGATCAGGGGTTGGCCATCTTTCAGAAGTGGTGTGCAGAGTCTTCATTTATTCACTCGAATTTAAAGTTTTGCTTGCCAGTAATACATTTTAATGATTTTAGAAGGTCTCTTCCTATAAGTCTATAATATAGAACTAAACTATTGTTGTAGTAAAGTAAATAAGGTTTTTAAAATGTTTAAGAAGCTTCACTTAAAATTAAATTAAAATGCAGAGCTGCCCCAGACCAGTGGCCAGGACCTGGGCAGTGTGAGTGCCACTGAAAATCAGCTTGCGTGCAGCTTTTGGCACGCATGCCTTAGGTTGTCTACCCCTGACATAGGTTACTGATCTATTGTGGGCTGGCATGTCCATTCCTGTGTGCTTGTTAGTGCTACAGTAGATGCAACAGGGGCATAGGTAAGTTAAAACTTGTAGGAGGCATGAACTCCTAGTTCTCCAGACCACCAACTCCCAACATGCCTCATCGGGTTTCATTCTCACAGGCCCCTTATTCCCCCTTACTCAGTCTTATTTCCCCTTTGCAGGGAGAATCATCCATGTTGATTTTCGTTAATGTCTTATTCCTTTCCTTTGGGGCTAGGGGTTGAAGGAGTGATTCACAACATTATATTCTCTTCTCCCTACTCACCAGTTCCTTGATGTGTCACCTGTGCAACTCTCTGTGCCTCTCTTTCAGCTTCCTTTCCTGGTTCCCTACAACACTGCACTGAGAAGCAGGCAGCAATAGCAGCAGTGAGAGGAAAGAAGGAAAACAAGCAATTCCCCAGTGCCCTTTTCCCAAATACTGGGCAGGGAACCAGTGCTTAATTTGTCCCAGGGCTTGCCAGGGCTCAGCCCTGGCACTTCTAGGCTTGGTAGTTCATAGCCCCAGCACCTCTGGGCTTGCTGCATTAGTTCTGAAAGTGGAAAGAAAAAAACAAAAAAACAACCTTCCTGAGCCCTGGCACATCTTTCATTACAAATTAAGCACTTCAGGGAACCCCAGTACTTGCTCAGCATTCCCCGATCCTCCTTGCTTGGCTAGAAAGTATGGAGCTCTTGTTATGTTCCAGTCAAAACTTCTGAACAGAGTTTAAAGACACCCAGAGAATAGCACTCAAAAGAAACCCAAAGCTCAGGCCTGGATGAGCTGTGCTCAGTACAGAACCCAAGGAAGGGTGGGTGACAAAGATGGATTTCTGTTACCTTTGCGGGTCACCATTTCTAAGGCCAATCAGGGAGTGGCACAAATATTATTGTTTTATCCTGATTCTCTTACACCCACTACTGTAAGTTTATAAAAAAAATCATAGAGCTTTTTGGCTCAAAGAAGTCTTTTGTATATAAACTGGAATGCCATGGGACTTCTAAAGATGTGCTAGTTATGCTATTTAAAACATGAAATATAGTTTTGTTGAGTGAGAATTTTTGTTTTGTTACACAAAGCAGTTTTGAAGTCTCCATTTCAAAATGGGGCAGGTTCGGTTTTTTATTTCAGTATGGAAATGTCCACCACTTACAATTCTCCGCTGTAGCAAAGCTGACAAACCTGTTAAAGGGACACTGCTAAGCAGTTAAAAACATGTTCCACACAATCAAATATGCACAAAAATGCATGTGACTTTTTTTTTAAAAAATAGCTTTTTTAAAAAATAAAATATTGCCTATGCTGTATTATGAACACCATATGTGAAATGACTACGGTTACAGTATAAATGGAATAAAATGCAGAAAATACACAAGTGCCATAAATATTATATTTTAAAATTAATTATCTTAGTGGCACCCAGAACCTGACAGGATCAGGCCTTAATAATATAAGATAAAAATCACATATGTATATAGTCTTGACAGTGAATCTGCTTCTACTGACCAGGTTGGGCCACTAACTTCAGTAGGATCAGGAGCAAACCCAAACTCCTATAATCCTTTCAGAGCACGAATCCAGATGAGGATATTCTACATGTGACATTCCTTACCATTAATGGTCACACAAAAGTTGTTTGGTGATATAAAAATTGAAGAGAAAAGAGCAAGAGAGACAGACATCAGGGTTGCGTAAATGAGAAGTACAATTTGACATAGATGCATCGACTGCTGCCGTAAAGAAAGCAGCATGGCTCTTTTCATCTATTGAATGACTAAATAGAAGATGACAGAAAGTCCTTTGGTTGCTTATAAGTGTCAAATCCTTTGAAGGGACTGCCTTTCCTTGTCACTAACCATTAAAATGCATTTATGCTCAGGACACAGGGCTTAACTGATGTATAATAATTTATACAAAAGAGTAAATGAATGCTGTTTTTTAAAAAAATAATTTATCCTCTTATATATTTTTTATGCTTCTCATGATGCACATTGTTTGTTTAGATGGACACAGTGAGGTCAAATTTATCCCCAAATGAGCTTTCACAAAACCCAAGACCTACATAAATGTTAGATCTTATAAAAAAATCCAATGGAAATACATGTAAATACATAAATAAACTTTCTGCAGCAGTGCTTGCAAACCAAACATTGCAACATTTTGCTGATGCAGGAAACCTGAAAGTAAAATTGACCCAAAATAAAAGTAAAAGCAATTAGCCAATTTTAACATATAAGCCAAGAGAACCACAGGGAAAACAAAACAGAAAACCAAAACCAGCAAAAGTCATGCAAAGCAAAAGATTTTAAATTCTTCCCTTTTTAAAAAATAAATGACTGTGTTAACTAGGTAAGGAATTATTTTTCACTCCTCTTTCCTACCCTCAGCCAGCATGGCTAATGGAACCTTTCTAACCAGACTTCAGAACCTTGTACACCTACTTTTCACTTCCTTTGCACAAGGTATAAAAACTATGAAAAATAACAACAGCTAAATCCACGTGGTATTACTTCACCGACCATATGCAATGATGTGCCTAATTTCTGAGGAATATTAAGAATCGACATATTAGGAATACAAAGTACTTACCAGCTTCAAGAGCAAGAGGAGGAGCAAACAGCAGTCAGTTAGAAAATGGCCACTATAGGGCTACAGTTTCTTTACTCAAACAAATTGAATAGCCCCAGAAAGGCATGATGGGAAAAAAAAATTCCTGTTAGAGGGCAACATGGACCTGAGGAGATTGAGTAGAGACCAGCTACTGTCAGACCAGCTGTTATTAGTGAAGGTGGTGCTGTACAAGGGGCTGTTGTTGTTTTGTGCTTATCGCTGATATATCAGGCAATGCTTTTTTATCACTTTACATGCAATGATGCCACACATTTTACCAGGATAATAATGATCACCAGATTATGTATTTTCAAATGATATCTCACAAGGCATACTTTGTGCAAAATTTATAATAGTCTTGTAAAAGGGTAGGGACTGTCAGAGATTGGTGAAATTTTAAGTTCCCAAATCTGTTTCTCTCCTCTCCCCCCAAATACTACCACCACCTCAAATTTGTAAGAGATATCTTCTTTCTTTGCATTATTTCTATGTAAATGATAAGCACCTAAAAGCTGATTTTCCATTGCTTTTACACCTTGTGCAAAGGAAGTGAAAAGTAGGTGTACAAGGTTTGGAAGTCTGATTTGATAACACTCTATACTGGTGTAAATGACTACACAAGATGCAATGCAGTGGAGAATCAGCCTCCTTATCTTCATGCTTATAAGTAATGACACAGTTAGGTTAGTCATATTTCTTATAAAAGGAAAAAAACCTAAACAAACGAAGTTAAGTTAATAAATGGGTTTTTTTTTTTCAAACCTGGCAGCACAATTAACTTGAACTGAATGCATGAATTCCCATAATTAAATCTGCATTAAATTTTAAAATAGAACACTAAAAAAGAACCCTTCTTCAAAAAATATCTGCACTTAGAATAATGTTTATTATTTTAAAGGCACCCAAAGAAAATAGACAAAAGAGAAACCTTTGCCCTGAAGATCTTCCAATAAAGATGGTTAGAAAATGTTCTTTCAATGCCCACTTTTTGTAAGAAAAAGTGTAAACCAAAACTTTTCAGCTACAACATTTTGGGGGTTCATTTTTTCTGATAAAAAATAGAAGCTTTGTGTTAGAAGCAGACAATTTCCTCAAAATATAACTTAGTTAAAAATCTCACTTTCTTTCTAAATGCAGTTTGATGGAAAAAATTTGCCTGGCCTCATTCACAATACTCTAACTGCTCTAAATAAAAACTGGATTTGAAGTGAAAGCCCAGATCCAAGCTCTCTTGAAGTCTGAGAAACTTTGCATTTGGGTCTGCACTTTGTGCCTTACTACTTTCTATAGCTGGACTGACCCAGAATCTGAACATAAATATCCCCAAACGTCAAGGAGGTTTTCACTCAAATTTAGACCTGCACTTTATGGTTCTGCCCATCTTTAGACTTTTAAACCCACCTCAGTTACATACTCACACACATGGTACATCGTTATTGAAGTGATCATGTTCCAACATAATACTTGCACTTCAAAGAACATTCCTGTGTTCCCCTACTGCTCAGTAGCTTCAGTGGAGAACAGTAACTCAGTTGCTAATATTATGCCTGGCTCCTGCTTCAATATAACATCAAGGGGACACATGAATATTTTAAAGAATTTGAACTAGAGCTGTGCAAAACTTGCCTTACAAAACTGAGTTGTGTGTTTATATCTCACCTCTCTTTCATGCTAACCATTTCATGCTGTGTGTCCGGCTAGTATTGATCTATTTAGCAGCATAGCAATACTGCTATGTATAACCTCTATTACCGAAAATGTTAAGAGGAAGGAAGATACTAAAGTTAGGATAAGTGAGAGAATTATCATTGTCCTTTATAGATACTGGGAAAATGGGTCTATTTCAGTTGAGTAAAAATTGCAAATAACTGAAGGAAAACCATCCATTTGGTCTATTGTGTTTAGTCTAGTTCCTTTTTTGTGTGTGATTTGTATTTTCCTCTTGTGTTCCGTTACTTTGGTTGCATAGCGTGCATGGGCACATGACCCCCTAATAAACTGCAAAGTTGTTAAGATTTTGAGACAGATAGTTGACATTTTTGATCTTAGGTGGATGTTTTTGTTGAAGTTGTTTATCCATCCTAAGGTACTTCACAATCTTTAATGCGTTTATTTTCACAGTAGTCTATGAGGTAGGGAAGTGCTATCATCACCATTGCATATATGGGGAACTGAGATAGGAAAGCCTAAGGCTCAGATTCTCAAAGGTATTTTGGCTCCTAACTTCGACAGATAGACCCTAAATACCTTTAAGGATTGGGCCTAAGTACCTTGCCCACGGTCACACAACAAGCCTGTAGTAGAACAGAGCATTACACCCAGGTCTTCCAACTCCCAAGATAGTAACCTAATCATTGGACTACCCGTTCTCTTTGATCCATATTGTGTGAGTGAGAGTTCAGATAATGTGTACCATATTTATGTTCATTGCTCAGCTACTCAAATGTTCTTGGTGAAATTGATGAGGGTGTTTATTTTGTGTATTTTTAAAAGGTTTGAATGGATGACTGAAGCAGTGAAGCCCTCTTATTACAAGTTATAAAAGTCCAAATAAATACATTAAAAATCAGTGAATATTTTCTCAATTACACCAGCATAAATTCAAAAGTACCCCCAATGAAATCAGAGTTAATCTGGATTTACACCAATTTTATTTGGAGCAGAATTCTGCTTCTTTTCCCTAGTTAATACTACTTCCTAAGCTGTTTCAATATAAATCTCTGGAGAAACTGTGGAACATAAACCTCCTCCCTCCCTTGCTAATACATTTGATAGATAACTGAGTATGAAGTGATTGATTATGTACTCTAATGATGGATAAGGACAATTGCCTGAAAGGTCAGAACTATTAAGTAAATCCTAGAATATTTAAAAAAAAAAGTTTCTTTCTGAGGTATGGTCTTTAAATGACAGGTGGCCTTCATGCCACACAGAAATACTGATAGCTTTGAGAAATATATGTATGATTTGAGATTAAAATTATGCAGCAATTAGTAGAGCATTTCTGGGTGTTTTTTGGGTAAAGCAGTTTGGATAGAGTTAAGGTTGTTCATCTTGCATTTTCCAACTTTTGGTTTTTGTCATGTTTTTCCTTAAATATCATGTCTGTCTTTACATCTTGATATTCTTGTAATTTGCTCCATTAGTTCAGTTTATCAATATGCATTCACAATCTTAAAGATTATTGTCAGGGAGTATATGACTAAATTCAATCTTGGTTTAAACAGGTATACAACCATACAGACTTCAATGCAGTTGTGCTAGGGAATTTAAACCAATGTGTATACATGAAAGTTGAGCAGAGCTGAAATACAACCTCATTGACAGCTCATAATCCTATCCACAGATGCTCTCCAGAGGCAGCAACTCCTTTGCATTTTCTAGATTGAATTCTTCTCTCACTTCAGTATAATTAATTGCATTCAAAGCAGTTACTCTTGATTTATGCTATTTTAACTGAGAATAGAATTGGGGACTGCAGGAGTCTGTGGTTCCTGTAATTGTGGATGCTGAGCATGACTTCATTCTCAAGTCCCTCTACACTGGGTTATGTAGTAGTGTCTGGAGCCTTGCTACACTGTAAACAGGCAGCCTGTTCTCTCTATAAGCACACTAAAAAACTGCCAATGCCAAACACAGCAAAACCATTGCATTGAGGCCCATTTGAATCCATGCCTTCATGGGTATGTCCAACTGTAACATAAACCCAGGGTATGTGGGACTTGAGTCCTCAGTCTTGGTGCTAAAAGCACACATTTGAGGCCTTGTCTACACTACTAGCTGGATCGATGTGTAGCGATCAATCTATTGGGGATTGATTTATCGTGTCTCGTCAGGACACGATAAATCGATCCCCAGATGCATTCCTGTCGACTCCAGAACTCCAGCTCGCCAAAAGGCACAAGGCAGAGCGACGGGGGAGCCTGTTGTTGACTGCTGCTGATGTGAGGACGGCAGGTAAATCGACCTAAAATGCGTCAACTTCAGCTATGCTATTCACGTAGCTGAAGTTGAGTATTTTAGGTCGACCTTCCACGCTAGTGTAGGCCAGGCCTTAGTGTCCACGCTGATTAGCAACCCTAGGTTTACAATTTACGGACCCAGGTCTCACATTCACGCTCGTGAATCCACACTACACTTTTCAAATCAGAGTCTAGCCAGCCTATTCCAGGCTTCCTAACACTCTCTCCAGCTGTAGCTTCTCTTACCCTTGATTCATGGTGGACTTTGGCAAAACTTGACTGTCCATCCCATGGCACTTTATTGGAAGTTGTCTCAGCCCATCAGTGTATCCAGCCAAGCCATCTTTTGGGTCTGCATGCTCCTGGCACCCTGAGCCAGCAACATAGGTGAGGCTTGCACTTTCACTCCTGTTTCAGGACATGGGGCAAAGCATCCATGAGATGCTGGTGGACATATCGGTGACCTTTTCTTACCTTCCAATGACACCTGTTGGAGGAGGATGATACAGATGTTGGCCTGAGACCTGATCTACTCCCATGCTTAATTTAAGGCAGCCTTGGTTGAAACTCAGGGAGTTTGCTGCTAACATTGAAAAATAAAAAGAACATTATTCTGCTGATAAAGCACCCCCACCTCACAAATGTCTTAACGAGTCTTGTAATCACCCAGGTTGTAAAATAGACACACCTAGGTGCTGGGAAATTAGGGAGGATACAGAAAGAGACTCAAATGGTAAGACAAACTCAGACCAGCATTTTTATGCTGACCATCTGCATAAACAGAGAAGGTCACAACTAAGTTACAATTTGGACATGAAAGATAAAATATAAAAAACTTGGGTAGGAAGGAGGACACAGGTGCCAGTGTGTAATTGGTAAAAAAAATTGTTATTTAAGAGTGTGGGACAATGGGATAGGTTTAGTAAATTTGAAGGAGGTAGTTAGCTTTATGTATATAAGTAAATGAATAGCAATGTTCTTTAGGAACCATTTCCGGACTACAGTTCAACATCAAAACACTGGAACTCTGATCCCTCTGCATGACTGTGACGTGTAGAGACATTGCTGGGAACCCCCAGATGAGTGGATCCTGACTGGCCATCAGATAAATTTGTCTGTATATTGGGAGTGGTGAGCATAAGAGATTTGCATGGTATATTTATTCTGTGTGTGTTGTTAATAAATAGATGTCTAGAGCACAGCGGTATAAGACTCTTTTACAATACAGCTCTGAGCCCTTTGGGAAAGGATGGGTACTTAAATTGACCAAGTTTCTTCCTGAGTCTCATGAGTAAGGATAGGTGCTTTACACCCTGAGCCCTCATTGGGAAAGGATGGGGTGGGGGGCTAACTTGACTGGAGCCCGCGGTAGGTTACAGGCGGGGTGCCCTAAATATAGGCGGGTAACACAGATGTGGCAGACTCCAACTGGCTGATGCTCCTCACAACTCTTAGGATAGCTATTGATGCCCCCATATAGGTTGACACTTCTGGAGCATGGCCACAAGCACTGACTGATGGCATCATCTCATCATGTGGACCTGGGATGACCAGCAGTGACTCCAAACTTTCACATGAAGAAAGTGACATTTCTGGAGTTTGGTGAGCAGCTTGCCTTGACCCTCCTGTGCCAGGACAAAGGCATGATGGAGGCCATACCATTCCAGAAGCAGATTGTTACAACCACCTGGAAGCTGGCTACTTCTGACTGCTGTGGGTCCATAGCTCAGAGTTTGATGTTGGTAAGTCGACCGTGGGGATTGTGGCACAGGTTTCTGAGGCAATTAGGTGTGTGATTTACTCAAAAGGTTGTGCGCATAAACAATGTCCCTGAAATAATGGCCATTTTTGAGAGATTGGTGTTTCCAAATTGCTCTGGAGCCACTGATAGAACTTATGTGCCCTAGTCTGCACACAGCTGACTTTAACCCTTAGTGAATCAATTATGACTATGTTCTAATATCCTAAACATTTTTTGGTAAAGATTTAATTTGGAAGTGGCCAGTGGAGGAACTATGTTGCATACTTTTAACTTTTAAATCAACAGTTTTTCCCCCCAAAGCTGTCTTTGCATAAATAGCTCTGCTCCACCCACAAATCACTGAATCTATTTAGCATCTCTTGAAGAGGTGTAATTTTTTTGAAAATGTGACATTTGTTGTTTTTTGTGTGTGTGCCAGTGCATTTGTCAACATTAGCGTAATTAGCTCAAATTCCATCAACTAGCTGGTGCAATCTGTTCAGAAAGTGACTTGGAGTGTTAAGAATCCTAACAGGTTTCTCCAGCCACAGTCTGAAGCCAACAGGATTTGATTTTTAGTGCCACTGTATGAAAATAAAATGAGAGGAAACCTATTTAAACACAAGTCAATAAATTTGAAAAAACACAGAGACCAAGTCGGACAGAAGTGTTTGGTTAGGTGGAAATTAGTTTCCATATTTTCAGGTCCTGTGCAATTTTTGGAATGAAGCAGGGTTTTATATGGAAGAGCTAGGGCTCCAATTCTGCAAACGCTTATGCACTTGAGTAACCTTACATATGTGAGTAATCTCACTGACTTCACAAATATTTGGATGATCAGGGTAATATAATAAAGTACTGGAAAATATCTATGCCTGATGAAATAACTAAGCAGTGTGCTATCTCTGTACTAGACTTTTTAAAGCATAGATACAATCTTTCTGCTTAAGGCACAAGCAGGAACAAAGATTTATTTTTAAATACAAAAAGTATTTATTGATAGGGATTTGTCTCCACCAAAAAAGCAGCCCAAAAATGGAGCCTCTGGAAACATCTTTAACAGCCACTTGAACAAAATCAAATTCATTTTCAAGACATTGAAGATAAAGCAATCTTTTTCTCCCTGTAGCAGTCACTCACTTCCTCAGTTTAGGAAGAGAAGAGGTTGGAAAAACTTTAAAGTATAAAAGTCATTTTAAAAGGGATTAGCAGTTCTTTTGGTTATACAATGAGAACAACAACAAAAACCTATATATTATATAATATATAGGTTTTTGTTGTTGATATATTTTATATTATATATATCTATATCTATATCTATATATCTCAAGGTTCTCTCCCCACTGTGAGCTCTAGGGTACAGCTGTGGGTACCTGCATGAAAAGACCCCCTAAGCTTATTTTACCAGCTTAGGTTAAAACTTCCCCAAGGCACAAGCTTCTTCTGTACTTGGGGTGATAGGTTTCCACCATCAAGTGTAACAGAAAGACTCAGGGAAGAAACCACTTGGAGTTCCTAATTCCTCAAAATATCCCCCCAAGCCTACACCCCGCTTCCTGGGAAAGGCTTGAGATAAACCCCTCACCAATCCTTACAGGTGAGCTTGATCCAAAACCCTGGATCTAAAAAACAATGGAAAACTTAGTCAGATTCTTAAAATAAGAATTTTAATTAAGAAAATAAAAAAATAAATTACTTCTATAAAAATCAGGATGGAACTACTTACAGAGTCACAAAAAGATTCTAAACAAAACACAGAGGAATCCCCTCTGCCTAGTTTCAAAGTTATAAAGAAAACACAGGGATATCTCCCTTTAGCAAGAGACATTCACAAGTGAGAAACAAATATAAGCTACCTGCCTTGCCTGGCTATTACTTACTATTTTTGTGAATTTTAGAGACTGATGTAGGATTGGATGGGGGGAAGAAATGGATGACTGGCCCCTGAGCAAGCAAGCACACAACAAAGGCACAGAGAACAAAGCCTTCCCTCCCCCAGATTTGAAAGTATCTTCTGTCTCCATTGGTCCTTTCGGTCAGGTATCAACCAGGTTCTTGGCTTCTTAACCCCTTACAGGTAAGGGGGAATTCTAGGCTACTTTTAGGGTTATGTGAGACAGACAGACTCTCTCTCTCTCTCCACACATACATACACACACACACACACATCATAATCTCAAGGAGATTAACATGACTTGGTTAAGGTGAAGCCAGTGGGAGAACTGGTACTAGAATCTAGAAATAGAATGAATGCTGATTCAGCCTCTTTCTCTAGGCTTTGACTGAGAAAAGCACTTGATATGTCTATTCAGATTTACTTAAGCATTTGTAAGAGCTTTGATGGATAGGGTTGGACTTACAGATGTGCTTAAAATGAAGCATATACTGTAGTGTTTTGCTGAGCTGGAGAACCAAAGCAGTAGCCAATGCTCCTCTTCTTTCCCATGTATGTTTATATCCTATTTGTATACCATTGTTAGGTAGAATCATTAGATGTGGAAGAATCTGCTCAACTGGTTTGGATGGCAGGCCTTAGTAGTAAGGCCTTGGTCAGAGACACAGCAAGGAAACAAGGAATAATTTCAAGGGGAGGAAAAGATTTAAGAAAAAAGGCCAGTAAGAGAAGTTGAAACAACCCCACAAAGAAAATAATGAAAGCTATTGAGCATTTCATCAGTGAAGTGCAGACATGAAAATACACTCTCTTATTTGATCACTTAAAATCATTCAAAAATGATTTGAGAACTGCTTTACAATGCATTTACTCATAAGCAGAGAGGCACTACAAATTAACACTTACAGGGTTTAGCTGAAAATCATTTCTTTTAAAAACAGTAGAGGGAATAAAATTAAAAGTGATTTTACAATCAGTTTCCTGATTTATATGTATAGTATTACTGCTGTTTTGTCTAGCACCAACAAAAATCAGAGGGCTTGTGTTGATCTTTAGCTATTTTACCTGTTCATCCATCCCATAAAAGTGTTGCTTGTCTCCAGTGTATATGACTCTTCTCATTAAAGTGAGATAGTCCTCTGCAATAGCAGTGGGTATGTCTCAGTTATAAATAATGGATGACATCCTGGCTAATGATCTGAATTGTTTTGTTGAGATACCAGTACCATAAAACCAGCCTCAGTGGCCACCTGGCACAGCTGGATCTACTCTATCTCCTCCCACCCACCACTAGCATCAGGGAGTTGCCATAGTACAGTGATTGCCAACCAACCAAGCAAAGTGATCTTGGAGGCATATGATATACTCTACAGCAGCTCAAAGGATTCTCTAAATTAGACTGGGGTCTTGACCAGCCTTGCAGTAGCTCAGGTGGATCAGGGCAGTGCAAAAGTGGTTTACAGCCACCACAGCCCATGCCAAGCTATAGTACTGTTAAGTGTATGGGCCAATATTTCTTTGCAGCTCTGTAGGACCATCTAAATGAAGATCTCAAAGCACTATTCAAATATTACAGATGATCTTCTCATTTACACTGGTGTGGAGTTACAATAGTGAAAAACTAGTATGAGTGTACTAATTAGTCAATTTTAGGGAAAACTCTGCTATCGATTTAATAACATTGTTAATAATGGAAGTATAGAAACATGTGCGTAATTCCTTTCCTTCAAGGGATTCTGTAACAGACTTCTCCATACAGCACTCTGATTTCTCCTAGTATGTATTGATACCAATATGACTCCATGTCAGTGGTTACACACTCAGTCTTGCACATCACATTAATTTTTAAAATAACCAAATTAGTGTGTGGTTTGGCAGAATCTCTGGAAGTCAGGATTTTGAACAGTCACTCAAACTCAAACAGATACGTGTTAGACTCATTCATACACTCATATTATTCTTCCACTCATGCAGTGAGGATTGAGGTCGTGTTGTGTCAATTGTATTTAGTCATTCAGGGCGCCAATCCTGTGCCCATAGAAGTCAATGGGAGTCTCATTGAATCTACTTTTCTACACAGTAACCAAGTACAGATTTTCATCCTAATATATGGGTACATGGCTCTGTATTCAGCTCCCAAGGTACCACAACATAAGAATAATACTGTATTATGATGCTCTTGACCATCAGGGATTTATCTGTATATCTGATATGTGAATACACACTGACTGATTTGTTACTCCAGCTACACCAAGGATAAGCAATTAATTCCTCAAATATTGACATGAAAGTATATACAAGTGATGGCAAAATCCTCTCCTATGACTTCGAAAGGCAACTATACAGAAGAGCTGGTGCTTTTTGACTCCAAAAGGAAATGTCAACGAACTAGATGTGAGGAAATTATGTGTGTAGCAGGCCACAAACAGGGGAAGAGTCATAAGATGGACTCTATGGAGTAGCTGTATCAGCACTCCAAATGGACTAGTGTCTATACTACAAGAATCATTTTCACAGTGGGCACTAATTTTCACCCTTATTGACAGTCTCAGCAGAGTAGGCAAAGACTGAAGACAACACTAGCCTCTCACCTCTTGATGTGATTCCCTTCAGAAAAGACCTGAGCAACATTTGCTAGGCAATATGTCCAATAACTATCCACCAATGTACCTGTCCGGTATCACTTCCTGTGCTGCATTTGTTCTATGGTTAAAGAACCATGGGCTGTCAAGCTGATACCTGTCATTTTCTATACTGACTTTTCCGTGAGGCAGTGGGTTTTGTCCAAACTTTATTGCTTGGTATCCCCCTTTTTTTCATTTTTTGTCCCCTGTACTTAGTTAAGTTCTAGCTCTAGGGCCCATCCCTCATCAGAGGATGAAGCTTTCTGTTGTTTTAGTGGGCTCAGCTCACCAAACCTAGCATTTAAATACTTGTTATATTTTTTTAAAATGAAAGTGAGTAAACACGTGTTGAGAGGAAACAATACTTATAATAGCATTTGTTTCTTTCTGTAGAGTTGAGTGAATAACTAAGTATTAATAATTTACCTTTAGCCTTTTTCCCCCCACATATGGAATAGCCATGAGTAGATGTCAATTTCCCCAGGTTTATTGATTATTTGAGTTTGTTCAACAAACATTTTTAGCAATGAGTCAGGAACAGTTTGCTGCAGGTAGTATATTCTTGAGCTGTTTTGGTTAGTTGTGATTATGACTGGATGCATAACTGATGTGGAATCCTCTCTTTTCTTTGATTGGATGAGCATAAAAAGTATAGCAAGTTCTCTCAGTAGAAGCACTTGCATGTGTGAATTTAAGATTTGCTTAGCATAAGAATTCCTGAAGATCAGTTTGTGATTCACTTTATGTGAAGTACTTGTATTCACCCAGTTCCTTTGGTTTGCTTTCAACTAATATTAGACCAAATATTACCTGTATCTTAAAGCTCATTCAGTGTTATTGACTTTAGTGGGCTGTAGGGGGATATAAATGAAAGTAATTTGGTTCACTGTGCATAACCGTTTAGAGATACAGAATATCTGAGCAAAGAACAATATGACAGAATTGGAATCCAATATTAATGCTAGCATAAAATGGGATGTTTTGACTTTGTTTTTATAGGGCCAGATCAACCAGTCTGTTAAGGCCTGGGATAAAGCGACCCTAAAAATAGCTTAAATGGCCATTTGAATATTCTTGCCATGCAGGATAATTCTAAGGTGACATAAAGATGCTACCATGACTCCAATGTTGCCGCTCTTCTAGGCTGCTGGTACAGGGAGTATGGCTGAGGAAAAGGGTATGTAGATAGGACACCCTTATGCCTAGTAATCCATGACTGCCAGAACACCCTAGGCAGTATGCATGAAACAGAAGAGCCCTTAGACTGCTTTGATTTATGGTAGACCAAATAGCCAGATGACCCCAGGATGAGCTGTGGCAGAGATGGCTTAAAATCTTTACACACACTCCTTGCGAACACTACTAAGCATAGCACAGTGGCAGCTGAGCATCTGGGGCCCAGAGAGAAGCATAAAAAATATCTGGGAGATAAGGTCTTCGACAGTGTCAAATCTGGGTTGTTTCAACAATAACACCCCAAACTCTAAATTGTCTTTTGAAACAGCATAGCAGACCATATTTTATCTAGAATAAAGTTGTTAACAAAACAAGCCATTCAACAGTCTGAATATTTTATTAAAGTACTACAACTTTTAAGTTATAATGAGATAGCCTTTTCCTTTTAAAGGAAAGTCTTTATGTTAAAAAACACCACTTGATCTAACAGAAGATAGCTGAATAGATGGAGGGTGCTTATTCATCTTCAGTCTATTATTTAATAATTTGGCTGTAGTCAGCTATTATAATAATTCAGCTATTATTTAATAATTCAGTGATAGTCCTAAAATGGAATGTTTTCTATGCTGCCAATTCACCCGGAGGGTAAAATAATCCACATCCCACAAACACCATAATCAGTAAGCAGAACAAGCATTTCTATGCTTTTACTCGAAGTGTGGAAGAAGATAAGCGCAAACAAAGACTAAATAAACTACTCCATGTTAGATTTTGCATGCCAGGGCAAATTCAATCCTCATTTATGCCCAGATAACCCAACTGATGTCACCAAGGTCTAATTCAATGGGTTTGCATGGGAATAGATGTAGGATGAAGTTGTCTGTGATATGTACCACTTAAGATGACAAGCAGAGCAGAAAAGAAATGGCATTCACAATACTTCGTACAATATTTGTACCACTTAGCCAGCAGCTACAGTAAACAGAGAATTTTATTTGCAGTGCTGCCTGTCATTTGCACATCAAAAGCAGAGCTACAATAAATTCTCAAATTTTGTTTTTTATTCATACAGAGTTTGCCCCTTATTTATTTCATTATGCTTTAAGCACCTTTTGGTCTCTCAAATTATCTGACCTTCCAGGACCTACTTTGTTTCCAATGTAAGTTAGAGTATCTTTAGGGTTGCTCTTATATTCTGGCCCAAGAGCCCAGTAGAAGGATCAGAAAAGATGGGTCAGTCTATGAACCTTCCATGGGCTTTCTGCCAGCTGAGGACACCCCTCAGGTATTCCTCAGGGAATAGTTCCCTCTTCAAAGCAGCATAAAAGGGCTGGAAATTGGACCCTTTGTCTTCTCCTCTTTCCTATCCTAAACTAGCAATAAACCTGAACCAGTTCTTTCCCAAATTTTTGGGATAAAGTTTGGATCTACAGCTGAACTTTGCTGTTTGAAACCATCTCTACTAGTGACAGCTTTTTCTGCTGCTGTGATGAGAAAGATTATAGCTGTGAATCATGGCTTGAAGAAATATGTAGTACACCTGTGTACATGAGTAAACTAAATTCAGTTTGCTATTTATCTACTGTATTTATCTCAGTTAAGTAAACTGAGTTTGTTCAGGTTTTCCTGCTGGAAACTCTCATGATAATATGAGTATAATTGCCTTTTTATTGCTACAGACATCTGTTACACTTTTCAAAGAAAGCCAAGGGGAAAAAAGTACTTTCTTTCTATGGAACAAGGCATGGCTTTCGTCTAAGTTTGTGTGAAATGCATTACAATACCTAAACCAAACTGGGGAGGTGATGCTGGGGCAGCCCCCCCCCCCCAAAAAAAAAGAGTCATGCGGGAAAAAAAAGAAAATAAAAGCATAAATATGTATAGTTAATGCTGTAATTCCTTAAGTGACCTCAGTCTTTTAACAGGAGCTGCTATACTGGAATAGAACAGTGGTTAGCTAGTCCAGTATCCTACTTCTCCTCCCCATGGCTGAAAACTCTTGGGGCAAGGGCAGTCAGGCAGCCTATGTCCAATAACAACATGAACAGGGAAAACACCCTCTTTATCCCACTGACTTGTCCACATTCTGGAGTTATGACAAACAGAACTCAAGGAAATCTCCTTTCGGCATAATTAAGGTGCTCTACTAGACATCCAGGCAGAGGGAAGGACATCATGTCAAGAAAAACTAAAGAAGCAATAATCATGCAGACAATAGTACACTGGCCAGGGATTCAGTCCATCCTCTGTGCTCGCACACAAGTACTCACAATAAACAAGGCATACTAAAAACTAGTATTAAAAAATGTATACACAATGGCACTAGTTTTCTGATCTGACTGAGCTGTGGAGGATGCTGGTCAGGGATGACAAAGTGGTTTTCAACCGTCTTTGCAGCTCTACATTTTAGAGCCAGAGGAGGAGGGATTTTGACCCTAGGCATGAACTGGAGCATTTTCAAGGCTGTTCTGAATTATGCCCAGATGTTTAAGACCAGAAAGCATCATTCTGGCAGTTGTTAAATCAGAACAGTAGAGATAATCTGTCCAAATCCACTATATTGAGAGTTACTGTGGTGGCATAGAAATTAATTCAATGTAGATGAACCTGCCCTTCTGAAATGAGCTTTCTACCAGGTGAATACAAATTTTGAACATCTCAGAGGTCATGTGATCTCTGATTAGTACATTGTGTCACGGTGCTACAACACTATCTTTTAATAATAGTTCATTTGCATAGTGCCTTTTATAAAAAAAGGAAGCTCTCTACAAACATTAATTCAAGCTCACAATATCTGTCCCTTAGGTTTTGTAACTATTTTACAGGTGGGTAAACTAAGGCACAACAAGATAAGGTGACTTGTCTATCATTCTACAATAAGTGCTCAATCAGGAAGAGAAGTCAGTCCTGCAACAGTCCACATATTTCTTATCACCTACCTGCTTACATAGTGGAGATAATAAACATGAGTGGAGGTTGTGCATTAAAAGGTTTGATTCTCCCTCACATTACTGTCCCTTGCCACAGTTGTGGCAGTAAACAGGAGCCATGAAAAACACTTAGCTGTCCAAGGAAGAATTCTCTCAGCAGGTACAGTACACAGAACCAGCCTTAGGTTGCCTGGCACAGGTACTATCACAAGCCTCAGAAAAATGCCTGATAGGAACAGGAAGGGAATCCCTACAATATACACAGCTACAGGGGAGCAGCCCAAATATATATGGAGGCAGGGAATCATAGTTTAGAGGAGCTCCCAGATATTCTGCATCACTCTGGGGGTTAACTTTGGCTCCCAAAGTGGTCCAGAATCAAATGGCTGCAAAGATGCCATCTTTGTTTTCTCCTCCTCCTATGCTGCACCTCTTGGAGGCTAGCACAGAATCTCAGTCTGTATTGTGCCCTCCACACTGGGGGATAGGAGCTACAAGCAAGGAAATAATAACAGCTAAATCCACATGGTATTACTTCACCTATCATATGCAAGAATGTGCTTAATTTCTGAGGAATTTAAAGACTCAGCACAGTAGAACCAGAAGTACTTACCAGCTGAAAGAGCAAGAGGAGGAGCAAACAGCAGTCAGTTAGAAAATGGCCACTAACTCAGACAAATTTAATAGCCCCAGAAAGGCATGATGAGAAAAAAACATTCCTCTTAGAGGGCAACATGGACCTGAGGAGATTATGTAGAGAACAGCTGTCATCAGTGAAGGTGGTCCTGTGCAAGGGGCTGTTGTTGTTTTGAGTTCATTGCTGATATATCAGGCAATGCTTTTTTTTCACTTTAATATGGATCACAGAGATTTAGGGAAAATCCTACTGTCTAAATGTTAGTGGGTTCCCTAGGGCATTTCAGTAAGTGTCCAAGATGGTTCTGTTCTCTTCAGCCACTTTCTTGCTGATTCTGTTCCAGTAATAGAGTGCATCCAAACACAAAAAAACAAATAATGTACTCTACTCCCCACTTAAAAACAATTCAAAGAACCATTATTGCTGCACACCCTTCATCTGATCTCAAAATTGATTAAGTGCCAGGCAGATTTCACAAGGTTTGTTTCAGGTAGCCACCCAACAATTTACATTATCCAAAAGTTCTTTGACTTCATTCTCTTCTTAACACTGGTTTTACAGTGCTGCAACTCAACTGTTTTCAGTGTGGTATTCCTGATTTTACACTGGCATAAATGAGAGGAGCATCAGGTCTTAGGGTCAGCAAAATTATGCTGGAAATCTTATGGTAACCCAGTGATTAATATTTCTGATGTTTCCAGTACCTACTTGGGCTGGAATTCTGATGGGAACAGCCTTCCTTGCATCATGTTGCCTCTTCTACTTCCAGTCTTGAGAATCCATCTCTGTTCTTTCTGGATACGAGTAGTTTCCATTCAAGTTAACTCCACTGGGATGTTCTTAAATTCTGGGAAGAGGAGAATTGCTGATATGCCCAGACCAGAAAATCCAGGTATGTATAAAAATAAAAAATAACATGACAGTAACTCACACTTTATTAACCTCCCTTTCACTTCCTTTCTACATGGTCTCTTGTTTCAAATGTTAGAGACTTAAAAGACCTTTCAGGTCATTCAATCCATTTCCTTGTAGATGCAGGATATTTAATTTATCATGAGATTGTTATAAAAACAAAGAAAAAATTCCTAACAACTTCATCCAGACATGAAGTCCATACAAACTCAACCAACACCTCCTGAAAGAAAAATAAATAAATAAAAAAAAATTGATAAAGTCTTGAAGAGTTGGTAAACAGCACAAAAGACAATCACTCCTGGTTAGACCAGAGGTCAATGGGGAAATGTGCAGATGCTTGAATTTTTAACTGTACAGTTTGTATTATATTGTCTTTAATTGGATTAGAGAGAAGGAAAGGACCAAAGTTCAACGTTTCTTATCATTTATCCTTCAGGAGAATAGATGTTAGCCTTTTCATTAAAAATAATAGTAACTGTACAAACATAAGTAAGTTGCATCAAAAGCACAATCTTACATTTTTTTTTTGGAATTTGGAGTAACTAACAGTAAAACAACCAGTGGGCAAACAAGGACTGAACTGAACAGATGAGTGAGTACTAGAAAGTCTGGAAGCAGCCCTGAATTTGTTAACACTGGACAAGGAAATACTGTTTAAACTGAATTTTACACAGAGGCTGGCTTTTAATCAAATATATCCTCAATGATAAAAAAAAAGAATTTGTACAATCACTTATCAACCACAGTGAGCTAAGTTAGACAGCTAGCTGGAGCCATAACTATGTTCTGATTTATAATGTACCTATTCTATTTGCTTTGTTAATAGCTTTGGAAATCTGGAACAACTATGACTACTACTAAAAAAAGGTGACATTTGAAGATCTTGGAGTCATCATGCGCATTTTGTATGTGCAGCACTCATGTTAGATGGGGGGCTGACATTATATTATGACATTACACAGCAGTGCAGTATTTCTAATGGATATCCATGTCTAGTCATTCAGCAGTAAATGTGTAGTTGGAGTTACTTTTCTTCCTTGACTTTTCTCCTTTCCACTAACCAAATCCTAACCAATTCCTGATTAAGAAAATAAATATTATTGACTTTCTCAGCTGCAGACTTGCACCACAATTTTATTTTCACAACTATCTAAGCTCTTTGGGGCAGGGACCATCTTTTTGTTCTGTGTTGGTACAAAGGAGTCCTGCTCCATGACTGGGGCTCCTAGATGCTATGGTAATACAAATAAATACATAATAAAACATATCGGAAGTTTTTGCACAGGGTATATCTGTAAGCAATGGATGAGAGTAAGAAAAGGACATTTAAGATAAATATTAGGAATAATTCCTAACAGTGATATCTCAGAGTGAGGAACAGGCAAAAAGTCCTAGTGTATGAATCACTTAAAACTATTGTCGTATGCACTATTCTTGTGGCTGTGTCAGTCCCAGGATATTAGAGGGACAAGGTGGGTGAGATAATATTTATTGGCCAAACTTCTGTTGGTGAGAGAGACCAGCTTTCAAAGTTACATAGAGCTGACCTCAAGAAGAGCTCTGTGTAAGCTTGAAAGATTGTCTCTCTTACCAACAGAAGTTTGGCCAATAAATATTACCTCACGCTTCGTCTTTTTCTTAAAACTAGACTAGAAAAAGCACTAGAAATTGTAGTATGAGACAAAGTGTTGTAGTGGCCAATCAATGCAGATGGAGGAAGGAAACATTAAATGACTTGTAAAATCTTTTCTGTCTCTACTTTCCAACAACTTAAAATGCCACAACCACCCCAAAGCATCTTCCAAAGATGATGCTCCTCTTTTCAGTTTAAAGGGACTGCCTCTGTGTGGACCTGGACCTAGAGTGTTCCATGGGAGCTAGTTTTTCAAGCTAACCAGATGCCATACATTTGTGGATATACATAGTGAGAGCCTCACCTTCCCCTACTCTGCCCCTTTTAAGTGGAGTGAAAGAGCTACAGCAGTGTAAAGAGATCCTACGAACCATAAGGGTTGGGCCTACGGTATGCAGTGCTGCAGAGATTCCAGGCAGTGCTCCACTCCAGAGGGCAGCCCTGCCCAGGGAGGTTGCTGTAATTTAGAAAGGACCCCAGAGTTGTCTAAATTATGCCTAGGGCCTCTCCACCTGTTAGAGCAGCCCAGTATTGGGAAGGGACGAAGGTGACTCCTCCCTTTGGACTGTGAGTTCTGTGCAGCACAGAATCTCACCCCCGATCGCTAATAAATCACTCACTTTGGTTCCAGTCAATAGTCTTTTCCCACAGGTAACACTAGGAGGCAATAATTATGTAATAAATCTTTTTGATGGAGTAACCCTGTTAAGCGTATAAGTACTGCACTCTGCATATAGACACTTTGCAGATGCACATTTTTCCTGTGTTTTCTTTCTTTAATTTCAGAGCCAACACAATTCCTGCAGGGTTCTTCTCTATCAGTATATGTTTCCTAAAACCAGTGCTATGCCCTGCCACTACTCCATATATCAGTGCTATGCCCTGCCACTACTCCATATATCAGCACTCTCACCATAGTGAGATAATAGGAAACAAATTTTGATTCCCGAATGAATTATGTTGATGGTGATGAATAAAACAGAAAAGACAGCTTGATTTTCATAAGTTAAATTGAACTCTCTGCGCCAAGTGCAAGGGGGGGAAAAAAGATTAGCTAGCTGAGCAAACATGACAAGGAAAGGCGGAAGAAATGATGTCCCATGGATTAATGTTACTGGAATAAAATTATATTTGTGATTTATCTGGGGAAAGTCCCAAATGCATTCTCCAGCATCCTGGCCCTGTTCTGGCAGAACCCTTAAGCACTTGCGCAACTTAAAGGACATGAGTAGCTCCTTGAAGTCAATGGGGCTCTTCATTAGCTTCAGTGCTCTGCTGGACCAGAGTTGGAGTGCTCTGAGATACATGCTCACATGTGCTACACATATGTACAAAGAAACACACTAGCACACAAATATTCATTCACACACTGCAGTATGAAACCTGAACAACAGAGAACTATTCCAAGATCATAGACACTGATCCACACAACCACATGCTTAACTTTAAGCACATGAGTATTACGTATGTGCAAGTGCTATGCTGAATCAGGGCCAAAGATCTCAGTACATTGCACTGTTGAGCCCTGCATGAGCTGGTCTGCTAAATATAATTGTGCTATGCAAGGTTCAGCAATGCCATTGAACTCAACTTCATTGACAGGTTCAGTACCTTGCTGAATTCAAAGATTCACATATTTAAAGCCACACAGAACCATTGTAATAATCAAGTCTGATAATACTGCATAATACAGGCCGATAATGTCTGGTTCAAGCTCACAACCTCTGTTTAAGCTATCGCATATTTTTAGAGAGACATCTGGTCTTGATTTAAAAGCTTCATGTGATGGAGAATTTTGGCATTATTGTTAACTGTCAGGAAAGAAGAACAGGCAAAATATACCCCTACATACAGATGCGATTGATATTGCTTCAATAGTTCAGTTTCATAGAATTATAAAAATGAGGGGCCCTCAAGAGGTCATCAAGTCTATTTCTCCATGCTAAGGCAGGCCCATCTCTGACAGGTGTTTGTCCAATCTCTTCTTAAAAACCTCTAGTGATGGGCATTCCAGAACCTCCCCACTATTCTATTGCTTAGCTATGATTACAGTTAGAAAGATTTCCTAATATCTAACCTAAATCTCCTGTACTGCATATTATGGTCATTACTTGTTGATCTACCTTTGGATATGGAGAACAAATGATTATCATCCTCTTTATAACAGTCCTTAACATCTTTGAAGACTGGTATCAGGTCTCCCAGAGTCTTGTTTTCTCTAGACCAAACATGCCCATTATTTTAATCTTTCCTCACAGGCCAGGTTTTCTAAACCTTTTATTGCTCTCCTCTGGACTCTCTTCAGTTTGCTCACAATCTTTCTTAGACTGTGGTGCCCAAAATGACACATTATACTCCAATTGAGTTTTCACAAGTGCCTGATAGACTGGGACAATTACCTCCTGTATCATAAATAGGACACTTTTGTTAATATACCCGAGAACATGGATTCTCTAACTTCTTTGTGTCTGTAGTAGTTTGTGCCCTTCATCCCACCACACAAGTATATATACAGATAAAAACAAACAAACATGAAATTCTTACTATCACAATCTGTAAGGCACTGCTTCATACAGAACCATTTAAGCATATGGCTTTCCGGCCACTCAGCTCTGAAGGCAGTGCCACCACCAGCAGCAGTGGAGAAGTAAGGGTGGCGATAGCAAATCATCCCACCCTTACTTCTGTGCTGCTGCTGGTGGCAGCGCTGCCTTCAGAGCTGGGTACCCAGACAGCAGCTCCTGCTTTCTGCTCTGCCTTCTCATGCCTTCCCCCTGAATACATTCCATGCCTCCCCAGGCCTCAGTTTGAGAACCTCTGCCCTAGAATAATATTTGCCTTTTCTGCAATGGCATCACATTGTTGTTTCATGTTCAATTTGTGGTGCACTATAATCCCCAGAACTTTCTCAGCAGTACTGCCATGGAGTCATTTATTTTCTAGTTTGTAGTTATGTGTTTCATTGTTACGTTCTAAGAGTAATACTTTTCATTTGCTGTTATTAAATTTCATCTTGTTGATTTCAGAGCATGATTTTTTCTTAAAAATTCCACATTGGCTATTACTTATTACCTCATTATCTTCTAGTTGCTTACAAACTGATTGTCTGAACGTTGTTCCAGTATGTTTCCAGGCTGATTGGTCTATAATTCCCTGGGACCTATTTGTTCCACTTTTTAATGATAGGAGCCAGGTTTGCGCTACTCCAGTTCTCTATGTGTTCTCAAAGATAATTGCTAATGGTTCAGATATCACTTCAGCTAGTTCCTTATGTATCACAGGATCAATTTTGTCAACCTGGGAGATTTGAATACATCAAACTTATTAATATTCTTCAATCTCTTCTTTCCCTATTTTAGGGCTGGTCTTCACTAGGGCGGGGGATCGACTGTACATATGCAATTTCAGCTACGTTAATAATGTAGCTGAAATCGGCATATCTACAGCCGACTCACCTGCCGTCCTCACGGCGGCGGTGGGCGGCAGCGCACTCCCCTGTCGACTCTAGCTTGTGCCTTTTGGTGAGCTAGAGTTACGGAGTCGACGGGGGTGCCGCTGGTGACAGATTTATCGCGTCTTGACGAGATGTGATAAATCGATCACCGTAAGATTGATCTCTCCCCGCGCTAGTGAAGACAAGCCCTTAGCTTGTGTTCCTTGCCCCTTGTTGTTAATATTAATTGTGTTAACTATCTAGCCACATTTAACCTTTATTGTGAAAACTGAAGCAAAATAGGCATTAAAACCTCAGTCCTCTTGCTGTCATCCATTATGAGATCTCCTTCCCTGCTAAGTAATGGACCTACAATTTCCTGAGTTTTTCTCTTATTCCTAATTTATTTATTGCCTTTTCTGTCCCTTGCTAGGTGCAACTCACTTTGAGCCTTACCCTTTCTGATTTTGCCTTTAAATAATTTTGCTATTTTTAGTGCTCATCTTTAGCAATTTGTCCATGTTTCCACTTTTTGTAGGACTCCTTTTTGATTTTTAAGTCATTAAAAAGCTCCTGAGGCACTCTATCCTTTCCTTTTCTTTCTATCTTTTCTTTACTGCACAATAGGGAATTTGGTCCATTGTGTACAAGTTTTGTTTTGAATATGATATTTAAAGTTACAGCCTGACAAAGGTATCTATTTACTAATTTTTGTATCCTCTGGACAAGACAAAAAATGGGGAAAACTTGTTTCCAAATATCCCAGCAACAAAGATAAGTAACTGCAATAAAAAAGTCACTGTGCTTCCTTGGGGATGTGAATTAAGCCATGTTTCCCTTCAGAATCTTGTGTTATTTTATCTGTTGGTTAATTTTTGAGTCTTTTAAATTTCAGAAATAAAATGACCAGTTTGCTAAATATGACCATTTTAAGGGGTTGAGTTTTATGAAATAATCAGTCTTATTATCTTTCAACATTTACTAATACATACTACATTCTGGAATCTCAGATACTGCAGTTTTCCCTCTATACGCAAAATAGAAAATAGCAACAGATTACTCTGTGGTGATGGGGATAAATGTTGACTTGCAAACAGGGACCACAAAAAGTCATATTAATTTCTGATGAGCAATATTTACAGGAAAAAATACTCAAAGAAGAAAGTGGGAGATCTATAAATGCACCCAACCTTTTTTTAAAAAAAACAAAACACAAAAACAAAACCCTAAATAGTAATTTTAAATGATTTTGGTGGTGGTGAAAGATTCTGGGTGGATAACCATAGAGAACAGGAACAACATTTTCAAATGTGACAGTGTAAAATCCAGGCCCTGTGTAGTGCGCAGCTAGTTGGAATTCAGTTCTGCAGCAAGGTATCTTGAGTCTGCAGCAATCTGGTTTGCAAATCTGCAGCAACTTCATATTTATATTTTTAAAATGTTAATTTAAGATGAAATTGAGTAACAGAATCAGTAAAAATACCCCTGTGTCATTTATTTTAATATTACAATGAAATTTATGCTGTACCCACATTTTTAGCTTTTCAAAATACCACAGATTTTTATCTGTGGTATTCAGATTCAACAACCCATTAAGATGGATAGGCAGTTCACACCACACACACTTTCAGACTGTCTGTATCAGTGCACCCTTGGTTCATGTTTTCAAACTTTTCCTCTAAACCATGAAAGGTTTAGACTTAAAAACAAATTAAGCACAATTCCACTACCGGGGATGAATTATGTGGCAAATTCCATGGCTGCAGAATACATGGAATCTTGACTGCAGCTAGGCCCCTAAATCAATGTGTATTAGGCACCTGCATAAAAAAATGACCTACTATTCAGCAATGCCAAACATATCCAGTTTCCCTTAAAGTCAGTGGGATCTGCAGATATTCAGTACCTTCAAAAGTCAGGCAACTTCCATTAAGATGCCTAATTAATACACATTTAGAAACACAACTTTAAGCATCAAGTTTTGAAAATTAGACCTAGAGTCCTATTTATCTACAAACGAGATACAGCATGAGCAATGCTCACGCAAACTTTCCCTAATGGCCATACTAACATGCCTGCACATTAACCTGGAACAGCCTCCTGTAGTGCTGAGAAGCCAATTCAGACCTTGTGACAATCAGGGTCATGACGTGTGCTCCTGTGGGAGCACAGAGAGTATAATCCCAAAGAATAAATAGTTGAATGAACTGGCTGTATACAATATTATTATACTTTAAAGTGTATTGAGTAAGGTCTTTCATGAAAGCTGGTGATGCACTAGTGATTAATATCATTGTGAAATGTATGTATTAACACCCCATGAGGAATTATGAATACTTAATAATATGATTTAAAGACTGTGACCAGACAAAGGGAGAAACAGGTTTTCTCCCACACAGGAAAAAAGAGCTCTGATCCAATGCCTAGAGATCAGCAGGTTGCTGAGTTTACTGTGCCATTGTAGGAGGAGAGGTATGACCCCAGGAGGCCCTCAATGCCAATTGGCAAACGCCCCCCTGTACTAAATCTCACATCAGAGTAGAGACATGCATTGCACGAAGACATTGTTGTCATTATACATATTTCAAAGGTGTCATGGAAAGTATTATGGATAAACTGATAACACACTGGTCCTGAAAATCATTGCATCATGTATATGCAGATTGCATACAAAAAGATATATGCATTTGCTGGAAACATGTTCTTAAAATGTGTTTGGGAGACAAAATGAACCCAGTCTGCCTTAGACAAAGACGTGTATTTACCTATCTGACCAATTTAGTTACTGGCAGAGGACAATAGAAGTACATTTACACATAAAATAAACAAAGACATCAAGCTAGATGAGCATGGGAGTAGACCATTTAACAATCATGTTGGGGATCAGAATCCACACTACAGAAAGCTTTCCTGGGTCTTGAAATAGTACACTTTGGTAATTTGGAGGGAAGGAGGGGCAAAGAGATATTTTAGGGATCCCTCTCCTGAGGGAACAAATAAACCAGCACATTGATTCTCTGAAGGCTGAAACAGCCAGTCATGCTAGAGAATGCTAACAATTTGCTGCGAGTAAGAAACTATTTTAGGCAAAGTTATAACATGATAGAATTAAGTTTTAGCCACTAGAAAGCATGTTACTTCTGTTTCCTTTGTAATCATTTCATATCTCTTTGATTCTTGGTCAAAATAACTAACATCTATGTTCTTTGTTAATAAATGTATTCTTAGTTTTATTAAAAAGTTTCTCAATATTTTGCATTATGGTGTAGTAAAGTATAACCCCAGCTGAGCTAAAAAGCTGTTGTGTGTATTGGCTCTTTGGAGGCGATAAACTTGGTATTACCCCTGTGAGTGTCCAGTAACAGGGACTGGACACTGCAAGGAGATAGTTTTGGGGAGACTTGGGAAGGCACCTAAGATTACAAATCAGGCAGTGACAGAATCCCTTACTGGTCTTGGTGAATCCCCGAAGTGTCACAGACTCCCAAGTCCATTCAACCCTTGACAGCTCCACTGAAACTGCAAATCAAGGTGCTAATAATTGCCTGCCATGATGGTACTTTTGTTTCCCCTACAGTAATTCATTTCTCTCAGCTTGCCACAAGGTAGCTCTGTAGTAACATCATGGATTTATATGGCAGTTCCTTATCCTGTAAATATGAAATTTGTGAGATCATCATTAGAACTATTCATTAAAGTATAAAAGCAAATTGGCATCAGTTAAGAAGAGCCATTCTTTCAGGATCATTGGAAAAGAACGCAATGTACCTATTATTCCTCTCATGAATCTAGCCAAAATCATATAATGCCAGTGAAACTAAATTCAGACAAAGCTATTCTGTCCATTACCTACAGATACGACCTCAGTGGCACTGATGATGTTTACAGTTGCCTTAATCAGATGCTCCTCACACACCTTTATTCCACCCTGTACCTTCTATTGCAAATCAGGATTTAAAAAGGAGATAGAAGCTCTATGATCTTATATCAACAATAAGGGATGTTTGTTTAATGGGGCTTTAAATTGTTTGTTTTGAGGAATACATATACTACTGCCAACTTCCTACTGTAATTTGAACTTGCTTTGTTTTCATGCAATAAAAGAATGACAAGATAAGAGTTCAGTATAAATAAAAATAAAGCACTGTTTGCTTTCCTTTTATGCTAAAGTAATGTTTTCATAATTAGTCTGAAGCCAGACTGTGGTTTCAAGCTTGGTTGGGTTTGGGCAGTATTTAGAGAAGACCTCCATGGAAAACTCAAAGACTGCAAGAACTGGTGTTGATGCATTAGATGGCATTCTTTCCTCTTGTCAGTACCCAATCAGTGTGTGTACATAAGGGGTATTGTCCTGACTGCAGCACCATTTTTTATGTAGAATGAAAAACAGAGGTGGTGGTTAAGGATGGAAATTTCATAGGAGCCTATGGACATTATGCACTTGAATCCATTGAATTTCATTGAGCTTTTGGGCCCAGCCTTTTAAAGGCATGGAGACACCTTAAAATGCAGATAGGCACATACAAAGATTTTCTAAATGCCCAGATACCGAACTCCCCTTGACTTCAGTGGAACTTTCAGTAAATCCCATAGGCCAATCTACATTATTAAGCACCTAAATGCCCTTGAAAATCTGGCCCTGCTAGCCTAAGGCCTCAAAGCTCCTTTGAAAAACTCTTCCTTACTCTTGGGTAGTTCCAAATCCCTGACAAGGTCATTCAGTTCAGCTTGTGTTATGAGGTCTGGTTCAGAGGAGGAGGATGGGAGAAAATGTGGGTCCTGTGACATTGATGGTTCAGGACCAGAAGTTGCATCCTCTTCCTCTTCCTTATCTGACTCAAGTGAGAATGATTCTGGTGCATCAGGAACCAGCAGTCCTTCTCTGTGGGGTATTGGGCGTATAGCTGATGGAATGTTTGAATAATGCACAGTCCACTTTCTCTTTTTTGACACACCTTTCCCAACTGGAGGCACCATGCAGAAGTAACAATTGCTGGTATGATCTGTTGGCTCTCTCGAAATCATTGGCACTGCAAAAGGCATAGATTTCCTTTTCCTGTTCAACCACTGGCGAAGATTTGTTGCACAAGTGTTGCAGCATATGTGTGGGGCCCACCTCTTGTCCCGATCTCCAATTTTGCAGCCAAAATAAAGGTGATAGGCTTTCTTAACCACAGTGGTTATACTGCGCTTTTGTGATGCAAAAGTTAATTCACCACAAACATAGCAGAAGTTATGTGCACTGTTCACACAAGTACGAGGCATCTCTGCTCACTTTGGCTAAACAGAAATGTGTCCCTTTGCAAAATGAAACACTGTCAAATAAGAGAGCACGACACTGTATGATTTCTAGAGCTGATATAGGGCAATTTGTTCAGCAGAGTGATGTAAGCTTCATTATGACTGCATCATCCATGACGTCTAGGAATAACATGATGCAGTTCATATCATGTATGATGCAATACCAGCTTCAGATTGCATCATTCATTATTTTGCCTAAAAAGCAAGTACTGTCCAAACCCAGTCATAGATTTATTCATAGATCCAGTCAAAGATGTATTTTAGTCATTTCTGGTTTAAATTGAGATCCCTTCCCTTTATAACTCACTTATCCTCCGCCATTCCCATGTCAAGGGTCGTATATACTGACCCAATAGCATATCTTGAAAACTAGAGCCAATCAACAATTTTAAGCATCATTTTCGTTCTCAGTGACCCAGAATTAGTAAAGTTTGACTACATTTATTTCAGAAGCATTTTGGCTGTAAAGCAGTGTTATCAGTGTTGAAAACTTTCATAATTTTATCATGAGTGTCAAAATTTATGTTGTTTCCCTTCAAGTCTCAACTTCTGGAGTCAAAAGAATCTCAGCCTACTACTAAAAAAAAAGGTTTGCAGCCTCAGTGTTGAAGAGAAAACCTTGAAAATGTGACCTCCTTCATATACACTCAAGAATCTGAGGGCAAATTAAAGGAACTCAAATTTTATGATTTTAAAAACCTCATGATTTTAAGCCCCCCTCTCTCTTTTTTGGGGGGGTGAAGTGTGGAGAGGGAGCCAGACATGATTTTTGAATGCTGAGTTAACTAAAAAGTACCTCCTAGAAATGCATTGAATTGCCACTGTACTTCGTTGGATGAAACTGGAGAAAGAGGATCGCATTTCGGGAAGTTCCTCAGTTCATGAGGGCCTGGAGACTCTGGAATGCAGGCCTGGGGCCAGGTGAGGAGGCATGTAACACTGGCCTCTCAGTAAGTTTTTTAGAAAGCACTGCTTCTTATACCTCTGACTGTCTATGCCATTGCTTATTGCCAATTAAACACTCACCTAGCTGAGGGCCAAAGGTCTGAGTGAAAAACAGCCTGAGACTTTCAGAGCTGGGGCCTCAACAGGGCTGGATTAACACATAGGCAAACAGCTGCTAGGGCCCAGCTTTATAGAACAAAATATTTTGGGCCCATCTTTTTTTTTTTTAAACTGATGCTGATCTGTGCACAAGCTAAAGGACCTTCACTTCCTTAATGAGCCGCATTGCGACGTGGTGCATGGGGTCGCAGCTCCACTCAAATTTGGCCCTGCCACTCTCCTCTCATGGTGAACAGCACCCTGAGAACAGCAAAAGGAGAAGCTGATCCTGGTGGATACTGCATGGCCAGCTTGGGTGCTGTGAATGTACTGCGCGGCTGTTTGTTATTATTTATATTAGAAGGTAGGAGCGCAGAAGTGTGTATTAGGTTAGGGCCCAGTAATGGGTTAATCCAGCCCTGGGCTTGAGTTATTTAAGATAGTAATGTCCTTTTATTCTCCTATGAAAGGTTTCTATAATAAAAATCCAGAAACATTCCACAGATGAGCTGTGACTTGTGCTTTAAAGTTTAACACTTCAAAACTCAGTGAGGAGACAACAGCAAACAAGAACAAACACCGTTGTTTCAGTTACTCAGTGAAATAATTCATAAACTGCTTTAAAACATTTACTTCATTTAGCTCAGTATTTCCCTGGAGTGTGAATCTGGCCTCCCTCACCTCCAGGGAAAGCATAATCAAGAGCAGGACTCTGTTCCCTCAGGACCCTGAGCAAATCAGAGCCAGCTATGAAAAAGTTAATATTGAGTAAGCTGTTCAGCTTTTGCTGTCTACCAGGGATAGTGGAAATGACCCAGCTAGAAAAGTGTAATAACCCACTGCTACAGCTGCGGAATTAAAATATTTTTGCAAAATTCACCATTTTAAATATTTTTTTCCAAGCACAAAATGAATGAACACTCATTTCCTAAGCCCTTTTCTAGAACAGGATCAGGAAGCCAGTAACATTGCATTGTTATTGAAAATAAACATAAATGGACAAAAGTTAGGAGCAAATCCCGACTTCCTTCCCTATAGCATTCAAAGGCAAGGAAAGACCAAAGCAAAGTGAAAATAGTGTGTTTCTGTAATGGTGTTGGCCAGGCCAAAAATAGTGCCTGCAAGCAGAATGTCATTTATAGGATTGCTCTCTCTGGGAAGCAGAGATAGGGAATTTGGGGGCCAGCCAGAGGCATTTCAGTGGTGCTGGAAATTGCACACACCTACTGGATGACAACCCTAAATTTAAGAATGGAGCGCACTGGTCACAGCCACTTCTACAGTTCATGGGCTAGATTAGCAACTTCAGTTACACGATGCAGGTACATTTTGGCCAGGTTCCACATTGAGGTCAGTCCATTCCACCCAGTGCCAGCAACAGCAAAACTGTCTTTATGTAGGACAAGGATTTACCACTCTAAGCACAATGACCTGATGGAAAATTGGAAAAAAAACCAAGGTAATCATAATCAGAACGGTATAGCTCATTTCTCTTCCCTCATTCTTTATCATTAACGAAGGGCCATGAAAACTGAGTGTGTGTATAGCTTACTGCTCTTGTTCCATCATACTCATTTCCAGGGAACTACTTGCCATACCATGAATAGAAATTATGCTATCAAGTGAGATATGAGCAGAGGGGAAGAATTCTGATGAAAAAGAAGCTAAGTTTTAGGCTTACCATGGTAGATGTCTCTGAGGTCTGCAGTTCAAACTCAGCATAGGTCATTAGTAGGGCTGTCAAACAATTAAAATAATAATCACAATTAATCATGATATTAGAAAAAAACACAATTAATCACAGTTTTAATCACATGGTTGATAAATAATATTTATAATAAATATTTTGGATGTTTTCCTACTTTTCAAATATATTGATTTCAATTACAGCACAGAATACAAAGTGTACAGTGCTCACTTTATAGTATTATTTTTATTACAAATATTTGCACTGTAAAAAAGAAAAAAGGGCAATCTACAAGTCAAAGCATGAAGGAGCATACAAATGTTCAGCATATCTGGCACATAAATACCTTGCAATGCTGACTACAACAGTGTCATGCAAACACTTTCTCTCAGTTTCAAGTGACATTGCAAATAACAAGTGGGCATAATTATCTCCTGTAAATGTAAACAAACTTGTTGGTCTTAGCGACTGGCTGAACAAGGAGTAGGACTGAGTGGACTGGTAAACTCTAAAGTTTTACACTGTTTTGTTTTTGCATGCAGTTATGTATAAAAGATTTCTACATTTGGAAGTTGCACTTCCATAATAAAGAAACTGCATTGCAGTTGTTGTATGAGATGAATTGAGAAATATTTCTTCTATTTTCAGAGTGCAAATATTTGTAATAAAATATAAAGTAAGCACTGTACACTTTGTATTCTGTGTTGTAACTGAAATAGATATATTTGAAAATGTAGAAAAACACCCACAAATATTTATAATAAATTTAAATTTGTATTCTATTATTGTTTAGCAGTGTGATTAATACTTCTGGGAGAACTCTGTGCCAAAAATTAAAAATTCTGCAAAAGTCCGTAAATTTTGTTTGTCAAAACAACATTATATAGTCATGGCAGTTTCAATTTTTTTGGGAATTTATTTCAATATACCTGTCAGCAAGTATGTCTGTAACAATACAGACACACACAAAAAATTCCCCCAGAAGGAGAGAGTTCCTGTTTCTCTGCCCCTTCCTCCACATAGAACAGCTGTGGGGCTAGACATTCACACTCCCTCCCTCCCAGAGGCCAGCCACAGATGCCAAGCCCAGACATTCACGTCCTCTCCCCCGAGACGCCAGCTACAATCCTCCCCCGAGCCCAGACACACAGACCCTTTCCTCCCAGAGCCCAGCCATGCCTCCACCAGCCCATACACTCAACCCCCCTAGTCCCTAGATGCCAGCTTCAGGGCCTTCCCCAGCCCAGACGACACCCCAACACCCCAGAGGCCAGCTGCAAGCTTCCCCCCCACAATCCACACTCACACCCTCTACCTCTCAGAGCCCAGGGATCCAGAGAGAGAGAAAGCTGGGTTCTGGGCTTGCACAGAGTATCCTGTACACTGCTGCCTGCTTCCTTCATGGCATGCTGGAAACTACAACATTTCTGCAAAATTCTGCATTGCACAATTAATTATGACTTTTAAAAATCTAGTTAATTTGTATTTCCTCTGATCCTCCTTTTTCCCTATTTTAAAAGATGGGCACTATATTAGCTTTTTTCCAGTCATCCAGGAGCTCAGTCGATCACCATGGGTTTTCAAAGATAATGGCCAATGGCTCTGCAATCACGTCAGCCAACTCTTTTAGCACCCTAATTGACAACCCTATTCATTAGGAATCATATGATGCCTACTCAGGGGCCTCGAGAAGATATGTGTGGTGGTCTCAATACCACCATGTCAAGAGGTCTCTATCCATCATGCACATACAAAACCACCACCACCACAATTAGCAGAATGTAGTTTCAGCAAAGGAATTAAGGATTAAATGGAGATGCAGCCCAAAATACTAGTGTCATCGCTAGAACTGGTTTCTGTAGAAGAGTTACAGAGAATAGTGGAGGGTAGCATGGGGAAATTTGTACAACTTACAACATATGGGCTAAAGCCAAGTCTCAACTAATGTAAATCTAAAGTAGTTTACTATACTTCAATGGAGTTACACTAGTGTAACTGAGTTCAGAATCAGAGAGGTAGCCATGTTAATCTGGAATTGCAGAAGTGACAGAGTCCTGTGGCACCTTAAAGACTAACTAAAATATTAGAGCATATGCTTTCGTGGGCTAATACCCACTTTGTGCATGCATCTGACGAAGACTGAACACTTCTGAGTTCAGAATATTGTTCTATGTATTTTGTGGCTAGACAAAAGACTATCAATTTATCACTTGTTATGAACATTAAATTCATGTTAAAATGTTTTCTTATATCCTCCTTTAGCAATAAAGAACAGAAAAGGGCAATGAGGCAAAAACACCCTCTCCCTAAATAAGATTTTTTTACAAGTTTTTTTTTTTAGTTTTCTGTGAGACATCAGATGAACTTAAAGGACTACAGGAAATGAAGGGTGAAATGCATAATTTTTACAACCCATAGGCTCATATGAAGAGCCAAAGCACTTTGGCTAGAACTTTTTCAGCTCCACATGAAGGCAGTAAATGAATTACAGTACACAGTGTATTGAATAACAGTGAACACTTCAAAGTCTCCTAATAACTAGGGCATGAATGTAAAATGTATTGCTCTGCACATCTAAGAGTTTTACCCTTTCTCATCGTGTTCTTTGAAAAGGTGGCTTTATTCAGATTTTTGTGACTGTTCTTGTTCTACAAAAGCACTTTTAGGATTTTATTGAGGTTTACATACACCACTGTTCAAGACGAAAGGCTTGCATATCAATTATTAACAACAAAATCTTTCAACTGTCTATTTAAAAAAATAAAAACATGATTCTTCCTCCCTCCTTTTTGATGTTTAATTTAGAATGAAAATCAAACTCTTAAAAAAAGTTTTCCTCTCTATCACAAGGGAAACCATGATGTTTTTAAAAATTCTCTCTATGAAAATAATGCCAGCTAAAAATAAAATGTAAAAAAGTTACTTCCAAACAAAGTGCCTAATTCTGAAGTGGGCTTACACCCTCATCTCCCCTTGATTTCACCATGAGCTGAGGATATTCAGTATCTTGGGGAAACTGGGACACAAATTCCTGATTTTATGGTATCAGTTGGTGTAACATCCACTGGCTTGTAAGTGACTCATTGGGGATTTAGCCTTTCAGACTTCAGTTGATCTTTCTAACCCATACTTTATTTCACTTTCAGATCCAATTGTCAGGTACCTCTCCCAGATGTTTCCAGTTCCTTGTCCATAATACAAGTAACTAAGCACAGTTGCACAAAAACCAAGATAATCACTTGCTAACATGCATTTTTCATCAATCTGTTTCCTTTTGTTAATATGTAGCCAAGTATTCTGATACTGTGATAAACATTTCACCAGTTTAGTTTTCTTTTGTTGCTCAATGTTTTCTAGACTGCAAAAATCAATCTCTTAAGATGAAGCAAAAAAGAAAACATGAAAATGATAAGAGTAACATGACATCAACCAAGTGATCAACTGAAACCAGCTGAGCTCTGATTGTCAATACTTTGTTACTGGCAAGGTGAAGACTTGTTTACAAAAATATTTTCAAAATTCACTGCTATTAAACACATCTTTCAGCTGAACCAGAATTAGGGTAATTAGAAGCCTAAATGAAGGTAGATTTTCACCTCCTGGTGCCTTTTTCAGGATCATTTTGATTAGTCTTGCTCCTGGCAAAATTAGAACATGGTTCCAAAACATGGTTCTGGAAATCAGAAGAGATGTCTATACTAGGATTCAAATTCTCAACACTAGTTCTTCTGAACTGGTGATACTAATGGTGGGATTATTTTTTTTCCAAAAATGTTATCTAGTGTGAGCCTAAGAGGCAGGGAAAACCCAGCTGGATTTCCAGTTGCCAGACTATATTTGCAGAAAAGATTCTCTTGAAATTTAAACTGGGAAAAATGTGATCTGTGAATCATCAAGATAGAATAAAAAGGGAACCCTAAAAAGGTATTTTTAGAGACATTCCCATCCCCTTCCCCCATGCAATGTAACTGCACTTTATGGTGGGTTCCACAGTGCTTTGTTATTACTCAATTTTGTACTCGGATTGTGTCCAAATAGTAGGGTAACTATGACTCTCAATAAGAGTGGATCCCTTTCATGGTCTTCATAAAATATATGTGAGCCTTTAAAAAGTTTGAAAGGTCATCCAAAAGTATTCTTTAAAAATCCCTCACAACAAGCCTATATGACACACTTGACAATACTATTATGGGGAGAGAAAAAAGAAAAAAAACTTTAAAAGGCAACAACACATAAAGGTTAGGGAAGAAGACTGAGAGTCACAAACCTGGGGTCTGTTCCCAGCTCTGGTACTAATTAACTATGTGACCTCAGGCAAATTACATCCCTTATGTGCCTTAATTTTTCCATCCGTAGACTGACAATAATACTTAACCATATTTGGAGAGGGCAATGAAGGCTTTAAAAAGCTCTATGTAAATGCAAATAATTATCATTTGTTTTGGACTATTAATTAGTGTAAAGGACTCCCGCCTCACACTACTGCCGATTGTAATAAAGAAAGGAAAGTTACTAGTCTCCTGTAGCACCTGGGCACCTCCACTGGCTCTAACATTGATCTCTCCTCTGTGAGTGCTAATTTGGGGATTTGAATAAAGGAAAATAGATTCGATTTGAAATACATGTATTAGTTTATTATTTGATTGTACTCTTATTCTTGTATTATGGGTGATAGAACTGAATAGCACCTGATTGCTCTACTCCTTATTTCCTCTTACTCTTATTCACAATCTAAGAGCTTTATCCTGTGAGTTGTCTAGCTACTACTCTTGCTAGTGTCTGAATGTTCTCAATATCCATTGGTTTCAACTACTAATTCACATCCTGTCAAGTCAGTAGTTGTTTTTTTCTGTTTAAACCTCACTTTCTGGGAGATGGCACATCATGAATAGGGTTGGTTTTCCCACAGAGCTGTTTTCTGGATAAAAATTGCGTGAGAAAATGAAACTGTTTGTAAAACATGCATGCTTTCTGTGGCTATATTTAACTTTTGTAAAAACAAACAACACTAACAAGAACACCTGCACACTTGAAAATAAAAAGTTTTTGGTGTTTGGCTAAAAGCTTAAAAAAGTGTATCCAGCCCTCAAAAATCTTTTCTTTGGAAAAGCCAATGAAGTGCCTCATGGGAGTTGTGGTTTCAGTTTCTTACACCTCCATTTTCCAGTATGAGCCAAGTTCCACAGCGGGACTACATCTCCCATCATGCACCAATTCTGGTATCAACTGTTGAAGAAGGATGTTGATAAAATAGAGATGGTTCAAGAAAGAGCGATGAGAGTGATTAAAAGAATAGGAAACATGCCTTCTAGTGATAGCCTCAAGGAGCTCAATCTATTTAGCTTAAAAAACAAAGTTAAGGTGTGACTTGACTATGGCTGATAGGTACCTACAAGGGGAAAATATTTAATAATGGGCTTTTCAATCTAGTAGAAAAAGAAAATGTGTAAATGTTTAACTGTAAGAGTAACTGGCCACTGGAACAACTTACCAAGGGTAATGGTGAAATCTCCATCACTGAAAATTTTTAAATCAGGATTGGATGTTATTCTAAAAGCTCTGCTCTATGAATTATTTTGAGGAAGTTCTATGGCCTATGTTATACAGGAGAAGGTCAGACTTTCTGACCTTGGAACCTATGAATCCAAGAAAATCATGGTGGCTCAGCAATAGGGAAATGGTGCAGCATGAATGATAGAGAAGGGAGCATGAAATACCCGAATTAGAACTCCTGAGGAGCACCACTTTGGCATTTCCTAATCAGAATTCTTGGTTTATGGATGAAAATGTTGAGTTTTTTATTTTTTTCTGGAAAAAGAAATTCCAACTCTAATTATGATAGAAACCATATCACCTAGAGCAATACATAATTCATGATCTTTTACCCTAAATTGCTTTGTATATATCTCACATCTTGATATCTGTTTTATTGATGGGTAAACTGTGGCACAGTGAGTGAGGGTCAGGAATTATGAATTCTGATTCCCAACTCTAACTATTAGGTAATCCTTACTCATAACATTATCCAAGAAAACATCCTCTAAAAAAAACTATCATAAAAACCCAAACCTGCGGTCTTACTCAGATGAAATTCAGGGCTTTTAAACCCAAGACCAGCTATAATTGCTACATCTGCTGCTCAAATACTGAGGATCTCTCCTTTCTAGTGATATGAAACTGGTGGTTTTTTGCATTTGAAAGTTGAGAGATATTCAACTTTAAACACATTATGGGTCCAGTACTAATTGCTACAGATTTTGCACTTTGAGACATTCTAAATTCAGTAGGGGGAAGATTCCAAGATTAGGGGGAAAACCAGAGAAAATGACAGCTATCCAGAGTTGTTCAGTGCTTTAGAATGTTAGAAATAATCCAAACATATGGATTAAGGGCAGAATGACAAGTAGTGAAAGGTGAAGGTAATTCAATTTATAAGTCTTCAATTTATCACATGATGTCACCAACATATATGTAATTATCATGTCAGGATCACTACAGTCACCACTGAAATGCACTGACCTCAGGGGGAAATATTAACTGTTTAAGGTACACAGCAACACTACACAACCATTCAGGACCAAGGCATGCCCACAGCCAACCCCTTTGAATTGCTGACAGTACTTCCCATTGCATTTAGGTGCATACATGATTAGCTAGAGAGGCCTTGCGTCAGAAGAAAGACAGACAGATAAAAAAAAGAGCTTCTGTATTAAAATACTTATCACTACCTCCAGAATATTGCCAGAACTTGTCCTTAACTTGACTCTTTCTATTCTAAAATTCTTATCTGCAGCTTAATCACTTCATGCTTTGACTATTGCCATTGCCTCTTTGATGGTCTTCCTCATTTCCTACACTTTAAATTTCAGGAGTTCAAGATGGTGCAGGCATATTACACTCTCATTTCCTCCATTCTCCATCACCTTCATTGATGTCCTGTTTTTAATTAAATTCACTGCAAAAATTATCCTCCTATTCAAAGTTTTCCATGACCTCCTTAAGCCTCTCTTTATGGCCCTGAGTCAGGGAGCACTAACTACAGGTGGCACTTCCTTCTGACTATCCTGGGGATTAGTTCTGGCTAGGTGTTGCATCCACCTCCAGCAGTATCCCTCCAGTCATCCCATCTCCCTGAGGCCCCTTTCACTCCCCCAGGAACCACAGCCTCCTCTCCATGATCCGGCGCTCTGACCAATTACTATATAGTGTTCCCTTCTGAGGGTTACCCAAAGTCCTTCTGCACAAACAGTCTCAGGCAGTCTTCTCCAGTACAACCTGATGGTGACACTTCCCCAGTGGCCAGTAGGGGAATTCATGCGTGCCCACTACTCTGGATTGCAGTCCAGAGACCCTCAACTCAATACTCCTGGGTTTTCCTTTCCCAGACCTCACTGCTCCTTTCCTGGACTGCTTCCTACAAGTCCTGGTTCTTTTCTATGTGTGTACAGCTCCAAGCCCTCTTCCCTGGGAGTGACTGCTCTGTTGCCTGCTTTCTGGCTTATATAGGCCCCACCTGTTCCTCTTCTACTAGGTGCCATCAGCAGTTAAGTCTCAGCCCTCCTTGGCTTTTCCTCCTGGTGCAGCCTGAGCAGTTAATAGATTTACATAGCCACCTTATCCCTTCCAGTCCTCTGTGGGGTGGACACCCCATTACAGGCCCCTATGAGTTTTTTCCACCCACTAACCCAATTCTTCCAGCCTTGGCCTCCTTCCTGTCCCCTACAAGTCTCAAGTATTGACGGTCTTTCACTTCTGCTTCCCACCTATCTGAATATCCCCTTCCAAGACATTTAAGATAACATATTTCAAAAGTGCCTAAGGACTACTATAAAGAGGACTGTGATCAATTGTTCTCCATGTCAACTGAAGGTAGGACAAGAAGTACTGGTTTTATAATCTGCAACCAGGGAGATTTATGTTAGGTATCAAGAAACACTTTCTAACTATGAGGATAGTTAAGATCTGGAATAGGCTTCCAAGAAAAGTTGTAGATCCCCATCACTGAATTTAAAAAAACTAAACAGGTTGGACAGATACTTGTCAGGGACAGTCTAGGTTTATGTGGCTCTGCCTCAGCACAGGGGGCTGGACTTGATGACTTTTTAGGTTCTTTCTAGCCCAACATTTCTATGATTCTCTGATGTCTCAAGTGGCTAAGGCACTTCTAAACATTTGACCTGACTCTTTTCCATTCAGAGAATGCACCTTCTGCTCAGAAATGAAAAAGGGAACACACAAGAAGTAAGAGTACTTACAAATGGAAAGAGAGTGATGCGGCACTAGCCACTTGCAAAACAGGCACATTAGGGCTCCAGCTTCTTCTAATGCTTTGTGGTAAAGCAGACTCATCTACTGTGTCTATAACTGCCACCTACAATAATCCTCATAAATTCATGCCACCAGACTCTCTTACCCTGCTCTATGTCCTAAAAAAAACCAAAGTAGAGCTTTTTAAATGTTATCTCACTTTCCTGATACTCTCACTAAAACCCCTCATAGAATATTCTGTCACCTTAAAGCATCTAAATTTTTCACAAAGAGCCTTTCTTTCCTGTGAACATGCTCTGCATTCCCATATCAGATGATCAATTGTTTCTTTAACTTCACATGTGTTATATAACCCACCTTTGCATCCCATCAGGAAATAGAAATTATTATTCAAACCACAGTGACTAGTTAACAATCTAAATATGAACACTTCACTGATCCGTTCATAACTTTGAAGCAGCATGTTAGCCTCTATTTTGGGGCATACTGCATAAAATTTTCTTCCTCTTTTTTCTTGGTCCACAATTCTTGCCATTATTTTTTTCAATCCCTTTTTAACTAAACTCTAAATTCCATCTTACTCAAAGGAATTGCAATTGGCTATAGCAGTGTCTATAGCTTTTTTTTTTTCCCCCATCAGGGAGTGTTATGATATGTGGTGTCTTTCTTAAAATCCCAGCTCCTGTGATCAAGGGATTATATGAGAATCTCAACTTTCATTCAAAAAGTAAGTTTCTGGCCCTCAAGATTGAGGAGAAAGGCTTGAAAACATGACCCAACTTCATGTTAAAGACTCAAAGACCACAGAAGGCAAAGAAAACAACCTCCAAATTATTATTTATTAATAAATAAATTATTTATCTGTATGGTAAGCAGAGGAATCCTTTCCTCTGCTGAAGCTACTCAAACAAGGTGTGCAAGCATATCTTCACCACCATTTTGCTCATGTCCCCGTCTCTTCTCCTCCATGTGCTGCTTCCACATAGCAGGCTTCTGCACCAAGCAGACAGTACATTACAACTTTGAGTCCTAGATTGTCAATCCCTTTACTTCTGCAGTGGGATTGCACTGTATCTACTTTTAAGTATAGAAACTCATCCCCGGGTGGAAGAGGTAAGTATTTGTGTCCAGTGACTAAATGAAATCAACTTCTGCTTCCACGTGAAATGTTTCATAAAACTTAAGTTTGCCAAGCAGTTATCAAAAGGATACCATGTGACTTGAAACACAAGTAGTGAATAATTGGCTGAACAGCTGCTATGAATGCTTGGTGAGCAATAACTAACCGTTTGTTAACTGGTGGCTATTAATGAACAAATTTTAAAAATATGTAAAATGGTGTACTGATAATCTCCTAGGAGATTAGAGATGCTAATTTCTCTGGACATATCATTATTGCAAAATTGTCACCTAGCCCAAGGAGGCACCCATTTGTGCCAAGTTAGCTTTTTGTATGGTGGATCTAAGGACTGAGTGAGCAAGCTTCCATTCCAATGTGTAACATAACACTGGCTTACCTTTAGCTAGGAAAATGTCATTGTTTTAAATCAAATCACTTTAAATCAAAACAGATTTAATTAAGAGTGGGAGAAGAAGTTCCTAAACTCAAACAAAATTTGAAAGCTCAAAAAGTTGTTTGCAATGTTCACAAGACCTCAGATCCCATTATTTTCTCCCATCCCCATTAAACTACACATAATCAGCTGAGTCATTCTGTTGTGAGTTCACAATTCATTCTTTTATATATTAATATATACTAAAGATAAACTTACAATGTGACGTTTGGATTTTTATGGAAATTCTTCATGAGTATGGTGAGTATTCAGATTCAGGGCCATCATTCTAGACTCAGTTTTGTGACAGGGCCAAGACACAAAATTCAAATCCAAAATTTTCCAAAAATTTGGCAATGGTTCAATTATTGGTTTAATAGTTTAAATTTGGCATCATTTCTAATTTTGATATACACCTTCAGACACACTTACATAACATCTATCCAACATTTCAAATATCATGTGGCTTTTGAGAGTTATTCAGCCCAAATTAAATAAAAGGGACAATATACCAAACAGATTTTTGCCTGCTGCTTTCAAGCCAGATATAAATATAACTAATACAGGGATAGCATGATTCTAATTTTGCAGAACTACAACCCTAAAAATCAAATTAAAATCCCTGTTTAAAGATAATCAGCTTGTAGATAAGAAAGTATAGATGATGCAGCACAAGGTAAGGAGAGCACATGACAGTGACATCTGGCTTGATTTTACTTTCCTTTTTTTCAAAACATACTGTGAAACACTTGGCTTGAGCTTTCAGCAAGTTAGGTTCACAAACATTATTGAAGTGTAATAGCTCCCCCTGCCAGGTTAAAATTACAAACTACATTTACACACACACACACAGTAAACCACACTGTAAAATGTCTATGCTAGACTCTTTTGTTGCTTGTTTAGTCTTCTGCCACTATTGTAAAGAGAAAGAGGTAGTGCCTGATATATAATGTGGGTTAAAGACATTTTAGAAAAACTATATAAAAGAATATTATTACTATCCAGTAAATTACTTAAATGCAACTGTCAGAAGTTTTCGGATAAATACAAAACTGAGTTCAAATGCAGAAGGATAAATAAAATAGGACTTCGTGTTTACTTGTGATTTGTTTTCTCTTCCATAACTCTAGTCCTTTCCCATTTTTTCTTCCTTAAAGTTTCTTGAATGATACTTTTATTCTCTAGATCATCTGTTGTTTGTTAATTTAGATCCAAATTCTGCCCTTGATCAGGGAAGCATCCAAAGTTGGCTCCAAAATTGGCCCAATCCTGAAAAGTGCTCAATAACCACAAATCTATATATACATAATGTGAGATGCAGGTGCTCAGCATCACTTATGATCACATGTGTAATCTTCTGTGGCAATGGCACTGATGAATATTATCAAAAAGTTATCTTACTACTTAGCACTTATACATGTTCAGAGCACTGTGCATGCTTTGGTTAATTCTCACAATAATCCCGTGAGAGAGTTAAGTATTAATAGTTCAATTTCTCAAGCACAGAGAGGCTATATGCATGGAATTTATGAGAGAGCAGGTCTTGGTGTAATTTATACCATCTCTCAGATGCACCAGGAAGCACTCAGGCCTGGATCCACAAAGGGAGTTTGGCATTGAAAATGCTGAGCATTGCAGCCCCTATCTTTTCAACACCTTGAAAATAATTGGAATCCACAAAGCCCGGGGTAGGTGCTTAACAATGCATGGAGAAAGAAGCACCTGAAAGTAGGATCCACAAAAGCCACCATGCTAGACGGAGAACTGTTTAAGCTAGGGCGCTCATCTGAGTGGTGGCGACCCTTCTCCTCAGGCAGAGGGGAGAATTAATCAGGGTCTTCTGCATCCCAGATGAGTTCCTTAACCATTGGGCTAAAAGTATTAAGGCTCTTCTTCCACCTGTCCTGTTTTGTGTGGAGGTAGGCATGTTCAGAGCATACCCAATGGATCCCAAAGGTGAGACAGGCATTTTCCTATCAATCTTTCCCTGGTTTGAGGATCATGCTGGTCCTTTGGCATGAGTAAAAGTGCCTGCATGCCTGTTGCTTCAGTGCACATGCCAGAGACAGAAACACAGGCACCTAAGGAAATGTTACAATGAAAATGTAAGCACTGAGTTTAGGCACCTAGAAGATTATGTGGCAGCTGGATGGGGGCTTTGTGGATCACAGTAGCATCTAAATCCCTTTGTGGAGTTGGGCCTAGCAGCCTACTGAAATGTCCATAGAATATCAGGGTTGGAAGGGACCTCAGGAGATCATCTTGTCCAACCACCTGCTCAAAGCAAGGCCAATCCCCAACTAAATCATCCAACAGATTTTTTTTTGCCACAGATCCCTCTATGGCCCTCTCAAGCATTGAACTCACAAGCCAGAGTTTAGCAGGTCAAGGCTCAAACCACTGAGCGATCCTCCTCCCTGCTCCCCTGAAAGAAGGACTCCAAAGAGACAGATGTTTAAGATCTTGGTGAGTAGTTGCTTGCCTGATAAGGATCAGTGGGCATCTTTGGATCAGGCTCTCAATGAAGGTAAATGCCACTGTCCCCTCATGACATATCTTTTCTGTTGTAATTGATAAGTGAATTTATTCCTGATGAAATGCTTGACTCTCTCCTAACATCAGTGAGTGCAGGATCTAGTCATCAAAGGACTTTCCAGCCCTAACTTAGATTACCGTTGTAGAAAATGAATGAGTACTTTTACCCACATGCCTCCCAGCAGCTTAGCCAACCCTAAGCATTCAGAATCATGTCAGGATCACAAAAGTAATGAGAATGGCTTATAAATCAGGACACTCTAAACATGTAATGAAATCTGGGTATGGGATTTTGGGGTTGGGTTTCTTTTTCTTTTTTTTTTAATCTTTTGATTATTTAGGTCACACTTTGGTCACATTTTCAAGCTTTTCTGCACAACCATTACAAATGCCAAGATTCAGAAAGTTCAGCAATTCCTTTTCTGGACAAATTTGGAGTTAAGAAGATAGAAATGCCTAGGATGTGTGTTAAGAATAAAGCCAGAGCATCAGCTATGACAGGCATACTATCGGGCAGCTAGAGGAACATGAAAAAGGGGCTGACCAAAAGAATTCCTCTGTTAAACAGTACTTGTAGGGCTTGGTTACCCTTACAGCTTTATAGCGGTTTTGGTTATACCTGTCCTCCTATACAGCTATAGGGATAACACTATAGCGTGTCCATACTGAGACCCGCCAGCAGTATAGCATGGCCACATTTATGGCACTTGCAGTGGCACGGGGAGTGGTGCATTATGGGCAGCTATCCCAGCATTCAACTGGGTGCAACATGCTTTTCAAACGAGGGGGGTGAAGGGGAACGTGTTGTGTATATGTGGATGGAGAAAGTTCTTCTCAGAGCCTGTCAGTAAGTGTCCTTTGATAGAGAAGGCTAGCAGGCTTTGTATTTCACACAGGCTCCCTCCATAAACATTTGCATTGCTTATCTGCCGAGTTAAGAGAGAAACTCTGAAAACGTACTTCCGCATTCCTCCAGCTGAGTTCAAAACAAAGAGAAGAGATGTCAACTGCCTTAAATGGCTCCAGGCGTCTGCAGAGATCGCTTGGAGTGTTAATACCCGTTCACACTTGCGATAACACAGATCACTCAATACGCAATAGCTGTTAATTCTCTGGGAAAGGAGGATTACCAGGACCGGTATAACTGTGGGTTTATAGCGCTCTAGGTGCATCGCCAGTCTGGACGGGTAGGGAGTTATAGCTCTCCTGGAGGCTTTATAGTGCTATGAAGTGCCAGTGTAACCAAGGCCCTAGAAAGGAATAACTTATGAGATGTAACAGAAAGCACATACAAAGAGCAGCCTAGGACAGACAGGGATAGCAGAGCCTCATTTATGCCCTAAGAAATGTGTGACAGCACAGAAAGGAATTCAGATGAGAGATAAAAACTTACAATTATTATTATTAAAGCTGAGACTCTCTTGTCTTTATTTGTCACCAGAAGCTTAACCTTCAAGAAAATCATGATCGACAATGAGACAAGTGCTTTTTAGTCCAGTCTACTCTCATCACACCTTGAAATACACTCATACCACAAACACAGAACACCCTGTTTGGTAAAGATGTAGCAACAGAATCCTCCCTTGCAGCATTCAGCCCATTACTATTCATCTGAGATGAAGCACCAAGAAGACAAATGAAATACGGTGACATATCCTGCGATAAAAATTTTACCCATTCTTCTCTCACCCATGTCAACTGGAAAAATTAAAACAGATTTTTCCTGCTTAATTCTTAAAAATTAAAAGATTAAATCCTGCCTTTAAGGGTGAAGCTAAGGCCAAACTCATACCCCTGCTGTGTGCTGATGATGCCCACTGTAGTCTGAATGTCAATTCTGCAAAATACTGAAGTAAAATGGAGTTAAGCATGCTGACCACCTTACAGGACTGGGGCCTTTATGAATAAATTATGGTTTGGAGGCCAGCTTCCATTGAAAGCAAAAGGCAAAATGCTTGTTCTTTACATTGAGGTAAATAGGGCCTGGCTTTGGCCAACAGGCCAAGAATTTGAAAAGTGAGTAATGAATTTGGTTGTCAGACTTGAGGCACCTTAAAGGAGCATGATTTCCAGAAAATGTTGAACTTCCATCCTTTTAAAATCACTGGGTACCCAACACTGAAGGCACTCCAAATCACACCCTTTGCTTCTAGTGGCAGGATTCTATTTGGTGCTCAATTCTGTAGTGAAGAAATGAAATTAGCAGCTGAAGCAGCAATCAGAAAGGTGTCTTCTCTGTCAAGGAGTGTTTTCTTTGGTTGGGTTTAAAAAGAAAAGAAAATGGTGGGGTTTGACAAATGAGATAGGGCAGGAGGACAGCACCTACAAAGATGCATAAAAAAACCCACTTGAATAGGGCAAGGAGAAATAAAGAGAGAAAGTATGATCCTTGCTGATGTCATTAACTATGGTCTCTTCCTGGTGCATGTGGTGTTGATTGAAGTTTTGAGAGAGCATTAAGACACTGGTGCAGGGCAGCAAAACTTTTCTCTTTCCAGATGGAGTGTTGTTAATATTCTGGATTTGTGGCACTGCATTATTTTGAAAAAAATAAAATGAAGCAGTAAAAAAGAAGTTTGTTTGCCATATGGCTGTTTATTTCTCTGTGCTCCAGCCTTACTGTGAAATATATGGCTCCTCAATATGGGACAGCCACACAAACACCAGGTGTGCTTAACATAATGCACCTACCCTAACACAAGCCAACCTCCTTTTTGATTACATTGAACATGTGGCACCATGACTTAAGGGATATTTTACTACATTTGGGTATGGGAAACATTTGACAGCCAGAAGGAGAATATGGGGACGAGATACATTAAGGATTTAATACAAGTTCAAAAGGAAAAGCAGTAGGTGGGAAAGCTAAGAAGACAAGCCATGCGGTTGTTTATTCAACATTTTTTAGATCAGTGTTAAAATTTTCATCTGAATTTCGTGCTCATGAAATGTGTCATCCTGACAGTCCAGAAAAGTGAAGCCTCTGTTTATAAAAAGAAAAGGTGCAACACAACCAGCATCACTGCAAGCTTCCCCATCAATGCATTTTAGTAGATATGAATTAGAATGACCTTCAGAGCAGTTGTGCCAGACAGGAATAGCCAGAGCACAGCAACATTTTAGATACCCCCCTTAGATTTAGGGTTGCTACAAGAGGAGAAGGGTACCATCAACCAAGCTGTATTGGCTCTATGCAGTCCAAGCAAAGCCCTAGGCTACAGGTACTGTTTGATGGGGAAAGCTGTTGAATTTATGCCTCTGGAGTGGTGTAAAAGGGCCAGTTAGGCTACTTTTAAATTGGGTCCCAAATCCTCAATGATATGGTTGTCCTGCCTAGAGCTAGGTATAGTTTGTTAGTATTGCTTTGTCTTCTCTCTCTTCAATGTACTGCCTCCTCCTGTCATTAAGATATAAAACACTAAAGGTAAACACCCTAAAGATAGTTTAAAAAAAAAAAGAGGGTTAAAACCTAGTAAATTTAGCAAGATGCAGGAAAAAAATGTTTTGGTTATTGAAGGCAGTACAAATGTCACCAAAATATTTATTAATCCAATAGGAGCAATAGTTTTCCTGTGTCACTTACAAGTAACAGTGCTTGGTGAATGCGAGTGCGGATGGGCCCATAGAGAGGGTGGAGACTGGGGGCCAGATCCTCAGCTGGTATAAATCAGCACTGTGCCAATAGCTTCAATTCAGCTACAGCAAGATCTAAGGCTGAAGCAGCAACTATGAAGTGGCTCTGCTGAGGAAGGCTAGATCCTTGGCTGGTGTAAAGTGATGTAGCTTCACTGACATCAATGAAGAAATATGGATTTATACCTGCTGAAGATCTGGCCCTAAGTCTCCACTCCCATGTATGTCCCCATCCCTAACCACATTCTCCATGGTTATTAAATTAGAACTGGCCTGTGGTAACTACTTGCTTCGCCGATTAATAAATATTGTTGTCACATATGATGGGCCGCATTCATATAACTCACAGAATGTTGGAGGCAGCAAATGAACAATACTTCATAGATTCTGATAAAAAATAATTCTCAGAATGAAATAAAGAGCCAGAAATATTTTGAATTACATAAACAAACCAAACAAGCAAAAGAACCAGTCAACCTTCATATCCATTTTGTAGGAATGTGTTAAACTGATATTAAATGAAAAAGTAAAGTAGAACAAGATAAGTACAGTGAGGGTCCCTAATGTGTGCTTGCACTGTAGGAAAATGATCATTTACCATAATGTAGACAATGAGGTTTAACCTACTTGCCGTGGTAAACTGTAATTTTCCGGCAGCATGAACGCACATTGGGTTGGATTCTCTGTAAGAGAATGGTAAAAATACATCATGCCAAATAAAAAAATAAAATAAATACCTGTCAGTACAATGAACTCCTAGGGTTTACAAAGCAAGGATTTAGAGAACTATACTAATCAGAAAGCATTAACTTTAATGGATGCATTCTGGCATTCTTATTCACACCAAGCAGTATCTTATGACACAAGAGGCCCTGCTGGCTTTACGGCGACAAGGACTAATCAAGATGAAGAAACTGGCCCAAAACAATTAAACAAGTATTATAAGATCAAACCAGTCCCTGAGAGGAAAACACTCCCAAACTTTGGGAAAGTTGTTCTCTTGATAGAAACTTTGCACCTCAGAGCTATTTCTAGTAATACAACTAGTATTGTAACCAATACAAAATCATTTAAGGCTAGATTGTTCCTTTATGCAAAGGACAGAGCAAGATGGGGTATGTAAGCAGAGGCACTCCAGGAGCAGCATTGTACCCTAAAGACATCTCTCTGAAGACCAGCTACCTCCCAGCTTTCCTGTTGCTTGGGGCAGGATGCATGTAGGAGGGAAGGCTGATCTAGTGCAGCAGCAAAGTTATGGCATGCTTACTGAACACAAGAACAGCCATACTGAGTCAGACCAAAGGCCCATCTAGCCCAGTATCCTGTCTTCTGACAGTGGCAATGACAGGTACCATAGAGGGAATGAACAAAACAGATAATCATCAAGTGATCCATCCTCTGTTGCCCATTCCCAGCTTCTGGCAAACAGAGGCTAGGGACACCATCCCTGACCATCTTGGCTAATAGCCATGAATGGACCTATCCTCCATGAATTTACGTAGTGCTTTTTTTAAGCCTGTTATAGTCTTGGCCTTCACAACATCCTATGTCAATGAGTTCTATGGGTTGACTATGTGTTGTGTGAAGAAATACTGCAGTTTGTTTGTTTTAAACCTGATGCCTATTAATTTCATTTGGTTAACCTTAACTCTTGTGTTGTGAGAAGGAGTAAATAACTTTTCCTTATTCACTTTCTCCACCCCAGTCATGATTTTATAGACCTTTGTCATATCCCCTCTTAGTCTTCTCTTTTTCAACCTGAAAAATCCCAGTCTTATTAATCTCTTCTCATATGGAAGCTATTCCATACCCCCACTCATTTTTGTTGCCTTTTCTATATCTTATTTTGTATCTATATTCCAATATATCTTATTTGAGATGGAATGACCAGATCACAGATCAGATCTGTGGGTCACCTGTGCTGGCCCTCCCCACACAGTGAAGGAAGAATGAGTATGTAGCACATGCTTCCATGTACTTAGACATCGGGTTTAGGTAGCCCATAAAGCGCTATAAGTGGCTTCTGACTCCCTATTATGGCCTTCATAGGTGTGCAGTCCAAGTTCCCATTCAGCTCTAATTCACTATATTGTATACTGCAAAAATGCTTTTTAAAGTTTCTCACAACATTCTGCATTATTTATTCACTGATTATAAAAAAACCAGCATTAAGTGTATTCAAAAATGAATTCCAGTAGTTGATTAAAATTTGGAGACTACTGTACATTTCAATAGCTACATTTTCAGAAGGAGCCTCCCAAATTGCGGACATAGTTTGCCTGACCACACTTCTGCATGTGCAAACACTGATGGGTGCACACACTGCATTTGCCAGTGAAATGTGGGTAGTCAGGTGCCTAACTACCCAACTCTCATGTGCAAATGCATCCTGAATCCACAAATACAAGTTTTTCTAAATTCCAAACATTGGGATGTGGAAAACCATGTCCACCATTTTCAGAAGTTCATTTGGTAAAATTGCCCTAATCATGAATTCTCCCCCACCCAGTACAGTAATAATATTGCTATTTACAGGGTTGATCCTGGTCCCACAGAAGTCAGTGACAGAACTCCCATTGATTTAAATGGTGCAGGATAAGATCCTGAATACAAAAGGGTATAGACAAAAAAATCTAGATCTGAACAGCCCTGAAACTGTGGTCTTTGAAATACAGATTCGTAGTTTTGAGGATTGGGTCCATCTCTACCAATTCTCTATTAAAAGTGAGTAAGAACCCTGTAAGAATCCAGGCCATCACGCTCCTGATTCAGCAATCACATGCCTAAGCATATACTTAACTTTAAACATATGTGAAGCCCCATCAATTTCAAGTCTTCATTTAGGCCAGCCATACTATACCAATACCAGCCCACAATACAAGACTTCTGGTGAGTGCCATCATTTTTACTATCCCTAGGTGACCTAAGTGGAGCTCTTCTAAGGCTTTTGTGAGCAGTCTACTAAGTAGAACACCACAAATCCTCACATCTTTGATGAATGGTAAGTTCAGCTTGGTGTGGGTAAAAGTATATTTCCAGCCCTTCAGAGCGGCTTCATGAATTTGAGCTAGTGTGTGAACCCTCATTGCCTGATTAAGCAGGGGCAATCTCAGCCTGAAACAAGTTGGCAAATTTGATAGATTCTGTTGCTATTACAGATTGCCCTTCCTTGGGCATAGGCCGGTGTGGGAGAGCCCATCTACATTTGCAAGCACTTCTTTTCCTTTGAATTCAATGTCACAGGTATAACCAGCTAAGAAGAAAGCCCAGCATTGCAAATGTGCTGCCATTGTCACAGAAGCTCCCTTCCTCAGATGAAAGATTATTAAGGATTAGTAGTCTGTGACAAGGATGATTTTCCTCCCATATAGATACTGTTTGACCGTCTTCACACCACATACCAGATTTAAAGCATCCTTGTTTATTTGTGCATAGTTATGTTCTGTCACTATGAGAGATCTGGTGGCAAATGGTATGGGTCTTGCACTGCCATTTGGCATGGCATTCAATATAACCATCCCAATTCCACATATGGAAGCATCACATGCTGACTTGATAGGCAAAGATGGGTTAAAGTAAGCACACTGTTTGATGTGACCAATTGTTTTGCTTCCAGGAAAGTTTTTGTCACTCGTGATCATATCCTCTTTTGACCAGTCTGTAGTAAACAGTTCAGAGGATGCAATACAGTTGCTCAGTTTGGTACAAATTGTCCATAGTAGTTTATAAATCCTAGAAATGATCTAAGTTTTGACACATTCTTTGGCGTTAGAGCTTTCAGGACTGCTTTAATCTTCTCCAGAGACTTACGTAGGCTGGGTGCATCAATAACATGCCTATAAGTTATCGAGCCCTTGAAAAATTCAAATTTTGTGTGATTGGCTCATAATCCATATTCTTCTAGATGTTTTAATACCCTTTTCAGGTCTCCAGATGTTCTTCATTACTTCTGCCAATCACAATAATGTCATCCAAATAACACTGTGTTCTTGGACTACTTTGCAAAACTTGGTCCATTGCCCAGTGCCATATAGCAGCAGCTGAAGCAATACCGAACAGTAGCCTGTTGTACTGGAACAGACCCTTCTGTGTGTTGATTGTGAGGTATGCTTTAGACTATTCCTCATCTTCTATCTATAGGTAAACCTGTGAGAAACCAATTTTGCTCAATAGTTGTCCCCTTGCCTGCAAGGGTGAAAGTGAGCCGGTACACACCAGTACAGCATACCGGTAAGAACCGGTAACAGCCTATAGCAGCCCACATTAAAGTGCTGCCTCTTTTGCGCCCCCCAATGGCATCCCTGCCGGTAGGGTCCGTACTGGCAGGGCCATCGATGGGAATGGGGGGGGAAACAAAAGGAATAGCTGCTTTTGGGGGAGGCGATTTAAAATAGCCTGGGGCTACGGCCACTGCTGCCGCTACTGCAGCAGTGTCTGGAGCCCCGAGCCTTTTAAATCACCACTGGAGTGCTGGGCAGCACAGATGAGTTGGCTGGGGGATGCTGACCCCAAGCTCCTCCCCTTCTGGGGGGACAGGGTGGAGCTACCCTCTGTACCAGTAAGTCTTTGGACTTATTTTCACCCCCATCAGCCAGTGCTCAAAAATGTTTTCAATTCAAGGCAGTGGGTACTTTTCAACTTTCAGTAGAGGGTTCATGTCATCTTAAAATCTGCACATGCCCTTACTGAATCACATTTTTTTTTTACTATTGGAACAAAAGGAGTTCCCCACTCACTCCAGGTCCCTTTGAAAGTATGCTCTTTCTTTCCAGATGTTACAATTCAGCATCTACATTCAAGCAGATATTGTAAGGGACAAGTTGAGCTTTATGAAACTTGGCCTGCACCTTCTCAGGTAGGATTATTTTAGGTTTCATGTGTTTTAGAGTTCCTATGCCCTCCTTAAATACTGCTGATAGCTAACTTAGTATCCCTGCCAGCTGTTTGACTATTTTAATGGAATTTGCTGAAAGTGACTGCAACATCTTTATTTGGCCCCACAGCTGCTCCCCTCATTCAATGACACATAAATCTAACAAACAGTCTTTATTGTTATAATCCACACTCACTCGTATGGCTCCAGTTGATACTAGGTTTTCTCCCATGTATGTTTTTAGTAACATCAGTGTCGTTCTCACTCCCAGAGCATCTCACATTCTCTGTGTGAGATAACAGATGCTGCAGAACCTGTGTCCAGTACCATTTCTGAGTGCTTTCCCCACCACCCAGGGTGTCAACCAGATTGTTGACACTTCATATATCCAGGCTGACTACTCCACTCCTACAGTTGCTGTCACTACTGCCTCTGTCTACAGAGCATATGTTGATATTCCTTTGTCTATACCCCGATTCGGTCATTTCCTTATTTCTCTTAGTGTGACAAACTGCTTGGATATGCCCTGTTTTATTACAGCCTCTGCAATATGCATCTTTAAGTCGGCAATCAGAAGGCACATGGAATTCTTTCCTACACTGATAACGTGTCTGTCTTGCCTTGGGTCACAGATACTTTATGCAGTCCTCCTCCTTCTGTTTTAGCTCCAGTTTGCAATTCTATTTCATGCCTTGCTGCAATCCCCATCACTGCTCCACTTTCTACTGCGCATTTAAAGGTAAGATTTGCCTTGGTGAAGAGCCTCTTCTGTATGCTTTCATTACGTAGTCAACACACAAATCTGTCTCTTAGGGCCTCATTAAGCCTATTCTTAAAAGCACAGTGTTCTGATAATCTTTTTAGCTCTGTCGCAAAGGAGGAAATAGATTCACCTTCAGGTTGATTCCTCTTATGAAACCTGAACCTTTCTGCTATAATCAGGGGCTTGGGTGCCAAGTGCTCTTGAACAATTTGCAGTCTCTCTTTACAGATTTTGCTTGCTGGCTTCTCTCTTTCAATCAGACAGTGAACTAAACTGTACGTTTTTCCTCCCATCATACTCAGTGATGCTGCTATATGTTTTTCTGGCGGAATCTTATTTGCTCCAAAAGACTGTATCTGTGGGCCAGCCCACCATGACACTGTCAAAGGCTTTCATTTTTTCCGGTGTAGCCTGCCATTTCACCTCGCTGCTGTTAGTTTAGTAGTTTGGAGTACTTGCAGTTGGAGCAGACCCTTTTCCTCCCGGGGAGCAGCAAGCAATCAGATATATGGTTTTGCTACTCTGATGCATTGAAGTAGAGCCCTTCATGCATACACATTTATATCTGTGGACGTAGATATCCGTGGTTATAAAATGGTATCCTCAAAGCTGTAGAGCTCTACTGGGAACCACAAATGAACAGCACATCAGGGCACCACTTGCAGGAGCCAATGACCCACACTGGCAGCTCCTCTGATGTGGCTGTACTGTCACACCCCAATGACCCCCTGCTCAAGTCCCCTGGGGAGGCAGATCAGCATTGTACATTGCTAATGCCGTTGCAAGCATCACAAAGCATTCTGGAAAAAGTTAAAGGTGTGAATGGGAATGGAAGTTTCCTTTGCAGGTTATGAGAGGCCAAGGGGGGTGGGGGGCTGGAGAAGAAGAAAAGAGCAGAGAACAGGTTAATTTGAAAAGTCAGCTTGGCCTAGAGATAAAGAGAAAGTTGCTCTGTGTTCAAGGTCAAGAATCGACACAGATGTACTCTTTGCGTGCCAAGCACCAAAAAACTGCTTTCAGCCCCAGCTGTCTGTAAAAAATGAAGACAGAGGCAAAACAAAAGCAGAACAAGTTGCGGGACTGAGATTACACATTTGCGAGAGTTGGCCACCCAGTGAGACACAACAGCCATTGTAGTGTCTCTGAAGCCAGTGTATTTTCGGGAAGCAGAAGAAGCCACAGAAGGACGGTCTGGACTGGAATACCAAGCAAAGGTCTCTGAAGGGGATGCCCCCAAGAGACCCCAGGGCATCAAAACCTTCCCAAGAGTGAAAGCAAGTTGGAGATTTTTGGCAGCGGACTTCTGGACAACCTGTTCACAGGATAACCTCCTGTCCATTCTTCTCTCTCTCTCTCTCCTCTTCTGAAGGTACCCCCAGGCCTGGCCAGCCTGGGGCAGCATGTGTGTGAGTATGAAAGTGGGACAGGGTTTGAGTACTAACGCTTCTTCCTTCCTTTGAGTGACGTGGACGCAGTTCCCACGCTCACCGCTGTTTTTTAAATTATTTTATTAATAAAGCTTTAAAATTCAGTCGCATGATGCATTCCCTTCATCTCTGCCCCTACGATCCTGTGGTCTTAGCCTGATCAACTGTGGCCCAGGCAGCTTGGTAACAGAAATCTGTCACAGTACCGCCCCCAGTCCCTTCCACGCAGCAATCTGTGGCTCTTGTCTGGGGGCATGCACACCACTTGAACACATGAGCGTGACCAGGGACAGCTGCCAGTGAGTCTGGTGCCTGCCCCAGTGGGTGGTACAGCCACGCTGGAGGCACTGCCAGTGCGGGGCACTGGCTCCTGCAAGCAGTGGCCCGACATGTTGCTCTGTTGCAGTTCCCGGTAAAGCCATGCAGCAATGCGGATACCAGTTTACATTCACGGATATACATTTGTATCCGCTCATGGTTGGAGCTATAATGGCTGACTGGCCTCTTGTATTGTGGCAAGAGAAGAAAAACACAGTAACTGTAACATAACAACAGATCTTACATAAATAACTTCTTAAGAAACTAGAACTGCAAACTTTTATGAACAGAATCAGCCCTCTGTTCAATACATTCCAATATGTGACAGACATCAAGGATGGACCACCTCATTACCCTTCTTCTCTCCTGGATTTCTCTGATTTGGGTCTTTTTCCTGAACCTCCCTTGCAGTTTTCACTTCCTTCTTTTATGAAGATCCAACCCCTTCCCACCTCCAACTGGGTAGAAAAACAAACCAAGCCTGACACATCCTCCTGGTGCAGTAAAGTAGACTAACTGATCTTTTAGACTCCTGGTAACCCTTTGTTCACATGTGTCAGATAGTCACACCACCACAGGACCTTAGTTGTGGGGAGCCTTGGAAGGTCATCTGTGAATTCCACTGGTCAACACTGAGTTCCTGTTTTAAAAAAATCTTTTTTTTTTTTTTTTTTTGCTGGACAGATGGAATTTTAAAGCTCCCTGGCTGGAGCTCGTATGGTATTTCAGAGTGTTTTTTCTCAGTAAAACCAGTATGGGCAGAGACTGGCAAGCAGTTCTTATTGCAGACAAAATGTAAGCAAAGCATCTGGTTCCAAACATAACTGACATGGAAAGATGTATAACAGACAAACTAACATCTCTTTGTTGTGGTTACCTATAAAATGTTTCAAATACAAATAGGGGACAACAGATTGTGAACAGATTTTCCAGAAAGGAAAAAAAAAAACAAGCCTACATATTGAAATGTTCAGGATTCTCCCACAATAAAACCTATTATTGAAATCTACTGCTAGCACCCTCTTGTGATGGGACAGAAACATAGCATGTTCACAGTCACCAGTGCTTTTCAAATGAAAACAAGTTATTGAACTTAGCCCATTCAGAAAAAAATCCATCCCCTACCCAATTACATTGATATGTATCAATTACAAATTACATACTGCATATTGGCCTGGAAAACTATTATTGATGGCTGTTAAAATAAGGAACAAGATGATTAAGTTTGAAAGCTGGAGTTGGGGTCTTATATTCTAAAAACACCTGGCTGACATGAATAACAATGGAAAACCCTAGTTTAGGTTTCCTCACACATAGAGTAATTACACGTAGAGTAAATAGTAATTTCCTTCAAATAGAGCAATTACAATTCTCTAAAGTCATCATAATATAGGGATGATTTTTAGCCAAATGTAAATTTAACACTAACCAAGCAATGTGGGCCAGATCCTCTGCTGCATTCAGTGGGAACTATTCATAAATCCTTCATTCCTCATTTCTCTATGCCCAGGTGTATGTCATGATTTAGTGGCTCTTATAAGTGAAGTGAATATCTGAAGCTTTGGAAAGTATTGGTGCAAACTTGGTGGCATGGCAAATTCTTTTGCTTTTTCAGTCTGAGCAGAGAAGAAAAGAGGTTAAGACTAGAGTTAGGCAAAAATTTTGGCCAATTTTTATTTGGAGAGAGCAGACTTGGTGACACCAAAATGTTCTGCGAATGTGTCAGTTTTGCCAAATCGTTCATGTTGAAAATGCCCCTGACAACTGAAAAAATGTTGAAATAATCTGTTTTGAAAGAGTGAGAACTAAACATTTCCAATTTTTGGTTTGAAAGATTTTCTAAATGAAAAAGTGACAGTGTCCTGTGGCATCTTATAGACTAACAGATGTATTGGAGTATAAGCTTTCGTGGGTGAATACCCACTTCATCACATGCATTCACCCATGAAAGCTTATGCTCCAATACGTCTGTTACTCTATAAGGTGCCACAGGACTCTTTGTCTCTTTTGCAGATACAAAGACTAACTTGGCTACCCCTCTGATACTTTCTGAATGAAAAGTTTTATTAAAATTTATTTGAGGGTTTATTTTTTAAAAAATTCAGCCATTCAATATTTAAACACAATATTTCGTCTTGGGTTGAATAAAACTTCTGTTTTACTCAAAACATTTTTTTAAAAAAATTAATTATTTGGTTTTCGGATGACCTCAATTTTTTTTTTAATTTATTGGAACTGCAGATGAACCAAAAATCCATTATTCACCCAGCTCTAGCTAAAAGAAAAATAGGAGCTCTGATAAAAGAAGATTCAGCATTCAGCCATAACGGGGAAGTTTTAGACTTGTCAAAAGTAAAGATTAAGAATGGACTATATTACTCTGTACTATCACCCCAAGTTTCCAAACCTTCCACAACTGAACCCTGGAAATAAGGAGTTCATAAATGTTAAATTACAAAGATTTTGCTCTGTGATGCCAACCATGGCTGTGACCTAAAGCAAAAATATACAATACCTTTCAGTTAGATAGTCTGTCGCTCTCATTCTCTTTGATGCTCTTCCTTCACTTTCAGGAAGAGAGCACAGGGAGTTCAGGTTGGCGGCCTGCTCCCCTGTTGTCCCTCATTCTATAGGCACTGAAAGCCAGATGAAACCTCAAGCTGCACACAAAACACGCACACATAAAACTCCCCATCTACTTTCATCAGTAACTTTTTCCTTTATGAAAGTTTTTATCAGAGAGCCAGTGAGCCTTATTATACAGTCATCTAGCGTTAGTCTCCACATACTTGTTCAAGATGAAGCATTATAGAAACTCCCATAAAAGGTTTCTTCATCTGAATGAATCCTCAGCCAAGTTCCTTTCTTCTTTTATGGTGCTGTGGAACTCCATCATTCTCCATAGACACACTAGCTTCTACAGATCACAGGGGCCTCTATGGCCCCTTATAACTTCCCTTGGTTATTTTTATTATAGCAACAACATCACTCTATAGACAGAATGGTGAGTCAGCATTTTCATTCTATAAATGTTTAGTTGAAAAACTTGGCCATAAATATTTGCTTCAGGCTGAAACTTAGCATCCCAGCTTTACTTCTCTCTCTTTCAAAATTATATGTATTTAAAATAGCCCAGGAGCTTTCTAAAATGCAGGGGTGTAAAAAACCTGACGTCGTGAGTATAATTAGCCCAAAAAAGTAATTGAATTTAGGTTTAGTGAGAGGAATGAGAAAAAGTGCCATTGCAAGCATCACCTCAGGGGGATAGGAAGGCAGTTCGCTCTCCTGTATCCCTCACTGAGTGCCACACAGATGGTCCCTGTATCTGAACAGAAGCCCATTTGGTTCTAAGAGGATGCAGGACTGTGCACAGTGTGGGACCTCATCCTTTGTTTGTTCACTGCTGGCGTTCTGGATGAGAACTGCTATCTATTCTATCTAAACCTTGGAAATGGCTCCCAGAACCAGGCTGACTTTTGTGATCTAAAGTAACATACCCTAGGGATGCATGGTGTGTGGCCTGAGCTCTGTCTATAATAAAGCCCCTCTTGGCGCTACTAGTAGGAAAAAGGTGAACTGATGGTGAATTGTTTTTCCTAGTGGAGAGAGCGCTGATGTGCTTATATCATGGAGGGTGGAAATAAATTAAACAAGATATGTAGGAATCTCAAGCAATTAAAATTAATTGCAATTAATCTGAGTTTTAACCTCACTGTTAAACAATATTAGAATACCATTTATTTAAATGTTGAGGGGTTTTCTATATTTTCAAATATAGGGTCAGGACTGAGGCCTCTGGGATTCTGCCCCGCTAGGGGTGTCAGCCCCTCTAAGGGTGTGGGGCGCAAGCCGCAGAGATCCAGCTCTTCTGCCCGCTGCCCAAGCAACTGCGGTCTGGAGTTGCTCCAGTCAGGGCCGGTGCAAGGATATTTAGTGACCTAGGCGAAACTTCCACCTTGCGCCTCCCTCCCCCCGGAGCATCACTTATTATAAACTTTCAAAAATGAATACTGGACTGCTCCGAGAGCAGGAGCTTCATAGCCGTAGCTGCGCCCCCGGGGATGACTGAGGGGGGCGGTCCCTCTTCTCCCAAGTGCTCCCCACTGGGGCATGAGGCAGCCCCAGGAGCTACCTCCTGTGGGTGTGGTGGGGTACCCCACCCCAGCAGGCTCTTTCACACCCAGGCTATTCCCAGTGCTGCACAAGCCGCAGCACTGTTTTGCCCGAGAGGTCCAGGCACCTCTGGGAGCAGAGCAAGGAGGTGGGGATGGGAGCGACACAGAGCCGGAGCAGTTCCAGCTGAGGACAGGAGCAGCGCCCATAGACACCCACCCACTCAAAGCCTCCCACTTCTCCCACCCATGGCGGTGGCAGCTTGGACCTTCCCTCCCCCACCCCAGTGGTGGAGCAGCGAGCGGCTGCGGGGCGGCTCTGAGGTGTCCTCGCTTCTGGGAGGAGGCAACACTGGTGGTGGTGGTGGCTGCCGGGGTGGGGGAGTGCAAAGGGGGCTGTGCTAGTCTGTTCCGCCCCGCATCCAGATGTTGTTAAAAAAAATTGGGGGGGCACTTCTTTTTCGTGCCCCCAAATCTTGGCGCCCTAGGCGACCGCCTAGTTCGCCTAATGGTTGCATCAGCCCTGGCTCCAGTCCTCCCACAGCACAGGAAACTTTGCGCTGGGGCTCCTCCAGCCAGTGGCAGATTAGCCACTGGGCCAACGAGACTTGTTCCCAGGGACCCCAGCCAATTGGGGGCCCCAGAAAAATGGGCAACTCCATGCTCTGACCCACTCCACCCACCTGGTGCTCCTGTTGGGGAGTGGAGGAAGCCCCCACACCCCAATTCCGCTTCCTGGCTGGAGTGCCATAAGGACCGGGGAGACTGCAGGTAGAAGAGGTGGGGAGGGCTCTCACTTTCTCTGGCCTAGGGCCCCCCAAAACCCGAGTCCATCTCTGCCTCCAGCCAATACCCCCACAGCCCAGGAAGCTGTAGTCTGGGGCTCCTCCAGCCCCTTTGCCAGATCTGGAGCTGTGGGCTAGGGCTGCTTCAGGTCTTCGCCGCCTACTGAGCCGCTGTCTGAGGCTTTAACCCCCTTTTGTGGATGCCTCCCATCCCACCCACAGGTATGCGATTAACGCATTCATTTTGCTTTCAGCTAATCACAGACATTTTAATTAATATTAAAAATATTGTTTCTTGTGTCTTACATTGTTTCATTAACCGTTATATGCTATGGCCCCAGTTCGGCGAGGCACTTAAGCATGGCTTAACTTTAAGCATGTGATACGTCCCACTGAGGACAAAAGGATGACCTGTGTGTAAACATATGCATGCGCTTAAGTACTTTGCTGAACTGAGGTCTAAGTCAGGGCATAATTTAGACCCTCCCTTTTATATTGCTTTCACTAATTACTAGAAATACTTCTCTCATTTCAATCACTATTTATCTGAAGTGCACTCCCTCTATCTTAATGGATGATCCATTTTGGTGGAATTAAAGCACTATTCTGACTCTGGATATATTTACACTACAGAACACCACCTCTCTGAGCGGTGATGTTAGGTCAGCAGAAGTGTTCTGCACTAAAGTTGATGTTGGCATAGCTAAGTCGGGCAGTGGTGTGGTTTGTTCATACCTCTGACTGATGTAGTTATGCTATATAACTTTTTAGTATAGACCAGGCCTCTGTGCACAGACATGCAGTAATGTAGAATTTAAGAACAAAACAGAGGCGAACCTCTTCTCAACTGCACCTCCCTCCACATCAGCTTAAATAGATGACAGTAATACCATCTCACGTTTATATGAAACATTTCAATCGCAACCAGCCAAAGCTACTTTCAAATGTAAGACCCATGGCCAGAAGCTCCAAACATACAAGAGTTTTCTACCCTCTTTAGTGGTCAAAAGGGAAAAGCCCTACCATACTGAGCTTAGTTTACAAAGCCTACGTACCCACAATTCCTTGAGTCACACTTGGGAAGTCACCATAACTGTATATGGGCTTGCATTCTTGGGGGCAGAATGGTAAAGAGTTGGTTTCTAAACAGTCAGGACTCTGCTCAAGAATTCTAAGGGCTCTTGGCTCTTCTCCCATAAGAACTTTGTTGTGAAAGGCAGTGAGATATGATACAGAAGACAACAGTAGAGCTGACATGAGTTTGGAAAGACCTCGCCTAGCTAGCACCTTAATAAAGCTGAATCAATAAGGTGGGTTAGGTTGTGGTATCTCCAGATGGGACTAGGCAAGCAGTTTATTGGAGACTGACCTGGAAAGCTACTGCCTGTCCAAACCATCAATGGGATTTGGTGGATAGCTGAGGAGGCGTGGCTAAGGAACTTCATCTATGGGATGTTCTCACCAGCAGGGGGGAAGAGAGTTAGATAGACTACTGCCAAAGTTATTGGAAGCGGGAGGGTATTTTATTTTTCATTTGCATGTATGTTCTGTTGCTCTGTTTTCCCAAGTTTGGCTATTTCCCTTTTTCCTAATGAAAATTTGTTTTGTGCACAGTCTTGGATTGCCTGCAAGTGGTGATGTTCTGTGTGTTACAGTCACTCTGAGATGATGTGTTTAGGTTTCTCAGGTTTTTGGGGGTCGAGACATCGAATTGATTTAGATATTTGCCAAGAAGAATACTAAATGTATTGCACCCAGTCCTTTTTGTTGCCATGATCAATATGACATATGGGTTACACAAATGACTACAGTATAGGAATGGCTAGAAATGGCTAGAAACACTAGAAATGGTCAGAGCCTGGAACTCCCATTCTATGGGAAATTCCAAAACATAATTTTTCTTTCCATCCTGAATTGGAACAAAAAGATGGGAAATTTTGAAATTTCCCATGGAAACAGATTGAAAAAATTGGTTTCAGAAAAACTGAAATAACATTTTGTTTGTTTTGATCTTATTGAATCATTTCATTTTGATAAGGTTGAGTCCATGTAGTTTGCCTAAGGTCAAAAGCATTTTGTTTGAACTGTATCAACTTTCTGTTATTATGCTATAATTCAGGGGTCTCAAACATGTGGCCCGTGGGCCACATGCAGCCCGCAGAGCCCTTCCCTGTGGCCCACCAAGCTCCCTGGCACCCCCGCAGCAGTTTTTGGGAGAAAGGGGCCAGAAGCGGCGGCATCTCTGCTGCCTTGCTGGGCCGCTGCCGAGCCCTGACTTCCAGGCACTGCTGCAGCTACAATGAATGAGCTGGGGTGGCGCTTCCCAGGAGCCTTCTGCAGTGGTGGCCAGGAGTGGTAAGCCAAGCTCCCAGCTGAGTTACAGGGGTGAGTGGGTGGAGCTGAGTTATAGGGGTGATTGAGTGGAGATTTGGGGATGGGGAGCAGGGTTATGAGGGTGAGTGGGTGAGATTTGAGGATGAAACATAGGGAGCTGGCTACAAGCATGAGTGGGGGGAGATTTGGGGAACAGGGAGCTGGATAATAGGAGTGAGTGGGTGGAGATTTCGGGATGGGGCACAGAGAGCTGGGTTATGGGGGAAAGTGGGGATGGGGAACAGGGTTATGAGGCCCAATTTGGGAGAGGGAGACTTTATAAAATTATAATTGATATTAGGCTGAGATGTGCTGAAATTTCTGTCAGGTTTATCAGCATATTACATTTGAAAAAAAGCTTGACTCATCTGAGGCTGGTAATTTCTTGTTAAATTAGATTTATTTGCTTGTGTTTCCAGCTCTGGACTTCCTATATTGCTCTTGCTTTGTTTGCCAAACAGCTGTTGGCGGTGCCTAGCGCTTTCCAGGAGGGAGCGGGGAGCTGCGTGCTCAGAGGAGGAGGAGGGGCAGAGGCGGGACCTCATGGAAGAAGTGGAGTGGGGGTGGGGTTTGGGGCAGCAAAGCGGGCCATGTCTGTGATGCAGCCCTTGGGCCAGTGCATTAGTCCTCATGTGGCCCTCGTGGTCATTTGAGTTTGAGACACCTGCTATAATTTTTTCATTCATTTATAACATAATAAAAAGTGAAAACATTTTGACTACCATGTCATGTCAAAACACAATGTTTTGACCCTATTTTGATAATTTTTCATTTAAACTTTTGACAAAATGTTTACATTCCTGCATAATGTTTCAAGTTAGTCAAATGAGCATTTTCTGTTTTTTCATCATCAGCCAGCTTTTATACACCTCACTGAAATGCAACCATCTCTGAAGAGGAACATGGCAGATAAAGACTTGAAACACTATGCAGCAATTGATTAAAGGAAGAGGAAACTAATAGTGTCCAACTGGGACTGAAGAGAGAATTTAAGGAGGTACAATTTACGGAAAATTTAGAATGTAATTACCTTAATTGGAATTTGGCTGGGATACTGGGATCTCTATCCTTATTCTGGAAGATTGTAATGTGATCATTAATAACCACAAGTGGCCAGGATGACCTAAGTTTTATAGCTTATTATCTGAAAATACCACCTCCATTAACGCAATGCCCCTTAGCCCTTTGAAACAGTAGGTGCATACGGCTTTAGGTTCAGATTCTGCAAAATGAGCCATGGGGCAGATCCCTGCACATTTTAAATAGATCACCTAGTCTGTGGTATCAGAAGGCATTTAGCCCTAAAGTGGTATTGGTACTGGGATACCTATCTTTTTGATACTTTAATGGACCCCAGAGGATTTTAGAAATATGGGAGGAGTCCAAACATATAACCCAAAAAACCAGGAGATGTCTATGAAATACAAAACTGCAGACAAATATAAAGATGTGAAATATGCTCTGTGTCTTGGAAGAAACAAAACATTGCACTTGTGTTTTCATTTGAAGATTATTCCTGAAAGCTACTTAATGAAAAATTATAAATGTTGATGTACAGAATAATGACTAGTGTTTAAAAAAAATCCAAAGGATAGCACAGGGAACTAAGTGGTGGGTGGGGTGGTAAGAAGTGGAGAAATGACTACTGTTTTGCAGAGAGCACTATGTAGCCAAGGCAATTTTATTAACACAGTTGGATAAAATACAAAGGGGGCTTCTTAATCTCAAAGACTTCAAAACAGACTTTTTAGAGACAATATCAATTAAAGCCCGTTGTCGCTATTATTAAAATGTTCTCTGCTCTTCATTAGTCACAAACAATCCCCTTGACTCACAAAAAGGTACTCAGTAAATTAAAAGCTTTTATGTAACACTCCAGCAAAAGTTGAATGACTCCAGAGTTAAAAGAGAACTCTGATGTCTGTCAATATTCAGAGTGGTACCCAATTTCTTTCTTTTTCACAACAGAGATTCACTTAAGTTGTTTATTCATTTGTAGACCTATTGCTGGGCTGATTAGGAACGAGCAGTTAATGAAATGCTCAATCTTTTCTGGTTTCTTTGGGCATCAGCCAAAGTCTTGATTCTGCAATATGAGGAGTGACCATACGGAGACAACGGGCCCATCCACATGGAGCTCCTGTGGGACTGAAGTCCAAATCTGTGCCTGGACAGGATCTCAGATCTAGATCTCAGAGGTGCTCCACTATTTCAGTAGACCCTAGTGGGGAGTGGGAGTTTACTTCCTGTAAGGCAGTATATTGTCTTTATCTTCAACTGTTAAAACTGTTGCCTGTGATACTGACCACAATGTATCTCATTATCCACCCTCCCCCCAGACCCTTTGAGTTGCACTACGTGTGTCTTGGTTGTAGCTAAGGATTGGGATCCTACATCACTGCAGTCCTTGGAAGCTTCTGAACTTACTTGAATAGGAGGGAATCAGAGGGGTAGCCGTGTTAGTCTGGAATTGCAGAAGTGACAAAGAGTCCTGTGGCAGCTTAAAGATTAACTAAACTAGTTAGTCTTTAAGATGCCACAGGACTCTTTGTCACTTCTTGAATAGGAGGGAAATTACTTGTTGTGGTATTTGGCTTGGGAATGGCATTATGAAAATACCACACAATGTGATAGAGTCAAATGCCATGATAAGACGACTCTTCGGGAGTGGGGAGTATTTGTTTTAATCAGTGGCTACTGTATAGAGAGTTTCTAGTGCATGCTTTGTTCACAGTGAGTCATTTGTATTTCTTGGGGCTAGGGTTTATGGGGTGGAGGTTAACTTTTGTTTTTCATTTCAGTGACTGGTATTTCCATTTTGTGTTAGTCGTGTGGTGCATGAGTCCTATTGTTGGTTTGTTTTGCGACATTGCAGATAGCTGTAACCATGACAGCTAAACTGCAGGAATGGAAGTCAGGACTCCTAAGTTCTCTCCCTGCTCTGCCACCAATTTACTGTGACTCTGGGTAAGCCACATCGCTTGGTGACTCACTTTCCCCATGCATATAATGAGGATAATAAAGGATGGTGTGAGGCTGATTTAATATTAGTAGTGCACACTGTGATTCTTGCATGGAAGGTGCTACAGAAATACAAGGTATTTTTCATTTGTAATATATCAACTCTTTCTTTTAAATTGGTTCATATTTAATTTGATTACAGAACGTGACTTTGTTCCCATATTTTTTTTCTCTTGCCTTTGAGGTTAATAGCAGCAAGCTTGTAGGAAGGAGACTGGTAAGTTTTTGAATTTAAGAGTGCTGCTGGTTTCAGTGTATTTAAAATGCTGTTGAAGTTGGGACAATTTCAATGTGTGAAATTTCAAATGTCTCATTGACACACATCGCAAATTCCTTCATTGCCTGAGGGAGCTACAGCAAAAGAAAAAGTTGGAGTCTTTTAGTTTTACAGTTAAGGCAGATTTTTTTTTTAAAGAGAGTTCATGACAGAGCGTTTGCCTCTGTGGCTGTAACACAGCAATCTGTCACTGTGAAAAGGTTCCTGGGGTGTCTATCAAAACATATTAACTAGCAATAGTACCTCCATTTTGCAAGACCCATTGTTAGCCTAGGTGTTCCAATGTGCCCTGGCCAGATTCCGGTATGTGTAAGACAGCCTTCCTGTCTAAATTCACTCTGTGGTTTCAGATGCTTGGATCAGAGACTCAGCTGGTGGAAGTTGAAGGCAATGGAGCTACACTGATTAGTACAAGCTGAGTGTCTGGCCCAATCTTCTTCTTCTATTCCTGTCCTAAACAGTTGTGCCAAAATTCCCATTCACTTCAATTGTGCCAGTATTCCATCTAGAACCCTATAGGGGATCTGTGATCTTGTGGGTCACACAGGACCCACTGCCATAATAGAAGGAGCAGATAAAAGTTGTGGTGGGCAGAACTGGGGGTGGGGGGACCCAGACTGTGGTAATTTGCAGGAAAACATGAAAGATTTAGTCAGTTTGTTATAACTAGAATGTCAGCACCATAAAGCAAGTTTCTTTTTTTAAATAAGGGTTTTAATATTTAAATTTAAGAAAAGGCTAGAAAGATATTTGATATCTATTATAACAGGAGTTAAAGTATTTTTACATGGTTTAAGCAAGATTTGTTTTCTTCTTTTAGTGGTAAAAATTGTGTCCAAAATCCATTTATATATATAATATATTAACCGACCATTTTTATTTATTTATTTATTTATTTTGTAGCTTGAGGGAATCTGTCTCATAGGATTTGCAGTACCTAAGGGTTTTGTGGGTGAAAGTGGGATAAAAATGAAAGAAACAATGTGGGATCAGGTGGGAGTGGGTACGGCAGGGTGGGACATGAGCAGGATTTTAAAAGAAAAAAAATAGTCCCATGCAGGGCTCTAATTCCATCCACTGGATATATATAAACCCAAAGGACTAAATTCAGAGGAGAGAGTCTAAGTGCAACGTACACATTTCTCTAGCTCCCAAATTGAAACGTACACCGCATAGCAATTCTTTTTTCTCTTTGTATTAAGAATATGTACTGATGTTGTGGAACTATTGCCACGAGTTGTGAATCATGTATGAAATGAGAGACCCTAAGCTAGCGTACAGAGAGAGAATACAGACAGTGCTTTGCAGGCAATTCCAGGCTACAGTTATATTCAGCTTGTTGTATCCTAGATCACTTCGGACCTTAAATTAATATACCAAGACTTGTTACTAAGGTAAAGAACTAACCATCTTTATTAAACACTTCCACTTTGACTGGGTGTTTCTGTAGAATGGTCTGCAGTTCCAAGTTGGAGCAGGACCTGGATTGTTACTGTGTATTTGGACATCATTAGTTCTAGGATTTGTATAACTGGATCCTGATCTCAGTTAGGACATCTAGGTGCTACAGCAGTATAAATAATAATGAAAGCATCCTATCCCTGTAAACCCCTGGGGCTTGGATATAAACTCTGACAGATTCCCCATTGGGGTTGTCTGTACTTTGTTTCTTTCAAGTTGGTGCTCAGGAATTTGGATGGGATTTTACCTGGAGATATTCCTGTTTCACAACAACAACAACAACAACAAAATAGAAAGAGAGACAGAGCATAGTTTAAAGGCTAGAGCACTGAACTACAGGTGAAGAGACCTGGGATCTATTTCCAGCCCTACCACTGACCTGCTGGGTGACTGCAGGCAAGTCACTTCCCCTGTTTCCTGTCACTCTGTCTCGTCTATTCACACTGTGTGCTCTTTGGGAGACGGGCTGCCTCTCACTATACATTTGTACAGAACCTAGCACAAGGTGTCTTTGCCCTCATTTGGGACATACAAGTGCTATGGTAACACAAATAATTAATAACCTCCTGATTTAAAAAAAATACTTCCCCAAATTTTAACATTACCACGACTGAAGACATTCATAAAACATTAGGAGAACTGCCTGTAACATGGGGGAGAGAAGGAGAGGATAGTAGCTTGAGGGACAAGAATACAATGGTCCCTTTCAGTGTTTTTCTAGTGCAAATTCCTATAAACATTGCAGATGAACCCTCCCATCATTTGGATGGTAAGTATTGCCAGAGTACCAAAATCAGCCCTACTTCCTCCTACCCTGCACTATTCAGTGTCTGACAATACCCCAGTTGGTTCAGGCTATCTTGAGGCCTAATGAACATATCAAAGAAATAGCTCAGTGCTCCTCATATTTCCAAAAAGAAAATGTTAAACAACGTACGTGAAGAGAAACTGCAACAGGATTCACTTGTCCTAACAGTCCATCTGTTTCCTACTCCCTGCTGAGCACCTCTCTTTTCCTGGTTCCCTTTCAGGTGCACTCTTACCTTATGTAACACTCTTTTTATTGGCGGTTCATGCTGTGACCCTGTCAGCATTGCTACAGCAGGGGTGACCTCAGTAATGACCATCTACAGCCTGCCAAGCTCAGTTGGTCAGTGTTAGCTGATTAAACTTTTAACAACATCCCCTGTGCGATAAAGGGCAAAATGACAACTTTGCCCATCGTCAAGGTGTCTGTATAATAAACTAATTAGTAAACCACACAGTCTGTGGAGCTTTTAATGAGTGCTATCGTCTGGCCTCTGTAATAAAAACCCAGTCTGCCCCCTTTTGGGATTCAATTAAGGCACAGACTGTCATATGCTTGGCCTAGCTGATCAATGAATCCATTCCGACCTTTGTCGGAGCTGTTTGCAAGGTCAGTGGCAATAGTGAGGAGAGCCAGCTTGGTAATGGGGAGACATACCCAACGGCACCCGACAGGCACCAAAATCAGTTGTTAATGTCCTCCTGGTCATTTGACATCAGCAGAAGTTTCTCTCACTCAAAGGTTAGCTGAAAGAGAAGACAGCAATAAAAAAAAAAGTATGTGTCTGTGTATTGGTATTTCTGAGCAGAAAGGTCCCTCTGTTATTTAAAATCATCATTAATTCTTTACCATCTGCTTATACCTAAGGTAACTGTTTTTTCCCCATGCAGTACAATATCCCATCCAGTGTTTTTTCTCACACATATATTTACTGATTTCTCTAAATGTAAAAATAAACACAAATCAAAAGTGAAAGGGTGACTCTTACTTAAACATACACACACACACTTTTAACTTCTTTGCATATGAATAATACTTTGTATCCAAAAGATATTATCAACACTAAATTGCATTAAATTAACTAAATGAACACTCATGACACTTCAGCAAAACAAATAATTTCATTCCTATTTTATGGATGGAAAACTGAGGCAGACCTCCTGTCTAGGCATGTAGGAGTAGATAGGGACTATGGGCCCCTTTATTTCCCCCATGCATAGTGTAGTTTCTCCCCTCCTCCTCACATGCACTGGCCAGTGCAGTTGAACTAATGCTGATGGCATTGCAATTTGCTGCTGGTATAGGCCAGAGGGCAAGTTAGTACGTTCACCCAAGCAATGAGGAAGCAGAGGAGGGATTATGACCCCAGAGGGTGTATCTGAGTCACAATGCCTCCCCAGGCTATTGCTGGGAAAGTGCAGGTTCTGCAACATCCCTGGAATGGGGCTATATCTTAAGTCCCAAGTTAGCTCTATAGGAAGCATTTGAGACCTGAAGAAGTTGGAAATAGATCTGAGATTACAGGAGCTCCTGCTTTCCAGGAACACTGTTAGTGCTTAAACAATTATAAATGAGCATTTGAAAGTTTTGTGTATTTTTCAAAGTTTTAATTGTTTTCAAAATCTTCATATTTCAAAAATGTTTCAATTTTTTTTAAAAGGTGATATTATATAAAATGAATGGTTTAGTGAAAGTAAATCAGGAGCTTCTGTTCTCTCTTTCTCATAAAACAAGAAAAAAAGGGACAGTCAGGGAAAGTAAAGAGTGGCACATTCAGAATCGATTAAAGGAAATACTTCCCCCCTCTGCCCCGAGTGCCTAATTAGACTGTGGAATTCATTGTCACAGGATGTCACTGAGCCCAATACCTGGTAAGATTTTGAAACAGATTGAATGTTTAGATGGATTATAAGAATACTCAGAATTACAACTCTAAAAGAAAACAAGAAGTTGTGGAAGGGATAAAAATCTCGTATTTCAGGGTTTAAATCAATCTATGGCTCGCTGGGATTATGCTGGACAATGTCCTTCATGGCGGACAATTACACACATTTACCTACTGTGGGTATCTAGCACCTTCCTGTGAGGACTCTGGCACTGGCCACCATTGAAGGCAGAGCATGTGTCTGTCAGCATGGCAGATCTTATCTTCCTAACTGAGTATGCAGAGAGAAACAGAGGACTTGACCAATCGTAGTCTCCAATGTGGCTGTCAAACATTTTGGATGTGGAATAAGAATCAGATGCTGTTCCTGTTGAAGTCAACAGGAATATTATTATAATATCAGACCCCAAATCAACTGTGTCAATACACTTTGAAGATGGGTCCTAGTACACAAAGGATAGATCCCCTGGCAACAGGAATAGATTACATTTAGTAGGAGTCTATGCAAATTGGGATTCCTTACTTGTGCCAAACATGCAATAGAATGCACTTTCTATTTACAACCTTTTTAGGGCAATTGTTTCTTTAAATGTGCAACAACTTTCAGTTTTTTGTAAAAACTAGAAATGTCCATATACTGAACTTTACCCTTTACATGTTCCAATCTGGATATAAACTATATAAGCCAAATCCTGCCCTTTGTGGTAAGGAGGCACTTCTCGCTGACTAGCTATACTGTACCTGAACTGCAACAGGACAGGATAACTAGCAAGAACACAAGAAGCCTAATAGGAAGACTCTTGTGCCTGCCATTGGTCCACAGTCCGAAGGGAAAGGGGCTCTCAACCTTAGCTAGCACATAAAGTGTGGGGAAGAGTACCCATGCTACCACGAGGAACACATTACTCCATTTGCAAGGAGCCTCACATAGTTGTTATGTTCAAGCAACCCCAAACTGTTCCTAGCCACTCTGCTCTGCACCAGCAGTGTGGATCTGGTAACCAATGTCTGCCTGGCACCACTGTTTTCTCCGTCTTCCAGGTTTGGCTCTGGAAATTAATGGTATGATTTAGCCCTCCTCCCCGCCCCCAACACACAACGGTCACTGAAGAGGAAATTTGTTTTCTTTCATAATTTCACAGGAAGACATGCTAAAAAGTAGAGCCAGTCAATTTTTTTGGCATATCATAATTCAAAGGGGCCGGGGGGGTGGGGGACAAATGTTTGATTATTTTTTTCCAGTATTATGACCATTCTGAGTCTGTCAGTTTTCAAAAGCTTTACATTGACAGTTTCAAAATTTTAAATCCAAACCAGGATTTTATTTTCATTGCAAGGTTTTCATCCCCATTTTAAAGCTAGTTTTAGTAAAAGTAATATGGTGAAATCTAGAGCAGATTTCAAATACGTCCAGTATAGGGATGTCCAGGGGTTTGGTTCAGGCCCATCTCTTTACTTTACCATGCATCACAATTTCTAAAACCCCACCTTGAAATCTGTCTACTTATCCTCATGGTGGTGCTCATTAGCAGGCCTCCTCTTAACATGGTTATTTGGTTACAAATATTTATTCCTTTCCATGCTATGACTGTTCTCATGTGAAATGAAAGCACATAACAAAGACATGTTTTATATTTTGATAGTTTCTAGCACGTGTCACTGTTTACTTGAAGTAAACCTGAAGGCTGTGGGACATTTTCTATTCAGTTATACCAATGCAACCCCACCAATTTCAAGACCCATGTTTAACTATCATGAGTGGCTAAGTAGGTTTTGTGCCTAGGTGAGTAAACTTCTATGACAATTTTGCAAGGATGGGAAGCAGGAAAAAGTATAGGAAGATGTTACAAGGTGTTATTTTCCAAGATCTTGTACCAAGATACAGAACAGATCTGCTGGCTCATGCTGGCAACTAGATCAAATATGTCCCATTAGACACAAAGTGCACTAAAACATCTGGAAACATCCAAGCTTAGGAGCAAACTCTGCTAGAAAATGTATTTTTATTTAAGATAATAACAACTAACAACAAAAGCCCCAGAGAGAGGGGACTGTATCTAGTATTTGTGCACTGTGTTGTGTTAGAGCAAGGTAAGAAAGCCACTTAAAGTACATTATCATATTCCCCACATAACATTATTGGGTGTAAAAAAATACTGAAAATAGAGAACAGAAAGTTGTGTGAGAGATGAGAACATATCATCCCTGATTTCCTTGATTAAAGCAGCATTCTGAATATTTTAAAGGGATCTTCCCTCTGACTCTGCTTAAAATATTTAAAGGTTTTTTTTAGACTGGTTGTGGGTAGAAAATTATGGAAAAAATAGCACAGTTATGTGTTATCTCCTTAATTCCTGCCAAACATGTAAAATTGTTATGAAAATTCACCAACCTAGGCACAAGAACTGCTCTCTCATTATTCCCAAGGAGATGCCAATAGTGTAAAATCTACTGTTCATTTTTAGCTCATCAGAAACATTTCTTACCTCAGGTTAGTTGGTGGGTAGAATTTCACAAGGCTACACACTCACCCTCTGCCCAAATTCAAGTACAGTTTTGATACATAAACTCGGAAATATAGAAATATTCATGAATAAGTCACAGAAATATAGCACATATGTTTATAGGGCAATATAAATCAGTTTCTATGGAAGTCATTAAGTAATGCCATTGCACTGAAGAAGATAATATTGCAAGCCAATCCACAACCTGTGGTCCACCCATAAGTAGAAGTGGATAGAAGATTTTGAGAGCACTGAAAATCTCCACAGTGCTTCATCATTATTTAGTGTAGTGTTTCCTCCCCAGACTCATGAACTCCAGGCTCCTATTTACACCTATGGGGCCAGCAGGTGGGCCATCAAGTATAACAAAAAGCATTTAGGCTCTCTCTTCTGCTACTCTCTACATAACAGAAGATAGGAGGAAGCATGTAAATCTTGGAAAGCCTTGATTCTTTAGGGTCTAAACAGCAAGCACAGTAGCAAGATTATGACCAAATTCTTACTTACACTATTGCTCCTTTATGTTGTTCTGGCTACGCAAGGATGTGATTCTTGGGAAGGCCTTGTGGGAATGTAAGGAGAGTGGGGTTCCCCAGCTGGCATGATGGACTTTCTAGTCCACCTGCAGTGTAGGAGACATAAGTCCTTTTCCTACCCACCTTAGTTCTTCTCTTTCCTGTCTCTCTCTCTCCTTTTTCCTTTTGTCTAGTAAGAATCTGGCATAGACAGCCAAGACTGCATATTTTGCAACATTGCTGTATGCCTGTGACCAGAAAGAGGCAGTTAAAAAACATGCCCTAAATAGCCCAGTTCTGGTACAAGTTTCCCAGGTCTCAGAGTATCTAAGAAAACAATGTGCTGTGCCTGTGTTTTTCCAACAGTGACGTTGCAAGTGAGAGTCAACATCAGAGACAGAAGATAAAATTTTCTATCTTTGCTATCCTTTTCCCTTCTCTTTTGTGTATTTTTGTCTTGCTTTGGCTCCTGGTAAACAGGATCGGATTTCAACAACACCACAATAACAACAGTTCCAGCCCAACTCAACTATCTTCTTTTTTCCTCAAAAGACGTGTAAGTTACCATTGTTGATACCATCTCAGAGACTGTCAAACAACACGAGCAGGGGGGTGGGGGAGAGGGAGGAGGGTGCATCTAAAAACTCTCTCTGTCTAAAGGAAAAGGGAATATGGGATCATGGGACCATAGAAGTATAGGGATGGAAGGGACCTCAAGAGGTCATTTAGCCAAGCCCTGTGCACTGAGACAGGACCAAGTATACCCTTTCTAGATGATCTCTGATCCCTGTTCATCTAACTTATTCTTTAAAACCTCCACTGACAGAGATGCCACAATTTTCCTTGAAAACCTATTCCAGAGCTAAAACTACTCTTTTAATTAGATTTTCCTAATATTTAATCGAAGACTGTCTACACTGCCATTTTCAGCACTAAAACTTAAGTTGTTCAGAGGTATGAACACCCTTCCCCTCCCGCCGAGTGACGAAAGTCTTAGCACTGAAAAGTGCCAGTATAGCACAGTTTCTGGTTATAAGCTACCATCCCTCATTGGGGGTGGTTATTTTTTATCACCAGGAGGGCTCTTCCCTGGCAATAAAGTGTGACTACACTGCCCACATACAGTGCTGCTGCAGCCGTGCAGTAACGCGGTCATTACTTCTTGTTCTACCTTCAGTGGACATGGAGAACAATTTATCACAGTCCTCTTTGTAATAGCCCTTAATATATTTGAAGACTGGTATCAGATCCCCACTCAGTCTTCTTTTCTCAAGTCTAAACATGTCCAGGTTTTTTTAATCTCTCCTCATAGATCAGGTTTTTTAAACTTCTTATCATCTGGTTGCTTTCCTCTGGACTCTCTGCAATCTTTCTTAAAATGTGGTGCCCAGAGTTGGACACAGTAGTCCAGCTGAGGCCTCAATACTCGCAAACAGAGTGAGACAGTTACCTACCATATCTTACAGTCCAGAATTAGATTAGCCCCTTTTGCAACTACATCAGGTTGTGGTCCTTCATAGACCATCTAACCAATTATTCCCCATTTTGTACTTGTGCATTTAGATTTTCCTTCCTAAGTGAAGTACTTTGCACTTATTTTTATTGAATCTCATCTTGTTCTTTTCAGACCAGTTCTCCAGTTTCTCAGAGTTGTTTTGAATTCTAATCATCTAAATTGCTTGCAACCCCTCCCAGCTTTTGTCATTTGGAAATTTTATAAGGATATTCTCTATACCATTATTTAAGTAATTTATGAGAAATATTGAATATTGAATTCAGGACTGACCTCTATGAGTCTCCAATGGATGGGTCTCAGTCAGTTTCACATTGAACCACTGATAACCACTCTTTGGTTTTCCAACCAGTTGTGACACCTGCCTTATAGTAATTTCATGTAGACCACATTTCCCTAATTTATTTTTGAGAATGCCATGTGGCACTATGTCAAAAGCCTTAATAAAGTCAACATATATTGCAGCTACTGCTTCCCCACTGTTCCCTAGGCCAGTCACTCGGGTAAAGAAGGAAATTAGGTTGGTTTGGCATTATTTGTTCTTGCCAGTTCCACTCTGTCTGATCCTTATAACCCTATTATCATTTAGGTGCTTACATATTGATTATATAACAATTTGTTCCAGTATCTTTCTAGATGTCAAAGTTAGGTTGACTGCTCTAGAATTCCCCAGGTCCAATTTGGTTCCTTTTTTAAAGATAGGTACTATATTTGCCCTTCTGCAGTCCTCTGGGTTCTCATCCCTCCTCCAGGAGTTCTCAGAAATAATTGCTAACATTTCCAGTATAACTTCAGATAGTTACTTTTGCTTGCATTCTTTGTTGGCAATATTTATTATGTTGAGTATCTGGTCACCATTAACCTTTTTACTAAAGACTGAAGCAAAATAGGCATTAAACACCTCAGCTTCTTGATGATGTCAATTATTAGCTCTCTTTTCCTGCTAAATAGAAGACCTACACTTCCCTTTTGCTACTAATGTATTTAAAGAACCTCTTCTTACCTTTTCTGTCCCTTGCTAGGTGTGCTTTAGCCTTTCTGGTGAGTCCCAGCATGTTGTTAAAATGAAAGACTTATTTAACACTTTACATTGCTAATGCTTTAATTGTTTTCCCCCCTTCTTTTCTGTATCTAAAAGGTCAAAAGGATTTTTAATGGTGTGTTTGCTATGGTACTAAGGAGGCAGAGGTCTCTGTAAACCAAATGATAAAACCTCTTTAAAACTGTTTAATGTTGGACAGTGACATGGTCCTGTCAACACCTTTGATTCTTTGGGCCTTTATATTTCATCTACATTAATATAACAGTGTAGAACTATCCTTTGTGAGTGTGTGTGTGTGTAAGTATTCACTTGAAAATATCTGCTCAGTGTGTAGCAGCAGTCAAAAAAGCTAACAGAATGTTAGGAACCATTAGGAAAGGGACACATAATAAGAGAGAAAATATCATAATGCCGCTATATAAGGCCATGGTATGCCACACTTTGATAACTGCATGCAGTTTGGGTCTCCCCAGCTCAATATATATATATATATATATATAAAGAACTGGAAAAGGTACAGAGGGCGACAATAAAAATGATTAGGCGTATGGAACAGCTTCCATATGAGGAGAGATTATAAAGACTGCCTTTTCAGCTTGGAAAAGAGATGACTAAATGGGGTTCAGATAGAGGTCTATCTATAAAACAGTTTCTATGGAGGCCAATAAGCAATTCCATTCCACTGAAGAAGGTCATATTGCAAGCCAGTTCACAACCTCTGGTCCACCACAAGTGGAACTGGATAGAAGATTTTGAGAGCACTGAAAATCAATCTCCACAGTGCTTCATCATTATTAAGTGTAGTGTTTCGTACACGAAATGGGGTTCTGACAGAGGTCTATAAAGTCATAAATGGTGTGGAGAAAGGGAATAAGAAAATATTGTTTACCCCTTCACATAACACAAGAACCAGGAGTTACCCAATGAAATTTATAGGCAGAAGATTTAAAACAAATAGAAGGAAATCCTTCTTTATACAGTGCGTGGTCAACCTGTGGAGCTCATTATCAGGGAACGCTCTCAAGACGAAAAATATAACTGCATTCAAAAAAGGATTAGCTACGTTCATAGATCCATCAATGGCTGTTAGGTAAGATGGTCAAGGATGTAACCCCATGCTCTCGGTGTCCTAAGTCTTTAACTGCCGAAAGCTGGGAGTGGATAACAGGGGATGGATCATGTCATAATTGTCCAGTTCTGTTAATTCCTCTGAAGCTTCTGTCTGTGGCCACTGTCAAAAGAGAGGATACTGGGCTAGATGGACCATTGTTTTGACCCAGTATGGCTGTTCTTATGTTCTGTGTTATCTTCAAAATGCTTTATAAGAATTAATTATATCAACATCAACATCACAATGTTCAGATGGAGATAATAAGGCCAGAATTTTCACTATTTCCAATTTTTTGTACTCAGGTTAAGACAACTGGGCCAACAACCTCAAAGTTATTTCAGAGTCCAGCTCCCATTGACTTTAGTGAGAGTTAAGTGGCTAGGTATCTTTCAGGTTCCAATTACTGTTATTTTTGTCTACTCTTTTCCTCCTATTGCTTAGTGCACTCACTTATGGCATTTAGTCTCAGGCCCCTGTCCTGCAATATGCTGATGGTTGGTGCCTCCATTCAGTGGGACTCCCAACAGGCACAACGACCCTTCCAGACAGAGCCCTAAACCCAGATAAAGGAAAATATCCCATTTAAGTTAATGAGATGTAAGCAATGGTAAGTGCAGTCCTGAATAGGTTTAACTGAATTGGAGCCTCAGTATGTAAACTCTGTGGAGCAGGGAGGATGCCTATGTGGTTGTATAGACAATGGGGCCCTGACTGGGTTTTTGGGTGGTACCAGAAGAGAAATCACATAGATAATAAAATGTACCTTACAAGCAAAACTACAAAGGGCTTTCTGTCAATCCCAGATGACCTGCCACTGGGCAGGAACATAACAGGTGAGCAGAAGGGAAAGACCAAGTTTTTGTATGAATGTAATCAGGTCAGGTTTGTTTGAATCTCTGAGGAGTAGTTTACTGCAGAACTAAGCCCCATTTCAGGAAAACATTTAAGCACATGCTTAAATCCATCCTTATTCAGTTACGCCTGTGTTTAAGTGCTTCCCTGAATTCGGGGAGATGGTTGCTTTCTTTAAATTCTTCCAACTCCCCTTTTTGTCTCTAGTTGCTTCTACTTTTGCCTCAACATGTTCTGGAGGCCTTTATCTTATTTGTCAATGTTTGATATTAAAGTAAAAAGGTGTTAATCTTTGCAATGACCTTTCCACTTTATTTCTCCTGGAAAAGGGATGCTGTATCTTTTGTAAGTAACTTCAAGGTGAGATATTCTGCAGCATTCAAACATATGCTTTTATCCAAGTTAATCATTGTGCATTACCTACTTTCATCAATGTTCGGAAGCCTAATTCCAGGATTACTCATCTGCACAAAAAAACCAAATAGAAAAATCAGAAATATAGACCCAAACAATAGAACATTTACACCAGGATAATTAGAAAAGGAACCTATTACCCAGGATTATAATTAGTGACCAACATATTAAATGACCTTTAACATTTACCTTAAGCCCCAGATTTCTAGAAAACCAGCAAGGTTATGAATGCCATATTAGTAATCTTTAATCTTTATTACTGCTGCGGACAGAATTTTAATGATTTTTAAATAGGCAGCGGTCACTAACATATCCCTATTAAAATAAAAAAAATCTCATAAAAAATTAAATGGATTAAGACTTCAAATGTACCATCATCAAAAGTATTATCTAATTATGGAGTTCAGTGAACAGGCCAAGTGAAATGGTTGGTAATATTAGTTACTTACCACATGGGAATGCCCAGGATTTATGCACAAATAGATTCTGCTTCTGTTGCAACATAGTAATTAAGAATTTGTCAGGGAAATTTGACCCTCTAGGGTAGAAATTACTTTGTAAAATAAGAATGGCAGAGCACTAGTCTCCTTGCTGCACATAATTTAACTTGATTATTTATACATCAAAGGGAGTCTGCAGTGACTGCAGTATAATATTTAAGTAGAGGGATATTAGAGAAAGAAGCATCTAGTGAAATCTTTTTCCCAAATCTCCGTGAGAAAATAGAGGAAATTTTCATAAAGCATTTCATTTTGCATATAAATTGGTGCCTAGATTGTGCCTGTGAATTTACTGCTGTCAAATTTAATTTTTCTTTAATTCTTCAGGCCCAGATGTGAAAGGCTCTGTGTGCAGGATGCAATTTTCTGTGCTTACAGGTAGCACCCGGATCAATAATGTGTCTTTATGAGAAATTACCGTTAATGTTATTGAGTATGCATTTTGCTTTATAGGATAATAAGGTAATATGAAATGCCAATTCATTCATTAGGAAAGAGCTAAGTGCTTAAATGAAATGGGTGACACGTCTGAAAAAAGATGTAGTTGTGGGCAGGAAGTCAAGAATGGATTTTTAATGACCTAATACCAAAAGGTTTTAACCACTTATTTGCGTTTGCTTCCTATAAACAATATTAACTTTAAAATAAAACCCTTTGAACATTTAAATTGCAATAAGCAATTCTACTTGCAAAGACTATTAAGAGACGTTAGATTTCTGGGAAGCTTTCAGGTTAGTGCTTTTTAGAAACAATGAAATGAACTATTATCAGATTTAAAAACTAAAACGTGAATTTAAATTGACAGGGATAGAGTGAGGCAGAATCTAAAGTTTACTTTGTGAAAAAATATTTTCATACACTGTATTAAACATTTTGCACACGCAGCTCAGTAATCTAAAGCAATAATCAACATTAAATTAGGATCCTGATTAATTGTTCAGGATAGATACTGGAGCCGGCTCAAACCCAAACACTGTGAGTTTGATTTGGCAACATACTGCTGCCTTTTCAGACTCCTGTACTGCAGTCCATGACTAAAACTGTGCAGAAGTTTCTTCATAAACCCAGGAATCAACTGCTCTCAACACTGAGAGTGAAGTTTGTCTGAGACAGTTTTCTCAGATGTTAGACTGAGACTGTGAAATGATTTCCCTAAAGAAATAGGGTTATCACAAACCTTTGGCTCCAAGAGCAAGGTGCATTGCTTTGACCTTGCCTTTTCTAACATACACAAAGCAACAGGTACATATTTTTAAACCATCATATATTTCCAAAACAAGACACTCCACTGAATGTGCTTCTTCTGGGGAGAGGATGAGAGACCAAACGTTACAAGACTGATGTATAATCGCTTTGCATAACATATTACTGAAAGGTACTCAGATACTACAGTGATTACTGAAGTGTATAAAAATCTATACAGAATATGGAGTGAAGTTCATTAACCTTTTGGGAAACTTCAGTGGAACCCTATTCCCAGTGGAGTCCAAACTCAGCTTTCAGTCTCTAGTTTTGCACGGTTTTCACTAAGTAGTATTTCTCTTTGTTGGATCCCAGAAGTGCAACTCAGTGGGTGAAAACTGTGCCAGAAGGCAACAAGGCCCAGATTCTCAAAGGTATTTACACCCACCCACACACCCTGCTTTGAGGATCTGGGTCCAGAGGATCTGGTCCAATGCACACCTAAGTCAATATTAGTTATTTCATTTACTTCAGTAAGTATTGGATCAGATCTTGAAAGAATTAACACTAGGTGTCTCACTATACCTAGAACGAGTGCTGACTGTTCTGTATCACTTCTGGGTTATCTTTATTTAACCAGTTACCTTGTTAGAATCTTGCTCTTGCTGCTCTTTACTGTACCACAGCACTAGACAAGCCTCCATAAAGCAAACAAATTGTGTACGACCCCCAGGACCTAAAAATGCCAAGTATCACCTACCCTACTTATGAAATTCATTAAATATAGCACAAAGCAGGAGAAGGTCTAAGTTCACCAGTCTTTGTAGAAAATAGTGGAACCCATTTGTTCCAGAATTACTCCTACTTTAAAGCATTCTTTGAATGGATAGAAATTTTGTGTTCTAAAAATTTAGGCTGAGATTTTCAAAGCTATCCAAGGGGTTTGGATGCCTGTTTTCCATCATAAGTAATGGGAAATTAGGTATATCAGATCTCTTGGGCAGCTTTGAAAATGTCACCCTTACCATTTACAATGGATGGCATTAAAAACTCAACATTTGCCATCCCACAACAATATAATAAGATACCATGGTTATTGGAGGCACCTGGAGAGGCACAAGCTTGGATGCCCAGCACTTCAATGACTCACACTGTAAAAAACAAAAGACAAATACTAGAAGGACCATTAAAGCTTGATTTGTATTTCAACTTTTCCTTTCCATCTCGGTGCCTAAACTTTCTTCTTCTTTTTTTTAACTTCTAAGTAGGACACTTCTGACCTTCTCCATCTCAAACTACAAAGAGAGGACTTTCTCTGACACTGTTTGAGAAGAGGCTGTACTTTTCTTTTAAGGAGCCTTCCATTGATTTCTATCCTTCAGAAAACAATGGTTCCTTCAGTTGCATCATTTCACAAGCTGCAGTAAAAGCAGGGTGTCCCCATTTCTGGAGCAAAGTGCGTACCTTAAGTATATAGCAGCATAGATAGTCTCACCAAACTCACAGCAGCCAAAGAAAAGCTTTGAAGTGTCTCAGCTGAAATCCCTCTCTTTGTGAGGATGCAGGTGCAGGAGGAACTGTAGTATTATTAATCTATATTATAATCGTGCCTAACAGGCCCAACTGAGTTTGGGGCACCATTAAAAAGGGATGGATAAACTGATTCAGATATGTGTGACAACAGAATTAGGATTTGGACTTGCCTCCAGAATTTATAATGATCGGTTGTAATAATTGGGCCTTTGCCCCATCAGGTTTGGTAATCTAGACCGCTTTCTGTAACAACCATCTACAGAACTCTTGTTAAATTTACAAAGGGGAGTGGAGGGAGGAAAGGGTAGAAAATTGAATAACCATTAAATAACACACTACTTATATACATGCTTTTGCTTAAGGCAAACAAGCCTCATTGCCATCATGAAATATTTTCTCTAATGTAAGCGTGTACCCAGTATGCTTAAACTGCCAATTCTTACCATATCTTGTTCTTCCTGTGCTGACATCTTCCCTACATTCCCGTTAGTATTCTTTTGTAGCATTGCTTTTACTCCCTTCTGCACTATATTGAGGGAACCTTTTAAAATTTTGCAGCTGTCCAGAATAGACCACCTTCCCTAGGTTAACATACAAACTGACCCAAAGCCAACCATTCAAGCATAAGAGGAAGCCTCTGAATAGGAGATATGCAGAGAAACTACTCACTTTTGAGAGACAATGACGACCAATTTATAGTCCACCAAAAAGGAACGACATAACACTCCCTGCGCAGACATGGAAAATAAGGAAGTTGTCAACTAATAGCTATCTTGCTATACTAGTTGTCTAAGTTGCCTCCATGGATATTTCTGCTTGGCCATTTTCTGAAAGAAAGCTGCCACTTCCAGCAGTAACTTTTAACTTGTAAGTGTTCCAAAGGCAAAGAGAACCTAGAAAAGCAACTGAGAGTTCCCAGCCAGCTCCCATTCTAACCTTTCATCTACAGCAGAGGTCGGCAACCTTTCAGAAGTGGTGCGTCGAGTCTTCATTTATTCACTCTAATGTAAGGTTTCGCGTGCCGGTAATACATGTTAACGTTTTTAGAAGGTCTCTAATATATTATAAGTCTATAATATATAACTAAACTATTGTGTGTGTAAAGTAAATAAGTTTTTAAAATGTTTAAGAGGCTTCATTTAAAATTAAACTAAAATGCAGACCCCACAGACTGGTGGCCAGGATCCAAACAGTGTGAGTGCCACTGAAAATCAGCTCATGTGCTGCCTTTCGCACATGTGCCATAGCTTGCCTATCCCTGATCTTCAGCCGCCAGAGCATTTTAAGTCGCAAAATCAGAGAGGTATCTAAAGTTGACTGATCATTTTGACAGAAGAGCAATGTTCTTATACACAAACACTCACAGGTATTATAGGTAAGATAATGCTGTTAGCCTTTCAGACTTGTCAGAACAGATATCAGAGTAGAAAAACTAGATTTAAGTATAATAAAATCAAAAGGGCTTCAAAGGGAGGAGGTGGTATACATTTTGAGTAAGCACTCGTGCTATACTCATGGCTGCACCTATAGCAACAGACATCGTGAAAAGAGGTCTCTAATTTGTCTGACTGTGCCTAGGTACTGTCTATAGCAGCGATGTCCAATAGAAGTTTGATGCTAGCCACACTGTTAGCCATACTTGTGGTTTTGAATTTTTCTTATTAGCCACATTATTAAAAAGCCACATACGCTATGCAATTGTGGCTCATTTATTAGCCACATGTGGCTAGTGGCGAAGGTATTGGACACCGCTGGTTTATAGTACTTTGGCAAATTGCTTAATTTTTTTAAAAAAGAACTACAGGACTACTCTTTCTCCTTCTTCATGGACCTTATCATTCTCTGCTCTCTTTCCTGATCTCACTGCTAGGCCATCACTGACCTGTCCTCTGTCCCTTCATAGTGGCACTGCTATTGCATCAGAAGCATTCTCCTCTGCTGCTCCAGACATCTGGACCATGCTTTCTGAGACAAGCATATTGACAATTTATATAGACCTAGAACTCATAATTTCACTCTCCCTCTAGCATTCTTTATTTACAATCAAAACATTTTGGAGATATAGTTTATATAGTATATACATGCTGTACTGGATTGCACATTGTTTGTGAAGGCCAAATCTTGCAATCTCTTACATCTGCAGGTAGCTTCTTTGAAATTAAAGGAACTCAGAACCTGATCCAAAGCCCAGTGAAGCCAGTGGGTATCTTTCCACAGACTTCTACAGACTTTGGATCAGGCTCTTAATAAGCTGTGCTCATATGCATCCACATGAGGATCAAGCTAAAAATCTGCAGGCTGGTAGAAAGGCCTGCATTGGTTACTGGTGGTCCATGGACTGCAGTAGAAGAATCACTGAGATAAGATAGTATTCACTGCTCACCCCAAACTTCTGTGTAGCATTGCTGTAGAGTGTTAAACAGCTTTCTATGTACCACCCACCTTCACAAAAGGTAGCTGCAGTTTAATGATTCCTTTTTAGTAATCTATAAAGTGCTTTGGGATCCATCTGAATAAATGAATTTCCATAGAATGTAAATTACTATTCTAATTATTATTAATTTGCCTGAGCAATGTAACCCAGAACATGGATTCTCTTTGATTTAGCTCTGAAATAATATACATTCAGTTCAACCATACATCTCAGTCAGGGAAAGTAGAGCGCTATCTATTATATTAGTCAAATGAACAGCATACATACTATTTCAGGACTGAACAGCAATTTATCACAAAAGTTAAAGTTGCTTTTTCCAGTTTACTTCCACACTGGGTTTCACCAGTCATTTAATGCTATAGGAACAGATTTTCAACAAATAAGCACACTGTTACATATGCAAAATGTAAGTGTTGCTGTATGTACAGTGACACATTCAACTGGATAATTGTGTCAATTATCCAATTTGCTTGTGCAAATCTTTATCTTTTTGGAGACATGCACATCCCATACAGCTTCAGACATACATTTTCCTCCCACAATATTTGGGTATATTGTAAGCATATTTTCCCAAACTATAACTATTTCTTATCTTAGCTAACTGAGAATAGGCAAATCAGTTTGAATATAAATTATTCATTATTTATTTAACACTTGTAGTTCTTCTGATACAAAACCCAATTCCTGTCCCCAAGACCTTGCAAACCACATCAGACAAGTTAGACATGAGCCCAGTACAAATCCTTAATTGGAACTATGGTGAAGTTTGACTGATGGTTGGATCTGGATTTGCCTCCAGAATTTATAGTGATTGGTTGTAATAATTGGGCCTATACATTTATCCGGTAACTGGGTTATGTTAACACTTTTGGCCCATATATTCCACTTAAATTAATAGAACCGATCCAACCCTAAACCCTGCATCCAAACAACTCCATAATGTAATTTGAACGAATGTGCCACAAAGATATTTCCGCAAATGTTGTGGGGGATTTTTTTGTGGAACTGATATGTTACAATACTTAGGCATTATCACTGAAAATCCAGATGAAGTATTGTGTTTAAGTAGGTGCTGGTAAGCCTCATGCATCAATGAGTTATCTGATCCACCAATGTGATCTCATGGTTTTCTTATTCTCCCCTATCCGTCTGTCTCCATCACCTGTTGTCTTAGTTTATAAGCCAGCTTGGGTAGGAACTATCATTTTGTTCTGTGCTTATACTGTTCAACAGTGTTCATGACTGGGGCTCCTAGGCTCTACTGCAAATACAAGCAAATAAATAAATAATGGACAAGAGAAGGAGATGCTCCAAATGCAAAGGGCAGCAGGGAAGCAAGTTAAATAAAAATCTCCTGATATTCGGCCCAGATCTTCAACTGAACCCAACAATTCTATTTGCTCTTTTCTTTTGTACATTACTGGTCAAGACTAAAATTGGAAGTGTCAAAATGCTGTGGTATTTGCATTTATAAAGCAGGAACTATAAGCAAAATCAAACTAAAGTTAGCTGAAAACTGTAGAAACAATGTTCATGGATATTCAATTGAATTTTGAATGGCTGTTCAGTTTAAACTTTATCCTGCTCCTATTTTAGCAAACTTTCACACAAATCTGTGCTTGCTAGCATGACCGGTTAGCAAACAGCTATTCTTAATGGGTAAAATTCTCTTCTGCATAGAGAGCCAGCACAACAAAAGTTCCACTTAAGCCCTCAACGTAGGTCTTAAGTGGAACTTATGCATGCATCAGCCTTATTCTGGCCCTCTGTAACAGGGTGAATTTCACCCCAGATGAAAACTCATATTTGCAGCTGAAGTAGGGTGTTTGTGCATGACAAAGAGAATTATTTTTCACTATTTGTGTTTGACTGTTCTTCTGTTTAAAAGTTTACTCTCATTCAGTGAAGGAGCAGATCAATACTGTTCAACTTAGGTGACCAAGCACATACAGCCAATGCTCCAGCTCAGGAACTGAACACTAAAGTAAAAGTGAGTAAGAAAATACTTAACTCTGTTTTGGATATACTCTCACTAACAACTCAGCAAGTGGCACTTGTGCTCCATATATGGAGCTGGGGCATACATAAACCTGTCTGTATCTGGCACACTGGTGTTGGTTTTTTATTTACTGGTTAGCTGCTTTTGAATGATTAATGAATTGTAAAATAAATCTCTCTCCCTGAATAATATAGACAGTGATAGGAGCACTTAGTGTACTAGAGCAATCCAGCCAAGAACAAATGCTGTGCTCACAAGTCAAGATGGCTCAAAACCTTTTATTTAAAAAAAATTCTCTTAAATCTTGAGGAGAGTCAGAAATGAGAGTTTTTGCCACAACAACAAAAGTAGCACACTTTCACAAAAAACATAGCCACCTCATTGTTGAAATACTTGTATGCTTCTTTTTTCACTCAACTTTGAAAGGAAGTTACCCCTCTGACAGGCGGACTCAGAGTGACATCAGACATAATTTAAAAATAGTACAAAGAGAGATCTGGGCAGAAACTCTGCCTTTTCTCTTAGAGCCTCTATCTATAAAGGGTGTGCTCTCAGCTACTTGAGCTAACATGGGCATTATCAGTGAGTACCAACAACCAGTACAATTATTGCATTACTTATTGGTAAATGAACATCTCTTGGTTAACTGTTATCCATTTTTTTAAAAAAAATCTGGTTCAGTCACACATAAAACAAAGTAAAAAACAAAATCAAAACTGTTTCCCAGTCATATCTGAGGACTCGCAGCCTAACCTTCACTGAGATTTAAACCCTATAAATTAAACTGTAATCTTTTTAATTGGGGCCAATCCCATGCTCTGATTTCACAAGATCACGGTGGTGGGCACACTGAACAAGGCAAACAATGAAAGAATGCAAAGAAAATTTTACAAACACAGCCAAGGTCAGTCTGACCTAAAGGCCGACCATCAACCAGATGGTAGAACATTGACCACAGGGATCTGACTAGGCTGGGCTTACTGGAGGAATGAGCCACAGACAGGAATGTATGGTGACACTGTACTGCTCCAGCGTCTATAAAGGTGTTCTGAGCTAAAACAAGATATTAAATTGAGGTGGCTGGAGTTTAACTATGCAAAGCAGGAAACAGTTCAGATCTGGACTCTCTTTTAGCCAATCCTATATGTGTCAATTAAAAGAGATGGGGCAGAAAGCTCAAAAGTTGCCCAGTCTCTCTTATGCACTACTCAGGGCACCAGCTGTGAGGATTTGGGGCAGCTACTGAAATTTTAAAGGAAGGTTTTGTGGGCAGGATCTAAACACAAAGACAACTGAGAAAGCAGAAGGGTGGGGTCTGGATGCAGTGTTCTTTGTCATACGGGCCAAGAGTAAGCTTTAGAGTAAGTAAGCAAGCTTTATAAGAAAGAGCTGGATAGAGGAAAGATGTGTTGAACAGGACAATTTTTATAGGAAACCTATAATGGTTTGGGATATTTCATTGAGATTTAATATTCAGAATTTAGCCAAATGTCTAGCGTCTAAGGGACATTATTTGTAAACAGACTTTCTCACAAGATCTTCAGTACTTCTCCCCCCGCCCATTTTTTTTTTTTTTTTGCCTGGGTTGAGCCACCTTCATCATTTTCCTTGTACGATTTTGGCACATCTACTTGTGATGCCAACTTGAACCCAGAAATGCAGAGACAAATGTCAAATAAATTATTTTTTGATTTCATAAAAAAAAATTAATTCAGGTTTGGGGTCATCTCCTTTCCTTAAACCGTCTTCTATTTTTTTCCATTCTTCTGCAAACTGCATCTTTTTACATTCCTCCAAGAAATGAGAGAGTTGGGACAGCAGTAAACATGCTGCATGTACTCTATTATATTGAGAATGCTGCCCTGGTTAGTCAAAGCTAAGCACCTCACTTAGACTAGGACAAAATATGAAAATGATCTCATCTGTCAACAGACACTCTAAAAAATTCTTCCTGAAATGTTCTAAAACCTTTTTATTATAACTTCTCAGCAACTGGATGTCACAATCTTGAGTCAGTCCATTTCAATGTGTATTTATTTTCTGTTAATGTTATAACTTAGATAATTCAAGAGGATGGAAAGGGTGTTTGGTTCTATCCCTAAATGTCAACCATTTAAGTGGTTTGACTTTTATTTTCTATTTGCTTTGGTCAGTGTAAATTTCTATGGGTTTTGCTGGTTGGGGGAAGGGGATTTGGAGATGTGTAGTTCTTGGTTATTAATATTTGACTTTGTTAGTGCTATCTGTTTACTGTATGGCTCCTGGAAAAAAGTGGGAAATATTAGCTTGCAGTACTTAAACACGTGATGTGTAGGATCATTCCTTGTGCCTGAAAACTCTCTGCACTGTTTAGCCTCTGAATTACCATTTGGATATTTTGTTTCTGTTTAACATTGGCTCAGTTTTACTTTATTATTTTATGCTTTACTACATTTAATATATTTGGGTGCTCAGGTATATTAACAGAATTCCATGTACTATGCTTTTGCTGAGCTTAAAGACAGGCTGTTATTGTGCATCATATTACTGGAGTAGGGCTTAGCTCTTTCCCTAGTATCTATTTACATTTACAGGGACAGATTCTGCCAGTCCTTGGAGCTCTTTCTTAGGGCACGGAGTCTGCCAGTGTGGATCTAGTTGCAGGATCTGATCTCCAAAGTAGAAAGGACTAATTTTTAAATTAGCATTAACAGGGCAGTCTTCAGGTTTGAGATTAGCAGCCGTGTTAGTCTGTATCCATAAAGAAAATGAGGAATACTTGTGGCCAGTCTTGTGATCTTTAATCATAGCTCCTTTACTTTAGTAGGAATTCTGTCAGAGTAAAGATCGAGTAAGGACACCAGGCTTCAGCCCAAATGAGAATATTAATATCAGCTTTAATATCTGGAGGTCACTTAACAGGGAGTGATATTTATTGCTACAGTAAAATTGCCTTATTTTATAGAGAACTGAAGCTGTTTGAAGTTTGTTGTTTGCTTGCTTTTTTGATGCATGAAAACAGATTTGGGGAGTGATGGTGATGGAGGCATTTTGTACTGTGAAAAATTAGTTTGCGGTCAACTGCTTTTTGCAATCACAAAACCATTCATTACTTCCCCTCCCCTCGCATGAAAAACTAAGGGATCTTCTCATTCCATCTTTTCATTTGGCCCATTTGCACATTAGAAGTCTGGATCCAGATTCAAATTATCGAAGAACTACAAGGGACTGGGTCAGTGCACCCATATATTTTAAATGGGACTCCCCGTCCCTTTACTTGAGTGTTTGTTTACTGAAACAGGTGACTGAAAAAAAAGCACAGACATCCTCACTGGTAAGGGTCTGAGGATTCTTTGGAAGTGCTGCTGTACCGTTTTTATTTTATTGGTACAGAGCACAGTGCATGCTGTACAAAATAGGGTGTAGTTATGCTGGGCAGCCACTGGGTGTCAGCATAAATGTAAAAGCATTCAGGAATTCATTAACATGCTATGATCTAGTCTGCTGTATGTTGAAATGATGCACAATGGGTTTATGACAATATTGAACAGAAGATATTGGATGGAACTTTGCTATTATGAAGAATAAATAGGTAAGTGAACACCTTTGTAACTATAGAAAACTTCTAGGTCAAATAGAAGAATAAAAATGACTCAAATCTAGTCTGTCTTTCTCTTCTCCCCTCCAGAACTGATTTTCAGTTAGCTGTTAAAAACAGATTAGCCTAATAATACAATGTTTAAGTCAACTTCTGGGGTTCTTACTAGGAATGAGTATACTTTTTGTAATGAAGACTGAAACCAGACAATTTTTTTTTTTTTTTTTTTTGGCAAATCTGAAATTTGGGCTACATTCCCTGAGGTTTGGATCAAGGTTGGTAGTTTTGATTGGGTTTCACTGGCTTATTTAAACACATACGGACCAGGAATAGGTCCAACTAAGCTAGGTACTGGGCCAAGACATAAGAGTCCTTGTGTTAACTTGAATTTCATAAATAAAATAAAATAAAATAAAAATAAATAATTCAATCAACCCAAAGCTCAGGATGTTTTGTTTTGTTTGTGACTTGATTAAGATAGATCTGCAATAGCACACTGACTATAGATTCAGATTTAGGACCCTAACAAATTTCAGGGTGTTTTTATTTGGGGTTGCAGTCGTGCTTGTCTCTAAGTGAAAGGTCTGGTAGCCTGTCTGCTGCCTTTAGAGTGGTGTGCTAGTCAAATCTGGGTATGGGTCAAGCTGGTTGAAATAAAGCAATGCATCCTCATGTACTCAAAGCAAAGCCAAATCGTTGAGAATGTGAAATTAACATTGTAGATAAATATTTGTGAGCCCTGTAGAGATTACAGAGACCCAGAATATTGGTGTCAGGATGAATGCCAAGCTGCCTTTATTTCCTGTTTACACAGACTTTTATCTCCTTGTTATATAACCCCAGTGCTCCTCAATACTAGTGGCTGGAAATCTTCACAACTGGTACCACAGGCCCCAGTTCATTTTTATGATTTACACCAGAAATGGAAATACTAAAATGAAGCAAGAAAGGGTATTCTTGTGCAACTTGCAGCTCAGACAAAACTAGGACCATAAAGGAGCAGATAAAATTAGGTAAAAATCAAAAAAGACCTCAAACTTTTGATAATGTATTTTCTTCTTTCATCCCAAACCCAAAGTGCTTTACAGCTTATAAAAACACAAATCAACAGCGATGTACAGCCACCTCTGGAACGTCATGTGGCAGCTGTTAAAAGGCAAAATTCTGTGAGGAACTAAGCTTCCTTTTAACTTGTATTGACTTTAATGAGAGTGGAGGGTAGAGAAGGAATATTGGGATGCATTCTGTAGAAAGAAAGCAAGTACTCATAGAGGAGTTTGTCTAGGGCACCTGCGACAACATCCTTACTCATGGGAATTGTTCATTACTAGCAACAAAGTATTAACTCCTGTCTCATTCTGCACAGCAGTCTGATTAAAATAACAAAGAATAGGAATTGTACCAATTTACTCTCTCTTTCCCCTCTCCTCCTTCCTTCCTCTCCACTGCCCTTTACAGTATAGGAGGTCATTTTAATTCTAGTCAAAATTACTGTTCTAAAAATGTTTGTAATTCTGACCAGAGCATCAGACTTTACTATAGAGGCACCCAGTAAGCAACACTACAAAGGTTGAAGGAGAGTAGCAGCTATAATTCCATTGTTTCCATTTGCATACAAATTGTCAGCCCAGAAGCAAACGTTTTCTAACACTGAATTACATAAAGTGAGTGGATTTGGAGGGGTATTTTTTATCCATAGCAATTAAAATAGAATGATAAAAGCTGCAGTTCTGAAGTTACTCAAGATAGTTTCTCCAAATGGCACAGTAAAAAAATGTTTATTATGAATTATTTGTAAAATGGTAGCTCCTGGAATCCCAAATCAGTGATCAGATCCGCAGTGTGCTAGGTGCTGTACAAATTAGTGATCAAAAGACAACTCTTGGCTCAGAGAGCTCAAAATCAGATTAATAGATTCCAAGGCCAGAAAGGACCATTTTGATCATCCAGTCTGACCTCCTGGGTAACACAGGCTATAGAACTTCCCAACAAATAATTCCTAGAGCAGATCTCTTAGGTCTATATGACAAAATGAAACAGGTGGATGAAATGGACAAATGGAAGGTGACAGGTGGGAGATTGAGATATCAAGGAAACAGCTGTTTTGCATAAAAAATAGTACTGTAGTTTCATCTTGCCCCTGTCCAAGCATTGTCAGATGGCAAGATGCTAAAAGCACAACAGTAGAGGTCTCAAAGAGGTCTTTGAAGGAGGACACAAAGATGGTTTTACAGATTTTGAGAGGGGCTTTCTTTACACAAAAGGGACTGCATGGAGAAAGTGCAAAGGAGATTTACTCATAAGGTCCCACTGATGAACATCATTGCTGTGTTTCTAGTGCAAGTTAGAAAACAAAATAAGCTTAACTATAGTTGAACTGAAATACACTTGATGGTAAATATGGGTAAATATGGTAAAGATTTAGTTATAACAAATGCCTTATTTTCCTGTTAACTGCACCTTTAATCTCTAATGACTCCACTGTCTACAGAAAGACAGCCATTTTATGCTCCTTATCATGCAGTACTGAACTAAAGAGTACTTTGTCCTGGAGATTTTCCTATGGTAGTTTTTAGTGTGTTCATTCTCTTACTTTGAATTGAACACTGAGGGACAGATTCTCAGCCACTGTAAAATAGCATAGCTCTGTTTAAGAGAATTGAGCTACATTGATTTATGCCAGCTGAGAATCAGGCCTTGAAATATAATGATCTTTACATTAAAGACCACCACAGAAAGACATGTTTTGTGGATCTCCCACAAAACTCTACCCCTAGCATATCAAACACCAGGTTGTTGGAACCCATGTCCTCTTTAAGATCAGGCATTGCTGGTTGGTTGTTTGGAGGAAACACTATTAGTGTGTTTGGCAGCCTACTGCAGCTCTGCTAGTAAAACAATAGTGTGTGTGTGTGCACGCACCCCTTAATTTATCTAGCATATTAGAGTTACAAGAAGTATTTCACTAGAATGTAATCATTGGCTGATCATACACTCCAAGCATCATATTGTCCTAACATATTCTTCCAGATGAACTATTTCATGGGGTACTGCATACATTGGTCACATGGAGTTAGTCCCCATATATTACTTTGAAAAATATTCCTCCCTTAGGTCAAATGTTGCCCATGTGTAAAACCTTTGCACAGGACCTGTCAGATGAAGTGACTGACCCTTTTTCAAAACCAAGAGCCAGGCGACTTTTGTGGTAACTTACATGTTTCCTAGAGTGGAAGATTTATTTCCCTGTAACTTAGTGTTTTGAATGAGCTTATAAAAACAACACTGAATAAGTGGCTTTAACATTCATTGTGAGCAGAACAGCAGCTCTAGATCATGTCACATTTGTTCAGCTTTTCTCCTCAAACATAGTTCTTCACACTGAACGTGCATTCCACTGGACTGCCTTTCTGGGCAATAGAGAATAAGTTCTCCTGGGTACAGAACTATGCCTTGAATAAAGATTTTGCAGTAATTAAAACAAATATTGTAACTTATGTACTGAAAAACCAGGTCATTTCAGATATCTGTTTCTGGGACATTATGTGCGGGGGGGGGGGGGGGGGGGAGAGGGACTGTCTCAGTAAAGCCAGAAAATTGGTCACTTCAATTTAAGAGGTTTGGCATGGAAGAAATCCTCTGGCCTAACACAGCAGTATGGCACAGAGCCGCTGAGCAACATTTCCCATCACTAATACAGCTCTCATGGGTTGTAATAGTAACTGGCACTCCTGTCTGTCATCTGAGGGGACAGACACCACAAATCCACATGGCCAGTCCCTCACATCCCAAGCCGCCTTCCACTCTCCCTTGGAGAGTGGTGCTCTGGCATTAGATTCTGTAGGGCAAATAAGTTAGCAGAGTCCTTCTGCGCTCCTCATATTACCATGAGCAACAGAGCTGCTATATTTGTTGTCTTGGCAATAAGTGGCCTGTGCTTAGGTGCTCACAGGGGGTATAAAGTGTAGGTGCTCACAGGGGTAGAAAGTGTAGGAGCACCCTTGGAATTTAACCCCTGGAATAGATTGTGAATTGGTACAATCAGACATTAAAAATATCTCCTCTTTAAATAGCCATTATAACTAAAACCTAAACTGCATAGGCAACTACTGCTGACAAACAAAACCCCTCTTTAATAAAAAAAAAAAAGATGGTCCGAAACTGGATCCTTCTATCCAAACCTTTGAATTTTGGCGAAGTTTTGATACAATCTGCGCCTGATTTCAGTTAGTACAAAGTGATAATTGCTAGTAAAATCAGAATGACAGCATTTTGCACTGGTGAAATCAACCTCCCAAAGCACAGGGCAACAAAAATCAGGCCCTCTGACTGGGGCTTGACTCTACATAAACAGTATTAACAACAAACAGTTTGGGAGTTATAAATAAAAGCACAAATACTTCTTCCACACAATGAAAAGCACATCAGATTCTATAATAAGTATCCAGTTATGAGAATGTAAAAGGAAAGGGGAGAAGGTCAGAAAACAGTAAAAGACAAATATATCATTCCCATGCATATAATCAAGCAGTGCCTGTAAATTAATTTTCAGTTAAAAAAAAAATCTCTCTTGGGGAAATTCTATTATTGAAAAACAAGATATATTCCAATTAGGAAAGAGATCATATAGAGGGCAAGAACGAAGAGAAGAAGAAAAAGCTTCACATATCAGAGCTTTGGAGGTTCGGCCATCATGATATGGCATGGGGAAGAACATCTTAGTAGCCTTAATTCAGAAGGCCTTTGATTTGTCATTTGAAGTTACAGTTTTAACAGTTTTGCTTTACAGACTTTCAGCACATAGCACAGTGCAGCCTGCCATGGCTCTGGACCTGGGATCAACACTTCGTACCTCAGCATGTGACATCAAACCCTAAGGGGTACATTTTCAAAGCAATGAATGGGGATTTCACTGCATGTTCCAACTGTTGTCAATACAGAATACATAGCTAAAACCTAAAAGCTTTGTTTCTCTGCTAGACTCAGCCTCTATTTTTTTAAAGGGTTGTACTGACACCTCACCTTTGTTCCTTTGCCTGGAGAAATTCCAGTGCTCCAAACCCACTTCATATAGCCAGATGTGGTCAAACTGGTCCGCAGACTTCAGCCATCCTGTTGTCATAAAGGGCTCACATTACAATGGGAGCCATTCAGGTTAATGGCCCTCTGGTTTCGCTGGTCTGTGAGAGGTTTGTCCCAGCCTGCTACCATATGGCTAACTCCATATTCGCTACAGCAGTCACTGATTCCGCGATTTCTTAAAAATTGACTGGATTCCATAAGTTGTATGTGGGCTGATTCCCCAAATCACCAAACTATGCCTGGGTTTCCATGATGTTTTCCCATCTGTTCTGGTTTTTAGGCTTTCATACCATTGGGGTGTTCCTTATGCTTTGGATGACCAAATGAGGTGCTGACAAAAGTCAGCGCAAAATTGGTAACGTTTTGTAAACTCTATTCTTTGGTGCGTACACACACACACAGAATGCAGTTTTATTTAGGTTTGTAAAAGAGCTGGTCAAAACTCAGAATGTTCAATCTGTGGAGAAATTCTGACATTTCAAATTTTCATTCTGAATTAACACCACACCATCATGTTTGGAAATTCACACAAAATTTCCCTTGTAGTTCCTGATGCATCCAGGGCAGAGAAAAATCACATATGGTGATCTTGAAGGTTGCAGTTAACAATTGATCTGCTACCTGCATCCACAAAGGCAGGGAAGCCAGGTATGATTTAGTGATGACATCATCAGATTTGCCCTCTGGGACAAGGATGAGAGAACAACCAACATGTGAGAGATGTGCAGTCATGTTGCCGGAAGGTGCTTAGCTACTATGGTGAGCTTGGTATAAGAACCTATATCAAATAAGTTTCTAGTCCCAATTCTGTCATGGATTCAGTATGTGACCTTGGGCTAGTCACTGACCCATTGTGTGCCTCTGTACTGCTTACCTACCATTATAAAATGGTTTGAGATTTTATGATGTTAAATTCTGTTTAAGTGCATATTATTGTCATCATCAGTAGTGTGCATAACTCTTTGGAAGTACCTCTCTACCATCTATAGACAAGAGAATAAGGGCAGTCGCCAACAGCATGGTGGTGAGTGAGGGGCAAACACACACCGGTAGGTGTGTATACAGCCAGTACAGCAAATGGAAGAAGCTAGAGAATGGGCCCAGCTGCTGGAAAAAAAGAAAGGAGCTGAAGCATGCCAGCCAGTGTGGATGAGCTATAGCAGGGGTGGGCAAACTTTTCGGCCCGAGGATGACACTGGGGTTGCAAAATTGTATGGGGGACTGGGTAAGGAAGGTGGTGCCTCCCCAAACAACATGGCCCTGCCCCCGCCCCCATCTGACCCTTTCCCACGTCCCGCCCCCTGACTGCCCCTCAGAATCCCTGACCCATCCAACTCTCCCTGCTTCTTGTCCCCTGACCAACCCCTCCAGAGATCCTCCAGACCCCTACCCAATCCCTCCTGCTCCCTGTCCCCTGACTGCCCTGACCCCTATCCACATACCCGCCCTCTGACAGACCTCTGGGACTCCCACACCCCATCCAACTTCCCCCTGCTCCCTGACTTTCCCCAGGAATCCCTGCCCCTTATCCAACCCCACAACTGTGGCCCCCTTATTACACTGTTGCCATGCGGCGTGCTGAGGCTGAGGAGGAACAGCACGGGAGGGGCTGGGAGGAGCCTTCCCGGTGAGCTCAGGGGCCGGACAGGACAGGCACGTGGGCCATAGTTTGCCCACCCTGGGCTATAGGGTGACCAGATAGCAAGGGTGAAAAATCAGGATGGGGGTGGGGGATAATAGGAGCCTATAAAAGCCCCAAATATTGGGACTGTCCCTATAAAAATCAGACATCTGGTCACCCCAATGGGCTATAGATGAAGATAAAGGCTGTGGCTAAGATAAAGTAGAGGTTCAAAGCCCAGTGACAGCAGCTGAAGGCGCAGTGCAATATGACATACGAAGTTCTCAGGATCTAATTCAGGAAAACACTTAAGCACATAGTAGTCATCTCTATTCAATAAAACAATTAAGCATATGCTAACTTTACACATGTGCAAGCGCTCTCCTGAGCTGGGACCGAAATGCGCAGGCCCCTTTAACTTTATTTGGTTTTCTGCACTACTAGAACAAAAGCCTAGCGCTGTGTTCTTATTGCAGCAAAGCCTCACTACTTTGTCCTGTAGACTAGGGGCTAAAACATTTAAAGTAATCTAAGGGTATGTCTACATTGCATTTTCAAACCTGCAGCAGTGAGTCCCAGAGCCCAGCTCTACAGACCAAGGTCTGCGATACAGCTCTAAAACATCTTCATAGACCAGACATTAATGTTTTTAGAAGATCTCTTTCTAGAAGTCTTTAATATGTAAATAAACTGTTGTTGTATGTAAAGGAAATAAGGTTTTTAAAATGTTTAAGAATTTAATTTAAAATTAAATTAAAATGCAAAGCCTCCCAGACCAGTGGACAGGACCCAGGCAGTGTGAGTGCCACTGAAATTCAGCTCGCGTGCCGCCTTCAGCACCTGTGCCATAGGTTGCCTACCCCTGGCATAGACATATGGGCACCGATGGGAACTTGGTTTCTGAAACCCAGGGAAAATGGTGAGCTTCAGAGCTCAAGCTCCAGCCCAAGCCACAACACAAACTACTGTTGCTGGCCCTGTAGCACAGGCCCAAGTCTGTAGCCCCTCACTGGCACGTGTTTTAAAACCACTGTGTAGACGTACCCCAAGTCTTGAGAGCCTAAGTGATTTAGACACTTGTGAAAATTTTGCACTGGAATATCCATTGTAGAAGACAGAATGTGTTAAACTGGAGAACAAATGAAATTAAAATCAAATGAATACCAACATTGAAAATGGAGTTACTCCTCAAAATGCATTCACAGGAGAACTTCCAGTGGCATTTCCTTGTGATGATTCACAAATAAAGCTGGACTTGGAATGAAAAACCCATCTTTAAAAAAAAAAATAAAAAAATGAAATGTTGACATTGCAGAATCATAGCACTCTCTTCAAACACTCCTCCCCAAATAGATTAAGGGGCTAACATATACTGATTTATGGCACTGAAATATAAAAATGAAGGATTGCTAAATGGTAAAATTAAAAGCTTTGTTGGTTACATTTTAATTATTTGTAATTATAGACAGTGATGAGTACACATGAGGTAACACTTATGCTAAGGCCTTGCTGGCGTAAATGTGGTCTCTTACATAGAATTACTGGATCTGCTTAAAATGATGTTATTGCTGACAGAACAAAGGTAAATTAATTAGTGTGCTGGATGTTTTGAGGTAAAAACATACAAGCCTGTAACAAATAACTTTTTCTGGAAAACACAGAGCAGGTGACATAAAATGACATGATTCAGAAACTGAAAAGCCAGCAGGCAAAATGCAGAAATTGGGTAACTTGAAACTTGCACATGCACAGGTTACAAAACACCAGAAGGGCTGATGTGTTAAAAGCAGGCCCGCTGGCAGCAACTCCGGGCCCCAAGGTAGACTGGTCAATGGGCCCCCTAGAAAGGGATAGCTGGGATTTGATTCGCACAGGGTGGGCTGGAGCCTGGCCCCATGCTGCTGCTGCTGGCGTGGCATCACCACATGGGCACGGAGCGGGTGCACTCATAAGTCACGGACACGGAGCGCCTGATATTTGGGTGGTGCCGCTTCTATGCAGACTGGTGCCCAGCAAGCTGCTGCCAGCTGCGCTGTCAGGCGTGCTCTTCCGGCAAGGCCAGAATAGGTGCCATAGCTGGAGCATCCATGGGGAAAAATGGTGGGTGCTGAGCACCCAATGGCAGCCCCCCCATTAATGCCCCTCTCTCCCCCCAGCCCTTCCTGTCCATCGATGGGCCCTGCTGATCAGTACCTCCCCCTCCCTCCCAGTACCTACCACAGATCAGCTATTTCCAAGCATCTGGAGGCACTGAGGGGGTGGAGGGAGGGTGCAGCTTGCTAGCGGGTGGGGGTGGAACTGGGCAGAGAAGGGGCAGGGCGGTAAGAGTCAGGACAGATTGAGGGTAGGAAGAAACAGGACGGGGGTCGGCCTTGTGGGAAGGAGTGGTGTGGGGAGCGGGGCCTGGCCAGAGCTGGGAGAGGGGAGCGCTCCCCTGCAGATTAGAAACTCGGCGCCTATGACAGCCAATGCTTTCACACGCCCAGCCAGCTGCCTTCACCACCTCCAGTACCGCCCTGTGCATGCCTAGGAGTCCTGTGCACCACCCAGGGCATTTTAAATTGCCTAGGCTCCTGGGCAGTTGCCCTTGTGGTGCCTTCCCTCACCCCGCCTGGTTAAAAGCCAAACAAATAAAGATTACTTAATCTGTAATGTAGCAATATATAAAAGACGTAAGTGAACATGAGCCAAAACTGGAGAAACACTGGACCAGAAACTGAGGGATTGGACTGAAGGACCAGATCAAGGGATCAGAAAAGGTGACCACTATTGGGGAAAGTGGAAGGACTGTTCAGTGCCCAAAAATGTGGTAACTTGGGCCCATTTACCAATTCCATCTTGTCTGTTATTACTTGTCTTGCATAAATGTGTGTCCAGACATAAGTGACAGTAATTCAGTCTGAACCCGTATAAATAAAGGTGATTGTTGATTAAGCCTAAATTGGGTGTACTTGTGACTCAGTTTCCCAACAATCTCACAAAACCAAGTTTTCTGCATCACAACAGTCATTTGACAAATGCAATTTAGATTGAATTATTTACACCCATACTTTACACTGTAGTATAATTGTAAATGTTCAGTAATATATAAAAGTAATTAAGTCTTAGTAATGTGAGACCTCACACAAGCACTATGTCTGCTATTAAATCTTTGCTGAGAAATGAGAAAGAAACCATTGTTCTTCGTGTGAGAATTATAGGACATGCAGATAGGTGAAATGTAAATTAATGCAGTTTTATTATACTACTTACTGATTCAGGGCATATAATTTGAAGGATCAGGTGGGTGGATTTGCATGTGTGTGTCTTGTTACAGAAACCAAAGGGAGATTTCTTGTAAATAGCAAGCAAAACCTGTTTGCAATACAGTCCTGTGGCTGACAAAAAGGGGGTTGCTAAGCATTTACAGATTCCACTTGTCAATGGTTAACAAAACAAAACCCCAACACTCGTGCAGTAAAGTCATTTTAAATTGTGCTGTTAGTATCCAATACCCTCTCAAGCCTTGCAGTCTTGTCAGTAGATATTTTATAAGAAGCTGGTTCAGTGAAGGTCCTGAGCTTATGACAGCTCTTTGGCTTTTAGTATGACCAAACACTTTATAAATTGTGCACTCCATTAGACAGATGGCCAGACATGTCCGAATGAACAAAATGTAGGGGGACAATATAGTGTTGTCCCTCCAGTCCCTCCCATGCTGTTCCCCGCCCACTCCCGCAGCCTCAGATCGCCAGCAGCACTGCAGCAGCGTGGCTGGCTCTGGCAGGGCCTGAGCTCCTGACACTCTGAGCAGCTTGGTGACGGGGTGGAGCTCCAGCGGGCCGCACAGCTTACAGACACACTGGTCTGAGGAGCGTGGGGTAAGAGGGCGGGGACCAGGGCTGGGGTGGGGGGTTGGATAAGGGGCAGCCAGTCTTGGGGATTAGTCAGGGGACAGGGAGTGGTTGGACAGGATGGAGATTCTGGAGGGGTGGTCAGTGGATGGGAAACAGGGGGCTGGACAGGGTGTGGGGAACTGAGGGTCCGTTGGGGGCAGGGGTGTAGATAGGGGTCGGGACAGTCAGTGGACAAGCAACAGGGGGGTTGGATGGGTGGAGGAGGGCAGGAAGTGGACAGGGGTCAGATTTGTGGTGGCACAGCCTTCCCTACCCAGCCCGCCATATCATTTGTCAATCCCGATGTGGCCCTTGGGCCAAAAAGTTTGCACATGCCTGCTCTAGGTCCATCTACTGAAAGAAATTCCATACATTGATTAGAGGAAACTACATTTCAAAAGAATTAACTGGTTCCTTACTGAATCCTGTTGACTATCTAAGTTTTGGAATCTAGTTACAGATCTTATAACTAAAAGCAACAGATGCTAAGCATTAGAAACTAAGAGGAATGAATAGATGGAGTGGAGTTTGTAAGCTTATCCATTGTGATTAATTTCACCCTTTTTTCTGTTTGTGAATTATCAAAACACTAGTTGCAATTTTTTTATATTTTAGGGAGTTAATTATTCAGTGAATTGTGCAAACAAATGTTAGCCTATGTCTTGTTCACAAACTTGTCATGGAGTACTTGCTATTTGTTATTTGCACTGTGAGATCAGGCATCTATGGTACGTATGTTAAGCTATGCAATGTCATCTCTCTTACTGGGACATGAAGAATTAGTCCTTTTCCTGTGGGCATATTATTGTCAAACTGTTTCACATATTACCTGGAATTGTTCAGTTAAAGTCTATTGCAAATAAAGTTTGAAAAACAAAGTTATTTCTAAAAGGCTGAAAGAACACTGCTGATGAATATGATTACATAAATATTTCTGCTGGTATTTCTGATAAGAATGTTTTTGTAAAACAAATGTGTGACTAGAAGGTGGCTTACCTGAAAATTCCTGGCAAATGATAAAGTGGCTCATAAACACCAGCAAAGTAAATTGGTGGATTTTATTCACAAGATTAATGGTTTTTGGCTATATTCACTCAGCTATATCTTGGAGTCTACTGGAACAATATGCATATGCTAGTACTTTCTTCATGGTCGTATCTCCTGTCTTAAATAATTATATGACCCAATTACCATCTAAGTACCATGCAATATTTAATGAATTTATTTAGCCCCAACACCTCTGTGAGAAAGGAAAGTATTATGCCCATTGTACAGATGGAAAACTGAGACCCAGATCCTCAGAAGTATTTATGCACCTAATTTCCACTGGAAGCAATAAGCAGCAAGAGATTCCTATAATACACTATCTCACCTCACCACAAAGTGAGAGCATGGTGCATCACAAGATATAAAATCATACAACTGATATAAAAATCAATCATACTGATTCTATGTTTGAAAAGAAAATTAATAGTATATTGCATCTGAGGTGTTGAAGACACCATTCAAGAAAGACACAAAGAGCATAATAAGGAGATCCTTGGTATTTACATAAACAATAAAAATAAAAAAGATGAGAATTTCTCAAATACAGTTTTCCCAGACTTTAGCCCATATAAACATTGCTGAGAAAGAAGCAACACTGAATACAGACCCTAAAGCACATTGCAGAAGTACAAAAGTTCTTCCACAACCATCATCATCATCTAGTCTTATGATTGGTTGATTGAAAATGGATGCCGCAGATACCTGATATTTGTTGGATCTCTCAGGAAGACGTCTCTACATCTGCATTAGGCTACCATGCAATAGTTGAAATTTACACTGAGCATGTTAAGAGCTTTGTCAAAACACAGCAGGCATTTTATCCAAGGGACTTTATAAAGAAGCACTAAACCTACAAAAGCAATTGAAAGAGATTTTACGGGGGACTAATTGCAGGCTGCTGACACTCAGTTATAGTCTCAGTGGAAAGCTGTCTTGATTTAATTAACAACAAAGAACTGAAACTGCACAAGAACAACAGTGAAAAATGACTCTGAAGGTATGGAACCTTTCCATTACATTGCCAGCATGACTGATTCATATACAAACATCATAGGCTGAGGCCAGAATTGGAAGCTGAAGTCAAAAATATAGATGATGTACAAGTTCTTCTAAAATTGAAGAACAAGATTTCTACCTCAGATCTATGCTTGAGGAGAATATTTTACAATTAATCTTTGCATCAAAGTGATCCAAAATCATGGAAGAGTGTAACATTTTGAATTCCGCCTTCCTAATTTTTCTAAGCATAATTGTACTGTGTTTTCAAAATGCATTTACACTCGTTTTTCAGAATCTGTTAGAATGCACTGACCAATCAAGTTTGTAAAAGTGTATTGGTATCTGAAGGCAGGTACAAATGAGCAGTAGGCCTAACTAGACTTGACACACTATTATTGTATATTTGTTTTACTTATGACAAGCTTTTCATCTTGTACAAAATGTGTGGCTTTTTTATGGCTCAGAACTAGACATGCTGTCAAAGTGAACTGCACACTATATGTTGAGTGTTTCATTTAATAAAAATCTTCTCATAGAAGATGAGGTCTTTTCAAAACCTCAGGAGGGGATCTAGTCCAACCCCCTGCTCAAAGCAGGACCAACCCCACCTAAATCATCCCAGCCAGGGCTTTGTCAAGCCAGGCCTTAAAAACCTCTAAAGATGGAGATTCCACCACCTCCCTGTATAACTCATTCCAGTGCTTCACCACCCTCCTAGTGAAATATTGTTTCCTAATATTCAACCTAGACATCCCCCACTGCAACCTTGTTCTGTCATCTGCCACCACTGAGAAAAGCTGAGCTCCATCCTCTCTGGAACCCGCCTTCAGGTAGTTGAAGGCTGCTATCAAATTCCCCCTCGTTCTTCTCTTCTGCAGATTAAGGCCTGCTCTACACTGGGGATGGGGTGTCGAACTAAGACACACAGCTACGGAAATAGTGTAGCTAAAGTTGAAGTATCTTAGGTTGACTTACCTGGCTGTCTTCATGGCAGCGAGTCGACCACTGCCACTCTCCCCGTCGACTCTGCTTCCTCCTCTTGCAGAGGTGGATTTCTGGAGTCGACAGGGAGTGCATTCGGGGATCAATTTATCTCGTCTAAATGAGATGCGATAAATCGGTCCGACACATTGAACACTACCTGCCGATCCGGTGGATAGCATAGACGTACCCTTGATAAGCCCAGTTCCCTCAGCTTCTCTTCATAAGCCATGTGGCCAGCCCCCTAATCTTTTTTGTTTCCCTCTGCTGGACTCTCTCCAATTTTTCCACATCCTTTCTGTAGTGGGGAGCCCAAAACTGGATGCACTACTCCAGATGGGGCCTCACCAGTGCGCCAAATAGAGGGAAATAATCACTTCCCTCGATCTGTTGGCAATGGGCTGCATTAGTAAGACCAATATGCCGTTAGCCTTCTTGGCAACAAGAGCACACTGTTGACTCATATCTAGCTTCTCATCCACTGTAATCCCCAGGTCCTTTTCTGCAGAACTGCGGCTTGGCCAGTTGGCCCCCAGACTGTAGCAATGCATAAGATTCTTCTGTCCTTAGTGTAGAACTCTCCACTTGTCCTTGTTGAACCTCATCAGATTTCTTTTGAGCAAATCCTCCAATTTGTGTAGGTCCATATCCCATCCCTATCTCCTACGCTCTATGCATGATGAGCCTGACTCTCCATCACCTCATACTTTGCATCATCAGTTATACCTCTGCAGAGTCAGCACAAACACATTACTACAGTATTTTCATTTAGTACTGTTTTACACAGGTGTGAATGACTACACAAGGTGTAATACAAGAGAGAATCAGGCCTGATTCTCCCACTCCCAACTCTTAGTATCAATAATTATTGACTAAAGTTACCACTCAAACAATTTTGAATAATCAACGTAACAAGATCATAAAAATCTAAATCAAAACCCAAAGCAACAGTCACAGTGCCTGTTTGTCTCCATATAGAGGACTTCATTTCACCTAAGCAAGTTTGGAATTATTTTCCTAAGAAGATTCTGCCTGGCCTTTAAGTGGATGTACAGTATAGGGAAGCAGTCTCCCTGCCGTGCATGGCCCATGAAAGGGCAAAGCAGAGTTCCAGTCTTTCCACTCAGAGAGGGCAGAGATCATGCTCTCCCTACTCTCTTACAGGATCATGAGGCCTACACTAGAGCTGTTTGGACTTTTTCTGGTGGAACATTATTCTGTTAGAAAATTACAAATTGAACTCCTGTGGAATGTCTTGAATGTGTTGAGTTCAATGAAGCTTCCATTGGAAGCCATGCAGATTTCTGACATCTGCCTGGTTTCCTGCCAGCTAGCTCACCTCTGTGGCTTCTCAACAACCTGCTTGCTGGAGAACCCACAGGGACTCCCAGGGTCCTAGGGAATATATTTTGTTTCAGAAACAGCAATACAGTCTCCCTTCTGGAACATTTTAGTGTGTCTGAAACTAAATATTATAGAATTTCAACTTCCAAGAAAAATGTAGATGCAGTATTTTGGCTTTTTGTCTCAATTTAGGATATTTGTTTTTCGTAGAAGTGGAATTCAGTTTCCTGGCCAGCTTTAGCCTAAACCCACACCTGGAAAGTCTCCACAGATCCTGGGAAATTTGTGGGAGACCACAGCCATGTATGTAAGAGCACCTCTACCCCTGGCTCCCTCTTTTCCAGCACCTCCTTTAGTTTGACTCCACTGGAGCTGCTCTATTAAGGCCTCCCCTCTACCCAGAGCAGCCTATGAACTCATTGGGTGCAGCTCTGTGGAAAAGACAATAAAGCCTCAGAAATCTCAACAGGACAGATCTCAAAACAACCCCTGTCCTCACCAAGGACTGTGGATTCTGGAAGCAGTCTCTGCAGGATCTGGAGGAGCTGGGTTGGTGCTGTAGAGAGAGATGAGCCCCTTCCATGCAAGGTGAAGAAGGAAATCCAAACATGGAGACTCTCCTTGATGTGCAAATTTTGGACGAGGCAGATGGCCATCTTTCACTTCTTCCCTATCTAAGAAAGATTCATTACTAGCCTTGGGTATAGTGTTTAGGTTCGCACAGTAAAACTAAGGCCCTGATTCTGCAAAGACTTTAGCCCGGGTAACTTAAACACAAGTAGCCCTCATGTGCACAAGCCTTTGAGGCCTCCCTTATCATCTGAAGTTTAACATATCAAGTACTGGTAGAGCCCATCATCCACAATAAGTTCTAACCGAACTGAAACATTTGAAAATGGAGACAGCTGAGATATTAATATTTAAAACTTCACTGCTGCAGTGGATGTGTGTAATAACTTTTCAAAGAGATTTTCAGAAGGATTTTTTTTTTTAATACTGAACACACAGCACTTGTCCTAAATACATATTTACATGATGCGCTGGAAAAACTCTTTAGAAACTTTCCAGTCTTCTGGGTAAATAATATCCCTTTTAAAAAATTATGAATACATATTTAACTGATTTAACAGAATGGCTCTATTAGATACATCATAAACAATTTTTTTTAGAAATGCCAAATGAATGTTTACTGGTAGAGTGGAAGAGGAGACAGATTATTTAACTTGATCTTTTTCAAAAAATGCAATTATTTGGTTTTTTTAATCCCCAAACAAGACAAATAGAAAAACCCCAAGGCAATGAAATACCAAGATTATTAAGAGAAATATTTAAAGGAATTCTGCTGGAGGCTAAAATGGTTTGTTAGAGTATAATGAGGAACTTCCACATCATAAACCAATATTTCATTCTTAAACTAACAAAAAAAATCCCATGCTCCAGATTCTTCCCTCTGCTATGCAGGTACATGGGTGAGGCTCCCCACACCCGACTCCCAGAAAGACGACAAATAGAATCTCAGCTTGGTGCTCAAGATAATCGAATTTACTCTTATGCTAACCAGCATAACCCAACATGAAAGGAAAGTGGATGAACACTATAAAGCATGGCCAGTTTGCACACAGACTGTCATCCTTACCATGTACTAACTAGGACAGTGGTGTCCAATACATTCACCACTAGCCACATGTGGCTAATAGGCTATTCAATTGTGGTTAATACATGTGGCTTTTTTTATAATGTGGTTAATAAGAAAAATTCAAAACCACAAGAGTGGCTAGCATCAAATTTCTATTGGACACCGCTGATAGGAGGTTGCACGCTTTGCAGCCTATTGCATGCATCAGGGACTCCTTACATCTCTGTCCCCTCCTGCCCCCCACTCCACTTCTTGTGTGCCATCCTCTCATCCAGCTATTTCAGGGACTCCCTGCAACTCCTCTCAATTCCCCCCATATCAAGGTCCCCTATTTTTCCTCTCCCCTGCCAGCAGCTCTGTGTGCACCACCATTCTCACTTCCCTTCCAAGCCCTCCATTCCCCCTGCCCTCATGACATAGGCTTTGTGTGCCCCCAGATCCCATCTTCTCCCCCTGCCAAGGGCACTGAATGCCCCCCTAGCCCATGCCAGGGTCCTTCAGTCTCCCCCTTGCCAAAGGTTCTCTGTGCGCCCCATTCTCTCCCCACTCCACACCAGCATTAGGGGCTAGGTGTATGCCCCCATTCCCTCTTTCCTCTACCACTATTATTATTTCTTTGGGATTTAACTCATTCAGGATATCACCATGTTAAACTGTTGGGAGGATGAGCGGAGATATGATATGATATTTTTATACCAGTTGTTTGATCTATACATGATGGCAGAGGTGCTTGAAGCTCTGACTGTGCTAAGGACCTGCCAGGGGCTTCATGAATTTCTCATTTTCTCCCTTTCAGTGTTCTGCTTTCCCCCCAATTAACAGTGTTCTGGCCACTGAGGCCTGGAACATTCTCTGAAGTTTTCAAATTGATTAGCTGGGACATTCAAAATGTATCATATTACACACTGACAGAAATGTCACTGAGTTGAACATAAGGCCTTTGTAAGTTTGGCAAACAAAGATGCATGTTTCTCCTTTGTCTTCAAGCCCCTGACTTTGCAAACAATTACACTAAAGTTTTGTCTTGTAAAATTACTAATGTGCAGGTACGAGCAAGTCTCAAAGAACCAGAAGGCTGCACCACACTGATTGTCCCTCCAGTCCAACTCCTCCTGTGATCAGCAGGATTTGTGGGTCTGCTGATCCTCACCAGCCAGTACTGCTGGGGAAAAAGCTGCAGAATGTTTTCTTCAACTATTTTTAAACAAATCCACTTTGGCAGTGTTTACTTTCCATGTTTGTTGAAATAGCAGATTCTCAGCTAATATTACAGAGTATTTGTGAACAGCAATTCAAACTGGTACATGTGAGTATTTGTACTGTAAACCTAGTTCAAGTATTGCTCTTATCCAGTGAGTGAACAACAATATATCCTGCGTGACCTATGCATCCTATCCAAAGGACTGAAAGCTAAACACTGAAATCTTTCAAAGATCTACAAAAAGTCAGAGGCCAAAAATTGTACATAGAAATTATGTGACAAATAGCTTTTAAAAAACAAATAGAGATGGTTCAAACCATACCATTTTAAAAGATTTTCAATTATTGAAAACTGAAAGATTGTGTGGAAGAGCATGTGTTGGTAAGAAAAACTGGTTTCTGAAAACCAGGACATTTGGTTTTCACTTTTTGTATGGAAGAACAAAAAGAATCATACTGTAAGAAAGTTATGGATAAAATTGGAGGGAGGGGAGCCACAAAATGACAAGAGAGATGTAGAAAAGCTGATCTATAATGAGAAGTTGAAAGAACTGGGCATGTATAATCTAGAGAAAAGGCGGCTGAGGAGGGACATAACATTCTTCAAATACATAAAAGGCTATTATAAAGCTAATAGTTCACAATTGTTCTCCATGGCCACCCACGGTAAAACAAGATCATCTTAGTTTGTGATAAGGGCAATTAGGTTAGATTTCAGTAATAACTTCCTAATAAGAATAGTTAAATTCTGTAACAGGAGGCTGAAGTATCATCTTCATTGGAGATTTTGCCAGGGATGGTAGGTATAATTAATCCTGGTCTAGGTATACTTAAGAAGCACAGGGGAGGGGTTGGAAAGGATTACCTCTTCAGGTCTCTTCCATCTCTACATTTCCAAGATTCAAAAGAAAAATATTTTGAAAGAACTCTTTTCTTGGTGTAAAAATCACTTAGAAAAAGAGAAGTGTTTTCTCAATTAAAAAAAAAACCAACAAAAAACAGACCAGTTCTATAGATTTCTAGAAAACTGATGATTCATAAACAGAAAGTTGAAGAAAAAGTTATTCTTTCTAAATTATTTGATTAGTTCTGCTGACCAACATCTTTTCTGCTACACTCAACACAGTCTAGGTGCAAGATTCAACTCTATGACAAGCCTGATCTTGCAATTGAGTTCAATGGCGATGCTTTGTAGAACAATTCCCACATAAGTCACCAACAAGGGCTGAACCCAGGGCCTTCAGCACCAAAGCACAGGTTTATCCAAATCCAGCTACAGGTGGTAGGAATAAGAGTACCTTAAGGTGGATGGAAATGTAATTTGCATACATAGTGTAAAAGGGGGTTTAATGTAAAATCAGTTACTTTTCCCCTGTATGGGTTAGCTATTCAAAAGGACAATGCCACACTTATCCTGTGCATTGTGTGTGCATGGAACAACTGCAAGATCAGGTCCCATAAAGATAAAAATAATTACACTGTCTCTACTGCAGAAGAACAGGGTATTAGAGTTAGCCAACACCTGGAATTTCTGGCTCACAGGAAATTTTGACATCAAAATTTGGTTTTGGTCTCTCTCAGTGTGAAAACAAATATTTCTGAAGTCTCCTATAAATGGGATTTTTTTTTTTTTAAAAAAAAAGTATCCAGATTCCAAAATTGTTTAAAAACATCATGTTATGGCTTCTTCTTCAACTTTTGTATTAGTTTTTAAATTATTTCATAACATGACAGTGTCAAACTGTTTCATTACAATGCAAAGGGGAAACACTGAACCAAAAAAAGATAAAGTGTCTCCATGAGTACTAAGTAGCAGCTGACTTTAATGATTTTTGAAATAGAAGTATCTCAACTTATTTTGTAACATGACAATGTTATGATGTAGTGTAAAATAAATATTCAGAACAAAATTTCAGAACTCCCTGAAACAAAAGTTTTCCAAAATGTGTTTGGTTCCCCCACCCTTTCATTTAGAATTTGTATTCCCACAGGAACATTTGTTAAAAATCAATACAGTAGTTTTTGAAATGTTGTGATTTTGACAAAAAAGGCATTTTAATCACAAAAGCATGCCAATATAACATTTCTCATCATCTCTACACAGTAAGATGGTGAATGAGGTAGAATCTAATTTCTCTTTTGCCTGGCCTTTTGGTATTGCTCTAATGGTGAGCCAGCATCCCCACAAAAAATGAGTTTATCTCCCTGCTCTGAAGGCTAGAGGGGATATATTCAAAGTAACACACAGGAAGTCAGTTTAATGGATCCCACAGATTTGAAATTACATGAGCTGGAAATGGAAGATGTGGAAAAGGGACAAGTTATTTTTCCTTTATTGGACAGAGAGAATTGAGCCCTCGTACCTGTCCTCAGATCCCTTGAAAACACACTGGCCTTTAACAGCATTCTCCCTAAGGGTACATCTATATTGCAAACAACAAACCAAGCCAAAAACAGACCTACAATAGTGAGTATCAGAGCCTGGGTCACCTGACTTGGAGTTGCAAGACCCTCATCATGGGGCTAAAAATAGCACTGTAGACATTGCCACTTGGGCTGAAGACCAGCCTTTGAATCTCAGAAAGGGTGAAGGGTCTTAGTGCCCAAACAGGAACAGCTACACTGCTGTTTTTAGCCCCATAGCAGGAGCACCATAAGCCTGAGTCAGTTGACCCAGGCTCTGAGATTTGCTGCCATAGATTGAGTTTGTGCAGCATAGACATACCTTAGCCTTTCAGCACAACTCTCCTTCTCCTCAGATCCTCCCCAGCATGGTACCAGAACCTTAGAGTGTCCAGCCCACTTAAGCTAGGGTTTCCACTCCCTGCAGTCTCACCTCAATTCTTAGGGAACTTCAGGTTCTGCTCCTTGGCAGCTTCCTGATCATGTACTACTAACTCAGCATAGACCTCAGCCTCTCTAGCAGTCACCTCTTTTTGCCTGGGCTGCAGCCTCTTTACCTGGCTGTTGCTGGTCAACCAATTAGCCACAGCTGGGAATGCAGTGATTCTGTCCATCAACTCATTAGTGGCTGTTGCAGAATAGGGTTTATTCACTCCATTACACATGCAGGTTTCACAAAGAGATTCAGGACAGATTTCCAAGTGCTCAGACCCCACAACTGGAGCCAGATTTTCAAAGGTGCCCCTGGCCCCTTGAGACACTGAAATAAATAATATTTTCAAAATTGCTTCTTATCCAGCATCTCTTGTTATGATACTTATGAGCAGATTTTCAAAAGATCTCAACATCCAAAGAACTTTTGAAAATCTGCTTCTGACTGGTATGGGTGATCAGCTGACCTGTTTCAAAAAATCTATTTGGCTTTGGTGCAACAGCACACAGAATCCTGCATTTAGTTCTGGGCATATAATTAGCAGAAAGTTATTGACAAATTGGATGGAGTTCACAGAAGAGAAATAAAAATGGCCAGGGGACTAGAAGAATTTACATATGAGGAAAGATAAAAAGAGCTAAATATGTATGGTTCGGCTAGGAGGTAATTAAAGGAGGATATATGCTAAAAATCCATATGTATCCTTAGTCTTGTGTCAAGGATGGAGAGGAATGATTTAGGGTGGGAGATGGGGGTTTAACTAGCAATAATTAGATATAGGCAAGCGAGAGAGAAATTAAGCTAAATTAATACCAAGAAAAATCTTCCTGACAGTGAGATCTGTAGGAGTACAGAACAAGTCCCCAAAGGGATATGGAATGTACAGAATCCATTGGGTGGAAGTCCTATTGCTTGGGACATTTAAAACTAGTCTAAAGAAGTGCTGCGGGGGGCTCTTGGGAGCCCCTTGTTACAAGTCTGCTACTCAAATGAAGCGAGATTTGGTGATTTCTCTGCCTCTGATGGAATGCACATCTCCCCTTGGAAACTGCTACAGCAGCTCCGAGGGAGATGACATTGATCCCTGGAGATCGGCAGATGAAGTGCAAGCTTTTAGCACATTGTGCCAAGTGTTGCACATTTTTAAATGAATTTCCTGTGGAGGATACTCCCATGCGAGTTCTTCATCTCCAACCAATTCATGTCACACAACTTATAATTGTACTATCTTATCAAGTCACTTTTCAGGTACACAATACAAGAAGATACCCAGTGTGCCCTAGCAGCAGAACCAAGGGCATGGATGAGGGCAGAATTTGGGAGTCCTTGCGCAGTCTGTGTATTGCAGAGCTCAGATCCCATAGTACAAGTGTGGTCAACCTGAGCCTGAGAAGGAGCCAGAATTTACCAATGTACATTGACAAAGAGGCACAGTAATACGTCACCAGTTCCCCACTCAGCTCCCCCGCCACCTGTGCCTTGTGCCCACCAGCAGTCTCACCAATCAGCGCCTCCACCTCTCTCCCTGCACCTCCTGACCAGCTGTTTCATGGTGTGCAGGAGGCTCTGGGGACGAGGGGGAGACGCGAGGGCACAGCAGGCTGAGCGAGGGAGTGGGAAGGGGTGGAGTGGGGGCAGGGCCTGTGGCAGAGCCAGGGGTTGAGCAATGAGCACCCCCCGGCACACTGGAAAGTTGGCGCCTGTAGGTCCAGTCCTGGAGTCGGTGCCTATACAAGGAGCCGCATGTTAACTTCTGAAGAGCCGCATGTAGCTCTGGAGCCACAGGTTGGCCATCCCTGCCATAGTACTTCTCCCCTTGCATTTGAAGATGAGCCAGGCCTGCCCCATTCCCCAAGTACATAGTGTGAAGTTGCACCCCATATGCTTTATAAGAATATACTTATGAGTGTAAATATGACATAACTGGAATACGTTTCACGCTAGGTATGCCGTGTAACATATATTTGCAAAGATTATGCTCTTCTGCATGTGTTCATCCTATTCGTATACATGGATCATTTTTATATCTGAAGTTGAGAGTGTTGGCTATATGCTTGTACATAAAGTGTTTGCTGTAGAAAACACCTAAGACAGATGTGGTCAACATAGTGTGAAGGGGTGATTCAAGTAATTGGGAGTACTTGGTTAATAATGGACCTTGATAGACACCAATCCACATCTGAGCTTTCCTGGGAACGTCCTGCAGAAAACGGAGTCATCCATGGGCATATGACATGCCCATGTGACTCCAAAAAACTCCATTTTGTAGATGGTTTCTACACAGAGGAAGAGAGGGTTTCCACTCACAAGAGAGAAACTATATAAGCCCCTGGGAAAAACCTCTCCATTTTGTCTTCAGCTGGATTAAGAGGTACCCTCTCCACCCCACAGGATACCTGAAAGAAACTGGAACATAAGACAGTAACTACAGGGGTGTGAGTGATTGCTAGACCCAGACTAGAAGTAGGCTAGTCTGTAAAGGAAGCTTATTGGAACATCTCTGAGGGTGAGATTTCATCTGTAATCACTTTCTTACTGTATTAGGCTTAGACTTGCATGTTTTATTATTTTTTTTTTTTGCTTGGTAATTCACTTTGTTCTGTCTGTAATTACTTGGAACCACTTAAATCCCATTTTTTGTATTTAATAAAATCATTTTTTACTTATTAATTAACCCAGAATATGTATTAATATCTGGGAGTGAAGGGGCAAATAGCTCTGCACATGTCTCTATCAGCATTATATACAATTTATGAGTTGATCCCGTATAAGCTTTATAGAGGTTAAAACAGATTTATTTGGGGTTTGGACCCCACTGGGAGTTGTGTACCTGAGTGCTGGAGACAGGAGCACTTATTAAGCTGTTTTCAGTTAAACCTGCAGCTTGTAGGGGACGTAGTTCAGATTTAGATCTGTGTTTGCAACAGACAAGCGTGTCTGGCTCACACCAGGCAAGGCAATGAAGTCCCAAGCTGGTAGGGAAAACAGGCTGAGAGGTACATCAGGTGGCAGTCCCAAAAGGGGTTTCTGTGATCCAACCCGTCACATGTAGAACCCACTGGTCAGTCCATGGAGGATATGGGACTGCCACAGCTATATGCAATCAGTGGCATTTAGACTCTTAAAGTGCTTTTAAGCTTCTAGATCATTTAGGTATTGTGATGCTAAGTATAGCAACTCCTAAATACCTTTAAAAATCTGGACATTAAAGAATCCTTGTGAAAATCTGAGCCTAATTTTAGGTGTCCATTTTGAGATAGCACCCAAATTCTGGTTTGCAAATTTGTGCACTATCAAGGGCTGGTTGAAAATTTTCTGTCAAAACTATTTTTCAATGGGTAAATTTGACTGAAATTTTTTTTCATAGAAAATGTGTCTGTTTTCTGTGGAAAAGTTCAATTTTTTGTTGAAAAACAGAATGCCCAGAAATAGAAATATTTAAACCAAAACCCAAAATATTTTTAGTTGGAAGTGCTACTGTGATGCCCTATGAGACTTGCAGTTCAGTTGCCACATGATTCCATTGTCCTCTCTGAGCTGAGCTCCCTAGACAGATTACATCTGCCATGATGTACCATAGCTAGGGACTTTCATGATGCTCTGCATCTTCTCCATACAAGAGGTGAGATCATAGTGTATCATTGAAAATGCAATCCTACAGGGAGTCTGATCTATAGAGGAGAATGGGAGTTTGAAGTACCCAAATTACAAATCCCAGGAGGCACTGCTGCACCATTTCCAAACTGAAAATTTTCAGTGAATTTTTATAGTTTTCAAATTTCCACAAAAAATATAAATTTTCCATGGAAAAAAATATTTTTTACCAGCCCCAACATTAACTTCTTTGTGTCTCAGTTTGATCATCTGCAACATGGGGATAATAATAATGTTCTGATTATTTCATTAATTTTTGTAAAGAGCTTTGAGATCTTTGGATGGAAACTACCAATTAGAGAAAGAAGTGTATCTCCATACATCCAATGAAGTAATTAGAAACAGCTATGTTCCTTTATACTCTAATCTTCATGCATAAATGTTCAACAAACAGAATTCACGTCTTATTATATTTTCTTAGTTCTTTTTTACTCAATCCTTCATCTTGATGGTAAATACTGCATGAAACACTGTTGCTATTATTGCAATTCATTGAAAGTTATTATGTGTCCTTCATTATTCAAATACCAAATATACAAGGTTTAAAGAATACTAGCACAGATATATTTCTGGTCATTTCATTTTCAAGTGTTCAGATTTTAAACATGTCAAGGAATGAACTCATTTGAGAAAACCACTGAAAAATGAAATATTTCAAAGCAAAAAGTGATTGTGTGAGGAATTAGGTTTATTTGGCTTAATTCTGTCACTTTAAATGCAGTAATATGTAGTTACTGTGGTTCTCCTTACAAAAAGAAAGCACTACATTCTGAATGTAAATTATATTTTAGGCTTATAAAACCTTGGAATAAAAAGTTCCTAGATAGTCATCTAATCAAATAAGCTTTGTTTGGGCACTAGAGAACTGATGCGTGTTTAGGCGAGATGAACAGTTTGTATGTGTGTGTCATATATTAGAGAGAGAAAAAGTTATATATAGATAATTTTACAAACACTGATTACTTTATGAATATACTCATATCTATGAGGTAAGTATGCATTATTAGCCCTAGTTAACAGCTGGAGAATCTAAGTCCGAAATGTTAAGTGATTTGACTAAGGCCACAGAAGAAGTTATTATCAGTACTAGGATTGCAACATAACATAACAGTTACTTGTCATAGTCCATTAGACAAGACCACTTTGCTTCTCCTGCTTTTGAACTGTGCACCTCCTTGTGACCAGAAATCATACTGGCTGCTCGCATGCAGTTGGCTGGTAGAGAGAACATGGAACCTCTAGTGCTCTAAGTCCAACCTGAACAACACTGCTTTTTCACAGCTAAGAACTGACATAGGGTCCTTTTAAATTAATAGAGAGATCTGTCCCCAAAAGCTACACATGGGCAGCTTTAATCTGTAATCAGCATCAACCTTTCCGTTCTAGAAGTTGATTTTCATAGGTTAGTACTGCTTAACATTTTAAGGCTAACTTGCAAAGAAATGGGCTAGAACCATATTTTTTTAATGGAAGCCAAGAGTCTCGTTTACCTTTCTAATCCTTATCTTAGGGTTGCTCATGTACATGGACAGCTCCAAATGGGGATAATATTTTTTTATCTGCCTCTCAAGCTCTTAGTCAGGCTCCAGTCCTGAAAGAAGCTAAATGCAGATGGACTATGCACTTGTGTGAAGCTCCCAATGAGTCAGTGAGGGTCTATGTGGATATAGGAGTCTACCTGTGCAAATTTCATTGGAGGTTTGGGGTCTTGGGGCTTGTCTACATGGGGTAATGGGCTCTATGGCAGGGGTTGAGGGTGATTTCTAAATTGCACTAATGTGTTGCACATTACTTGGTCTGTGTAGCCCCTTCTGGTGCACACTAACAGTTCTCTAGTGCACTTTAACACTCTAGTGCTGCTTGAAACAGTACACACCCAATGAAAAGTATGATGATGATTATTATTGCACTAGACTAGATTAAGATATTTAAAATAACAAAGGGCTAAATCAGACTCTACTCCACAACCTGCCACATATAAGGAAGAAAAACAGGCCCTCTCAATGTGCTCCAGATGCAATATTCAGATCTGGATCCAGATTTCAGACACTGGGTGCTTGGATGCCATATTTTGATTTCACCTGTTTTAGAGATAGAGAGCATTTACCAAATGTGGATCTCATTCCAGGTTCACATTTATAACACCCCAGAGTGTTGGGTGCAGCATATGTCTTAAGAATGCATGTAGATAGAGAACAGATCAGAGCAAGACTGGGTTCAGGAATCTGTGGATGATGAGTTTTCATTCAACTCTCCCTCTTACAGTGGCTAAATTGATAACTTCTTCTTCTACCCTTAGTCCTATCTATGAGAGGTTAGTTCTTTGAGGCCTTCTTCTCCATTCCAGTGCCACCAACATAACAGTTACTCAGAAACTCTGCAACGAATCATTTCCTTTTGTGTTACATCCATGCACCTAGTTTTGGGTCTTGTCTTACACTCCACTTCTAAATTTAATACTCTGTTTCCTATATATTCTTCCATTCTTCCTTTCATGGGCCCAAATCATCTAAGCCTGGATTCCTTTAGGCTTTCTCTAAGTGGTACCATTGTCACACTTCCCTTAATTCACGTATTCTGAACATGGTTCATCCTTGTAACTCCAAGCATCTATCTTAGCGGTTTAATTTCCACTGTCAAGATCTGCTCCTCTCTCTTTTCTTCAGTGCCCAGCATTCAGAGTCACATGAAATTTCAAGCCTGATTACTGTCTTGTAGATTTTACTTCTCAATTTGATAGGGATTCTCCTGTTGCAGATCACTCCACTCACTCTTTCCATTTAATCCATGACTTTCCTGGTCTGTTTATATGTTCATTGTTGGGTTCACCATTATCCTGTATTATGAAACCTAGGTACTTGAATTTCTGCATCTTTGGTAGCAGTTGGCTCCTCAGACTTACAGTCTTGTCTTTCTGCAAGATATAATCGAATTTACAGATGATATACTCTGATCTATTTCTGTTGATTTTCATGCCATTTCTTTCAAGTATGTACCTCTATCACACTAAATCTTCCTCTTTGCACTTCAACATGAGCACTACGTCATCTGCAAAAAGCATGTATCAGGGTGTCACTCTCTGGATGTTTTCTGTGAGTGCAACCAGGACCAATGTGAACAAAAAGGGGGGTAGTGCTATGCCTTGATGTACTTTGATTCTTACTAGAAACTGTTCAGTTACTCAAAAAAAAAAATCTAACAGTGGTAACAGCACCCATATACACATCCTGGATGAGTCTGATATACTGTTCAGATATCTGTTTCATTCTCAGACTCTGTCAAATGTCTTTTTCTCACAACATGGTCATAAGCTTTCTTAACATCAATGAATACTATGTGGAGGGTTTTCCTCTTTTCTCTATATTTTTTCCACATGCAATTTTAATGGGAAGATAGCATCCATTGTTGATTTGCCTGGCAAGAATCCAGACTGATTATCACTGACCTTTACTTCTCTTTGTAGTCTTTTATCAATAATTTTCTTCTAGATTTTCATAATGTAACTCATGAGTTTAATACTGCAATCATTACTACAGTCTTGTATGTCTCATTTTCTCTTAAATGTTGGTACTAACGTTCTTTCTCCAGGCATCTTCTGAGACATTATGATAAAATTAAATAGTTGTGTTTACATGTACATATTTTCAGGCCTCCTTGTCCCAGGCACATCCATACATCTGCTGGTATCAGGACTAAGAGGTTTCTTATTTGTCACGTTGTTCAGTGCTTCTGCAACTTCTAGCCCTGGTGCCACCAGACCCTGATTTGATTTTATCAGATGGCATGGTTCTCTTGGATTCTCTTGATTCATAAGCCTTTCAAACAATCTGGGGTTTTCATTGGTTAATATATTCCCACTTTCACTTTTAATGACTTTGATTCCATCAGTGTTTTTAGTTCTCTTAGCCCAGGTCTTTGCCAGGCTAAAATGATAGCTAATAAAAGGAAATCTCTCTCCCAAAAAATAGCCAACCTGTGAAACTAAGTGCTTCAGGGAGTCATCAAATCAGATACTCGGGGCTGGATTTTAAAAAGGGCTGGATACATTTTACGACCAAACAACATCTGTACAATCATCCAAGCTAAGATAATAGCGATGAAATGTCATGCTTGAGAATGTAAATGATTGCTATATAGTTGGGGAAGGAAATCTTTTCCTCAGGTACAAGACTGTACTATTGGGAAGGCACATTATATGACAGGGTTTTTTTGGGGGGGGGAGGGGGGTTTGTTTTTTTTTCTTGCCTTCCTCTGAAGACCCAAAGGCAAGATCCTGGATCTTATGGACTGGTAGTCTAGTCTGGTAAATCCTCTTTTCTTAAATATAATTAAGCACTTAAATTAGACATTTTATTTCCTAGCACTAAAGTCTGTCTCTCCTCCTCTAAGTGGTCTCACATTCAGGTAAAACAACTGAACCAAATCTTAGCAGTTGGCAGGTTTACTAATTCACCTTCTGACCTTAACAGTTTAGAGACATGAGCTTGCAAGCGAGGCCGGAGAAGTCTGAATCCAATCTTTGATGCAAAAACTTGTATTTACCTGAACCTAAATAGAAAAAAATCCCCAATAAATACAATTGATCTACTTCAGGTAAGTCACAACCTAAGGATAATTTTGACCATTTTCTCTCATTTCCATCAGCACAATTTCCTCTATAGAAATTTAGCAAGCAATTAGCTATAGATACCCCCAATTTAATTATCTAAAATTTTCAGTTCTATCTTAAGGCAGATTTAATTCACTGGCAAGAGCAAGGATAGGATGGCTGCTGAAACACTTAAAACCTCATTACCACATATCCCCTCTTCACCCAGAGAGCCCCCAGACTGTCCATTATTGTCCTGCCTGTACTTTCTGTGGGATTTTGAAAAGAGAAGGTTCAAAGAGCAAGACTTTCATGCTCCCCTTTCCATGTCAAACTCTTTCAACTCCTGATTTCAAAGTACCACTCAGTTGCTGTTCAAAGGCCTTTGGACTCATAGGGGGGTGAGATTGGAGTAAAAGGTTGCAGTACAAAGCCCGTTGCATTCAGAGTAATATCCAGCTTGGAGATACAAATACAGTAGTAATATAAACTCAAGCACCTATCAATAAAACTGCCAATATATGAAAGAAGAGACAGAAAAATTCTAAATGGCCTTTTTTCTCTCCTCTCTCCAATCTGGAATCATGCTGTTATTGGTTTGGATGAAAGCCTAATTGATATTTTGAAGTGTTACTTTTCCCTATGTTTCTGTTATGACCAGGGGACCATAGAAGGAAGCAAGAGAAAGCCAAATCCCAGATAAGTTAGATAAGAATACCTAAAGAAGTTCCTACCAACATCTAAAAAACCCTGCCTAGCCCTAGTTGAGTATTCATCTACCTCCCCTTCTCTCTCTGTATCCTTTTTATCTGCCTGCCCACAAGATTTGGAACACCATTAATTGGTCCTCAGGGAGGCTGACAGGCCTGTGCTTTTATGACTTGCTTCTTTGTATTGTACACATGTGGGCATTTCTCAGGAGATAAACAAAGAGAAAAATGTGTTGAAAAGGGGGCAGAATTTGTATAGGTTTAAACACAGAACAGGCTACCTTCTCAGTTTACTGTTAATGCACTAAATTATATGAATAAATCCATCCCCCACCTTTTTCCCTCCCCGAGTCTGCTTCACTTAATCTGAATATCCTGATTGCTACAGGCTCATCTTTTGAGGAATTCTACCTGCTATTTGAAATAAAACATTCAAACTCCTTTTTTGGTCCCCCTTTCTACTCTCTTCCCCTCTCCAACAAAAGGTAGAGGTGGTCTTATGGGAAGATAAAAAGAATAGTTGATCATAAGAACTAACCTGGAGCCAACACCTTGGTCTTTTATCCCTTCAGCAGTTTCTAAACTCTAAACACCTGCAGCTAATTCTCATAGCTTCCAGCCTTGGTCTTGGATATGCTGACACTGAGAAACTTTTTGGCACAGCTTTCACTGCTTAGGAAAAATAAGTCCATCACCAAACAAAGAGTTTATCTTTTACATCAATAGGAAAGCAACCTGTCTTCTATTAAGGCAATAATCTCATTAAAATGTGAATTAGAAGCCTTTACTGATGAGCTACAGAATGCCATATTTGTAAGAATTTCCACTGGATATTTCTACTTGCCAGCAAAATTTGCATGTGAAATTGTTTCCCGTAGCTGAACATTTGCAAATAAATTCAAAGCCAAATCCGGTATGATTTACTCTCATGAAATACATGAGTAAGAAGTGCAGGATTTGTCCATTCTAGACCTCAAAGGCACAAAAGTGTCAGTCTTACAGGCTATTACCTCAAATATTCCTTTAACCAAAGCAAATAATACTAAAAAGTGGTTATAAAAAGGATTTGAGAATCATAATGGCTAAGTTGTATTCTTGTCCTACCACTGACATACCTTGTAACAAGAGTATGCCTACACAACAAGTGTTGTGGATGGGCTAGTCTACCCACACTAGCTTGAATCCAGCTCGCATGGGTTACAATAGCAGTAGAAAAGCCGAGTATGTACCCAAGGTCTATGCCAGGCCTGTACAGCCTATGTTTTTGCTGTTTAGATATACCATTACACAAGTCATTTAAGGCAACATTTTCAGAAATGCCTACCAGGCCTAAGATGCACTAAGGCACAGATTTTAAAAGATATGTAAGGTGCGGATAAGCTTCTCATTGGATTTTCAAAAGCACCTAGGTGCCTAGCTCCCTCTGTATTCTTGGGCACCTAAATAATTTGAAAATCTGGCTCTGTTGAGAATGGGACTTAGGCTCTTACATCACTTAAACACTTTAAAAAAATTTGCCCACAATCTCGGTGTGCTTCATTTTTAACCACTTCACCATGCAGAGGTACGGATTACTTGTGTGGGGGTGTGTGAAATTAATAAATAATTTGCCATGTCTTGACACTCTCAAATAAAATAAATGGCTAGTGTATCTTTAGGGCTTCTCTACACAGTTTTTGTAGCTCTATAAATATATGGGTTTAGAAACCAAAATAGTTAAAGTGGTATAAATGCCCTAGTATGGATGCATTTATACTGCATAAAAGGTGTTTATACTGGTATAGCCTATTTTCCTAAATTTCTGTGGGAATGAACTAGGCAGCTTCTACAAGCAAGGCTTACCCCTGGCAGAATCTCTGTGGAGGAGAGTAATATAAAGGCAGCCTGATCTCTGCCAGAAATGAATGCCCCCTGCAGTTCTGCTCTTTCGATACAGCATTGGTTCTCAAACCCCGACGCCAAGCTGTAAGTCCTGATTCCGACCCCTGCGCCAGGCTGTGAGCCCTGACCCAACCCCGATCCCTGCGCCAGGCTGCCAGCCCCAATCCGTTCCTGGTTACTTAGGCGAGCTGGTTGGTGTCAGTCAGGGCCTGGGCACTGCCTGGGGACCTATGGACCTGGGCTTGAGGCCTGTGAACCCTCACACTTTTACTGATACTTTTTACACTACACCCTTGTGTATATCCTCTATTTAAACAGTGGCCATAAGCTAGATGGTGGGGAATGAAGCAAAATATGCACCAACAGCAAAAGACACAGATAAGCGTGAAATGCTTTTCATGTATTTTATACTGATGCGAAATCTGATTTCCCCCTTGCAAGATATTGAAGTCTATGGGAACTGTGGAAGCTTGGTGCTTCTCAAAGCGAGCTCCACAATATTTGTCAAGATTTTGTATTGTTGAGTAAATATATAACCACGGCTGGCCCACAACATTTTGGCACCTCGCTGAGCATGGAGGCGTCATTTTTCCACTTATATTTAATTCAATATAATTGTGCTATAGTCTTAATTTAAAAGCAGTGAGAAAAGGTAAATTAATTTTAAGCAGTAGGGTTTAAATTTAGTATTTAACAGTATTAAATATCAAAAATGTGTTTTTAAATTTCTAAGGGTTCGTGCTCAGAGGCTTGGTGTTTGAAAGGGGTCACAAATACAAAAAGTTTGAGAACCACTGTGTTAGAGGGTTTCTACCTAAGGTCGCATCCTGTGCATGGATTTTTGGCCATGTGCCTATGTGTACCCCAAATCCATAAGCAAGCCATTGATGTAAAATGAGGCGATTGTTTTAATATTGGACTACAATTGTTCAGATAGTGGGGCCTCACTATATCAGCTATTGGAATCTGACCCTTCTAACACTGTGCATCATTTCTCAATAAGATAGGACAGCTGGCTTCAGCTTTCTTCTTTTTTAATTCTCAAAATACAATGTTTCACTAAAAGGAGTCATTTTTCTAGCCCCCTCCCACATGCACTTAGGAGACACTTCCTTTCGAATTCTGAGGATATTGCAATATTGAAAATCAATATTTTTGACATTTTGAACAAAATGTAACATTCTTTTTGAATAGTTAATTCAGTGTGCTAATGGTCAAAAAGTGTATAAAATGGGCCTTTCTTACTCAACATATTCCCATGTGCCTGTGACATAGCTATTTGCATAACTTTGTTGACAATAATGGCCTGAATCTCCACAACTCTGCATGGTGTGTAGTCAATTAATTAATGCAAAGCGGGTACAAAAATGCTATGATTTTCACTGAGTGAGGTTTTAAACCTTCTTTGCAGAGAACTATTATACAAAGTTCAGGGCAATGGAGAAGCAGGCCCTATGATACTTTTTCTTCTGGTATCCCTGCACAGCCAGTGCAGCTGTGGAAGACTGAGCAGGGAGGTTTTTTTCCTGCCTCATGGATCATGAACAAAATTGTCAACTATTGTAAATTCCTGTGGCAGAAACTTCAAAACTGGTGAAGATGTACAAGTCTAAAGGGACACAGCACAAGTTGCAGATCCATCTCCAGGAGAATCTGCAGGACTGGTAAGCTGTGGGAAGAGGGGTGATTGACTTTCGATTGAGAGGGAAAATGTGGAACTCCAGAGAAGAAGGGATGCAGTGTATTAGCTATGCCTGTCTCTGTGTGAGGTTGCCCTATAGCGTTGGCTCTCAAAGAAGATAAGGGACCTACTACTTCTACTGGCACTCAATTTAAGTGGCAGACACTTTTTTTGGGGGGGGAAATAGGTTTTTAATCTAAACTTGTGGGTGCATGTAATGGGAAAAAAGGATTGGGGATTCATCTAATAACTCTATCAGTTGGCTGGAAATGGATCCATGACCTAAATCCTAATAGGAGTCATAGACTCATGGACTTTAAGGTCAGAAAGTCAAGTAGATATGGTTGAAATTTCCCCCTCTTTTTTGACAAAAAATAGCATTTCAATCAAACTGCAACATTTTCATGTGAAATATTCAGTTCAGTTGACATTTTTAACTGAAAATCATCATTTTATTTTTAGTTGCTTTTCTGTGAAAGATTTATTTTTAAAGCACAGACAGTTGAGTTTTTTACTTTGGGCATTTTATTAAAATAAAATGTGTGTGCAGAATTTAGAAGAATCCTATTTTAAAAAAATTATTAAAAAAACACACACAAAAATTGGCATTTTTGTTCTACTCGTCTAATGCTAAGCACCTCCTCAGAATCAATTGCATTGCAGGGTGCTCATCACCAGGGCAGGCGGCACTCAGCAAAATCAGGCCCATCAACAGCTCTTTAAGTATTTACCCCTAGCTCTTCAAGGCATATTGCCTATAGCTATAGTCAATGCTAAATTGCTTATGCTGCTATAAAATTGGTCAGTCATGGATGCTGAGGAGAAATGTTCCTAATAGCTGGTATCTAGAGATATACTAGACAGACCATTTTTTAATTCAGGCAGAGTGCTAGTCAATGGAAGCAGCCCAAGCACTTGTTTTGTAAGATATTTTAGACAGCTACTGATACAGTGAATCCCTTCATTTACCCCCAGCCTATCAAATGGCATGTCCATACCCATATCACAAGGAAAATATATATATATATATATTTTAAAACTTTCCAAGCTCATTTTTAAATATCTTGCTTTGTCTCTACTTCTTTTTGCAAAAGTTTTTTTAAGATGGGGCAGTTACATCGGCAGTTTCACCTGCACTAAAATAGCCTCATTCTGCTTGATTTATACCCCATTAAATCCTACTGCCCTCAGCGGGATTGCATGGAGTGTAAGTCAGGGCAGAGTTTGACCCAGAATGTTAAATACTAGAGTATCACCGTTATAGGCTTATTGCCGTTATTATTGCTCCCCGTGGTTATTTATTTATTTTTTATCTCAGAGCTGTACAGTTAAACTCTGTGCTTCTAGTGACATAGGAGGAAATAAAAGCACAAAGAGAAAGAAAATGGTCTGAGCTGGAAAGCATCTGAGCCTGTTTCTATTCCACAAGTTTGGAAAGACTATAGAAACAGAGGACGGGATTTTCAAAAACTCACGAGCTATTTAAGAGCACAAGTTCCACTGATTTTTAATGGAATTTGTGCTCTTAAGTCACTTAGACCTTTATTTATAAAGGTACGAAGGCATTTGTTGCAATACCTAACTGATTTAGGAGCCTGACCCTCATTTTTATAAGGGATTTAGGCACTTGGTAGGATTTATATTCCTGTCAATGGGTTTTTTTTAGATACTTAGGAGCCAAAAACCAACTGAGAGTTGGTGGGATTTAAACTCCTAAGTTCCTAAATCCCTTTTGAAAATGAGGGTCAGACTCCTAAATCAGTTAGGCATTTCAACACTGAGCACGGCAATGCCTATGTACCTTTATAAATCAAGGCCTTCTTAGTTTTAGAAAATCTACCCAGAATCTTTTGAAGCTCTCTGTATCTATTTGAAATATATTTGTCATAAGTACGAAGTAGCCTAGAATTAGTGTTTACCTGTAAGGGGTTAAGCTAAAGGTAACCTGAGAGGTGGACAACTGACCAATGAGAAATTCCTCAGGAGACAAAGGATTTTGAGTTTCAGTTTCTCTCTGGCTCTCTTCTCTGTTCAACTCTGCTATGGGATGAATCACAGCTATTTCTTTCATATAACTATAAGTTTCTATCAAGTACTGTAGTCAGTAAGTTTACCTTCTTTTTATCACTTGGAGTGTTCTCAGTGGTGAGTGTTGGCTGGGTGCTTCTTGATATTGTAAGATTCAGCAGAGATATCAACAGTGGGAGAAAGTTGCCTCGGGGGAGAGGTTTGGTTTCTGAATCCTTTTGTTGATTATGGTAGATGCTGTTCTATTGATGGTTATAAGGGATTTATTCTTTTCTTTTTCTTTTTTTCTTTTATTAAAATCTTTCTTTTAAGAATCTGACTGCTTGTTTTCCATTGTGTAAGATCCTGGTTTTGGATTGGGCACGTCTCGCAGGAGCAGGCGAGGTTTGTTTGTTTTATCTCAAGCTTCCCAGGGAAGGAAGATGTTTGGGGGTTTAGTGGAAAGGGAAAGAAGGGCCCCAAACTACCCTAGCCTTAGTTTGGTGGTGGCAGCTACTAAGTCCAGACACAGAAGAAGTTGTGTTCTGAGGAAAAACATTTTAACCCAAGCTGGTAAAATAAGCTTGGGGGGTGTTATTTCTTTTTCATGCGGGTCCCCACATCTGTACCTTAGAGTTCAGAGTGGGGAGGCAATCCTGACAATGTTCCAAAAGTCCAGGAGTGAAATCCTGGTCCTCCTGGCAGTACTGGGGCAGCTTTGCCTATAGGTTAGCATCTGGGCAGACCATGGTTTGGAAGTGAGTTACCAGGAATCAGACCAGGTTAGAAAGAAAGAAACCAAAGATCAAAAGTCAGCAACCAAGAGTCAAGATAGCAGGAAGTCAGGATCAGAAGGCAGAAACAGGTAAAAACCAGACCAGATCAGACCAGCAGTCCATGGTATGCTGAAGAAACTTCATATTTCCACCTCTGGCTTGAATAGGAGGCTGTGGCCCAAAGAGAAGCCTTGGCACTCTCCCAGTCAGAGTGTAGGGTGGGACTTGTGTGCCAGTTGGGCTTCAGGGAGCCTGCACCCAGCTGCTGCGTGAGGATTTGTGTGTGAGGCCTCCTTGGACCCCCATGAACCTGGGTTCAAGGGTAGCAGGGCCTGACACCCACTGAAATGAATGGTAAAATTCCCATTGATTTCAATTGGGTCAGGATTTCACCCCAGATTAACCTCTAACCATGAATAACTCATAACCTACATCAAAGTTTAACCACGTGTGGCGGGGAATATGTATAAGAAGGAGGGTGTCAGTGCTCTCCTCCTGACTGATGTGTAGATGGCCTCTGAATAAATTGAAAGGAGTTATTAAAACCACCCCAAGGGGTGAACTATCTTTACCTTCAGAAAATTCCATTGTGCACCATGGAAATAAATCCTGCTACTGTTTTTTTTTCGCAATATGATGTGATGATATTCATGACACTGATGAAAGACAATGAGGCCACTTTAAAAACTTGAGTGCCTAACTGCCCATCTGAGATTTGTTACCCAGTTTCATATCTGAATGCTCAGGTGCATATTTAGCAGAGATAGACTCATACTGAAAAAATTCCAACGTTGTTTCAATTTCAACCATCCTCAAAGCTCAGGAAAGTTCAGGTCTGGAGCTTTAGACTTTCCCTCTCTGTGGTATTTGGGCACTGGAAAGTGCCGATCAGGATGTTTTAACGTAGACACCCGAGTTTGAACATTGGAGTAACAGGGCACAGCTCAGAAGGGATACATGAGATGGTGTAACTTAGCCCACCTTCAGCTAGACTCCCCTAGGTCTACTTAAAAGCACAGACACTCTATCCACATGTGAATGGACTCTGCAGTGGTTGAATTTATGGGCTGAAGAGCTGGAAGAATGTGTGAGAATGTGCAAGTTATAACAGAATGTGGGATACGGTGACTTATGCCTTCTTCAGGCTCCTTGGCATGTAAATTAGATGGACTTGATGTCATAGAGTTTGTCTGTGTAAGCCCAGGGTTCAAACTCAGGATCAAGCCTAACCCCATTTCTGTCTACCCCAAATCATGCTATATCAGGGTCATAGAACCCCAGAGTGGATAGGGTCTAAGCCTGAGTCAAGCTGGGACCCAGGGTTCAAGACCTATTGTTCTGCAGCATAGACACAGCCCCACTGGATTCTTGTTTTGCGAGTCTACCAGAAGTATCCCATGATCCCATAGGCCAACTTTTTTTGTCTTCCGGAGAGTCAAGTTTGGTGAACAGTCAAGTTTTTCCACACTGCACCATGAACAAAGGGCTAGAGCAACCACATTTTGGGAAGGCACTAGGAAATCTGGGATATGGTTGTCTGGACTCAGATTTGTGTACTGCAATGTAGATGCTGGAGTCCAGGTTGGGGTCCAGTTAGAAAATTCTTAACCCAGGGTTGACAATCAGTGTAGATGCTCATACCCCAGGTTCTCTATCCAGGGTCCACAGACTTGAGTTCTACTAACCTTAAGTTTATACTGCAGAGTAGACATACCCACTGAGTCACAGAATTTAAGATCAGAAGAGACCACCAGATCATCTAATCTGACTTCCTGCATATGACAAGACACTAACCACCACTCACAACAGCCAACAACCAGAATTAGACCAAAGTATTACAGCCCTCAGGAGACTAAACTATTGTGTGACACAGGTAAAGAGCAGGAGGCACATAGATGCATTAACACCTGAAGCCTCTCCAATGGCACGAAAATGATTAAGTGAGATATATCCAGCTGATCCTAGCAAGTGATCCACAGCCCATGCTACAGATAAAGGCAAGACTTCCTTACATGTAAGAATAAGGGTTATAAATTAGAGCTGTCCAAAACATTTTTTGATGGAAATTGGTTTGTCAGATAACCAAATTTATTTTGCAGAGAATATTTGCTTTCATTGGAAAACAAGACAGCCTCATAATGCTGTCTGGTTCTTTTTATGAAAAATCGAAACTTACAACTGTTTAAAATTCATTTTCCAAACAGTTCTAGCATAAATAGCTCTAGACTTTCAGGCAGACTGTTGGGGAGTCTAAATTCATATATTCCAAGGCCAGAAGGGACCATTGTGATAATTTAATCTGACCTCTTGTACAACACAGGCCGCAGAACTTCCCCAAAATAATTCCTAGAGCAGAGCTTTTTAAAAAAATCCACTTCTGTATCACTTGTCAATTTGGCCCATGGTGTCTGGAAATTATCCTTCACTAAAATTACCCTTTTAACTTACGTTAAAGAGCTCCAGTTTGTTTTAGCCAACAGTAAATAGACAACAGAATTACATGGAAAATATTTCTCCTATTAGGTGTTGTTAATTTAGCTTCTACAAAACTCTTTTGTAAGTCCAAAAAAAGAAAGCCTGCTCTTTCTTTTGGTGACAACAGTTATAGGAAAATTATAATTCTTCCTAAGCATTTCCACAGAAACAAATTTCATGTGTGTAGGCGTGGAGGGTGGAGGGGAATATCCTTGGGAAAACCACAATTATAAACAGCTGCAGCATGCATTAAATGTAATTATGATTGATTCCTATAAATAATTCTTTGTGTAAATTTCCATTTAAGCTGGATTTGTTGTTCGGGTGCAATGGACAATTCTGCATTAAGTGATTATCTCTTTTTATTATTATTAAAAATACCCTTTCTGTTCATATGGGAGGGGAGATGAGGAAAGAAGACTTATTGTACTATCATGAACTGATGAAAATCACGCTCTCTCACTCTGAGTGGCTTCTCATTCTGGCCTCAATGTACATGTTTGAGTCTAAACTATAAAGGAGGATTAAAATGAAGGGTGTAGATAATTCAGGAAAAAGGGCATGCTATGCAAAAGTATTGTCAGCAAAACCTCATAATTCTATTTCAACAAAATAGTAAGCATAAAAGAACAGATAACATCTGATGAGTCACTATGGCACAATTGACTATATTAACAGGACTTGATTTTTGTTCTGTTAAGTCAATAGTTCTTAATATTTTGTACATCTTTCATATAGCAAGCCTCTGTGTGCGACCCCCTAATTATAAATTAGATCTTTATAATACTATAAATACTGGATGCAAAGCAGAGTTTGAGGTGGAGCCTGATAGCTCGTGACCTTTCATATAATAACTTTGTGACCCCCTGAGGGGTCCCAACCCCCAGTTTGAGAACCCCTGTGTTAAGTGGAGGAAGTGCTGAGCACTGAACAGTTTCTCTTTTGCTAATGCTAATAACTTAAACATCTTCTTACTCTTTTTGCTTTTTTTAGATTCAACATAAGATACCACTGTGACTCTGGCAAACTTGCTGAGGCCCTGGGCCAGAGGTCAATTCACTTGTATTGGTGTAGATCAAAACAATTGTTAATGCATATGTGTGTATTCAGATTTAACCTTCATAAAAACTAATAGGGCCTTGTATTTAAACGTCATGAAAACTAATGTGTTGTTACCTGTATTATTCTTGCTTATCTATTCCTGTTATAATGTAACAGCAAACCTTTATGTTATGTATACCTTGTAACTAAATTACCCATCAAAGAAATCTTACGAAATGATAATGAAAGACTTAAGGACATTCACAGAAAATGCTAATTTCAAAGCAAGTGACCATTATTTATATAGCTGGGGGTTAAAAGACTAAATACATTCCTCACTCACCGTTATCAAAGGGAAAGCCCAGGTGGGTGGAGAGATTGCCAGTTTGTTTTCTGTGAGAAGAAGATATAAATATGGGTTCAAAGAAAGATCCTATCTCTCTGGACTGTTTGGATTCTAACAGGGCAGAATAACTGAACGAGAAGACAGAGATGCCAAGAGTTATTCTGGGTAGCCCCGAAAGACTTTTAGGAAACTGGCAGATTATTATATCATCAGAGTTACAGACTGTGATTTACCTGTTAATATATTTTCCCCACTTTAACATCTCAATAACTTTCATTCTTTTTTTCTTATCCAATAAACTGATAGTTCATTTACTACAGAATTGGCTGCCAGCATTGTCTTTGGTGTAAGATCTGGAGTACCAATTGATCTGGAGTGAGTGACTGGTCTGGTGGGACTAGGAGAAACCTAATGTAATGTGATTTGAGGTTTGAGTAACCTTTTATCACAAAGTTCAGTTTGTCTGGGTGGTAAGATAGACTGGAGAGTAGGGGACTGTCTTTGACTCCATGGTAAGACTGGTATAATGATCCAGGAGTTCACATCTGTTACTGGGCTGGTGAAATCTAATCATAGAACGTATCACCAGTTTGGGGTATCTGCCCTTGTTTTCTGACAGGCTGCCCTAAGATAGGCGGCACTCACAATTGTGAGCTATTCCAGATAGTTTGACAACCCCCATGTAAAAAAACCCTTGAATTACTTTTCAGACTCATTCTGCTCTACCTTTTAGCAAAATTACCAGTAAGTAAATGATCATGTACATGAATTCACTTGACTACTTCAACATCTCAGATTTCATTTTATTGCTGTTTTTAAGGTTTTATTTACATTGACTGTGTTTAGTATACAACAATAATGATGGCAAGGTGCTGATACTTGCCTGTATGTATTTAATGAATGCCTAATTAAAATAACGAAGAAAATCCTACCTTCATAAAGACTAGTACTGCTTCCATTAAAGTCAATTGGAGCTTGACCACCCACAAAAATGGGAGAAAGATAGGGCTATAATATATAGGTTGATACTAAGGGTGAAAGTAACTTAAAGGACTTACCGGTACTCTGGAGTTCTGGGTAGGGGGCAGGGCCTCAGCTGCAAAAGGGGTGGCCTCAACTGGAAGAGGCGGGGCCTTTAAACCCCGGGCCCTTTAAATCAGGATTTAAAGGGCCGGGGGCTCCAGCTGCAGTAGTGGCAACTGGGATTCCCAAGCCATTTAAATCACCCCTGGACCTACCACCTGAAGAGGCATCTGGAAGCCCTGGAAGCCTTTTAAATTGCCACTTGGGGAAGCTGGTCCCCTGATACGCCATACCGGGGCATACTGGCTTACTTTCAGCTCTGGTTGATACTACAAAGTACTGAGGACCCTCTACTCTCACTGGCTCAGTTGTAGGAGGATTAGACATTCAGCAGCACTTTGCATGAGCCCACACATCAGGAGGGCTAAAGACATCTGTATTTATTGCAGCTTAAAAACTGTGCACCCTTGGTTTAATCCTTCATAGTAATAGTAATTTCCAGCTCTGCAGTCTGGCCCCAGTTTAGTAGAACTCTTAAACATGTGCCTAAATGTATGCTTCAGTGCAACTGAAATCAATGGCACATGCTTTAAGTTAAGCATCTGCTTAAGTGCTTTACTGAGTCAGTTCCATAATGTATGCATTTCACACACTTCTCATTAATCTCCATTTTAATTAACATTTCTCCAACTCAACTATGTAGTTCAAATTTTTAAATGAAAAAAAAATATATTACTATAACACATTCAATTGCCAAATGCATTTTTAGAAATAAAAATAGTTGCTATGTATCAGTTTTGTAACACAGAATTAGAAATATAAGAATATACTTTTCTCTTTGATAGCATTACATATATTTAATCTTCAATAAATCTGAAAGCTTATGTAGCATGTTTTATCTATTGATCTCAGAGAGTTTTACAAGCTGGAGCAAACATTATTATTAGAACTGTGAAGGACAATTCTGAAAAATAAAAAATAATGTTTGGAATTGAAGCAAAAACATTTTTCCCAAAATGTTCAGTGAATCAAAAAGTAAAACAATAATAATAATTTTGGTTTTGAGTGTTTAACATTTCTGATGTATTTAAAAAAATAAAACTAAACAAAATTTTTAAACAAAAATCACTTAGAAACAAAAAAAATAAAAAAGATTTGTTTCAACATTTTTGCAATTTTTTTAACACAAATAATTTTGGGAAAATTGTACACACTTGCATAATATATTTGTGTTAGTGAATCTGCATTTTTCACTTAAAAGAAGTTCAGCTCAAAATTTCCCCAGGCTCTAATTTAGCCATATTTCTACAGATGGGGAAAACTGAGGCACAGCTAGATGGATAGAAATTTCAAAATGCACCTAAGTAACTTAGAAGCCTAAATCCCTTTAAAAATTGTACCCAAGTGATCTTCCCAAGTTCATAAATTTGTCAGTATTACTGGAATAGAACTCAGAATTCCTAATATCTAGATCGTTATTTAATGTTCCTTTTGAAAAAAATATGTATTTCACACCGAACTGAAACATTGCTCAGTCTTTTAGCATTAGCTGTATTGGCATTTCCTTCTATTATTCTAGTTTGTGTGGCTATGCTATTAACCTAATTCAGGATCAAATGTTGCCCACTTTACTAGCATAACCTCAGTGAAACTGCTTATATGAATAAGATGATCATTTGACCCCCCATGTGTATTATTTTTACAGAATACAGGATGGATAATTAGTATTTCAGAATGTAAAAGCTCTTTGGTGAAGAAAAAAACCCCTTATTTACTCCAAACAAAGTTAAAGTGAATTATATAACAACTCTTCTGCTGCAAGGTTTACATACTGTACCAAACATAGGGCACTGCTGTTTGGGCTATACACAATGCTGATTGGTATGCTTGCATGCCTTTCAACCCAAAACACATAGTTAAAGCAAATTTAACTCCTGGGGCTAAATTTCTAAACCAGCCTCTGAACTTCACTACCGTATTATATGAACACATTTTTGCATACCTAACCAGTATTTCGATATGGAAATCACGTGGAGATTCACAGATCAGGTAGATAGAAAAACAATACCACAGATACAGGTTCAGAAGTTGTTTTCACCATTTAGACCATAAAGAACATCCCTTATTTTTTTTTTCTCAATGACTAGATTTCTGGGATTTTTGTAAAATAACCAACACATTTTTAAAATGAGTATGCAATAAATAAATATATAACCTGCATATTTTCTATGAAAACATCCTTACATCAATCAAGTGAATAAACATTAGCAAGAGAAAAACACATTAAGAGTCATTTTCCCCTTGTTCTATACTGGGTTGCCTCTTTCACACTATATATCAGGAAAAAAGTAATTCACCTCTCAAAACGAAATATTAAACAACAAAATGCAACTATGATGTACTTCTGCACAATACAGACTAATTTCCATAAAATGTCTGCAGGGTTTTTCGCATTCAGATTTCTCTTACTAAAAATGTTTATGGAAATAGGTCATTATGCACATTACTAATAGAGAGCAATTTGTTGCTTTTAAAGGAGCTTTTATACTAATAGTGATAAACACATATTTATCAAGTATCCTAAATATAAACAATGTATATGCTTGTGTGCATGGTACCTCTTCACACATATAGCAGATGAAATAAACTAATTATACAGGGCCCAGTACTGCTTCCATTGAAGCCAATAGGAATTTTACTGTTGATGTCAAAGGGAGTGGGACTGGGCTCTGCTCCTATAAATGTATCTAACTCTATGCACATGAATAGGCTCCTCAGGACTACTCGCATGTCTAAGGCTATGTCTACACTACACAGCTTTTAGCAACATGGCTGTGTTGCTACAGCCATGCTGCTAAGAGTCATGCAGTGTAGCTGAGAGCCAACAAAACACCCTCAATGAGTGGCATCACACTGTCACTCAGGCAGTGGGGGAAGGGGAGGAGGAAATTGTCCAGGAAATTGCTCCGCTTCTCCTGCCAGAGACCCATCTCTCTCTTGGCACAGCAGTCAGCCTCTCTCCCGACTGGCCAAGTACTGCCAGCCCCGGAACGCTGGGCGAGTGATCAGGCACCATGGTCCCCTCCATCCCCTGAAGACTGGGAGGGTGAAAGAATGTCAATAGGGTGAGTGGGTGGCTCGGCCCCCCCCAGCCCTGGAATGTTGGGTGGCCTCCATTAGCCCCCACCCCTGCCCCGAACCCTAATCTGGGGCCACAGCCATGGAAGGAAGAACCACCCTGCAGCACAGCCTGGGAAGCAGGAAGGGGCCTGGGTCTGGAGCACGGCCAAGGCCACGCAAGCCTGTTAGGGGATACACAGAGTCTCCATACCCACCGGCCATAAGGGGTGGTACAAGCAGCAGTGAAGGCAGCCAGCAGGTGTGTAGAAGCCCTGGCCATGCTGAAAGAGTGCACCCAGCAGCGCAGCTGGCAGTAGATCACTGGGTACCAGCCAGTGCAGGTGCAGCACCGCCCGAAAACCTCAACCATCCCTCTCTAGGGAGTCCATTAACGGTTCTGCCCTGGGGCCCAGAATTGCTGTTGGTGGGCCTGCTGGTGCTTGGCGTCTGCAAAACTTTTGTCTCTCAGGGTTTTTGGTTTTTTTAACACCTTCGAAAGACAAAAGATTTGTCATTCAATTGACTGTGTAAATGGGGTTAGGACTGTGGTTTCTGTTTCGAAAGAGATCGAGAATGTGTCTCTCTCACCAACAGAAGTTGCTCCAATAAAGGATATTACCTCATCCATATTGTCTCACAGGAATAATAAGACAGACCGTTTAGGGCCTGAACCTCCTATTCAGCAGGGCCCTATGCAGGGGCATGGGCCTACGCATGCACATTTGCTTTCTTTATCCAAGATTTAGAGTTCAGTCCAGCAAGCCCTTACTCTCTGAGTAGTCCTTTGTTTATGGAAGCAATCTCACAGAAGTGAATGGGAAATGAGAACTACTTGCGTGAGTAAGGTTGACAGGATCAGGCTTTTAGATTGCACCCCCCCTGGTTTTTTTTTTTTAACAATGCAGAGCCCACTGTCAGCACTTAGCAATAAATAATGATAATAATGATAATGATGATGATGATGATGATGATGATTTAACTTAAATTCCAAGTAACTAAAAGGGTGCAGAGTGGCAGTTATTCTGAATACTGCATGGCAGCTATTTGAAGCAGGAAAATGCCAGATTTAAAATGTTAGGCTTACTAAAAAAACATCACAAAGTACGTTTACACAATAGTCAGAATCAATTCTCCTAAAAGCCGCACTTAACCATCACATTAGATCACCTAGAATGTGCAAATAAAATGAGCTGGTTTAGAAAGATGCAGTCCCTTGCTCAGTTGTCAGTAAAATGGAAGAAAATGTAAAACATCTATCCAATTATTTCAGTTAATATACAAGCATTAGGCATTCAAATTCCTAATTAAGAGACAACATGCCCTGTCAGGCATCTGCATGGGCTACTGAACATTGCCTAGATTGTTCCATAATTATCCCAGCTTAATAGCTCTAAAAATGTAAGCAATGTGCATCCATTGAAGAAATGCACTGCTTATCACATGAGAGGGAATAGTACACAGAACATGCTCTGCTAACATGTATTTGCACTGCAGGTTTTTAGTGGAACATGGTTTAATTAACAGAGAGCAGCTTCAGCTGGTGGCTGACTTTCTATAAGCAAAAAGGAAGTGCAGCCTAGATATCAAAATATATTTATATGACACAGAGTCAAACGCACACAACTTAATTGTTGGGAGTGTTCCATTTCAGACTCAAGCATCAATTAAGCTCTGAAGATAGGAGAAACCATTATGTATGAATATATTTTTGGATCTATTTCAACATGGTATGTTTCAAAACTCATTTGTTTTTTGTTTCTTTTTTTAAAAAAAACATGCTACAGTCTGGTCATGTTGTCACGGAAACTGCTTTTTGCTGTACTTTCAATATCATTTCTTTCTTTTCAGAGTTGATGACTTGGTGTGTGAACTGAACAGAGCTGTCCATAAACACGGATAGCATGGAATCCAGATGTTTACTCCTCAAGCTTTATCTGATAAGGCTAGTCAAAAATAGGAAATATTTTCTGCCCAGAGTTTTGAAAGAAACCAAAAATATTTATTTTGTTACATTTTTTCATGGATTTATTTTTCTTTTCTGAGAAAAACAAATCTTGATTCATTTCAAAACACTATGAAATATTTTAACTGTTGACGGTATCCACCACTTTCCCCCATCATTCAAAGGAGCAAAATAAAGGAAGAGAAGGGCAAGGTAGAGAAACAAAACCCCTGATACTGAAAACCTGACCAAAAATTGTTTTTTTTAAATTGAGTAACTGAAATTTTGACCATACAAGAATTCCCTGCAAACATTTGTGTTTTGGTTGAAAAGCCAGTTTTCATTGCAAAAACTATTTATTTGTTTACTTATTATTTCTGTTGCCTGGGGCACAAAAGAAACAGAAATGGTAGAACAGCTGGTTGGTAGAAATGGTGGTTGTGGGAGAACAGCAAGGAGTTCAAAGAACTTCTGCATTCTTATCCTGTGGCTGTGGATGAGGCAAAGAAACAGGCCAAGGTATCTGAGACACCTTGAGAAGATTTGAGACTTTTGGAGCTGCTGTGTCATCAGCAAGGTTGACTAGAAAATAAGAAGAAAAAAATTACAAAAAATATTTGAATTTTCCCCCATTTTTTTTCTAAATGAAACTTTGATGATGCTGAGGATATTTGCACATCTCCTTTTTATAAACCCCAGATTCTTCAAATTCAAATATTTTCCCTAGGGTATCCTATCCAAATGGCACAAGTTAGAGTAGCCTCAAGATACGTGTTCAGGCCTGGGATACAGTCTGGGCTCTGAACCCTTCTCACCACCACCCCGCCAGTGTTCAGAGCCTGGGGTCCGGGACAAGCAAGAACATCTACACTTCTATTTTTAGCCATGTAGCACAAGCCCCATGAGCCCCAATCAGTTGACCTGGGCTCTGAGACACTGCCACGGGTCTTTTTTTTTGCCTTGTAGACGTACCCCAAATGACTTAGGAATACACGCCCAATAAAAAGATGTATGCTCTGAAGTCACTTGGGCACGTTTGAAAATCCCACCCGACGTCTAGAATCATTTTAAAAAATGACTAAATATTCTTTTTTTAAAAAAAGGAGGAATTTCTCCCCTTCCTCCAAATATCATGAGTGGAGGATTAGACTTTGGTTCCCCTGACCTTTCTTCCCTTAAGCAATGACGAGAGCTATGCTGTATCACAGTGAGCCTGCTTGCTATGATTCGGTGACAGGCTTGGAACAGTCCTGTGATATGGCAGCAGTAACCACAATAGTCCCAGGGCTTTCCCCCTTAGACAAATAGTTAAACTCTTAATGGCAAAGCCACAGGGCTGTCATCATTTGAGCTGTAGGATCAGCGGACTGCTTCATGGACAGTGCTCTAATTGCTCATTAATATGGAAGACTAGGGTTATTTTTCCAGCGAAATCCCATGGCACTTACTTTTTGCCAATTTTTCTCTTCTGGTTTGTAATAGAGAGGTGGCCTCTCAGCCACAAGAGAGTACACTGTGAGAGCATGCACTCTGCATGGCAGAAAAAGCATCTTCTGGGTGACTGGGCAACAAAATGGCAGATGAAATTTAATGTTGATAAATGCAAAGTTATGCACATTGGAAAACATAATCCTAACTATACATATACAATGATGGGGTCTAAATTAGCTGTTACCACTCAAGAAAGAGATCTTGGAGTCATTGTGAATTGTTCTCTGAAATCATCCACTCAATATGCAATGGCAGTCAAAAAAGAAAGTGAACAGAATGTTGGGAATCATTAAGAAAGGGATAGATAATAAGACAGAAAATATCATATTGCTTATATATGGTATGCTCACATCTTGAATACTGCGTGCAGATGTGGTTGCCTCATCTTAAAAAAAGATAAATTGGAATTGGAAAAGATTCAGAAAAGGGCAACAAAAATGATTAGGGGTATAGAACGGCTTCTATATGACAAGAGATTAATGACTGGGACTTTTCAGCTTGCAAAAGAGGCAACTAAGGGGAGGATATGATAGAGGTCTATAAAATTATGAGTGGTATAGTGAAAGTAAATAAGGCAGTGTTATTTACTTCTTCTCATCATACAAGAACAAGGGGTCACCAAATGAAATTAATAGGCAGCAGGTTTAAAACAAACATAAGAAAATATTTTTTCACACAATGCACAGTCAACCTCTGGAGCTCCTCGCCCAATGGTATTGTGAAGGCCAATACTATAACAAGTTTCAAAGGAGAGCTAGATAGATTCAAAGGTCCATCAACAGCTATTAGCCAGGATGGGGAGGAACGGTGTCCCTAGCCTCTGTTTGCGAGAAGCTGTGATTGGATGACAGGGCATGGATCACTTGATGATAACCTGTCTGTTCATTCTCTTTGGGGCACCTGCCATTGGCCACTGTCAGAGGACAGGATACTGGGCTTGGTGGACCTTTGGTCTGACCCAGGATGGCCATTCTTATGTTCTTATTCCACAATTTCTCTCAAGCAAACCAGTGAAAGGAGTACACAACGCATCTTTACAATGGATATATTAAATCTTGTTTACCCCTGCAAACTGTATAAGTGAGCAAAAATTAAACTCAATGAGCAAAGGCAAGTGAGTGCTGGATTTTAATTTTCACATAAAAAAATATGTGTAATCAGTTAACTTGTTTTCCAATTACCCATATCTAGTTTTTGTAATAATTTATCAACTATGCTATTTAGGCTGCCAGTTACCTCATTTAAAACAACAACAAAAACAAAAAAAAAAACCTTTATCCATATACCTACTAAATAACAGTATGTAAATCCTACAAATTGTCCATAACAGAGAGTGCCAAGGCCAGAGGTAGGAAAAATGTGTTTCAGAAAGAACCTGAAATTAGAGTCTTTTTCATCTCAGGTCTAGGCCCCAATCCAGCAATGCACTTAAGCATGTTAATAGCTACATTCATTTCTGTGGGACAACTCACATAGTTAAGTGCTTGGGTAGATCAGTACTCTAGAGTAAATAATACAATGATTTGCGCTTTACAAATGTTACAGCTAGAAAGATGTTACAGGCCTCAGTCTTGTAAAGACTTATTATGTGAGTAGTCCAACTGAATTCAGTGGAACTACTCGTGTATAAATTTAGTTCTGTGTAAATCTCTACAAGATTGAAGCCATAACAAAAGACCCTTCAGGACCAAGTCACAAACACCACAATCTTGTGTTACCCATATTCCAACTTTTGTTTTAAAAAGTAGGTACAAAATAACACTATTTATTTTAGTATTATTTTAACAGATACAATGGCATAAGTAGTATATTTGATCATACCTCAACTAGCCAACACCCAAATGTGGGATGTAACATGTAACAAAGATCCAAAGTGAAGAACTCACAAAAAAGCTTTCATGGAGGAAACTGAACATGCTGTGAGGTTCATTCCCTTAGCATAAATATATTTCTGTAACCTCTGTTCCACAAGTCTTAATTTCTACAGTAAGTTGTTTTTAGGAAATAAAAGTGAAAGGGAAGAGTTTTGTGTGGAATGTGGGTAACCTTGGAACTAAAATGAGTAACATCACTCAAAATGAGGAGGTCTTTTGATAGAAATGAAATTGATCCTGAAAAATGTGGACTATCACAGCTGATATGTAAGTATTTAGCTACACCATATAGTTAACTGAGTACATCATCCAAAGAGGAAGAGATTTTTTTAAACAAAAGATTATTTAGATTCTTATTTGAATCCAAGTAAACCCCAATTTTATGAAGATCTCAGGGGACGCCCCAAACTTTAATAAAATCGGATATTCACAAGATAAAGGGAAATAGCACAATAGCCTATCATCAAACAAGGCAGACTCAGACTTTTTTGGGTTTAAAAAAGTTTTGTAAAATCTGACTTCATAAAAACGGGTGGGTGGGTTATCTATGCTGCTGTTTTGAAAAACAAGTCTTGGCTTATTAAACACTCACATGTACTGACTCAGCATTTATGAAACCATGTGCCCTTAAGTGGAGTGAGAGGTATTTCTTACAATGAGTAATTCTGTCATGAAATGGAAGAGTATAAATCAATTTATTAGAGATCGTCTGCATGTATAACTGTGAAAAGGACCTCAGGGCAAAAATACATGGCTGCTGTAATTTGTACTTTGGGAAACTGTATTTCAAATATCTTCAGGCATCATAAATTTAGATGGCTTACTGGAAAACATTGATAATTTTCCCAGCACAGGGAGTGGGGGGTGAGGTTGTAAAAAAAAGATCCCACGAGGCAATTTTCATATATTTCCAAAAATGTCTGTTTCTGGTAAACATAATGCCAGTTAGGTTTGATGAAAAAATAAAGGAAGAAAAGAAATAATTTGTCATTTTTTTCTCAACCCATGCCCCAATGCAGTGGCTGCTCTACACAAAAGGACACCTCTCATTCCATGCCCTCATGTCCTAGGCCTCCAAAAAGCACACACTTATGTGTTTTGCTGAATCAATGCCCTACTCAGCACATGATCATCTCACTGAATGTGACTGATACACATGCCTCGTAATCTAACATATTTTACATTACCCATCCCACACCTCTGACTTATTAATTTGCTCATTTTCACTAGAGTTTCCTAAAAAAGTATTGACTATGAGTCCATCTCTCAATAGCTATGCACTACTAGATACAGAGCTACTTTCTGGCCTTCCTCATCAGTCCCCATTTGATTCTGACATGAAATTATGTACATCTTCTCTCTTCAGGCAAGGGTGTTTTATACCTCATGGTGGTGGTTTGCTGCATATACAATGGGGCCCTTACCTCTGCTGGTATCTACTTGCGACTGTAATACAAATAATGAATAATAATATTCTGTGTAATTTCCAGATATAAATATGTCTTACTAAGTATAGCCACTCTACATGATAATACTGAGAAATTTATACAGCACCAATCACTGTGATATGTGCATGCAAAATTATGTTAAAATATTTATTTTGACTGAAAACATCAAGAAGCCAGAAAATACGGAGTTAATTCTCAAACTCCATTTTTTATGCACCCTGTTGTGTCTCAGTATTGCAGAGGTCCAGAAACAGTGGGAGATTTTTTTATGGTGAATGTGCTACAATCAACAAGCCTCCTGGTACATGTTAAGGATCACATTTTAGCTTTAAGTCTGAATTTTTTTTGCTTTTCTTAGTTTAAATCTAATACCATTTTAACCCCAGAGTTTTTAATGGGAAACTATTTCATTTTATTTTTAATATATAAATTGGGTGTATATATATGCCTGCTTGAACTGCATCATTATATTAAGAGTTGACATTGGATCTTCTAAATACATAATGAGAGAATTTTAAACACACTTATTCTTGACTGGAACCACCGATGGAGATTTTTCTGTGAATAACTCCAAAAACAGAACTTGTTGCCAGCAAACTAAGGCCCCAGAACTACAAGGAATTCCAAACATATATGGGCCCAAAATTGCTCTCAAAATAAAATTGGTGAGCATGATAGAACAGTATCAGTTCAATCACCATGATCAGTAACCTGCAATATCACATTCAGATGTATTAGTTAGAAGAGAGATACAATGGAGTCAAACATTGGTAATGAACTTACCATCATCTAATGCAGTGATGTGAACAAAGGAAAAGCTTGTGGTTAAAGTACACATCTAGGAATCAGAAGACCATGGAAGGAATCCTGAATCTATTGAAGTCAATGAAAGGATTTCAACCCAAGGGTCTATTTCCGGCCCTGCCACAGATTTCTTTTCGACCATGAGCTATTTAACATCTCCATGCCCCATTTTCTCCATCTGATATAGTTTGTTAATTCACTATCTCCGAGGACTATAGGAGGTCTAGATCTTCACCTAATTTACATCTACATAGATCCATCAACTTAAATCTTTAATGTTTGTAAAGTGCTTTGAGGTCATAGAATGGAAAGTGCTATAGGAAAAAGAAGAAAAATTATATTCTCAGCCTTACAGAAAACTTGCTGAAGTTTGTTTATATGGTACCATATAATCAATATACTGCAATGGGGTCTAAATATCATTTTTATTGATGACCAAAGACTGATGCACTGTAAATAAACAGTGTTATTAGTCAAATTTTATTTTGCTTCTGTAGGTCACAGAAAGACCTGTGCTTTCCTCTGTTACAGCATATATTATTTAAATATGTAAGTGTTCATTGTATAACACTATTTCTTTTATATGGGTGTCACATTTACATCTTGTATGAGCGATACAGCAAGACATACGTTGAAAATGCTTGCTAGATATTTTTAAATACAACTGTGAGAGGTGAACCCCCACCAAACCCCCCATAAAACAAACTGAAAAACAATTTTTTATATTTTCTCTGCTGTTTTTAAGCAAGGCTTTAAAGTTTAGAGTAATGTTTACATAATTCACTGGAGGAATTCAAGCAGGTCAATCAAGGGAGCAATAGGAAAACAAAACAAAACACACAATCCAGTATTGAACACTTCAGCAGAAGAAAATGTGGTCATGCTGGGTATAACAGCACAAAGGTCCCTGTTTGTAATTAAAGTGAAGCTACCATCTTGGGTCCTCAAGCAACCCTTTGGCCTGATTTGTTGAACTATGTACTGCACATGTATAGAACTTCGGATAACATCAATGTGAGACATTACATGACTGTACATGGAGCAAGAGCCAAATACACTGGTCTACAATTTTTTAGAAGTCGTCTGCTTCAGAGATAAAATGTGATATTTATTATGTATTTTGATGTGCTGAATTCAAATATGACAATTAAAACAACTGATTGGCTACTGTTTCTAAGATATTTAAGTTTTTACATTTTATGTCTATGTATATTGTGTAGATAGTAGAGTTTTAATCATAAATTGTAAACCTAGGTCTTTTCATGTGTTTATGGTTGCTTTACATGATAATATTTCACCTGTCCTGTTTATTTAACACTTTAAAAATCAGCAAAAGGGTTCTATAAATAAAATGTATTATGAAACAAAAGGCAAAAAACTATTATGTACATAGTTTAGTCCTATTCAGTGTGTACTCGGCGCTTCTTGGCTTGTCTCCTGTATTCATTACATGGAGCATCTCTTGTCACTGTCCAGCAATAGTCTGCAAGCATTGATGGGCTCCATTTGCCCTGATAGCGTTTCTCCATTGTTGCAATGTCCTGGTGAAATCGCTCGCCGTGCTCGTCGCTCACTGCTCCGCAGTTCGGTGGAAAAAAATCTAGATGAGAGTGCAAAAAATGTATCTTTAGTGACATGTTGCAACCAAAGCTTTCGTATGCCTTGAGGAGGTTTTCCACCAACAACCTGTAGTTGTCTGCCTTGTTGTTTCCGAGAAAATGTATTGCCACTGACTGGAAGGCTTTCCATGCCATCTTTTCCTTGCCATGCAGTGCATGGTCAAATGCATCATCTCGAAGAAGTTCACGAATCTGAGGACCAACAAAGACACCTTCCTTTATCTTAGCTTCACTTAACCTTGGAAATTTTCCACGGAGGTACTTGAAAGCTGCTTGTGTTTTGTCAATGGCCTTGACAAAGTTCTTCATCAGACCCAGCTTGATGTGTAAGGGTGGTAACAAAATCTTCCTTGATTCAACAAGTGGAGGATGCTGAACATTTTTCCTCCCAGGCTCCAATGGCTGTCGGAGTGGCCAGTCTTTCTTGATGTAGTGAGAATCTCTTGCACGACTATCCCATTCGCAGAGAAAACAGCAGTACTTTGTGTATCCAGTCTGCAGACCAAGCAAGAGAGCAACAATCTTCAAATCGCCACAAAGCTGCCATTGATGTTGGTTATAGTTTATGCACCTCATGTTGTTTCATGTTGTCATAGGTTTCCTTCATATGGACTGCATGACCAACTGGAACTGATGGCAAAACATTGCCATTATGCAGCAAAACAGCTTTAAGTCTCGTCTTCGATGAATCAATTAAGAGTCTCCACTCATCTGGATCGTGAACGATGTTGAGGGCTGCCATCACACCATCTATGTTGTTGCAGGCTACAAGATCACCTTCCATGAAGAAGGATGGGACAAGATCCTTTTGACGGTCACGGAACATGGAAACCCTAACATCACCTGCCAGGAGATTCCACTGCTGTAGTCTGGAGCCCAACAGCTCTGCCTTACTCTTGGGTAGTTCCAAATCCCTGACAAGGTCATTCAGTTCAGCTTGTGTTCTGAGGTGTGGTTCAGAGGAGGAGGGTGGGAGAAAATGTGGGTCCTGTGACATTGATGGTTCAGGACCAGAAGTTGCATCCTCTTCCTCGTCTGACTCAAGTGAGAATGATTCTGGTGCATCAGGAACCGGCCGTCCTTCTCCGTGGGGTATTGGGCGTATAGCTGATGGAATGTTTGGATAATGCACAGTCCACTTTTTCTTCTTTGACACACCTTTCCCAACTGGAGGCACCATGCAGAAGTAACAATTGCTGGTATGATCTGTTGGCTCTCTCGAAATCATTGGCAATGCAAAAGGCATACATTTCCTTTTCCTGTTCAACCACTGGCAAAGATTTGTTGCACAAGTGTTGCAGCATATGTGTGGGGCCCACCTCTTGTCCTGATCTCCAATTTTGCAGCCAAAATAAAGGTGATAAGCTTTCTTAGCCATAGTGGTTATACTGCACTTTTGTGATGCAAAAGTCACTTCACCACAAACATAGCACAAGTTATCTGCACTGTTCACACAAGTACGAGGCATCTCTGCTCACTTTGGCTAAACAGAAATGTGTCCCTTTGCAAAATCAAACACTGACAAATAAGAGAGCACAACACTGTATGATTTCTAGAGCTGATATAGGGCAATTTGTTCAGCAGAGTGATGTAAGCTTCGTTATGATTGCATCATCCATGACTTCTAGGAATAACATGATGCAATTCATATCATGTATGATGCAATAGCAGCTTCAGATTGCATCATTCATTGTTTTGCCTAAAAAGCAAGTACTGTCCAAACCCAGTCATAGATTTATTCATAGATCCAGTCAAAGATGTATTTTAGTCATTTCTGGTTTAAATTGAGATCCCTTCCCTTTATAACTCACTTATTCTCCACCATTCCTATGTCAAGGGTCGTATATACTGACCCAATAGCATATCTTGAAAACTAGAGCCAATCAACAATTTTAAGCATCATTTTCGTTCTCAGTGACCCAGAATTAGTAAAGTTTGACTACATTTATTTCAGAAGCATTTTGGCTGGAGAGCAGTGATATCGGAGTCAATACGCTGAGAGGAGAACTTAATTTTACACTTGTATCCCAGAAAAATCAGGCCAACTCTTATTTCTTTTTATACTTTGTATTAAGGTATTTTGAAGGATTAATAGATGTTTTAATGAATTGCTAATCAATTGTTAGATACGGCTACATGACAATAGGTTGTTTATAAGAACCTGGCTTATAACCCTTTATAGCAACTTCTACTATCTCTGACACATCCTGCTCATGTCTGCAACATCCTTATTAGACCTGTACAAGCAATGGACTTTTTAGTTGCTGGCTGTTCCAGGAAAAAATCAAAAAATTTGGGTGAACTTTATTTTTGACAAATCAAAAATTTGAAAAATGTCTGTATTGTGTCAGTTACTAAATGTTTGTTTCACTTCAATTTTGACCATTTAAAAAGATTTTTGACTGTTTTAGTTTTAATAAAATGGAAGAAAGTAAGTTGTTTTGAACTGCAGAATCAAAATGGTTAATTTCAAAAATGTCAAAATGAAACATTTCAACTTTATGGATTTTTTTTTGTTTTCAATTTAACAAACAGTTCAACAAAACCAGACTAAATTTGTGAAATGTTTCAGTGTCATTGAATCTAAGTTTTTTGCTGAAAATTTTAGGCTGAAAAATTAGGTCTATCACTAATCCTTATAACACTCATTAAACATTTATTAAACCTTTGTAAATGAAACCAGAATGTAAAGTGTGACCCAAATATCTTTAGTATTTTCATGCAAGTGAGCACCTGATATCTCAAAATCACACTTATTCTATGGATAGGCTTGGCAGACTTCACGGGGTTTTAAAATAGAATTTTGAAAATAATATCAATGTTTATTTTAAATGACTTTTTTTTATCTATTTAAATTTTCAGTTTTGTGAAATTATGGGCAGGTCAGCCAATAATTATTTAATGACAATAAATGTTGAGATTCAAAAAGTTGAAACTTTATAACCTTTAAAACACGAATTGTCAATATCATATGTCAAAACGCGCTAAGTAAATATCCTCTGCTAAAGGTAGCATTACAATACACTTTATACACTTTAAGGTAAGGCAATAAGAAGTTCTCAAGCAGCATTTTTCTTACTTTGCCTATTTGTAAATTTTGATGATTATCGCTGGTCGTATATTTTCAACGGTTTGTGTACGTACAGAGAAATAGCCATTTATTGCTAAAAATATAGTCCTCCCACACCTGTCTATAGGGATTTACAACCCTGAAGGGGAAATGCCATTGAATAACATTGATTTTCTTTAAGAGTCCCTTCTTACAGGAAAGACGACATTTGAAAGCTCATGGTTTCACTCTTCCCCACAAAGTTCATCCAACTCAAATCTGAACTTTGCCTATGGTTCTACAACATGCCATTATTTCACAAAAGCTTAAATGATTCTGAAGTTGGCAAATTTTGTCCTGAATTAAGATGGTTAAAAAAGCTTGGTTTTACAGAACAGGATATGGGCATGGCTTTCAGCAAGCCTAGACTGGGGCTGGAATGGATTTCCCATTAGCCCATACATGACAGTCTTATCTTACCCATTATAGCTGAAAGAGACAGTGTGCCAGTGACTGGGACGTGAGGAGTCATGCCAAGGGATCAGAGCTGGAGTCAATTACCAGGAATCAGAGCCCAGTGTCAGAACCAGAATCTGTGGTCAGATGCCAGAACCAAGGGTCAGAGCCAAAGTCAGGAATTGGAGCTGAGGGTCAGAACTGGGTTTCCTGGAGTGAGGCAAGGCAGGGGCAAGGCTGGGTCCAATGCTATAACAAGACAGGAGCTATTGCAGCTATAGGTAAATGCTTTGCAGAGCCATTGAACTACTGCTGCTGCTGCTGACTCTTCCAATCACACAGGCAGTGCAGTCGCTTATGTAGCCCCCTATATGCCAGTTGTGCTCGTTAAGTTGTCTGGAGACTGGCTTTGCTGCTGGGGCTGCCTCCAAATTAATTTGGCTGCCACCCCTCATTCCTGACACACTACAGTGGGTCTGGGAAGAACACTTCCTGATCCTGATGCTACTAAGTTTAGCTGTGGTGGAGACAAGAAACTCTGTCCTGAGAGGATTCTTCCTTAGCTCGTGGTGTCACAATGTCTCTTCTGTTCCCTGAAGAGAAAAAAGCAGACATCTTGTGGGTGAGCAGAGACAACTGGCTGGCCCATGGATGAGTCTGGATCAGGAGAGAGTTCTTCACTTCTCCCTATAAGGGAAAGGAGACAGGTCAAGAAGGGATTTCCCCACCTTCCTATGACAACTGAGGGAGTTCTTTCTCCGCGTGAGGCTAGCGAAGTTATCTCATGTGTGTGAGAGAGGGGGTGTTTTCCCCCCTCCTCACCAATTCAGAAGAATGGATATTTTTCTGTTCCCCTTTCCACAGAGGCCAGGGAAAGGGTGCTTGTAGAGCTATAGGAGAATGTGTTCATCTCTTGCCTTCCCACTGCTTAGCAGGGAGGAAGATGATATGGTGCAGCCTAATAGCCTAAGTAGAAAATGACAAGAAGGAGCTGGGAGAGAGATAGGTCATGAATCTTGGTTACCTCTTTTCACCATCACACAACCACCCCTGAAATTAATAACTCCCATTACCTCCTCTTCCAGACACAGAGCCACCTCGGCACTACCCCTGCAGGTGCCCCCTCCCACACAGCAGGAGCTGTTCCGGGGTGAGTCGCAGGAGGGAGGGAATGTATTGAAGGAGTCAGGAGGTGCGTCTGGGGCGGTTCTGTCTATGGAAGGCCCATGAAAACAATGGCAGCTGGGATGCAACTTGTGAACTGACTCCTGGTAGCTTTGGAATCAGGGCAAACCACTTCTCTGCCCCAAGGTTGGCCCTAGCACAGGCGCAGGGATGAACTGGGCCTGTTGTATCTATTGCATGGACACCTAGCTCAGAGCTGCTGCTGTGAGAAGTGACAGCCGAGAAGTGACATTTTCCTGGGCTTCAATAGAATACAAAACTCCACTGGGTGGAGAGTGTTCTTAATAACAAACTCAGATGCTTGAGGGGGAGTGGTGCTGAAATTCAGCAAAACTCATCTGCCCATCTGTAGTTATTGTTAAGTTATTAAATTTCACTGCACTAATCCACAGTTTTGTATGTATGTGAGAGGCTGGAAATATTCATTAAAATAGGATAATGTTTAAAATTCCAGTACACTACCATTGACATTTTGCCTTCCAAACAATTTCAGGTAATGAAGGTCAATACAAGCAAACAGTCTGTCTATGGGCCTTCGTTAGAGGTTTACTGTGCTTGGACTTCACAGCAGGGGACTGTCAGACAGTGTTTTCCTCTGCGCTGCTTCTATCTAAATACTAGCTGCAGCTGGCTCCGGCATATGGTAGAGTATGAAGACATTTTCTGGGGTCCAGTGCCTCAATCACTATTTAGACTACTATTTAGACTACTATTTAGTGATTAATTACTGCAGGCTTGTGTCAGGGTGAGACATTCAAGGCTTTGGGCAAAAGTCTTAACTATAAAAAAATGACAGCAGGCAGAGTTTTGCCAAAAGAATAACTTTCCACCACTAGTTCTGATGATTCATGCTGCTTTTGATCCATTTGTAAACAATAAAATGGGAAAAGAGAAAATTGATCAAATAGCAAATGCCAACAATGACAGGGATAGTGCTTATAGAGAGGATTGTAAGGTGTGTGATTAGACCATGGATCATGGCAATAATGAGGTCTGTAGGAACCCACTAGTGACTTCTGTACTACCTTCCATCTGAGACTCTCAAAGCTCAACAAGCATTAATGAATTAAGCCTCAAAGCAATGTGATAAGGAAAGCAAATATCCCTAGATTACAGATGGGGAACAAAGGCTCAGGGAGGAAGTGACTCACCCAAGGCAATACAGGAAATCTGCTTCGGAGTGAGGAATAGAATCCAGAAGTCTTCTGGTCTTAGGCCTGGTCCTGGCATCCACTCTATCTGCTCCGCCACATCTAGCCCTTTCAGGAATCCCCCTGCTTATGGTGAATCCCTGAGTTGTGTATAGTCATGTTACTTGCAGTATCTGTTGTAGAGGATGCCAGGGAACAGAAGACATAGTTAAGGCACCATTGTTCCCAAGTTAACAAAGCAGCCTTTTGGGTGCATTGGCAGTCAGACTTATGTTAAAGCAGCCTGACTATGGCTTACAGTGGTGGCAAGACTAGTTTCCAGCTGGCCTTAATATCAGAGGCATTTAAAGATAGTATAAAGCTAGCTTTGCTTCCCTGTACACTCTTAGACTGAGCGCAGTTTGGCCAGACCATAGAATGTGGGTCCCTGCATTTTAACATTATGATTGTCCATCCTCCCTCCATTTACAGGGTATCACCTTTAAGCTGACATGACACAAAAATGCTGCTGCCAAAATCTTGTTCTTTTCCTGCCACTGTAATCAAGTTTCACCGCCACCCCCCATCTCCTTCTGGGTTTATCGCTCCTCCTCACTTTTTGCAACAAAAAGTTAGATACCACATCTTCATCTTCAAGGCACTTCTCAACAATACCCCTGTTTACATCTCAGTCCTCATTTCCTTCTGTTCTTCTCACACTGCTTGTTCTCCATGCCTCTTCCAGGTGGTGCAGTATTCTAGAACTCCTGCTTTCAGGGTCAGTACTAGCCATGAGTAGGGAAAAGGTGGAAATATAAACTGACTTTAGGAGGTGCAGTTAGAGGAGGCTAGAGTTGTTGACCTAAAGACATGCACCCCCAATTGCAGGCTAATGACCACTTTGATGTTATGGGGTACTTTCATTCTTCTTAACTTATTTGTTATCATATAGAATTACCATAAGAAGTAAAACAATAAAATAATTTTGTTCACTAAAGGAATCAAATGATCCTATTAATTAAAATGCATGTGCTTACTGACTTTTATCCAGAAGGTGACTGATATTAATGGGAGTTCTGAATGTCTCAAGAGAAAGCTATGATTCAATAAGGGATGAACAGTCAGATAAACAGACAGATTCCTAGATAAACCCTCCATGGGTATAAATTAGCATAGCTCCACTAGTTTTGGTAAACCTATTCTGATTTACACTAGCTCCAGATCTGGCCCCGGCTTAAATCTTCACACAAAAATAAAATTTAACACCAACCATACATACTATCCTATTCCAGAGGTCAGCAACCTTTCAGATGTGGAGTGCTGAAGGGGCGGGGATTTGGGTGGAAGGGGAGGGGCTGAGGGGGTCAGTCCGCCCTCTTTGGGGTTTTCCCAGCAGGCTATTGCCAGCCTGGGTGAAGGCGCTGAGTGGGGCAGGGGGGTACCCTGGCTGGCAAGGGGCCAGCAGGGGGAACCCCAGAGCAGGGGCAGGCTGAGTGGCTCAGCCCACCGCTGCTTTGGGGTTTCCCCCGCACGCTCCTACCAGCTGGGGTCGCACTGCCTGCACTGGTCAGCTCCCGCTGCTAGCCCGGGTATAGGGAGCCCAGGCTGACAGCGGGAGCTGAGATCCCCACTGGTAGGAGCCTGCAGGGGAAACTCCAAAGCAGCAGCGGACTGAGCGCTTAGCCCGCCGCTGCTTTGGGGTTTCCTCTACTGGCACCTTGCCAGCCGGGGTCCCCGCCTGCCCCACTCAGCTCCCACTGCCAGCCTGAGCTCCCTGAGCCCAGGCTGGCAGCGGGAGCTGAGTGGGGCAGGTAGCAGCTGACAAGGCGCCAGTGGGGGAACCCCAAAGCCATGGTGGGGGATGAGCTCTCCCCGCGTGCCAGCCTAAATTGGCTCGTGTGCCCTGTTTGGCACGCCTGCCATAGGTTGCCAACCTCTGTCCTATTCCCTCTTTATTCTTACTTTTCGTTTTCATATGTGTCTCAGCACATCTTGGTATTGGATAGGCTTAGAAACAGAAGGGCAGAAATACTTCAAGAAAGGCTAAGTTCTTCTTAGACTTAGACTTCTGATAAGCTTTGGGTAAGCACCAGATTTTGGGATGTTTTCTAAACTGCCAAATGTTTTGAGGCTGGCCCATCATTACTTTGAGGTTGGCACTTTTAATCTAAGCATAGCAGGTACAAAATGTACCCAAACTACACCAAGGACCTAAACAGGCTCTCTGAGCTCATTTGGCTGATCTGGCATATTTATATCCCAAATTTTATGAGGCTTGAACATTCAAAGTAGTAGTGTTATGATGAGTTAACACCACTGCTTAGATTGTTCGCCGGCCAAATAGCAAAATTTCCTAATGTCAATTTATGGGACTTATAAGACATTAAACTAAATATGATTGCTGCTCTATAAAACAGCAGAACAGTTTTCCATATTCTGTATGTATGCAAGTACAATATCCCATCACAGCCTCCAGTGCCCATAGTAAGTTACCCGTACAGTTTGGATTGAATAACTATTATTGGTTAACATTCTCCTAAATCTTTGCATTTCGTGTAACTAAGATAGACCGAGGCTTTCGAAAGAGAAAGATGCAAGACTGTCGTGTTTAAAAGCTTTTTCTCCTTTTGCATAAAGTAGAATGCTTGTCCAGTTGAAATATATTTTTAAAGAGAAGCAGAGATGAGCACATTATTTTCAAAACTGAGGGAGTATGTGAGCCATTTTCTCTGAATGTCAAAGGAGTTTCAGAAGCATTTCCTCTTAAACTTAAAAAAAAGAGATTCATTGGGATCCTGAACTGCAGCCTACAAGCACTCTGTGCAGCTGTGACCATGTCTACACTACAGACTTATCAATCATGCTATGTCAGCATAAAGCCACAGCAGTCAGTATATTGTTCCTGTACATGCATATTTGCTTCCTTGCATGGGTACAGCATGTACTCACCAGAAATGCTTGTGTTGATGGACAATGCAGTGCATAATGGGTAGTTATCCCAGTGTTCAACTTGCCATCATCTGGCTCACTCTTTTGGAAATTTTTGCAATATATGGTGGGGCAGAAACAATTCAAGAAGGGTTGTCTGGAAGCTAGAGGTAAAGTTCCTATCATGCAACTTTCTCCTTCCTATAATTAACCCATATACCAAATTTTCATGCCTTTTTAAAAAATACCACTAATCCATGAAGCCCTTCTCTCTGTCCACCATCTCTGATGGAAGCATAGAGATTGCAGAGCTCTGCACTATTGTACTGAGTATTGCAAACACTGGATGAATGATCCTCCAATATTTACAGAGCCTCAAGAAGAACTGCAGCAATGAGGTGAGGAGGGTAGCAATTTCATGGAGGACAGATTGCTGTGGGAAATAGCAAAAATCAGCTCAAGGTTGTTGGTGGCATTCATAGAGCATCTGCCAATGGTGGAGTGCTGCCTCTCGGTCCAAGAGACAAGTACTGACTGGTGAGTTTGCATCATACTGCATGTTTGGATGATGAGCAGCGGCTACAGAATTTTCAGATGAGAAAGATCACATTCCTGGATCTGTGTGCTGACCTTGCCTCAGCCATCTAGTGCAGGGACACAAGAATGAGCGCTATATTGACAGATGAGAAGTGAGTGGTCATTCCCCTGTGGAAGCTTGCAATGCCAGATTGCTAAAGGCAGTGGGGAATTATTTTCAAGTTGGAAAAGCCACAGTGGGGCCCATAATCATACAAATGTGCAGGGTCAGGATCCAAACACTCCAAGGAATATACAGGATGTCTGAACCCCAAAGAATAAGCATTCAAATCAACTGGTTATATATAATGTTATTGTGTATAAATATGGGCAGGTCTACACTACCCACCGAATCGGTGAGTAGCGACCGATCTATTGGGGATTGATTTATCGCATCTCATCTAGACGCAATAAATTGATCCCCAAGCGTGCTCCCCGTTGACTCTGGAACTCCACCACCACGAGAGGTGGAAGCAGAGTCAACGGGGGAGCAGTAGCGGTCAACTCGCTGCTGTGAGGACGCCGAGGTAAATCGACCTAAGATATGTTGACTTCAGCTACGCTATTTGCGCAGCTGAAGTTGTGTATCTTAGGTTGATCCACCCTGCCCGCCCCCGCAGTGTAGACCTGGCCTAAGAGAAAGAAAAAAACTGTAAACCCTGTTACAAGGGACAGGATTTGAAGTGATGCTTCTCCAGAAACAGAGTGCTAGAATCTAATCAAGGTGCTGTCTGTGAAACACTAAGTCCCCTCTAGGATAGAGGGGAAGCTGGGGTCTCTTTGCAGGCAATAGGTAACTTGTATTAGAGAAGAGAATTTAGCTAATGTAGAAGTGTAAAGCCTAAGGTTGTGTCTTTATGTGTTAATGTATGTGTAACTTGTGCATATTTGCTTTTCCTTATTATTTTATCCTTGAATCTGTGATTTTTCTATCACATAAACTGTTAATTTTTACTAATCTGATCTCTGTTGTGCAATTTGGGTTGGGTATGCAGCCCCGAGTGGACTAATAACTATGGGGCAGGTTTCATTCCTTTGGGGATAACAAGACAGAAGGTAAAAGATCAAGTATCTGGTAATTAAGAACTTGGGGGATGGATCTGGGGATACTTGGGACCAGAAGGGCTGTTGAGGTCACCGTGCAAGAAGGAACTCAACAGGTGGAAGTCAAGGTGAGACCTTTACGCTTATAGGCTGGCTACCGGTGTCATAGCAGCATAGCATTAAGGCATCCAAAGTTATACGTTTGGCAGTGGCAGAACCCCTTACAGGTCTGGAAACAACATCACACCATTACTCAGCTCCTGCTGTGCAGGATTGGGACTTTCATTAGTGTGCAGAACATAATGAGTGGATGTGCAACAAAGGGGTTCTCAAAGTGTAGTGGTGTATAGGTGACATGCACATCCCTATTTTGGCATAGACAACTTTACTATAGAATCCATCGACAGAAAGGGCTACTTTCCTATCATTATTTAAGAATCAGTGGATCACTAGACATGCTTCACCAACCTTAGTGTTGGCTGATCAGGAAAAGTCCAAGACGCTCACATTTTTAAAAACACAGTACTGTTCAGAAAGATGCAACCAGGACTTTCTTTCCTGACCGGTGGATTACCATTTCAAAATCCAAGAGCGATCCTAGGTGACCCAGCCTATCCACTTTCTCCCCTGACTCATGAAGCTGTACTCTGGTCACCTCAACAGCAGTAAGGGAAGAGTCAGCTATCCACTGAGCAAGTGCAGAATGGCAGTTGAATGTGCTGTTGGTAGACTGAAGGGATGCTGGTGTTGTTTACTCAGAAGACTGGATCTCTGTGAGAAAAATATCCTAATGGTTATACCTGCCTATTGTGCCCTGCTTAACATCTGTGAAACTAAGAGGGAAGAGTTGCTGCCAGGGTGGAGGGCAGAGGTGGAGTGGCTATCTACTGAGTTTCAACAGCCAAACACAAGTGATATTAAAAAACTCAGTGCAGAGGTCTACAGCTGATGGAAGCCTATAACTTCAATGACACATCTGTGTGTTTATCTATAACTGATGCTGTTGCAGCCTTGAGGGGTTTCCCTTCACACCAGTGGAACATGTGACTAGGATAAGGAGGAGAAAGAAGAAGACTAGGGAGGACAAGTTCTCAGAGATCCTGGAATCCAGTGTTGCATTGGACCATGAACAGAGGGCATGGAGGGTGAATATTTTGAACAGTATAGAAAAAGAAAGAGCGGACAGGAGAAAGTCCCAGCAGAAAAAGGAGAGGGAGATGCACCAGGACATATTGGGGCTTTTCCAGCAGCTAACACAGATACTCCAAAGCCCATATGGTGCTAGCCTGTTTACTGTAATGATGAATGCTGATGTCATCACTGACTGGCATGAGAAAGTGTCTTCCTGTGGAGGAAGAAATAAGACTACAATCCTCAGAAACTTTAGGGAGATGATTGCCGAGTACCTTCCTGGAAGTTTAATGTCTCAGGAGAGAGACATCCCTATGCACCTAAACAAACTGCTCTGCATGCCCAACTCTTCCTTTCTTAGGTTTACCACTATCTTTTCTAGTATGAATAAATTAATGCTAAGTCAGTAGCTGTGTCCTTCTCAGCATGGGGTCAAGTGGCCACCTGTATATTTGAATGTTGTAATGGAAAAGGCATTCACACACTTACCTAAGGTTCCATCCCCTGCATCGGCCTTTCTGGTACTCAGCTGTTGGAACTGGTTAGATTGCACTGGAATCTTGAACAAGTCCTGTCTAGCAGCATAGCTGGATTCCTCAGTCTCTTGTCCCCCATTCTTCTCTTTGCTATTTACAGCATCGCAGGCTCCTTGGAAGTATCCACAGTGCTGTACAGGGTGCTGTTGGGGTCTCCTCTGAGTATGGCATGCAGCTCATTGTAAAAGTGGCAGGTCTGCAGCTCAGCACTAGATTCACTGCTGATCTCCTTGGCCTTTGGTGTGCCTGCCGCAGTTCCTTCACTTTCACACAGCACTGCTGCTGATCCTGTCATACCCCTTCTGCAGCATCCTTCATGCAATCTGCTCGTAGATGTCCACGTTTCTGTAACTGTTCTGTAGCTATGTCTTCACAGCCTCTTCTATCCACAGGCCCAGGAGATCCAAAACTTCCTGTCTGCTTCAGGCAGGAGAGTGTCTAGAATGTGTAAATGGCATGGTCAGCTGGAAAGTTGTACACAAAAGAGAGCTGGTAGGTGTGCTCTTGAAACTGAGCAATCAGGAAAAAGGCATTCTAAAAATATGGTGTATTTTAAAGGGTGGAAGAGAGTGGCTTCCAGTTTCCATGACTCTTGGGCAGTGGAATTCACAACCATGACCAGACTGTCAGTGTTGGACATTGTGAGACAACTGCTGGAGGACTGTTAGGGTCAAGATAGGTCTGGCAGCATTTACACTTGCACTGCATCGAGCACAGTATGTTGACTGTGGCTGAATGCTGATCAGGTAGGTGATGTTACCGTGTCACTGTAACAGGATGTTTACATCAGGAGGAGACAACTAGGCATCTATGCCTGCACACTGCATCATCCTTATTGCCAGCTAAGCCAGATTTAGGGCAGCTTTGCACCAGCAGAGCAGTGCAAAAGTGCCCTAATGCACCAGAAGTCCTTGACCTGAAATTACAAATTGCAGTGAAGGGATCCTACAAGAAATTACTGCTAAAAGGGGTAAGATATAAACCATTACCCACTCATCATTTGATCAGGTTCCAGCTTTCCCAAATTCTCCAAAGCCTTCTTATTTCATGTTCAAAGTATCGGCTTGTGCAGTTTCCCACAATGAAATTGCTTTGGATTTTAGGGATTATATTCCATCATACCATGAGTGGTCTTTCTTTGAAAACAATTACATATAAGAAAAGAAGACAGCATCTAAAATAATAAATGAATGTTACCATAGTCTATCACTTTTTGAGTTTGTTTTCTCCTTTCTGATACTGGTGGAAAATAGTTTACCTTTGGTTTATGATTTTTTCTTTCACCTCAAGTGATGCAACAGAATTAGAGAGAGTTCACAGGAGGCAGAGAAGATGGCTGGGGCACTGGAAAAAAAACTTTTTTACAGAGAGAATTTGAAGAGAACAGGATTGTTTACCTTAGAAAAGGGGAAAATAAAAGGGGACATGCTAAAAGGATATACAGTCATGAATGGTAAAGAGACGGGACATCATGATCTTTTCTCCCTGTGTCATGATGCAAAACAAGTTGACTCAATTAAATTAAAAGGTGGAAAATTCAAGCCTGAGAAAAATATATACTTTCCCGCATGATGTATAACTAGACCATAGAACAAACTGCCACAGACTGTTGTTTGTGGCCCAGAGTCTTAGCAAGATTCCAAGAGGGATTTGATGTTTGTATGAATTAAAAGAATATTCAGAGTTACAGAGCTGATGCTAACAAAAGTGTATCAGAAGGGAAATAAAACTTTGTCTGTCAAGGCTTAAGACAACTCTAACTATTAGGGATTAGGATAATATCATCCTGGGGTAGGAGGCATATATTAGCCTATGCCTGTCTACTGCAGAATTTCTTGCACTTTTCTCTGAAGCATCTTGTGCTGGCCACTGTTGCAGACAGGAAAATAATCTAGACAGACCATGGGTAAGACTCAGCAAATCCTAATTCTTAGATCATGCAGGAGGTTTTATGGAGCCATGTAGTCCAATAGTTGAGTTGTAACCCAGCTTTCATTATAGCTGCCACTTTCCAACATCTCCTTCACCCTTCATGAAAAGTTTAGGCTTGGTCTTAGGTCAAGTATTAATTATTTTTGTGGGGGGGGTGAGACAAGGGAAAGTAGGAATCTGACACAAACTGTCCATGCCTTTTTGGAATTAAGGCACTGAACATTCAACATAAAATGATTGCAGTTATTTTTCAGTCAGCTCTATTTAGATACGTATTTAGGTCTTTTTAGATTTCTTTAGCGCAATAAGTGCTTTGTCCTTTTCAAAAAGTGTGAATGAAAGTCGCTTCCCTTTTCTTCTTTGTTTCATCCACATTTCCCATCCAGTCTTTTCCTAACAATACATTTGTTTGCCACATGGCTACCTGCTTCTCTGCTTCCACAGCTACATAGAGTTGTTGCCTCATTCTCTTATCCCCTGAACCTCACTCCTGAGTAAGACCAGCCCTATTAGTGGTCCACTCATTAAGGATGACTCCTGTGTAGTTACTTCATTCTGTGTGGCAGAATGCCCTACAGGAGTATCTAGATTGCTCTTCTTTCTAGTTTCTCTCTGTATTTTTAAGGCCCTCCTGTTGTTCTTTGCAAATCTGGAGGCCTACTAAAGACAATGAAAGTAACATGAGCCAGTACCAAGTGACACGAGAGCTTTCTATGGTCCACCAGCATGTAGTTCATGGAGTACATGTTGGGAATGGCTGATTTAAGGTTATCATAACTACCACTCATTGCATTTTCCATGTAATGTACATCCAACAAGATAGATAATGAGTAACCTGGAGCATTTACCAGACAATGGAAGAGCTGAATACTATGTATCTGAGGGCAGAAGGATGCACAAGTTTTTAATAAGTGGGAGTCTGAGTGAAAAGGGAAGTGCCCGGCATATGAAAATCACCAATTAATGAATGCACAAGTTAGATAATTTCTGAAAAAGTCATGTGTGCAAGTCAAAGTAATAATTCATATAGCCACTTATCTTGGCAGCATTACAGAGGTAACATTTTTACAAGGTTAAGCTGTCTTTGAACTTTTCTATAATATATTGGGTGCAAACAGCCTTTTATTCCATATCAGGCACACATGTCTTTTTCTTCTTGCTAACTGTTTTTTTTTTTTAAAACAAATGCATCAAATTATGACCACTGCTAGGGAAAAAAAATGCTTCTCCTACATTCCATCTAGACTATCTCAAGATATTAATGCGACTGAGCATTGTTACACTACTGCAGCCTTTTATAGAATTTCTCCCTCGCCCCAGCCTCTGAAATAAGATGGCTTGGAGCAATCAGTACTGTTTAGTGATCATATGCATCATATGCATATGCAAATTGAGACTTGGAGACACTTCTAATATCAGCCCCACAGGCTTGTAGAAGTGATGTTGACCTGAGAAGATGCTCTATAAAATGTTTTTGAAAATAAAATAAGCTGTCATTGATTGTCTTCTGTGGGCAGCCTGAGAGCTGTTTATAGAGGCTAATACCTAGTGATAATATAAGAGTAGAGAGAGCCTGTCAAAGAGGATGGGGAAAGTGTACTGGCAATAGGATATGGTGCATCTTATCTTGAGGATTCTGTTCCAAATGCAGCTCAGGACTGAAAGTCATTACTTACTTAAAGTTTGTTTGGTGCCCTACGTGCAATGAATTGGTGGTCTCAGTCCAGACCACAATGAGCAACCATCCTCGTCACACCCAGCAACACCACTGTTAACACTGAATGGCAAAGCAGCTCAGCTGACAGTCCCAACAGAAAAGCCAAGAATTATATGAGTATGTGCTCTTTAAGGGCCATTTCCTTTATATCACACTTGTTATTGCAAGAGAGACACACACTGTGCTCTCTCAGGGTGACATTCATTTTCTTCTTTCCCTTAATCCAAAACAAAAGTGCATGGCTGCTCACTATAGAGGCTACACTGCTCTGACACCTAGAGATGAGTATTCAATTCAAGATGGTGGTTCTCTGACACAGCAGTATGGACAAGTCAGAGCAAGGAGGGCAGGCTGCCCACTCCATGTTTACCCCATGCATTCAGGTAGAATTTCAGGCCTCCCAACTCAGCACCTTTCATCAGCACTAAGACCCAAATCCTCAAAAAGGTATTTAGGTGCCTAACTCTCAAAGAGTTTGATCCTGCCCCAGCGAAATCAATGGGAGCTTTGCCATTGACTTCAGTGGGCACAGGATCAATCCCTAAACTCACTTGATGTTAATACTCTGCAAAAACAAAAGTCTCACCATTTTCAGCAAACACCCTATATTTTTTGCACTGCTTTTTGAGATATACCGACCCATAATACAGCTCCTACTGAAGTGAATGGGCATTTTACTTTTCACTTCAAAAGAAGTAGTACTGAACCCCAAAGTTGCTGCGTCTTGAGCATCATCAGGAACACCCTGGATTTATCCCATCATACAGCTCTGTCACAGTGCATAATGACTTCCAGAAGTTCCTGTGAGGTAGACTTTGGGCCTAATCCAAAGCCCTCTGAAATCCAAGGCAGTCTTTCCACTGACTCTAGTGGGCTTTGGATGAAGCCTCTTGAAAGTAATTGCCCTTTGTTGGTAAACTCTACGTAAGGGTGCTATGTTTGGATTTATGCAGTCCCGTTTTGCAGAACCATCCCATTGCAATGTTGAAATCTACAGGGGGCGTAGAGATCGTCAGACCCTCAATGGATACATGAAGCATATTCAGACAACCCATTTGCTCTATGGCATTAAGAAGTCACATAAAAATAAAGACACGATGCAAATCAATTACATGGATACTGAGCCCTCAAAGCAGAATTATTAACACTCTGAATTAAATGCAATTTAAGTGAATATTAATGATGTCCTTCAATTAGTGGTTACACATGAACAGGTCATGAGCATCATGTGCTTTCTCTAGCTGACTGATCTGCTTAAAAAGAAGCCTGCTCAATTGCTTTCCTTTTTATAAAGTATTCATCACACCCCTTTGTTCTAAAAGTAAATGTTTTGCTTTATAATCTTACTTTTTTAACTATATAAAAGTTGCTGCATCAAGTTTTAATATAATTTTAAAATATGTCCTTGTAGAAGTTGCCATAAATGTCGACATTTTCAGCAGCACAGATTTACAGTGACACTGAATTTTTATGGCACTATAAAAGTCCATAGTCATGATGATATCTACAGCTGCATTTTCACCAAAATATAGGAAACTGTACGTAAGACCTGCAGTTCTACACTTCCAAGGAGTTGAATGAAGAAAATACACATATTAATGAATGTTTACAACCTCCACAAATTAGGGCAGAGGACATCCTCTGATTATTTAGCATCTCAATCTCTTTATATTTAAAATGTAATCATCTGAAAGGATAAATATTTTTCTTTTTGATTCCTTCCAAATATGGGGGAAAATCAAATAAGGTCTAATTGGATTCTACAACAAGAATTCATAGACCCTGCAAATACAGTCCTCATTGAACCATTATTCTGCTTGGCAGAAATCCCACATAAAGTACCCCCACATATATAATTTCTCCTAAGAGAACAAATAATTTACATAGGTGTGAGACAGGGTGACCAGACAGCAAATGTGAAAAATCGGGATGGGGATGGGGGATAATAGGAACCTATATAAGAAAAAGACCCAACAAATTGGGATTGTCCTATAAAATCGGGACACTTGGTCACTCTAATGTGAGAATAGGAGGAGATGGAGTTGTTTGCAGAGGACATATGGCCCTGATCCAGCTTCAATGAAGTTAGTAGAAAGACTGTATGTGCCAAAACTATATGCACTTACAGACTAAGCCATGCATTACTATGCCTGCCTTGCATAAAAAGCATTTAATGAAAACTTTCCAAAGACTATCTCTATTAAAGCTGTGAAAAAACTAAACAGCTCAATAAGACAGTTCCTGAATGTCACAAAAGCAAAAATATCCAGCGTCATGCAAACTTTGGGTCCAATCCAGCAGTTGATGCACACTCAACATTTCCATTGAATTAAATATGAGTTACATGTACATAGGGACTGCAGCAGTCTGTTCTAATTAGTGTGAAAATGTCAACTCCCACTATACAGTGCCAGCTTCCAGACAACAAGCCAATTAACCCTTCCAATGGAAAGGGCTGTGGTAAATGTTCCAGGCAGCAAACTTCTGTTGCTCTGCTCGAATGTAACAAGGACCAAGTCATCTTAACAATCCACTGTTCCCATTGGAAAGCTATTGGGATAACAGGCACACATCAAACCCAGCAAAAGGATTAAACTAAGCATTAAAAGTAAATGCATTTTAAAATCAAGGAAAGATTTTCCTAGATGGATGCCTAAAGTTAGGCTTCCAAGTCTAATTAGGCACTTAAATCAGAAGCCTAATTTTGAAAGCACTGAAGATCCTGCAGCTGTCATTGACTCCAATGGGTGTCCAGTAATCTGGAAAAATCAAGCCGCTTAATTTAGGGCCCTAATTCAACAGTCCATTCTTATTAAACAAAGCACTGATAAAAGTAATGGCATGGAGAGTACACTTATAAAGTTTATGGATGATATCAAGCTGGGAGGGGTTGCAAGTGCTTTGGGGGATAGGATTAAAATTCAAAATGATCTGGACAAACTGGAGAAATGGTCTGAAGTAAATAGGATGAAATTCAACATGGACAAATGCAAAGGAAAGAACAATCAGTTGCAAACAAACAACATGGGAAACGACTGCCTAGGAAGGAGTACTGTGGAAAGGGATCTGGGTGGAGTGGATCACAAATTAAATACAAATGAACTGTGTAACGCTGTTGCAAAACAAAAAAAAAGCAAACACAGTTCTGGGATGCATTAGCTGCCTTGTTATAAGCAAGACCTGAGAAGTAGCTCTTCCGCTCTACTCCGCACGGATTAGGCCTCAACTGGATTATCATGTCCAATTCTGGGCACCACATTTCAGGTAAGATGTGGACAAATTGGAAAAAATTCAGAAAAGAGCAAGGAAAAAGATTAAAGGTCTAGAAGACGTGACCTATGAGAGAAGACTGAAAACATTAGGTTTGTTTAATCTGGAGAAGGAAAGACTAAGAGGGGACATGATAACAGTTTTCAAGTAAATAATAAGTTGCTACAAGGAGGAGGGAGAAAAATTGTTTCCCTTAACCTCTGAGGATAGGACAAGCAGCAATGGGTTTAAATTTCAGCAAGGGTGGTTTAGGTTGGACATTAGGAAAATGTTTCTGCCAGGATGGTTAAGCACTGGAATAAATTGCCTAGGGAGGTTGTGGAATGTCCATCATAGAGATTTTTATGAGTAGGTTAGACAAACACCTGTCAGGGATGGTCTAGATCAGCAGTGTCCAATAGAAATTTGATGCTAGCCACATTGCTAGCGACACTTGTAGTTTTGAATTTTTCTTATTAGCCACATTATATAAAAGCCACATGCATTAGCCACATGTGGCTAGTGGCAAACATACTGTACATCACTGGTCTAGATAATACTTAGTCTTGCCATGAGTGCAGGGGACTTAACTAGATGACTCATCACTACCCAAGTCACTATACCATCTAGCCATTTTCAGAGGTATCTATTTATCTCGCAATGCCCGAGTTTGGGTTTCTCTCTTTTCCCTTCAGAAAGGGATTATTTAAAAATGTTAATAAGGCCACAAGTGCACTTTCCTGTTGCACTCCGGGTGTTAAAGGTATTATCAACTGCAAAAGGGGAAAAGCCTCTGAACTCAGGTATCAGATTGTAAAAAGTAGTTAAATTTACATTTAACAATTTAATTCCATGAAGACTCTTTCAGAATTTATTTCCATTAGTAGTGGTTTAAAATGTTAAAACCCAGAGAGAGACACACACAAATTCTGACTTTGTGAAGTGCAGTAGCACATTGAAAAATTATTGTTAAAATTATAGGATGAGCTTCTAAAATGAGGACTGCAAGGGTAAATTCTTGTAAAGGGCACCCTTATAAATGAAAAGATTTTTTTCCTCCAACTGCTCTTAGAAAATATGCTTTCTGTCTGCAGGAAACTTTTAAATCACATCAACAAGCTTAAAACCTATTTTATTTTTATGCAAAATATGGGCCTAATTCTGAAATTTCTTACTTGAGAGACTAGAACTAAAGATTTCGAGAGGATTATTTACATGAGAATGGCATTGCAGGACTGTGTCCTGTCTATAAATATTTTAATGAGTTCAAAATCCAGACACTGGCCTTACCAAGAGCCATTAGAAATTCTTGAAAAATTAGCTGGAAAGTCCATTTAAAACAAAAGCATGAAATATTATGTAAAATAAACATTTCTAAAAGGGTTTCTGTTAAATATGTGTCTTATACTGAATACAACAGAGTTTGGCTGCACTTGTTTTGAATGATTAAATCATGAGTAATACAGATGCTCCTGGGTCATGCAAGACCCAACTTATGCAAATTTGCATTTATGGAAAAAGTTTCATAAGCCAGAAATAGGATTTTTGAGTTGTGGAAATTTTTGCATAACGTATGCATATACGTTTCCAACTTATGCAAAATTCAAATTACGCAAGGCTTTCTGGAACAGAACAATTGCATAAGTGTCAGGGCATCTGTAAAGCATTGCATGAGTAAAGAAGCCATTCCAAAATCATGCCAACAAAATGGTTATTTAGTTATTCTCTGAGGGCTTGATTCTGTGACATCATCCCTCCTAACTGAGTGCCCTCAGCATCTCGTAGGATTCATACAACCTCTCCCACAAGTAGAATCTATATTTCTAAAGAATTCTGAAGGGGAAAAGAGTTCAGAAATGGCTCTCTGTTTTATCAGCTCTACAGAGATCTCACAGCAAAAGCTCCTGTTTGACACTTTGATGATGCAGTATAGAACTCCAGAAACAGATTACTGCTCCAATCTGAGTGCAGGACAAAACATGGAATTCTCAAGCTTGTTGGAAATTACCTTTTATTTTTTCATATATATACACATATATATGTATTGTTTTATATTGAAGCTCCCACAGTGCACATACACATGCAGGGTCTAAGAAAATGGTAACCTGTGCTGTTCTGGGTACTAATTATTAAAACTGTGAAAGATTTCCAGAATAACTTTGCAGACATGAGAACACAGGTGGATATTTCAAAAGCTCCTATGGAATTTAGGAGCACAAGTCCTACTGACTTTCAGTGCAATATATTTACACAAAGACTAGTACGAGGGAACCCAACGTACTTCTGCAAAATAAATAATAAAAATGAGTACAATATCCATGGTGGTTGTACCCTATAATTGTAGAAATATACAGGAAAGGGAGATAGTATTTTTAGACTGAATTGACTTTAGACTAATATCTATGATGCTGGGATAGGTAAACAGGAAGTGGAAAACCCGAAGTTACAACTGTAAAGTGTTTTTCTACTGTGAAAAGTAGCTATCAAAAATGGTAGCTTTTAACAGATCCACTCATATAATCAATGTGTAATATGCTGTCCTTTCTGAAAAACTTAAATTTATACAACACACTGCATTGCAGAGCCAAAATAACTGAAAGAGGAAAGAGAGAGAGAGAGAGAGAGATGCTAACTGTGCATTGTCAGCAGAATTGTTGATTAAATTCCAACTGCAAGATCAAATTCTGACCTCAGTCAAGCTGTCCATTGTCACTGAAGAGAATGTGGTTGCCCAACTGTAACTGGATAGAATTTAGCCTCTGAAATCTTTATTACTAATGATGATACACAAGTGTACACAACTTGACTCTCAGATCTCGGTTTGAGTTCTCAGGCTTCTCAATTAGCAAAAACTTTCTCATATATGTAATATGAGGAAATTTAAATGGAGCTTCTAAGAATTTAATATGAAGCCATAGATTACTATGTTTATGTAGTGATTTTTCAGAATATAATCACATTTGAAGGTTGAGGGTGGGGGTTGGTTTTTTGTGGTTTTGTTTTGTTTTTGTTTTTGTAAAGCTCATGCGGTAGATTTGTCATGAATGCTGTCATCATGGAGTTATTTTGAAGATCATCTGAACCCACACACAATATGCTCATAGACAGAGGAGTATTACAGTGTCATTCTTGAAATATGAAGGTACAAGACTCTGGTTGTCCCTTACAAAAAGAATTACAATATTATTTTGGTCTAAGAGGTTCAGCTCTGGTGAAACTGACTCAGGTTAAGAAAAGATTAATTTTCTTCACCGTAGACTTGACCCAGAAAGAACCTTATTTGTGGACTGAAACGGTTTGGAAAATTTTATTTCATTTTTAAGTTAATTTTTCATTTTCACATTCCTCTGATCTTCCTGTTTCTGGCACGGGCTGGAAATGTATTTTCCAAAGTACAGTTGACATGGTTTTGAGTTGATCAGAAGCAAGAAGTAATGTACAGCTCAAGAAAAATTGTTTTCTCAAGATTTCCTGATCAGGTTAGCAGACTTAAGACAAAAGCAGAGCAGCCAGAGTGTAATTCTTATCCGTGGTTTAAAGAGAGGGATGGAGTGGGCTCCCCAAAGCTAGTGACGGGCACATCTTCAGATCTGGTCCACAACTCTGTCATAGTCCATGTACTATAATAATGGTACAGTGCATGTCAGTATATGAAGACTGTGGCCAGTGAATGGGTACAATAGGAACAACTAGCCACATCTTTGTTATGCAGTCTGTCCATACAATGTCCTCATAGAATATGCAATGTCATCACCTGGCTCTCTAGAAAGAGGAACTCCCAGCAAAACAAGAATCTCCAATTCAGCTGCTAGAGGAACACCTCACCCTCCCTGATTAGAGATAACAGCTGGTTCAGCCTCATTGGACCCACCCTGTTATCTTTAACCTGGTTCTTGCCTACCTATTTATACCTGCCCCTGGATTCTTCCACTGCATGCATCCGACAAAGTGGGTATTAGCCCATGAAAGCTTATGCTCTAATACTTTAGTTAGTCTTTAAGGTGCCACAGGATTCTTTGTCATCCCAGCAAAACAGTTTCAGTTCATTTTTGGGTGTATGTCACTCCACTTCAGTTGAATTGAATTGAACCTCTAGACCTTTAGAAATCTGTTCATTACTAAGAACGTAAGAAAGATATTCAATTCTAGGAGAGAATTGGGTCAAATTTTGTTCTAAGTTCATTGCAGGAGCTGGCCTCGATGGGAGTGCATGTTTATAACCAAAAGCCCTTATTATTTAAGCTTTTAAGCCTAATTTTAATTTTTTTAATTTAACTACAGATGTTGGGTCACAAATACAAATCTATTAACCAGAGAATCATTTACAGCAGTGCAATCTGTTGCCTGTCAACCAGTAATAGATATGTATAAGAAATTCAGATGAAAAGATTCATTTGGCAATACTTTAAAAAAAGAGTTCATGTCCAGTATTATCTTTGTCTTGAAATCAAATAACTCTCCAGATAGCATTATTAAAAATTAAAAGCTCCTTAATCACAGCACAAGTTATTATGATATGGACAGACATAATTACATAGTGAAAATTGTCTAAGCTCTGCTAACTCCAATATTAAGATATTTCATAGAAACATGGCAAAAAACAATGACACATTATTTCTCCAATTCATTAATAAGTATGTTTTTTGCACACTGTTCTTCATGGTGTATTAACTTGTGACAGGGGTCAGGGCTACATTAAATTATAGAATAAATTACTATAGTTAACAGTGTTATTTGACAGTTTTTTAGGTACCTGCTGCTCTTAAACTTGTTCTGCATAGATTATTTTTAAACAGTGCAATATGAAAAAAAAGAATGCTGCTTCTTAGATCTGATTCTATCTCAATTCCAACCAGCTCCCCACCTTCCTCCATAAAGCAGGTTGTGATGTAGGATAAATATAATAAACTACACAAATTTAGTTAATCTAATGTTAAATTTAACAATTAGCAAGCTCTGAAGTGAAGAAATCTGGAAGTCAAGGTTGAATGTACAACCTTAACTTTGTCCCCTCGTGTATCTATTTCAGACTGTATCTGATCTCAGTTTCTTTGGATTAAAATGGTTTTAAATTAGATTAGAATCTGGTCCAGAGTCTTCAGTTACAGGATCATTTACTATTTCTTAAATAAAATACCATACAATTATTTTCCTATTAGGGTAGGGCTCAAGGTCCTAAGTTCTCCCATTGAATTAAATGGGAGTTAAGGCCCTTCAGCACTTAGCAGGTCTAGGTTCTTAGATGCATATGTGTAATATCTTGTGTGGCCTTTTTAGTGAGGCCTCTTCTCCATCTTAATCAAACCAAATGTGTGGGGCCAGACGGCATGCACCCCATCTTGACTTTAAACCTCAGGCCTCCCTACTAACTTTCTTATTGTGTCACAGCACCAGACCCTTCACTCTGCCAGTGAATCTGGTCTTGATACCCATACCATCACTTCTGATAACTGTCTCTGTGCTTCCTTCCATGCTGACCCTTACACCTAGAAAACGTGCTCTGCACTGATCTTCCTAGGCCACTTCCCTGTCCTTCAAATCCTTCCTCAAGATTAACTTCTGTATATACTACTCTATAATGGGAAGCCTATGAGAAATTAGCCAACTTCCAATGGCTATACGGAGGATCTGTTTGGGAAGAGGAAATTAGTTGTATATTTTACCTCTTTTTTCTTACTTTTCATTTGTTGTTTGTCTTATTGTGAGCTCTTTGGGGCAGGAACTGTCTTTCACTATGTGTATGTACCATATTTTTAGAGTCTGGGTCTTCTAAGTACTACTGTAATTCAAATTATAAAACAACAATTGGTCTAATGAGATACAATTCAGTACAGTATGGATGGATACAAACCCCAATTGATAGCAATACAAATGCTTCTGGGGCTTTCATAGCAACTCTGTATTTAAGGTTGTGTTGGACTATATCAGGATTAACATTCTTCCATTCTACACTACCATTTTTCTGATCAGAAAAAGGATTTTGAGTTTATGATGTGGATAGAGATCAATCAAGTCAAGCATGAAAACTAATTGGTGATTCCAACTGCCTGTCTAAAAAGTGGTCAAATATAAATTGGGAGAAAGGCTTAAAAAAGCAGTTTGTTAAACCATTGCTTCCTGAAACAGTTAGTGATAAAGAATACAAGAAACTACATTTGACTTAATCTCAAGTGACACAGAGAAGATGGTTCAAGAAGTAACTTCTGGCAGTCATCTCTACACCACTAAGTAATACAAACTATGGTACAATTAAGTTCAACATCAGGGAAATAATCATGCCAAAAGCTAGTACTTTGATAGTAAACTCCAGCAAGTGAGATTTCAAAAAGTGTCGCAGTTAGTCAAAAAGACTCTAAAGTCACAAGTAAGGAAATTAAAATCCCTGGGCTCACCACAATGAATACTTAAGTATCACACCATGGTCACAGAAGGCATGTGTGCTCATAAACTAAAAGGTACGCAAGAGGAGGGGGAAAAAAAAATCAAGGACCGTGAAATAGTGACATTTGAGAAGCTATTTGATCTAGGCATGCATCCTTCAGGCAATGGAAACTGAGCCCAAGTCTTTTCCAGTAAGTGTTTATAGGTCTCACTAAATCTCCTCATCGTCTCTGAATTCAATTAACACACAAGATTTTAAAAATGGACGAGGAATTTTCTTGCTGGTGAAAATGAACGTTTTACTGCCCTGGTGATAGAAATCCAATGTTTTTAAACAGTACAAGTATGCTGTGGACAGTGAAGATTTCTCCACTCCAGTGCACCAACATGCCTCAAACTGCCTTGATTCTAAGGCAGTTTAGCCTCAGTAGCCCATTCAATCCATGACTTCTCTCCGGAGATAGTCACCAATGGATGAACCCACACCATTTGTAATTGTCTTTTATGTTGTTGACACCTGTCCATGAAGAACTAAATTAATACCACCAAGCTCATTTCATGTAGATCATTGAACAGAATACCTATAGTGGTAAGTACTAACTTGGTAGTGGTTTTGGAGAAAACATGAAAGATAACCCAACTACAAGTTCTTCTAGTTATACTGAAAGGACTATGTTCCTGAGCACAAAACAAGTCCACCTTCTCTCTAACTGCTTATTAACAAAGTGAAGATTCTGAGCTGTATATGATACAATGAAGTTAATTGTTATCCTGCCATGGCAGGAGAAACTCATTCAATTTATGGCCATAGTTCTGCCCATGTAAGCAGCTGAATTCCAGTGCACTCTATTCTCATATCCAATGCTGCCTATATTCATCACATTTAATTTGCACGCTATCTGAAATACCTTTAATCAATAGTTATACTACTAGGACAAAGGAATCTAAATGTTAGATGCTCTAAATATGCAGAAAGCCAGTAAAACATGAACGTTGGGTGGCTTTTTACTTAGTATCTTCTCTGTTTTGTACAAATATATGGATGAATCCAGACACTAGATTGATAGCAAACCCTCTTGAGCTTTACAAAAGTTTGGGTCTAACTCTTAACTTCTTAATTTCATTTCCTCTCTGTAACATGGATTTGAGCAAGAATACACAGAACTATGATTTTGCCTCATAAAAATTCCATTAATTCAAGATACTTTGGGTGAACTCCTACCCCTACTGAAGTCAATAGAAGTTTTGCTATTGACTTCAATGGCACCAGGATTTCACCCTGTGTTTTTAGGGAAGTCAGGTGATATGCTGGTAACTTAATCCAGTCCACTGTTGACCAGACAGGAAATACAAAGGAGCAGATCCTCAGTTGGTATAAATGTGTGTAGTCAATGGAGCTATATTGTTTAACACCAGCTGAGGATTTGGCCCAAGGTATTTCTCAATATAACCTTGAGCACTGCACTGTACTATAAAAGCTTGTGACACGCCCCCAACCTATCCGCCCCATCACAACGGCATCAGATAGTCAATATAAATATAATGTACTGAGATGCTGACTCAGCTTCTTATTTAGACAATAGCAGATAGATGGGAATTCTTTAACGCAGGATACAGCAGGTCGATGCAATTACGCTAAAGTCACCTTGGCAGGTCTATTCTGCCAAAGGAAATAAGTATCTGGGAAACCCATAGGTTACATTTAAAACTAGCAAAGACTTTGTTTTATAAGAAACACAACATTAGGAAACCTGATTACATTTGGAACTGCCAGAGGTGGGGGATGTAGATACAGGCATTGTCCCTTGTAGTTTTACTTTTACTGTATGTGCAGCACACTGCTGTAGCCTTCAAATATCAATGCCCTAATCAACACTCGCTATGATTACAGTCCCATGAGTTGCCATGTCTCTGTAAATGTGTCATATTGTCTTTGTTATTTTCTATTTGTTGGGGGAAAAAATCTCCTCCTGTGAATTCTACTTGATGATCTCTGATGCAGAAGCTCTGCCTGATCTATGATTTTGACTGCCATGTAGTCGGGTGAAGGTTACAGTTTGGCCTTGAATTCATTATGCAGGGTTAACCCACTAGACAATTAGTGTCTAAAACCCTTTTGCCATATGGGTAGGTTTGAGGACAAATTGGTAATTGTACATGTTAAAGTGCATGAAGAAATTCAATAGTTGTCAGTGTAACAAAATCTTTACTTTTACTATTACTATACTGTTTTACCATAGTAATAGAGAGAGTTTCACTGTCAAACCACTGCAGGCTAATATTTTTTAAACAGATGACTAAGATTGTTCCAATACCTCTCAATTAGAGATAAATCCAAGCTCTGGATCTGGAGCTTACCACACTCAAGGTCATTTCTAGGTGGTATGAGGGAAGATGTTGTCCCTGAGGTTTTAGTTTTGTAAAGCAGAGGCCACTGGCGAAATTAAGAGTTTAGATTTTAAACTCCCTCAAAATTCAGAATCCAGCATCCAGAATCCTAATCTCAAAAAAGCCCCTGTGAGCCAGTGATTAGAGAGCAGGAGTGGGAATGAGGAGAGCTATGGGTCATTTCTGGCTTTCCTCTGTATTTGCTGTAGAACCTTGGGCTGCTCACTTTAATTTTTCTGTGCTTCAGAGTGTCCATCTCTAAAATGGAGATTATAAAACTTGACCATCCTCTGTACAGCACTGATTATCTACAAATGAAAACTGTTATGTAAGTCAGTGCAAAATATTATGATTAGAACATATTACCTGTTATTATCTATTCTGCAGAAGCGGCTGGAGGCCCCATTCAGGGATCAGAGCCATGTTGTAGCTCCTGCAGACACATATAACAGGTAGACAGATCCGGCTCCAAAGAGCTTACAATCTTATGTATAAAACAAGTGCCAACACATGCATACAACAAACAGGTAGAGACAGAATCAGGTAACAAAGACACAATTATGATCAGCACTGTAAGCAGTGCTCACAGCACACCTGCTGATCAGAATAAATCCAAATATTTTTTGAAATTTCCCATGAAACAGAAATTCAAAAATAATTCCCCTTAAAAATTCTGTTTGGGGAATGTTTCAAAATATTTTTTTCAAAATCAAACTTTTGTTTTGAGGTGTATTTTTTTAAAAAAATTATCATTGATATGAGAGCTGGATGGAAAATGGAAATTCTTTCCTACAAGAAATTCTGTGTTTCTGAAAACATTTTCATCCCAAACTGGGATGAAATGGTAATTCTGGTAATTTTTTTTATGGAAAAGGATTTTTTAAAAACATATGTTCTGGGAGAATAAAAACAGACTTTTCCAGCTTCCAGGATGCCCACCTGGAAGCCTTCCTATCCAGCTGCCAGAGAGGAAAAGAGCAGGGCTGCTCAGCATCTCAGGCTATGGACTAGGCAGGAGACTCAGTTCCAGCTCTCTGGCCCACAGCAGGGGGAAAAGCTAACAATCAGAGGATCAAGGCCTGTCCACGCAGCAGCCAGGGAGACATCATTTCAATTTTTCCATCCAAGAAAGTCAATTTTTTGTTTTGCAAAAGTGAAATTTTTAGTTTTGTGAAAAAATATTTTTCTTTGGAAAAAAACTTCCAATGAAAAATCTATGTCCAGGGCTAATTTTTAAATTATGTTTACATTTTTACATGACATGTCAGAAGTAGCAATGCATGATATGATATATCATAGCATGTCAAACAATTCCATAGTGTGATATGTGATGATAATCCAAATATTCTATTATTACATTTTATTTCATTTTAAAAATTGTTAAGGGGAGCTGTTGCTACTTACTGCATATTGAAACATCTTATCTTATTATCAAACTACCAAGGGATGTTGTGGAAACTCTATCACTAGATGTTTTTAAGAACAGATTAGACAAATACCTGTAAGGGACAGTCTAGATAAAACTTAGTCCTGACTCAGTGCAGGGGACTGGACTAGATGACCTCTCCAGGTCACTTCCAGTCCCACATTTCTATGATTCTATCTAGATCAAACTGTCTCCTACTTATATTGTAATGAAATAGTTTGACACTTGGATTTAGAAACGGGAACAGAGGTAAGCCAACTCTGTATGCTTTTCAAAATCCCCACCTAGATGTCATGAATAAAACAAATGTCAAGTCTCAGTTTTGAGATAGGATGTTCCAAAATGTTACAAACTACAAACCAACCAACCAAAAATCATTAAAGGACTTTTTGCAGAATGAAAATCCTTTGTTTTCTTATTAATATCAAACTTTCCCCAAGAGTTTTCCACTGCCAAGAGACCCTAGATAAAAACTTTCATGCAAAGAAAATTTATTTTTCTTTAGACAACTATAGGTGAATTTTTATTTTATTATATCATGCTTATAGTGAAAACTCTCACTGTCTTACGCTATTTGCCTCATGGAATGTACATGCTATGCAGATTCTTTCATGTTGCTTGTAACTTCAGCAAGTCCTCTCAGAGGTTATAATGTTCTAAGACCTTCACATAGCTCCCACAGATTAAAATCTTCCTATCTAATACACCCAGAATTTGCAATAAGATATTTAAGATGTAACGCCAATATTTAAAAAGGGCTCTAGAGGTGATCCCGGCAATTATAGACTGGTAAGTCTAATGTCAGTACTGGGCAAATTAGTTGAAACAATAATAAAGAATAAAATTGTCAGACTTATAGAAGAACATAAATTGTTGAGCAAAAATCAATATGACTTCTGTAAAGGGAAATCATGTCTTACTAATCTTCGAAGGGGTCAACAAACATGTGGACAAGGGGGATCCAGTGGACACAGTGTACTTAGATTTCCACAAAGCCTTTGACAAGATCCTTCACCAACGGCTCTTACGTAAATTAAGTTGTCATGGGATAAGAGAGAAGATCCTTTCATGGATTGAGAAGTGGCTAAAAGACAGGGCACAAAGGGTAGGAATAAATGGTAATTTTTCAGAATGGAGAAGGGTAACTAGTGGTGTTCCCCAAGGGTCAGTCCTCGGACCAATCCTATTCAATTTATTCATAAATGGCCTGGGTAAAGAAGAGGTAAAGAAGTGAGTTGGCGAAGTTTGCAGATTATACTAAACTGCTCAAGATAATTAAGACCAAAGAATACTGTGAAGAACTTCAAAAAGATCTCACAAACTAAGTGATTGGGCAACAAAATGGCAAATTAAATTGAACGTGGATAAATGTAAAGTTGGCAATCTCCCTTTAATTAACCAACATGTCTAGTAAAAATAATAATATAATATGCTACAGATCCATTAATCTCCCCCACGTTGGAAGTATTATGAACACTGTGTCATCATCACACACTTCTCACAATCCTATTTCCAACTTCTTCACATGCTAGAACCTATGGCTTATGGGACATGGCCAAAGGGTGGAGTTATCCTTGGAGACTGGGGTTGAGTAAAAGAATTGTAAACTGCCAGAAGAAATTATGTTTGGGCTGACACTTAACAGACAGAACTCAGATTAGGAATAATGTTTGTTTGCCTTTCATTTCAGTGGGGTTTCAATGGGATGAGTATTACACCAGCTATGAGCACTATCAAAAATCTTGCTAGTATAGAAAGTGTGTTCTCCCCTTCTTTTTTGATTACCTTTTGTCTTTCTGTAGCGGAGTGACCTGTATCCCAAAGAAATAGGCCTGCTGAGCACTCAGCATCAACCTTTACTACCGTACATGGATCAAAAAGCTGCCAAATATACTGCAGTGGATAGTAAACGCAGTTGTATGGTTTTTATATTTGCCACTGTTTTTTGCAAGAGCACTGCTGTAGCACACAGGAACCAGCACTGATCTTTGAATAATTCTGTAAACCAGTTTGCTCAATCTGCTTGCAGAAATATTCTCTTATGAATATGCAACAAAGCAGAATGAGCATTTCTATAGGTTTTAAGCCTGTTGGGCCTTTAGTCTTCACACTTTCTAAATCAGGCTATGATTTTGTGTGTGTATGCAGATATATGTGCTGGATCATGTGTCATTCTGTCCCCTCGCTTCACTTGTGCACGTGCTAAAATGCTAGAGTGTGCATATTCTCATTTGGCTGTATCGTGTATCATATATAAACAGAAACCCATAGACCCTGGGAGAAAATTTGCTTCTTTTAACAGCATGAACGATTACATTGGTCTACAATTTTTTAGAAGTTGTCTGCTTCAGAGATAAAATGTAATATTTATTATGTATTTTGATGTGCTGAATTCAAATATGACAATTAAAACAACTGGTTGGCTACTGTTGCTAAGATATTTAAGTTTTTACATTTTATGTCTATGTATATTGTGTAGATAGTAGAGTTTTAATCATAAATTGTAAACCTAGGTCTTTTCATGTGTTTATGGTTGCTTTACATGATAATATTTCACCTGTCCTGTTTATGTAACACTTTAAAAATCAGCAAAAGGGTTCTACAAATAAAATGTATTACAAAACAAAAGGCAAAAAACTATTATGTACATAGTTTAGTCCTATTCCGTGTCTACTCGGCGCTTCTTGGCTTGTCTCTTGTATTCTTTAAATGGAGCATCTCTTGTCACTGTCCAGCAATAGTCTGCAAGCATTGATGGGCTCCATTTCCCCTGATAGCGTTTCTCCATTGTTGCAATGTCCTGGTGAAATTGCTTGCCATGCTCGTCGCTCACTGCTCCGCAGTTCGGTGGAAAAAAATCTAGATGAGAGTGCAAAAAATGTATCTTTAGTGACATGTTGCAACCAAGGCTTTTGTATGCCTTGAGGAGGTTTTCCACCAACAACCTGTAGTTGTCTGCCTTGTTATTTCCGAGAAAATGTATTACCACTGACTGGAGGGCTTTCTATGCCGTCTTTTCCTTGCCACGCAGTGCATGGTCAAATGCATCATCTCGAAGAAGTTCACGAATCTGAGGCCCAACAAAGACACCTTCCTTTATCTTAGCTTCACTTAACCTTGGAAATTTTCCATGGAGGTACTTGAAAGCTGCTTGTGTTTTGTCAATGGCCTTGACAAAGTTCTTCATCAGACCCAGCTTGATGTGTAAGGGTGGTAACAAAATCTTCCTTGATTCAACAAGTGGTGGATGCTGAACATTTTTCCTCCCAGGCTCCAATGGCTGTCGGAGTGGCCAGTCTTTCCTGATGTAGTGAGAATCTCTTGCACGACTATCCCATTCGCAGAGAAAACAGCAGTACTTTGTGTATCCAGTCTGCAGACCAAGCAAGAGAGCAACAATCTTCAAATCGCCACAAAGCTGCCATTGATGTTGGTTATAGTTTATGCACCTCATGTTGTTTCATGTTGTCATAGGTTTCCTTCATATGGACTGCATGACCAACTGGAATTTATAGCAAAACATTGCCATTATGCAGCAAAACAGCTTTAAGACTCATCTTCAATGAATCAATGAAGAGTCTCCACTCATCTGGATCGTGAACGATGTTGAGGGCTGCCATCACACCATCAATGTTGTTGCAGGCTACAAGATCACCTTCCATGAAGAAGAATGGGACAAGATCCTTTTGACGGTCATGGAACATGGAAACCCTAACATCACCTGCCAGGAGATTCCACTGCTGTAGTCTGGAGCCCAACAGCTCTGCCTTACTCTTGGGTAGTTCCAAATCCCTGACAAGGTCATTCAGTTCAGCTTGTGTTCTGAGGTGTGGTTCAGAGGAGGAGGGTGGGAGAAAATGTGGGTCCTGTGACATTGATGGTTCAGGACCAGAAGTTGCATCCTCTTCCTCGTCTGACTCAAGTGAGAATGATTCTGGAGCATCAGAAACCGGCAGTCCTTCTGCAGGGGATATTGGGCGTATAGCTGATGGAATGTTTGGATAATGCACAGTCCACTTTTTCTTCTTTGACACACCTTTCCCAACTGGAGGCACCATGCAGAAGTAACAATTGCTGGTATGATCTGTTGGCTCTCTCGAAATCATTGGCACTGCAAAAGGCATACATTTCCTTTTCCTGTTCAACCACTGGCGAAGATTTGTTGCACAAGTGTTGCAGCATATGTTTGGGGCCCACCTCTTGTCCTGATCTCCAGTTTTGCAGCCAAAATAAAGGTGATAGGCTTTCTTAACCATAGTGGTTATACTGCACTTTTGTGATGCAAAAGTCACTTCACCACAAACATAGCGCAAGTTATCTGCACTGTTCACACAAGTATGAGGCATCTCTGCTCACTTTGGCTAAACAGAAATGTGTCCCTTTGCAAAATCAAACACTGACAAATAAGAGAGCTCTACACTGTATGATTTCTAGAGCTGATATAGGGCAATTTGTTCAGCAGAGTGATGTAAGCTTCATTATGATTGCATCATCCATGACTTCTAGGAATAACATGATGCAATTCATATCATGTATGATGCAATAGCAGCTTCAGATTGCATCATTCATTGTTTTGCCTAAAAAGCAAGTACTGTCCAAACCCAGTCATAGATTTATTCATAGATCCAGTCAAAGATGTATTTTAGTCATTTCTGGTTTAAATTGAGATCTCTTCCCTTTATAGCTCACTTATCCTCCGCCATTCCCATGTCAAGGGTCGTATATACTGACCCAATAGCATATCTTGAAAACTAGAGCCAATCAACAATTTTAAGCATCATTTGCGTTCTCAGTGACCCAGAATTAGTAAAGTTTGACTACATTTATTTCAGAAGCATTTTGGCTGTAGAGCAGTGTTACCTCCCCACAGGGTATATCCCATTACAACTATGGGGAACATCTGTTGAGGTGTTACCCACTGGTAAAAAGATAAAAGAATCTTTTATTAATTGCAACAACTTTACAACAACCAAGGTTATCAAGCGTGACCAGCAACTTGGAGTGTCCCGGTCTTTTGAATGCCCAACTGGAGGCACCTTAAAGTCACTGAATTTTAGAGGGCGGGTGCTCAGTATTCTTTCAAAGTCTCATTTATTTAAGCAAGGTCCCAGGTGTTCTGTGGCACAATGACACAGAACTCCACAGCAAAAACTCCTGAATTCCAAAGCAGTGTTAACTGCTAACACACTACAGTGCCCTTCAAGCTACCCCCAGAAATGTATCCACTGTGTTTACATTAACTAACTAGGCAGCTGAAAGAATCAGAAGTGTGGGCTGGCCAGCTGGACTGCCTGAAGAACATCACAGGAGCTGTGACTCAGAAAGCTAGAGAGCTGAGCTTCTGAAATTAGCTGCTAGCTGCCCCTTTTCCTGTAACATAAAGGAAGAAGGGGGTTCTAAGCCAGGGCATCTGGACACATTATTTATTTATATTGCAATAGCACCAAGGAACTGCAGTCAGGCACCAGGACCCCATTGTGCTAGGGGCTGTACAAACAGAGAACAAAAAGATGACCCTCTGCTCCAAATTACTCACTAGCTAATGGCCTTGGAGCTGCACTTCCTAGAGAACTTTGCAAGAAAAAAAGACATCCATCCTCAAGAATAAGCAGTGACAAAAATATTCATGGATGAATTTTTTATCCATGAATATTTTTGATACAGACATAAAATTAATTCATGAGTATTTTTGCTATCTGTTCCAGGTGGCTCACCTCTAATTCTTGGCTGTCTGAGCCTCAGTTCCTGGGATGCTCTCCCCAGCTTCCTCACTATAAGCTTCTTTCCAGCTTTGGCCCTCCAAACTCTTGTTGCTTGGCTCCAGAGAACAGGGCAGTTTTGTGGCAGGAACATCTGATGACCAGCTTGCCTAGTGGTCAGCTCACGGCCTTATGATTTTTGCCAATCTAGTCATCCCAAAGGCGGCTCCAGCTGCCACTTCAATCACTCCCTCATAATTTGACTGCTCCCCTCCATAGTTCAGTCACTACAAAGGAGTGGGAGCTATAGGGGGACGTGGGCCGACCCAGTCCACTGGGTCCCAACCCAAGGCCCTAAGGGTTTTGTCAAAGCGTCCAGCCTAGCTACTGAGATACCCCAAATTATATTTCACCCTGGGTCACTTCCTACCAATCTGAAGTTCCTCAGTCCCTGGCTTCGCAAATTCTCCTTAGTCTCTCAGTGTCCAGTTCAGTCAATCAATCTCAGTCTCTCTCTCTTTCTCTCAAGACTTTCAACTCCCAAAGGCAGGATTGGGGAGGGGGTGGAATCCAAATCCCTGATACTAGAGCAACCTTCACAAAGCTGTTTCCACTTCTAGCACAGCATCAGCCTTGCTTCTTAGTGCCCCATGAAGCTCATTCCCAGTTCCTGCACTGGGAATATGCCTTGCACCCGTTCAGGGGTGGGGCCTCCCTAGCCCAATATTGCTCTACTCTCTACCCTGGTTCAGTGTGGGGCCAATAGGCCCCATCACTACTGTAATCAAATTAATTCCTCCTTGCAGAGGATTCTGGAGAGCCAGAGACAAACTGCAAGCAGGTCCCAGAAAGGCCTAAAGACAGAAAAATTGTTGGGGGCTTGCCTGCAACAAAAGACTGAATTCAGCAGCCAAACTCTAGAATTTATCCACATTTGAGGGGGGAGAGGGAGAATCCAATTTTTCTGCAAAAGCTAGGTCTGTAGATATTGCAGACTACAGGGGATTCTTCCTTTTAAAAGATCTCAAGGTAGGCACCCAATAAGTGAAGTATTGAAAATCACTGGTTACTTTTGAAAATTTTGGTCAACCTATGTACACTCAGGTACACGTACTTTCAAATCCATACACAGTGAGCACTGTTAAAAAGCCTTTTTTCACTCCTTGGATTGTTCATGTGTACTGATGTGTGTTCCTATGTGGACAAGAAAAAAGGAAAAGAATATGGAATGAAAAAATGCAAAAGAAAGAGATGTATCTGTCTGATGCTGTTAAATTAAATTAGACTGTAATGATTACTGTGTGCCTTCACAAAAGACATTTTGTAGCATTTAAGATTTCTACTAATTGAATGAGGTGCATTATCATGCAAAAGAATGTTAGTGAAGGTTGAAAAGGACAAACCAACTATTCTTGTACATCACCATAATTATGCAGCTCCATGTTCGAACAATTACATTTATGTAGACCCACTGTTAAAATCAATGTTACTTGTACGGCTAGTCCTTAATCAATGAAATCAGTCAATTTACCATGGTCACATCCTTCTTCTTAATTAAGACAGTGATATCTCTGGAGCGCAGGGTCTCAAAGAGATAAATAAGTACAGAGGTTGGGAAATGTCAAAGAGGTGACTCCCTGATTTTACTCTCAACGAACTTGGGAGGAAATAAGACAGTTCCTTCAGTTCAGGGAAGCAGCACAATCTTCTAAAGAGATGGCTTAGCATTCATTAAGAAAAGAGCAGGTAGCAGTGTCTGACAGAAATAGCACTAATGAGCAAAGAGCGCTTTCAACATGCATATCCTTCATAGTCATAGTCTGAATTATGAAGGTTGTGCCACCGAAGCCAATTTTAATTAGAGTGAGCATGGACCTCTTTGGACAGTTAGCCTTTCTTTCCAAAATCCATTTCAATATGGTGTCATTTTGTTGTCATAATCAAAATGGCAAAGTGATGGAGTAACCTACTTAAAATGTCTGCAGTGTTAAAGCAGATATGGCAAACATCCTCTAATGACACATGTAATAAGGGTTTTACCTAGAGGACTTTGACAGTGTGCTCTCTGTTGTCAGCATAGTTGGAATAATGATAGAGGTCTTCTCTGGAATAGGACAGAGGTCTTCAAAGACGCGGCCTAAACTTCCTGTCCTACAGGTAAGCTATTAAACTCCTGTGTGTTGAAAGAAAGGGAAAAATACAGATCTACTGAACTGCCAAATGCAGATGTAGTCATAAGTCTAGTGATTTTTTTCCCCCTGCAAAACATATTTGAACTGTCAAGCAAGGTTAGTGATTCCTTTTATACTAAAAGCACTTAACAGACTACCAAAAAAAGAAAAAAAAATCTCCAACCTGCCTTCCCCTCCAAATCCAACAACCTGGCAATTAGCTTCCTGTTATTTGTTTGTAAAGAGTTGGTTTTACTACTTCTCTTCCACACAATACAATGTGTAATATCAATATTTTACATATAATACAGCACATTTCACCTGAAAAATTCTGATGTGTTAAGTCCTAGGGGGCAGATTTTCAAAGGTATTTAGGCACCTAAAGATGCAGATAAGTGCCTAGTGGGTTTTTCAAAAGCTTACATGTCTAACTCTTATTGATTACAATCATTCAATTGAAGTTGAGCCAATTCTGAAATCAATAGGTGTTAGGTACCTAACCTGCTTAGATGCTTTTGTAAATCCCACTAGGACTTATCTGCATCTTTGGCACCTAAATACCTTTGAAAATCTGACCCTTGCCTAAATCACCTTGAAAATGGGACTTAGACTCCTAACTCACTTAAATTCTTTTGAAAAGATTACTCAAATTTACTGTCTTTCAAAGCAAATAAGATGTGAAATCTGCCTTTATTTATAGGCTAATTCCTTAGCCAGGGAAATAAATGTAGTGCCTGCTCCTGCTTCCATGTAAGTCAATAGCAAAAGTTCCTTTGCTTTAGATAGAGCAGAATTAGACCATCATTCTCTTTACAGTTCAAAATGCCTGTTAAATTATGTTCGGTTGGCAACATTCCTTCAGAGTAATAGAAATGTCAGAGGCTTTCATTTTCTCAACAAGCCAAGAATGAACATAATTAGCCAAGTATAAAGACTGTGATGACTTCTGATTCAGATACAAAAGGTGTAATCCATGATAAATATTTTAATCCAGAAGGAAAAGGAATTCAATAAGATGATCAACCATGAACTCACATCTGGTTATTCTGTGGGCTACTTATAGCAGTTCAGAAACAGGCATATTACTTAGAGCTGGACCTGGTCAGGATATTCTTTTGTTACATTAAAATTTGTAGGTTTTAATTGAAAAACAGACCTATCCCTCAAAAAGTTGGCAAACAAACAAAAAACACTTTTTGGAAACTTTAACAGATATTTCCCTCAGAAATGTCATTGTTGAACAACCATTATTTGTTAAAAAATGTTTTGAACATTTTTCGGTCAGTTCTAAGTAGAATTTGGTCAGAACATGTTAATAAATAAAATAATAAAATAAAAAATGAGAATTTTTGAAAAACAATCCAATATTTCTCAAATTTCTTCTGAAAAATTGGTTTTTCACTGAAAAACTGAAACAAAAAAATCCACTTTTGAAAACCATTTTTGGTAAAAAAATGTCAAACCACTTGGACCCTTATTTTCATGGTTCTGGTGGGCAATAAAAAACTTTAAAATGAAAATGAAAAATGATATAATTCCTCAAGGAAGGCACTAGACTTTATTTTGCAAAGCCATAAAAAAAAAAGCAAAATAATCCTTATGTTAGCTACTTAAGAGCGGAGCTACTTGTGGCATTTCTTCATGAGTGCCTCCTGCAGTAAATTCAACTTAAAAACTCTGATCCATCAAAAAGAAAGGAAGAAATTAAATGTGGGACAGTGAGTTAAAATACAGTTAGGAAAGAAGAAGCTTCTAAATTTCTACCCTTGGATCAGCCATGGACTCACTGTACAGTCTTGGGCAATTCTTTTAATCTCTCCACCTCACTTGCCACAAGTTCAAAACGGGACTAGTTTCCTGCCATACAGGTGTTATGCAACTTAATAAATTAAAATCTGTAAAATTATTTGAAAAATGTAAAGTACTGCAGATCACTCAGAAATTCTAGTATTCTTACTGGAAAATCATTATCCAAGGTTGATGAAGAAACACCCTTTAGATTGGTCTTTGATTTGAACTAGGAATGGGATGAAGATGATGAATATAAATTTCCTTTCAACTCTGAGGCAACAATAGGGAATATGGGAAAAAATATATCAACATACAAAGAATAAATAGTCTGAATCACTTCAACATAGGAGGATTTTTTTCATGTTATGATTTGAAACTGTTTAACTACTCTACATTTATTTGCTTCTGCATTCAGGGTATTTTGAAAGCCAAAATTATACAGTGGAAATTGAAGTGATTTACTATTTTGGGAAAATTATAATAAAAAAAAATCCAGAATGGTTTTCACAGTGCTTTCTATGCAGAAAGAGAATTATGAGAAAAAGCCAAGAAAGCTGCAGGGATTAACGAAGATATTTTCTAAATTTGAAAGCAGCTGTTCTGCCATATGTGCTTACCTGTTCCTTTTTTCCTCAGCTGAAACACTTACCCTGGATCACTAACAACCTGTCTTGTTTCTAATCCAGTGGTATCATCAACTGCATAACCAATACTCTCTCCTTTTTTACATTAGAGTAAATGGCAATTCAATTTTACTGCAATGGGGTTAAACCGTCTCTCTCTCTCTCTCTCTCTCTATGCAATGGGGTTAAACTGTCTCTCTCTCTCTCTCTACACACACACACATATATATACACACAAGTTCCCCCAAACAAGTTGGCCCTAGTCAATTGGATGGCGCATAATTATATGCCACTATTGCATATGCTTAAGATCCCAAACCACTAAGAACCCAATTCGTCATATAATATAAGCAAGTGATTAATTTTAAGCATATGCTTAAATTATTTGCTGACCAGGGATGCACATGTTTAAATGTTCAGTTATGGCTTAACACAATGCTTGAACAGGCTTTAAGATTATATACAGATAGAGATATAGATACACATTTCCATACAGACACGAACACATGATTAAGATGATCCAGAACCAAACCCCAAGATCCAAATACTCACAAATGGTGGTAAAGTTCAGGTCTCAATCTCAGTATCAACTTTCTAGAAAAGTTTTAGATGTACTATGGAGGCTGGTAGTCTGTGTTGCACACTGTCATGTATGCATTTTAATGTCCAGTACATTGGTTTCATTTATTCTGGACTGAACTTTGGAGTGGGGTGGGTGATCATGCTTTTGTCTTTCTGGCTCCCTATTCATAGAGAAACATGACAAATGGTAGAAGAAGAAAGATAAAGATTGCATGCTTGAAAAAAGAGAATGAATCATTGCACATTCAACAATGGATCACATCAAAATTGTTCTTAGCACCACATACTTTACATTCAATGGTCAATCTTTGCACAAACTAGTGCCTGAGCTATGGCTTGCGCATCTCATTTATCATCGCAGAACTATATCTTTCTCATTTCAAGAAAATTACAGAAAATAAAACTGCAATAAAACCAAAAAGCTGGAAACAGAGATGACACCCATGACAACATTAAAAAGAGGTTACTGGAGATGTGTGGCCATCCATTCAGCTTACAATTAATATAGCTCAAGATAGATGTCTGCCTTTTCCAGTGCAATATCCATAAGACAACCTGAAACTAGAAAAAACATGACACCAGTCTCGTACAACCTATGTTACAAACAGTACAAACCAGTACCTCAGTTTAAGTAGGGATCGGAGAAATAGTTCAGATAAAATCAGGAATGCCTCAGACATTTGCACAAGTTTTAAATGTAGAGATGGGTCCAACTATGACCCCTGATCTAAATACACCTGAAATTTGGAAGAGTACAAAACCCAAATCCAAAACTGAAAGAGCTCCTATCCCTGATTCAATCTTGTCCAAATGTTGAGGTGTTCAGAATCTGACCTGGATCTGAATTTTGTAGCGTGAGGCCTTCTTCTGTAACAAATTAAAGCTAAAATATTTTTCCTGAAGTTTGAAAAGGTTACATTTTCCAGTATTTTTTCCAATTTGATTAAATCTCCCCTTGCCTCTGCTTCCAGCATTGCAAGAAAAATATGTGCTGAAATACCATGAAAAAGACAGTTAAAAATTTTCCAGTCCAGTATTGCATTCTCAAGAGGGTCATGTTACTTGGCTAAGGTTTGGATAATTGTCCATATTTTGGAATATTGACTCAAATCTGGCTTTCACTAATTTTTATTAGGGCTGTCAAGCAATTAAAAAATTAATCACAATTAATCACACTGTGCACTGTTAATAATAGAATACCATTTATTTAGATTTTTTTGATATATTCTACTTTTTCAAATATATTGATTTCAATTACAATACAGAAAGCAAAGTGTACAATGCTCACTTTATTTTTATTACAAATATTTGTACAGTAAAAATAGAAATGGTATTTTTCAATTCACTTAATACAAGTACTGTAGGGCAATCTCTTTATAATAAAAGTTGAACTTACAAATGTAGAATTATGTACAAAAAATAACTACAGTCAAATATAAAACAATGTAAAACTTTAGATCTGCAAGTCCATTCAGTCTTACTCCAGCCAAGCACTCAGACAAACAAGACTGGTTGCAATTTGCAGGAGATGATAACCTGTCACTTGAGGATAACGTCTCTGTTCATTCCCTTTGGGGCACCTGCCATTGACCACTATCAGAAGACAGAATACTGGGCTTGATGGACTTTGATCTGACACAGTATGTCCGTTCTTATGTTCTTATTATGTAGATAATGCTACCTGTTTCTTGTTTATAAGGTCACCTGAAAGTGAGAAAGGCGCTTGCATGGCACTGTTGTAGCCAGCATCATAAGATATTTATGTGCCAGATGCGCTAAAGATTTGCATGTCCCTTCATGTTTCAACCACCATTCCAGAAGACATGCATCCATACTGATGACAGATTCTGCTCACAACGATTCAAAGCAGAGTAGATTGACACATTTCATTTTCATGATCTGAGTCAGATGCCACCAGCAGAAGGTTGATTTTCTTATTTCAGGTTCTGTAGTTTCTGCATCAGTGTTGCTCTTTTAAGACATCTGAAAGCATTCTTCACACCTTATCCCTCTTAGACTTCGGAAGGCACTTCACATTTTTAAACCTTGGGACTAGTGCTTTAGCTATCCTTAGAAATCTCACATTGGTACCTTCTTTGCATTTTATCAAATCTGCTGTGATAATGTTCTTAAAACGAACATGTGCTGGGTCACCATCAGAGACTGCTATAACATGAAATATATGGCAGAATGCAGGTAAAACTGAACAGGACACACATTATTTTCCCCCCAAGGAGTTCAGTCACAAATTTAAATAACACATTTTCTTAATGAGCATCATCAGCAAAGAAGCATGTCCTCTGAAATGGTGGCCGAAGCATGAATTTAGCATATCTGACCCCTAAATACCTTGCAATGCTGGCTACACAAGTGACATGTGAATGCCTGTTCTCACTTTCAGGCAACATTGTAAATAAGAAGCAGTCAGCAGTATCTCCCATAAATGTAAACAAACTTGTTTGTCTTAGCAATTGACTGAACAAGAAGTAAGACTGAGTGGACTTGTAGGGTCTAAAGTTTTACCAAAAAAATCTGCATTTGTAAATTACACTTTCACAATAAAAATATTGCATTACAGTACTTGTATGAGGTAAATTGAAAAATACTGTTTCTTTTGTTTATTATTTTTACAGTGCAAATATTTGTAATCAAAATAATAATATAAAGTGAGCACTGTACACTTTGTATTCTCTGTTGTAATAGAAATCAGTATATTTGAAAATGTAGGAAAACATTCACAAACATGTAATACATTTTAATTGGTATTCTATAAACAGTGTGACTAATCACAATTAATTTTTTTAATTACAGTTCATTTTTTTCATTAATCATGAATTTACCATGATTAATTGATAGCCCTAATTTTTTATTAACTGTTCAACAGTCTTCCTGAAATCACATGTCATGTAGAAACATTCTCACCTGTACATTAGAGTATTCTCCTTTATAATGGGATAGAATTTCTCTTCCTTGATACCTATGAATAGCTAGCCAATGAGAAATACATTTGAGGGTCTAAAAGCAAAATATGGCCCTTCTTGTACAAAGCATTAGCCAATATATAGACAGATTTAATTAAATATAAAAGTCTCCATCTAGAGTTAGAGAAGTAAAATAATTAGTATTTCTATTTTGCTTACAACTTTAAATACAACCAGGTCGGAAAAGCAAGTATGAAATGTAAAAAAATTTACTTACCTGTGCAAACAAGACATTCATATGTAATGGCAAAACTACTAAGCCATCACAGTGATGTGGTTCAGATAGATAGATAAAGATCGAGTGACTGAAAGTGTGCTACTCTTTTTACAATGACATCACATGTTTCAGTGACATCCTATAGCTCAGCAAGGGGTCCTTTCTTCCAAGAATTTGTAATGGGCTGAAAAATGAGCCATTAGTATAATCCTTGAAAAGTCCTAGAGGTCTTTTCAAAAAATAATATCAGGGTAACAGTAAAAAAATCTTTGTTTTATCATTAGGGTGCAGAAGTGAAACTGTTATTTTGATAGCAGTCCTTTACATGTCATTAACTCAGAGTGGTTCCTTATCATGCTTCGTTATAGAGTTATAACTTTGCTGAAACAAATCTGAGAGTGAACATCAAACATCAGAAAATAGAGAAGCAGAGAAGACACAAAGAAAGACTAGCATAAGATAGCTAAGAGTTGTGGGGGGTTTTCCACTTAGCTTGTTGAATATGTATTGGCACAACTCAGGCACAATACAGAATAAAATAAAAATTTGTTTTGATATATGGCCTTTCATACTCAAGGTATCTCAAAGCACTTTACAGAGCAATGAGTTAGATAATGTAGTGCAGTGATTGTGTTGGCAAACTTGACTGTCATTGTACATTCAGCAATAGATCATATATAGCCTAAGATATCAGAAAGTGTTTGACAGAGAGGAAATGTTGGCCAAGATACTGGAGATTATCCCTTAATCTTTTAAAGGAGTGTCATAGGTACTCTTAACTCATTAATGGATAGCAGAGATGGGCAGAAGGGACCTCCCTTTAATGTTTAATTCAAAGGATGGCTCATTTAACAATGATGCAACATCATCTAGTAGGGCTATATAATCATCAGTATTAGCTGTGAAAGCAAATTCTGATGTGGGATTTGAAGTCGTCTAGTTCACTGTTGCAAACTGTCACTACGCTTATCATCATGAAGAAATGGAGCAATAGAACTAATGGGCCAAATTCTCTACTTGTGAAAAAAGGGACAAAAAATGACACCAATATATTATGTTGGGAGTTTCCTAACCAGGCAGCTAAAACTGTGATTCTTCCTCCTTTTAATCACTGGTATCAATATGAATGTAACCTACTATCAATTATCAATATCTGCAATATGCCAACCCAGCTATATAATGTATTGTGCATAAATTCATAGAAGTGATTCCCATGAATACATAGCCTCCTCTCATTGTGGGGGTCCTCCAAACCTTGCCAGGGTGTTTTGATTAGGCCTCTATGTACTCTGTAATGGCTCCAAAGGACTCCAACTACTTCCAGTTGAATTGAAAAATGTGAGTACCCAAAGACTATCCTTGTTTGGGGAGATCCTGTCAGTCCCATTGGGACTGAAAGTCCTTGTGCTAGGGACAGTATCCCATCACAAGTAGCCTAAGAGAAGCACAGAGACCTTGTAGGAAAAGTGATTGCTGGCTTAGAGTTGGTAACTGCTGTTTTATAACCAGGATTATCATCAGACAATGCTGGGTCAGTTTTAATCTGTTCTATACAAAAGTGTCTCACTGGACTGCATCCAGTAATTCAGAGATACCTTGTGCTGCCCTTGAACTCCCAATCATCAAGTCTGCCATTTCAAGAAAGTGTTTGGGATTTTAAAACTACGGAGAAGCACAACCTTTGGGATGGGATGTGTTTGTATACTGTAATGGTGAATGTTCTTGGGTAAGTTTAAAGTTTTTTTAAAACATACGTTTCTGTTGAAGTGAGTAGTGGTTAAGTTTACTTTAATGCTTATAAATGGCCACCATTAGGTGAACTTTCGTCCTGCCATCTATTGACTTGTCACAGTCACTACAGTAGGTCACATCACTATGTTATGCTCTATTTTATTCTAGTGCTTTGTCATTGTATTTTGCTATATTACTTCTCAGTAAAGCCATTCCTGGCTCCACTTTGGGTATGTAATGCTTTCCTTACAGCAATAAATATCATATTCACTCATTTTCTAAATCAATGCATTGTTTAGGCTGGCACTGTTCCTGGAAGCAACCCAGGTACCCTAAAAGAGGTATATGGTGCATACCCAGGTGGAGACACTGCCAACTGCCTTTTTTCATATGAGCAGAGAGCTGCTGCAGGTTGACAGATAGAAGATTTCCACCTATCCAGCACTACCAATAGGACATCTCCAGGATCTCCATTATCCTCAAGAACATCAGGCACGCAGGCAAGCAATTTCTACGTTCTGTATATGAAACCTTTTCTCCCTCATGCATGTGTATATAATATATATATAAATCCGCTCCTCGTCTGTGTGTGTGTGTGAAAAGTGTGTCAAGATCTCTCATGCTTCAAGGTGCTTTAGAAGCATAAGATGATTACATTGTATTCTTTTTCAGAAATGTCATATTAACTCACAGATTATTGTGATCAGCTAATTTATAGTCACACTGTCATGCAAATGACAGGAAGGACACAATGTGTGATCGGCTAGATTAAAGAATGTGGTTTTACTCAGGGGATTTTTGTATACTGAGGATGTTACCAACTCCAACTGCAGCACATAAGGGTTAATTTATTACAGTGTTTATTATTCTACAATGAAAGAGCACCCATCCAAAGCTCTGGGCACTCTTTACAATCCGCTGAAAACACACCGATAAAGAAACAGACCCATAAGTTATGGCCAAATCAAATATCCTAGCAACAACTTAAATATACCAGAAGTTATATTGAAGTCCTTGTTTTTTCTCTTTTAGGTTTAAAGGTTTCCCCCTTCTTAGCTGGAACTAGTTAGGAATATAGACTTACACCCAAATTAGGTGATTAATAAACATTGCTCCAAACTGCTACAAATTTTACTCCCTGTTTGCATATGAGAGATTATTTTCCTTCCAATTAACGAGAGCTTGGCCATTGACTTCAGTGGTCCCCAAGTGGCTGCCTGTATTTGTAATATACAACCAGATACAGTGGCATCAAGAGCAGACTTCAAATAGTAAGAGAAGAAAATGTGATCTTCGCCTATCATTTTTGGTATCATCTTAGGGAGTGTAGCTAAACAACTGCTGTTCATTGGCAAAATTCCAGCCCAGAGACAGTGCGAGAGAGAGAGAAAGTGTAAAGATGGTACCTTGGCAGAATCACCTGGTGCTTGCTGAGTCTTAGAATCATACAGAAGGGAATCACTTGCTTCTTGCTCATGTCCTGAGTCATAACCCACTCAGTCAGCCATTTCAAAAGGAGTTGCTGCAGCTAGAGAAACATATTGCAACTGGCTGTCGCACTTCATCTTTGGGGTGCGTAGAAATCAATACTTGTGTAAAAAACACGAAGGGAATTTTTGAAAGAACTGGGCTTGGCCAATAAATAATAGCTTTAAAAATACATTTGGCAAGAAAAGCAAGGAGGAGACAACTGGAGAAAGCACAATAGTAAAAATGTCAGAAAAAAAGTTGGGAAGAAGCAAAGAAAAAGCATCATAAGAACATAAAAATGACTCTGTTAGGTCAAACCAAAAGTCCATCTAGTCCAGTATCCTGTCTTCTGAATGTGGCCAGTGCCAGGTGCCCCAGAGGGAATGAACAGAACAGGTAATCATTAAGTGATCCATCCCCTGTCACCCATTCCCAGCTTCTGACAAACAGAAGCTGGGTACACCATCCGTGCCCAGCCTGGCTAATAGCCATTGATGGACCTATCCTCCACGAATTTATTTAATTCTTTTTTGAAACCTCTTCTGGCCTTGGCCTTCACAACATCCTCTGGCAAGAAGTTCCACAGGTTGACTGTGTATTTGTGTGACAAAATAATTCGTTGTATTTGTTTTAAACTTGCTGACTATTAATTTCATTTGGTGACCCCTAGTTCTTGTGTTATGAGAAGTAATGAACAACACTTCCTTATTTACTTTCTATACATCAATCATGATTTTATCAACCCCAATCATATTCCCCTTTATCCATCTATTTTCTGAGCTGAAAAGTCCAAGTCTTATTAATCTCTCCTCATACGGAAGCCGTTCCATACCCCTAATCATTTTGTTGCCCTTTTCTGAACCTTTTCCAATTCCATTATATCTTTTTCTGAGATGGGGCGATCACATCTGCACACAGTATTCAAGATGTGGGTATACCATGGATTTATATAGAGGCAATGTGATATTTTCTGTCCTATTATCTACCCCTTTCTTAATTATTCCCAGCATTCTGTTTGCTTTTTTGACTGCCAGTGCACACTGAGTAGATGTTTTCAGAGAACTATCCACAATGACTCCAAGATGTCTTTCTTGAGTGGAAACAGTTAATTTAGACCCCATCATTTTATATTTATAGTTGGGATTATGCTTGCCGCTGTGCATTACTTTGCACTCATCATCATTACATTTCATCTGCCATTTTGTTGCCCAGTCTCCCAGTTTTGAGAGATCCTTTTGTAGCTCTTCGCAGTCTACCTGGGTCTTAACTATCTTTAGTAATTTTGTATCATCTGCAAAATTTGCCACCTCACTGTTTGTCCCTATTTCCAGATCATTTATAAACATGTTGAATAAGACTGGGCTCAGTACAAATCCTTGGGGGGACACCACTATTTACCTCACTCCATTCTGAAAACTGACCATTTATACCTACCCTTGGTTTCCTATCTTTTAACTCGTCAGGGTGACCAAAATCTATTATTATCATTTACACAAAAGGGAAAAAAGTAGGAAGAAAAATCTGCATTTAACAAATTTAAATTTATGGCATAAATGCAATGGCAGTGCCCAATCCTACAACCCTTACTCAGGTGAGCACTTGTTACCTGTTACATGCAAACCGTTCCACTGAACTTGGTAAGAGGACTTGCATGGGGCCAGATTCTGATACTCCCACTCATGTTAGTAGGTCAATTGATTTTAATTGATCTGATGGCGAAGTAAGGGTGGCTGAATCTGGCCCATGATTAGGAATTTTAGGATGAATTTTATACTTTGCAATCTTCATCTAGAAACGATAACAACAGTGCCTGTCATCCTACCACCAAAAAAGCCCTTCACAGACTTAATTGCACTGGTAGTGACAATAAAAGACCACTAAAATATTGTAATCACTTCTCTCTACTTATCTTAGATACTTAAGAGAGAGATGCTAATATGGCTTCCATAGTATCTGATCACCTCACAGTCTTTAACATATTCATTCTCATAATATCCCTAGGAGGTAGGACAGTGCTATTATCACCATTTTATAGATGGGGAACAGAGCATAGAGAGACCTTGTCCAAGGCTACATAAGAAGTCTGCACTGGAGCAAGGAAATGAATATGTCTCCCCAGGTCCTAACCATGGGACCTAACTTAGGCTAAGTTGAGAGGGAGGAACTCTAGGTGGCTTTGTTATTTATTATTATTTATCATGTGTATTTATTACTCCAGCACCTAGCAAACCCAGGCCTGGACAGGGCTCCACTGTGCTAGATTTTGTACAAACAGAACAAAAAGACAATCCCTGTCCCCAAAAGTTACACTCTAAGTATAAAACAAAAGACAACAGGTGGATACAGGCAGACAGATGTGGGAGTGCAAGGAAACAATACTGGTCAGCATGGTATCAGTGCACTAGCACCCTAATCACTGTCAAGTTGTGGACGCAAAGCAAAGGAGGGATTTGGAGGATGATGGGTTTCTTTATGAAGCAGCCTGGGGGAAAGCACAAAGGTTTTGCAATTTAACAAGGAGGCAATGGCAGCTGGCATCATGGGCTGATCAGAGGTGGTAATCAACATCTTGGCAATGAATGGGTGTGAAGGTGCTTGAGAGGGAAGACAATCAGCTTATGTTTAATGTGATAGAGAATAGGGAGCCTGTGGAGGGATTCAGTGAAAAGGGTGATAGGGCCCAAGTGATATGGCTAGGAAAATGACATTTGCAGCAGCATTCTGAGTGGATATGTGCTGGGCAAGATGGCATTTGTCAAGGCCAGCAATTCAGTAATGGATATGAAAGTTGAGGAGAGTCTGGACAAGGGTTTTAGCTGTGTGGCTGGATAGGAAAGTTTGTATCTTAGAGATGTTATGTCGAAAGAAATAGCCTAGGTGTCAGGACCGACAAAGAGGTCAAGCTGAAAGTGACATGCAAGTTATGCTACCTTTACATCTCTCTCCTTCTCCTTCCATCCTGGTGGCTGCTACATGCATTGTGCTCCAGTACCGTTCCCATTTCACTCCCAACACTATCCCAGGCCCTGGGGCACACAGCATCCCAAAGAGGGACAGGTAGAGACAGTTTGGATAGGTGATCATGACTTGGTCCCTCTCTCAGCAGAAGCACTGAAAAGGGCACAGCACACCCAGGGGAGTTTGCTGCACACTTCTAAAGACTGTAGGAAGTGTGCTTTTCCTGTGTGCCAGGGAGCACCAATGGAATATTTCATTCTTAGAATAGAGTTTTTCTCAGAACTATGCTTTACTCCCAAGCACAGAGCTCTGCCTAAAGAGCACAGCTGAAAACACAATAGATGGGACTAATGGCTTTCTTTAATAGATAGTCTTCCAGGGCCAGATCCAAGAACAACACACACACACCTCACCAGGCATAGTACTCACCAGCATGAGCAGTAAGCAGTGTTTGCAGATTTTGGCTCCAAAATTAACATCGTGACTAATGGTTTTGCCTCTTGGGGTCAACATTGCAGATGAATAATACCCTTCTATTAGCCATATACTGTGAGCTTGGTAAGCATGGGCCAAATCCTGAAAGGTGTTGAGCATCTGCAAATCCCATTGACTTCAAGGGGCTCTATATCAGAGTTTATAAGTTCACATCTATATTGGTATTTGGGTGGGGTTTTTTGTTTATTTCACAGTATCTTTTATATTTTCTCTAAGCATTTGACTCCAGTGTATAATTTACCTCTGAGTTCAAAGGATGCTCCTTGTTTGGATTCTCCTTTCTTTAATGTAGATATCTATTTTTCCCTCTAGATGTACAAAATCATATGAAGACTATTAAAAACTACCCTCTACAGGAAAAATAAATACAACTCTATTATAATATAATTTAGATTATTCATTGTTCCATTTATTAATATATTTACATGCCTGCTTACTACTGAAATGCTAATAAAACCAAAACACAAATAAAAATTAGAGGATGATAAAATATCTCATTTTAACTGTTTTTTTAAATCTTTGATATTGACATTTTTTGTAAATACAGCATATGCTTCTAATTATATTTTAACAAGCAGTTATGAAGAGGTATGCCTCCTATTGGATCCTAAATGACTTAAAATGACCTACTTTAATTTTATTCATTATCTTTAACTGTTATTAGAACCTGTATTTGACATATGTGAATATTATTTGATCTTTTCAAACCACATTCATTCTCATTAGGAAAGCCCCAAGACATTTTCTCTCTGAATATTTTTCAAATATTCTGAGATTTCGCTTGTTATGTGAAATGTGACAGCACTTTCAAGTTCTTTATTATAGTTTTTTCTACGGCAAGAACCAATTATCCCTTCCCAGTACTGGTGTCTAGTTTTGAACTCAATATTTAAGCAATTAGTATCTGTATCTGTAAATTAATACATCTATATTGCTAATGTAGTTTTAATCATACAAAATGAATAAGAACAGGATTCACACACACACCCCCGCCAGTTATTAAAGGTAAAGAAATGTTTATATAAAGTTAAATTGAAATTAAACTATGGTATAGGAAGTACTGGATATAATTTTATGACTCTTGCTGTTGCTTGTCTTTTCCTGGTGAAGAAGACCACTTAAAGGAGGTCTACCCTTATTTTAAAAATGGCTGTCTACTTCTGACAAATTGAACTTGTTTTCATATTTTAAAACTGGCTATAAAGATGTTTGCATGATGGCATCAGATCCATTCAAGGTATTTGAACTTTTGGTATGAATCTCTGTACTTCTAATTCAGTCTATGGAATTTTATCCTGAAAATATTTTACGTTGGATATTTTATTTAAACATCATCATAAAATATTGCTGCTGTAAATTCTCTTGAATACACTATAATTGATACAGATTTTATAGTTTGACACAAAAGTAGCCCTTTTAAATGCATTTGTGATCTGTTAGCTAGATCAATTATTTGAATCTGGATCTGCCCAGAAGCATTGGACATCAACATTTATTTCAATCAATAGCCTACACAAAACTGCTTTTCTGACACATGAAAACTAATTTCTTCATTTTGTTTTTTATCTCGCCTGCTGAAGATGAGTAATAAAAAACCTACTACACAGATTTGCATTCAATATTACCTTCTTACATTAATCACCAATTAATTATTTCTTTTCTCTCATGAATAAAAGTTCTATAAATGTTTTAAGTCCACTTGCTGACATTCTGATGGATGGATTTAACTGACCTTCAAATGGCTTTTGTTACATCCTATTCACAGTGATTATCTTGTAGTGTCTGTCCAAAAATGGTTGAGAAATAAAGAAAAGTTGAAAAAGAAAAGAAAGATTACTAACAATTGTATTTCAATCTAGCATCTTTTAAAATTGTCTAATATTCTCCTCAATGTATTTCGTTACCTTGTCTTCACCTGATAGCACATAGATTATTCTAACAATATGTTTAAATCAAAATGAACAAGTTGAAGAAAAAAATGAATTCAGACCTACCTTAACATTTGAGTGTTGCAACCAGAATCTTCATAAATGGTCTTTTCTGACAAAAATATAATTTCATTTTAGGCTGTATTATATTAGTTGGGAAAAGAGAGATGGAAAAATGAAGTTTCATGAGTTGACCTTGGAGAAAAGTTTCATAGAACTTTCAAAAATGTAAACAAGAGGTAATCCCAAAATAAATATCTTGCACTGAATGCTTCCAAAACTTTGGTGAAGTTCAGAGCCAGTTCTTATATCCAATGCCTAGATAAACCTAATTCCTAGATCCAAAATCCTCACTCTGGTAAAGCTGACTGTCCTCAAATTGCACATGTCACCAAGAGACAGGGGTGAAAATAAAAATAGAGACTTACCGGTACGGGGCTCAGTTGGGGCAGGCTCTGGCCCCGGGAAGGGATGGGGCCTCGGGTGGAAGGGGTGGGGTGGGGGTCAGAGCCAGCCCCGGCCTGTCCTACACCAATAAGTGTCCTCCCCTGCCAGAGTAGAAACAGCAGCTGGGGGCTTCGGAAGCAGTTTAAAGGGCCCAGGGCTCAGCTGCTGTTACTGCCCCTGGCCCTTTAAACCACTGTTGGAGCCTTCAGCTGCCGGTGCTACCAGGGCTCCAGCAGCGGGCTCCGGGGGCTATTTAAAGGACTCAGGGCAGTAACAGCAAGGGGAGCCTCGGATCCTTTAAATAGCCCCTGGGCCCCGCTGCCGCTACCCCAGGGCTCCGGCGAGTATTTAAAGGGTTGGGGCCATAGAGGCAATGGGAGCCCAGGGCCTTTTAAATAGCCCCTGGAGCCCCAGTGCTACTCCAGGTCTCTGGGGGCTATTTAAAGGGCCCAGGACTCCCCTGCTTCTACTGCCCCGGCCCTTTAAAGCAGGGTCTTAAAATGGAAAGTGTTAGGCAAACAATTATAGGCATCACTACCTGCACTTTCCATAATATCCACACAGCTACATATATGTATGTGTGTGTTTGTGTACAGAAGTGTCAAAATATGTAGATTTTCACCTCCTAAAGGCGTGAAATAGATGTGATTTGAACAAGTTCAAACAAAAATGGTTTCTTCCAGGCTAGAATTTAATGCATGCAGCAAGCATAAGTTACAATACAAGCTATTTACGCAAATCAAGCTGCTGTAAATCCATACACCAAGGGGGATACCAGTGGCATGACTGTGAACCTCCATATAGAAATCTGTCAGCTTTTTTTAGAGTCCTCCCCTAAAGTTCACACGTTGGCTTCTAAACAAGAGCAAAACTTATTTCCTTATTTTTCCCACCCTCTTTCCGAATTTCCTGTCAAGTACTATACAGGTGTTTCCATTATTTATATTCATTTTCAGATTGGTATGTTATTTTTCCACTTTACAATTTCATGTATTTTCCTCATTTTAAACAACCTGCTATTCTCCTCAATTTCAGCCTGATTTCAGTCTGTACTCAGGAAAAACTGCCCTTGAATTAATGGAAGCTCTTCCTAAGCAGTTGAAGTTGGGAACATCAGTTTTACTACTTTTTGAAATAAGCCTGAAGAGATTTCCATTGCTATAGTACATATGTATGAAATTCAAGGTGAGGTGGCTGTCAAAACTTTGGTCTTCTCATGAAAACTAGCCACAACTTTAACTATGAGGAGATTACTGTACCATATCTCCACACTAAAGATACAATTTTCTTAGACTCTGATAATTCCACAGTGTGCAAAGACTGGAAGGTGCCTTGCATAAGAACAAGGTTACTCTTTGGCTGTAACTCTGAACAGTGCTTTGGGGTCTGAAATACCCTTCATATGTATACAACACTTACATATAAGCAGCACAGAGAACAGGTGATCATCCAAAAAAAGGGGCATGATCAACAGATAAAGGATTACACTGCACCTACACACCTTTGAAAAGCAGACAAAGAAATTGAAGCTATGCCAGGCAAATTCAATGCTGTTCTTTCCAGAGTCTTCGTGTTATGAGACAGACACCTAATGGGTACAATTATCATAGGGCAGTGCTGGAAACTCATGTTCAGTAATGAAGAGAACAAACCTGATTCTCTACTGTGTTACACCTTAGGGTGCAATAGATTGTTCCCACGAGTGAATACACAGGGTGCCAGATGGGTAAGAAAACTGCTATGTTCTTGAAGTCATGGATTGGACTGAGTCTATATGGTACATTGGAACCATGCTCATGCTGCTGTCTTGTTCTCCACAATTACAGCTTTAATTTATAAAAAGTTTCTGGCTGTTATGGTTGTGAAGAAAATCTTAGACTCATGAAGTAAGAGTAACCTATGCAGAGATGTTTAGTTGAACAATGCAGAGCACCTAGAGTGATAACTCTGAGAGGTGTGAACTCCCCCATTCATCTCAGGGAGGTGTTAACTCAGATGCTAAGTGATGATGCTTCAAATGTTAACATTGTTTACTACTTCATCACTCATGTAAGAAAAAAGAGGGAAGACCACAGACCTGCTCTACTCATTATGAATGACATTTCATTTTGATGTCACAAGCACTTGGCATTTGGGAGATACCACCCCTTATGTTTCACCTAATTGAGACCAATTAGCCTAGCAGAGCACATGGGGATATTCAAGCCTCACAAAGGTGTAGCCAAGCTCAAGGAGACTCATGAAGTTGAGAGAGCCTGCACAATCATATCTTAAACATCTGAATGATGTACTGTGAGTGATATCTCATTTTGATGATGCATATGGCCAGAACTTGGAAAGGTAAAATTACCTTCTCCCTTTCCTCCCCACTCTCCTCCTCCACCCTCAATTCAACTCTGGCCAAAAGCTCAGAGTTTATCCTAAAGAAAAGGCAACATTTTCAGAGGATATTTCCAAGTTATAACTGCATGTACAGACTGATGAACAAATAAGTGGAAACAAAATTTCGGGAACTCTCTGTCCGCAAGAAAAATTTTCCAAGGTATAGATATTTATCAGTTATACTTTTAATTTTTTCCATTGGTGTTCTCTTGCTGACAATAAAGCCTCAATATTTAAGACACCCATTCTTTTAATCGGGATTGTTTTAAAATTGGCCTTCATTTGGTTTTGTCACTCTGTGTGAGAGCAGTTGACCAAGGTCTAACCCTACTGTCTCCTTCTCCAGCTAGACACTCTTGTTCTCCCTTAGCATGGCTACTTAGCTTTTAATGTTACCCCACATCCTGAGTATATCATCTCCATACCAATGCTCATTCCTTGTTCCACTTTAGATCATTGGTATCTCTTATATCCCAGTATAATACCATTTTCTCTTTTCTTGCTTATTCCCCTGTGTCATCTCATAGCCTGGATCTCTCACCTATGGCTATATCCCTCAGTAAGAGGATGTTTTCACAGTCCAGATCCATAACAGAATGTGCTTGGTTTTCTGTGGGAAAATTCAATTTGGCTACCCCAAATTATAGCAATACATTGAAATCTTTAATATGTCAAGTTCTACTACTTAGCCTGTGTTTGAGAAAGTGTAAAGATGAATTGCTAGGCACAATTTGAAGTCTGTGCAACATTTATGGTTGAGATTAGAGGAATTTAAAGAAATTATAAGAAAAGTGAGGTAAAAATTGAAAGGGGGCATTTTTAAACATTTCCCATGCAAAAGGTACTAAACCTTTTCTTAAAAACTAATAGAAAATTCAGTAGTGCCAAATTTAGAGATCAAGTTCAATCTTTAACTTGTAAAACATAGGGATTTGAGTTCTGCTTTAAGAGCAAATCTTTACTATACAGTCTGCTGTTTCCATTACATGATTTAATAATTTCAAATACAGCAAGAAAGCATTATCAAAGGGGAAAGTCTTAATGACATTCTAACCTCCCTGGAAGCTCTTTTCATAACCTGACCCTCCCTCTTCTGACAATACTTTATCTCTGGCTCTTGCTTCTTTCATCCAGGGAAGCAGAACTGTCTTACTGGGTGACGTTGGAGATGTGGTCAAAGAGGTAGCTTGCTCCAGAACCACTGATAGCTTTGAATATCAAGACCAAGATCTTACACTAAAAACAATAGTGGACTGAGAGCCAGCGGTGGGATCAGAGCACAGGGCGGTTATGCTCATAGAGGCCCTTGTCACTGGTGAGACAGACTGCCGCAGTCTACACAAGCTGGAGCCTCTGCATTCCTTCTGCCTTCAGTCACAGATACAGTGAATTGTAAAAATCCAGTCTGGAGATGCGGGAAGCATGGACCACTGTGACAAGGTCCTGTCCAAACTGAAGATGGAAGAAGGATTTTTTTAAAATCCTAGCACTACCAGGTCCTCTGGGCTTACTGTTGAACTAAGGACTATGAAACTTCAGATGCCTTAGATACAAGAAGAGATTAGTGTCCCCATAAGTTCTTCAAACCATTTGTTTTCTCTGAACATTATTACTTTGGTCTTAATTTGAGCCAGCTGCTCTTCATCCAGGAGCCAATATCTTGTGATGGCATTGGTTACTTGTGTGGTAAATGAGATATACAACTAGGTGTTATCACGGTTATTGTCACAGAATTTCTCACCACATCTCCACATAGTCTCATGTCAATGATGGATAGTGGGGAGGGAACAGGAGCTATCTCTGTGGAACTACAAGGGAGAAGTCTTTTGGGCAAAGAACAACAGTTGTCCATTGCTATTCTCTGAGTCCTGTTCAAGAGAAATGCCTGGAGCTTTTGCAATGCTGTGCAGTCTACTACAGCTATGTTGTGCAGATAGTTCAACAGCATCTTGTTATTGACTCTGCCTAAAGCTGCAGAAAGATTGAGTAGGGTGAACATGGAGTTTAGGGAGCTCATGTTTTAGTGCTACCAAAGCAATCTCCATGCTATTCCCTAACCTGAAGCCTGACTGCAAAACATCGAGAATATCAGCAGACGTTACATATTTTTGGAATGGCTTTCTCAATGATTGTGCCACGATATTAATAGGAGTTACTAATACCATAAGCAGATGAGACAAGACCTCACAGTGTTAATCTGTGATGAAAGGTCTTGCACTGATGTGAATGATTATGAAAGTACAATATACATTTCTTAAGGAGCATAGATGGCCTGAATAATATTGAATTTTCTTCATCTTGCACTGGAATTATAATGATAATATTTTAACAACTGCATGAATATTTAAGCACAATTCATTTCTACCTTATTTTAATTAAATGTGTGCTCTGCCTAGTCCATACACTTGTAAAAATTTATTTATTTTTCAGTTTGACAGGATGATATTATTGAACAATATGTGAATTGGCTTAAAAGTAACCAGATTTGAAGCATTCATCAATCACTACCAGTGCACACATAGGTCATTAAAGCTGTCAATTTCAATCAACTCTGTAATTAAATACATCACCAATATAGATTTTGTGTAAGAATGTCACTTGTTCTTCAGATGTCTGTTACTAGGACAAATCACACTTCAGTGTCTTTGTACGTGCTTTTTAAATACAGGGTTTTTTTAAAAAACCAGCAAAACATCTCCATCCATCTGCCTCTAATTTGTTGAATAGAAATCCATTTACTAATACCTAGCCTAAACACTAAGTTTTTAAAATGTATTTGTTCCCCTTTCTATTTTAATAAATGCCATTGTATTACAATTGGCATTTTAAACTTACTTTGGCTGAACTGGAATTTGTTATGCAATAAATTAAGAATAAATAATATCTCTGAAAAAAGCCAGGATCATCTGTAATTAAAATTACTTTGTTATTTATTCAAAAAATAAAAGCAGTGGATCTTCAGTCATGAAGAAATAAATGATTAAACCCAATTTCACCATAAGAAAAATACTATAATCCATTTTAAAAAAATCTCTTTTGCTGATGTTGAGTGTCAGATTCTTCTATTACACTTGCCACTAGCTGGGAAAAGTCTGAGACAAAGCTGAATTACCAAATATATATTGCCTGCCATTTGATTTAATCTTCAAATAAGATCCACGAAGCAGGTCCCTGGACAGTTAATCTTTAGTTTTGTAGCCCATGCACATTTTCAATAAGGTTACCAGGGAATTAGGCCCAGTAGGGAGGGGAAAGGAGTACTGTCTTGTTCCACAGGCAGCTGTCAAATGTCCAGCTAGCAAAGTATAACTTTGTTAATATAAAAACTTTATTAGCCGAGTTCCCCACTATCATGCAGTATTAGTGACTCAAAAGGGCAAAACACTTTTCATCTTTTCCCTATAATATATATAAGCTAGCAGTACTTTGTATGTACTGTAAATTTAGAGTCCAATCCTGGGAGGTGCTAAGAACCCTCAAGAATAATGAGAATGAACTGATGGACTGAAGGCTTCATTAAGTATAAGAATGGACTTATGGAAGCTTGGTTTTGTTATCTCCTTGGGCAGCTCAGTAGGTGTATTTTTGACTAGGTTTCTAAGAACAGTGCTGTTTTAATTATTGTAAAGTACATAGAGCCAGGGACAGGCAATACAAAAATTGAAGTAAATAAACGCAGGGTGTGGTTTTCAGAGTGGCATTGCACTCACAACTTGAACTGAGCTGCAAGTACTCAGCACTCCTGAAACTAAAACTAGGCCCATGATCTTCATTCAACAAATTTTGCAATTTGAAAAAAAAAAAAAGTATGCAAAAATCTATATTACAATCCTTCCCACCTCTCTCCAGGCACTCAGGACAATGGACAGCACAATACAACCAAAATAAATTATTTTAAGGAAAAGGTGTTTTCTAAAAATGGGAGTGGGAGAGAGGTAGAGGAGGAAAACTGCATGGAAGCATGAGCTCCATATTGTATGGCTCACCACAGTAAATTCAGGATTGCTTATTGGCTTGAGAGGAATGTGTGGCATTTTGCTAGCAGGTACTGTACGGCAATATCTATTATGATGAGGACCATATGGGTTTGGGGACTATTCAGGTGACTAACACCTCCAAAAGCATCAATCTATGCAATCTATTTGCATTTTCTAAGCAGGCAATGTAAAAACCTAGGGCAAATGCAACAAGCTCCTGTTCAAGAGAGAATTTCAAAAAAAGGAGCTTCCTGGATTAAGAAAAGCTCCATGTGACACACAAATCAATGCAACAGTCCTTGCTAATTGTTAATTTCTTTTTGCAACTAATTATTCTATTTAACAAGCACTTAGCAAAATGTATTGCTTGCATCATCTAAGCAGATATTTTATAAGAAGCAATAATGTGATATATGGCCAAATTCTACATAGAGGACGGCTGGCTTTGTAGTTAAAGCAATGGACAAAGGACTGAGGACAGGAGGTCTAGGTTAAATTCACACCTCTGCCACAGCTATGAAAAAACACTGAACTCTGAGGACTGAATTTCATTTATAGTTACACCTATGAACCAACTTTGTGGGCAAATTCTGCATTAGCTTCAATGGGAGTTGTAGAGATATACTGAGCAATATGTGATCCTACAATGCTATGTTACACAGGTATAAGAAAGAGCAGAATCTGGTCCAAGATTATTTTATTCTCCCATGTACACAGAAACTGAAATTTATATATACTGGAATCCCCTCTTCACAGTACTTATCTGTCCTTTGCAGATTCTTCAGAATATAGTAGCATAATTGCTTATGGGTTTGAGGACTTGAGTGGAAGGTTGGTCTTGTGAGTAAGGCACAGGACAGGACTACAGCTTAGGGTTCAGTTCCTGTCATGATCCCACATTTCCTGTGTAATCTTAGACTAATAATTTAATCTCTTTTTGCCTCAGTTCCCAGTCTGTAAAACAGGAACAACAATACTAGTTCATTTCTCCCACGATTTGTCACTTTCATCTACTTAGCTCTGTGGAAAGGAGTATCTCCAACTACTTGTTTGCACAGTAACGAGGGTGGGGGTTCTCAAACTTGGGGTCGGGACCCCACAGGGGGTTGGGAGGATATTACATGGGGCGGGGGGGGGGATAGTGCGAGCTGTCAGCCTCCACCCCAAACCCCGCTTTGCTTCCAGCATTTATAATGATGCTGAATATGTTTAAAAGTTTTTTAAACATATGGGGGAGGGTCGTACTCGGAGGCTTGTGATGTGAAAGGGGTTACAAGTAGAAAAGTTTGAGAACCACTGACCTAGCACAGAGGGGCCCCATTTCAGGCACTAGTTCAATACAAGTACATAATAATGATGATGCATGTAACTGAAGACAAACTTTGGCCCACAAGAGAATTTCCCTTACAGTCGAAAGCCACATGGAGTGAGGAGCAAAGCAACAAACATCTGGCAGACAGTGGATGAGCTACACTGCCAGCACATGTCTGGACAGTTCAATGAATGCTGCAGTGCACCTTACTGGGGCAGTATCACCTCCCCAGTTAGCACCTGCTGCAGACAGAAATGTTATGCTATGCACAGGAGTGGTAGTGAGGAACTGCAAATCCTCTGGCAGGTGAGGAGGGGACACTCTGTAGAGTCAATTGGCATATTAGTCAGTCCACTTTCCTAGCACTCAAGGGTCCACCGGGATGGAATTCTGTCTAGCTGGTGTTAAAAACATCTCCTCCAACATATGGGGCAGGATTCAGACCACAGTAAATTAATTACTGGAGAGAAAAAAATAAAAATCCTTTTAATAAAATCATGAGAACTTAATCACTTTACAGTCCAACCAGAGAAATCTCCAACCAGAGAAATTTAAATAGACTTGCAAGTACATTAACTTCAAGTTGCTGACATAAGCTTCTTCTTTTCCTTCTTTTTATTTTTATTTTTAGTCATGAGTTATAGGTGATAACTCCATGGCAAGTTCTTGTGAATTATATTACACAGAGCCTCGGTCTTTCTAGTTCAATTCCCATTGTGAAAAATACCAGGAGACAACATTAACCATGTTTTGGAGATCCGTTGTGATAAAACAGGAGCTGATTCATAGCTGACCAACCAGACACTGATGAGATGGGGAAAAAATGAATGGGGACAATGGCCCAGACTTGTTAAGTACTTCCCTGGCTGAAAATCTACAGATGAAGAACTGAAGACAAAAGGTTTTCATAAAACTATCTTCCTAAATGACATCCAGAATGGATCTGTCTCTAAGAAAAAGCAAAGTTACCCCATGCTAGAGCTAGTCAAAACTCAGAATTTCTCTTCTATGTGAAATCCCAACATTTCAAAATTTGTTTTCATTCTGAATTGGAACTAAACCAAAAATGTTTGACACATTCAATTTTTTTGAAAAATAAATTGTCAGTAGAAATAGTTTTGATCCAATCAAAATGATTGGTGCCAGTTTTGACTTTTTAACTCTTATAATTTAGAATATAAAATAAAATACATATTGAAATGAAAATTCATTTTGAAACAAACAAAAAAAATCAAAGCTTTCTGTCCTATCAGAGCACTTTTTCCCCATTTTTTTTTCCTCAATGAAATTGAAGTGAAATCAACCTGTTCCCATGAAAAGTATAAATGTTGATTAAATGATATTTTCCAATGGAAAAACAATCCTGTGGAAAAATTCTCAAGCAGCTCTACTCCATACCCTGTCTACAAGTTCAGGGAAGATTCTATCCCTCCACCAAGCCACTGTGTGCAGCACCCTTGCAAAGAACCAGTTTAAACAGACTATGTGTGGGCATTGTTACTTTCACCTGTAACGTACAACTTTACAATCCCACAAAGACAGCATAATAGAATATACGTAGTTTTCTCTTTTGCAATGTACCAGAATTTGTCCTGAGGATGTCATCTTATTAGGCATTACAATGCTAAAGCCAATGAAATTACCTATTGATTCCAAAGGTGAAACTCAGATTTGAATTGGCAACCATAATAAATATCCAAGGTTTTCAGGCTGGGTTGACTGATCAGCAAAACAGTAGAGACATGGGGTATCAAAAGGGCTACATCTTCACTGATGTTAAGACTGGGTTAAGTTAATCCATGATAGCCTAACCTGCAATAGCATGTCTGCATGGATGCTGTATCTGGCCATTATAAACAATACAGCTATCTAGACACATATCCGAAGATTTACAGTGCCACAACTCATTGCGCTGCTCTATCCTCACATTCTCAGGGTGTTACAGAACAACTTGCCTGGCTACTCTAGGATTTGTATTTATTCATGTGGTTAGGCAGCTTCATACCAATGCATGGGCTTGTTCTGCTGAATCAAACACCGGAGATGTATGAAGCTGGAGAATTTGCAAACTGCAAGCAGGAAACTGAGCAGAAGGGAGGAGAGAACCAAGCACAGGAAGATTGTTAGTTGATGGTCTTATGGGAAGGGATTGGAGGGCCACCATGCCTCGACTGTTGTGACTGTCCCTGACAGCACATCTTCACTGCAGCTACTTTGTGCTGCAGTACTCATTAACAGCTACCTTAGACTCTGCCCTGTAGCTCAGGGAGTGGTGGCTACTTCACTGAGTAGCACTGAACACAAAGCATGATTGGGGGAAAATCTGCGATTATGCCTGAGCAAAGTCTGCAGTGAAGACAAACCCTGTGTAATGGTGGTTTACAGAAGATGTATGGTGGGAGAATGTTCCCACTTTCTAAACTTAGCGAATGCATGCTCCTAATAACGTGAGCAACCCTGATTTTCACTCTGGGTCAGGGCAGTCAGTACATGGCTAAAAGAAAAATCACAAGAAAAGAGAAAAGTTATGTGAATTTGGTGTTAAGAGGTGCTGAACTGGCCCTGAAGACTGAACTCTTTATCCAGAGAACAGCTTCACCAATTTTTGCCATTAGCTTCCACCTGGACTTGGATAGACTATGTTTCAAGGATTGAGAATGCCAATTACAGGTCTCCCTGATGAGATAGGCAACAAGTATGTCACTTACTGCTATTTGTGTTGGTAATTTTTGCAATGTGGACACTTGCTGGCATTAGGAGTTTGAATTGGATCACCACCTTATTTCACAGAGACCTCAGAAAGTAGCAATGACTCTCAGGCTGAATTTGAACCAGTGAAAGGAAGAAAGTTATTAATTACAAAAGGATATTTAAGCAACTCACCAAATTAGGTAGATAAGGATTATCTCCCTTAGATCCATGCATGGAAGTGACCAGTATAAAGAAGGATAGCTGCCACCCCAGTACCATCCATCCACTTCTTCAAGATCGACCTGCGGGCTAGGATGAGAATGAGGTGGAGACTGGCCAGGCCAGGGTAAAAGTATGTGAATACACATGGTCTCCAGTGGAGACGTTCACCACAAAAATAATACAGCTTGGATGCCATATTGTATTTTCAGTGGAACTCCCACAAGCCAGGTCATTGTTGTACTTTCAATAGAACTCTCTGCCAGAGAATGGGAAGTGAGGGAGAAATTCCCGGAGACCAAACCTGGCATGGAGGGACAGCGACACCACAAATGGCCCTAACCTCCAGCAGGTCTCAAAGGTGATGCAAGGCCTGGGGTTGGTCCCAGGCACTTTTCCACAAGATAGCAAACCCTGTTCCATTGAATGGTCTGCTCCAAAGGTCATCAGAAAGGGAGCATCATGGAGATTTTCTCCCCAGATCTTGCTTCCTCAGGTTTTCCCACAAGAAGAATGATCTAGCTTAAGAGATTTTACACCCAAAACGATAATCAAATACAATACAGAGTATATTTTGCCAAATGAGCTCAAAAACGTAGAACTACAAATCATTCATATTTATTGGTGATATTGAGCAATAAAATAAAGTCTGAAGAATTAACAAAAAAATAAGGATCTCTTAGGCCAGAATGTTCAAATGGCCCTATGTGATTTAAGCACTCACATCCCATTAAACATTAATGGAAATTTGGCATCTACTCCAATAAAAAAAAGATTCCAGACTCATTCATTAAGAATATCCAAATAGAAAATAGGCTTCGCAGTTGAAGAAGTAGTCATCTCGAAGGAAGAAGAAACATGTTTCCGCAAAACAGTAGAAAGGGAAACAATCATTTTCATTGCTCTGTGGGGGTGAACACAAAGGTCTTAATCAAAACTAATGATTAACTGTAGTATGCAGTGGATTGAGGGCAAAAGATAGGTGGTGGCTTGCTTCTAATAAGTCCGACATTGCTGCTAACTTTATTGGCTAACCAACGAGTTACTGTGATGATCAAATAGTCAAATATCATTCTGATAGTGTTGTTGCCTTTAATTACCATGTGCTTTGCAATAAATTCCTTTATTTAACACTGAATTCAAAGGGATTAGGTCTCCTCCTACAACAGTATAAATCAGAAGTAACTTTACTAACACCAATGGAGTTATAGCACTTTAAAAGAAAATAGTGAGAGATCAGAGTCATGTTATATTAAACAATATATATAGATGCTCAGTGTAATGTCTTTTTTCTTTCTTACCTATCGGGTGCAAGACAAGAAAACATTAAATTTGATTTTGTTTATAATTTGAAGAATAGCCATTTTACAGATTATTAAATTAATGATACTCTAACCTTGAAAATACCTCTATCTGCTGAAAGAGCAACACTCCATCACCTGTTTTGATTCATTAATGTATCATTTAACTTGGTATGACACATGTTCAACAGTTATAATTACATTATGGCCTCCCTATTACATCAGCTCTGCTCCAAGTTTCTGTCACCACAAGTCCAATTTTCAACACAGAGCAATCCAGTGCACTCTTTCCTTATTAGTGTCATCTTTAATGTAGCAGAGAGTCTGAACCATTACTTGGCACTGAGAGTTTAACAGCAATTAACCCCTGCTCTGTCCCCAGGGAGAAGTACATCAGCAACTTGCCAAAACAGTGTAAACAAGCTGGCCAAGATCAATGGAAAACCACAGCAGCTACAGAGCACCTAGTATATTCATTTAAGATTGATATATAAAAAAAGAAAAAAATGGTCTGTAGAAATTGATCTAAAATAATGACCCACCTAGGTAACACAATTTTGTTAAGGCTGAAAAGGGAATTTAAAAAAATCCCTACAGTGTTAGTTTGCAAATACATAATCTATTCTATTGTGGTTCTTATACCATGGCCATCACCATGGTATTTGAATGCTATTTATCCCAGAAAAGAAATATGCTTTTAACACCTTGGAAGGGAAAAAAATAATAACAAGTTGGAGATATTGTAAATTATGATTAACTATTTTCAACACAGCATTAAATATGTTTAAGTAATTGTATATGACAGAGAGAGAATCAAAAAAAGGATGAAAATACAAAGTTAACTTCTGAATAGCTGAAATCTGATGCCTTATGTAGCAACTGAAAGCACCCACATACTGTTGGAGATAGGTTCTCAGCCTCTTAGGAGTGCATCTACCTACAACTGCAGACCACACAAATACAGCATTCTTGCTGTTTGTTATTACCTGAAAAGAAATGATCAAGCATTTTGCTCTGATCATCTCATCCAAATGTGCTATAGTACAAAACCATTCCCTCCTATTTCTGGGTCTACCTAAAATAACTTAAGTTAATGGGGAAAACAAACTATTAAGCCTCAAGGTTTTTTTTTTTCTTTTTAAAAAAATTAATCTGGCAATAAATGTAAGCTATGTGTAGCCTTTTAGTCAACCATCTCCAAGTCAAGAGATGCAGATGTAAAGTGCTACTACGGTGCCAAGCTAATTTCCTGGAAATGAGTGCCTGAGGTTGGATCAAGAATCGTTTTATCAGCATTCAATATCCCTGACAAAGAAGAAAGACAGAAACTAGAAGAGGAGATAAAAGGAAATAGAAAATAAATGGGACTTAGATTACTTTTGCTCTAATGGATCCCTAGCCCAGTTCACCTTAATAAGTTCAAATGGTATATGTCCTGCTCTGTAGAAGTATCAGCTGGCAGTAATACAGCATACATACATTATACATAGAAATGTTTCATTCTGGACTTGGTAGCAAGCAAGATTTTTGATGTAATGAACGAAAAGAATGATCCACAGGCACTCTTTATCCTTCTGCTCTTGACTTACAAGAACAACTTTGACCCCCCTTCGCAACACACAGTGGCTAGAGTGCATTTCCCATGATGCACACACAGATATGTAAATCACATGGTGCTTCACACAGTTCAGTCAGAGAGGAGACTGTGTTCTGGAGATGTAACCCAGACTGGGAGCCTGGCCTTCTCTAGGAGAGAATGGGAGCATCAACCATCTGAACTACAGTTCCCTTGAGGCAATGGGCCACTATAGAGAAAAGCAGTCTAATGTTTAACTGACTAAAAATGTTTTGGGTCAGTTCAAAAAATCTGAAATATTTCATTTCAGGTCAAATTGACTTGCACATAAATATTTTGGTTTTGGTTTTCCTCATAGAAAATTGAAACATTTCAGAAAAATAAAATTTTCCCATAGAAAATGTCAATGGCATGGAAACATCATTTCCCATCAAAACACCATTGTGATGCAACATTCCTAACCAACCTCCTTGGTCTGCAAATTGTATTAGGAGCTTTGTGACATCTGGTTCTATCATGGTTTATAATGCTTCCATGCTTTGGTTTGGCTAGAAATGCCTGACAATAGTCTTTCATGCTATTTCAGTCCCACTGCTTACAATTCTGGCTGTGACTACAGGCAGCTGAAACACCATTATTAAAAATACCCAGAACAACAACAATTAACAGAACCTTTCCCAGTCTCAAATATAGTTTTAATTCAATTCAAATTTTGAATCCTTTCTTCTTTAAAATAAACCAGCTTTTCCCTAAAGAAAATTGAGCTAATATTACAGAACCAGCTAGTTCATGGGAATAGATATAGAATTTGAGCAGTAAAGAATTTCTGAAGCTTTGCCTGGCTTTGACTTTTGTTTCAAACTTGATACTTAATATGGGTTCATCAACAAGTTCTCCAGTTGTCTCAAATCTTTTCAACATACGTAGGCTAAAGTTAGGTTTTATATCAAAACCTAAAGTAGGCCTGAGCCACAAAGTAACAGAGCCATAAGGCCACAAGAGACCATTAGATCATGAAGTTGGACCTCCTGTATAACAAAAAACATAGAATTTCACCCAGTTACTCATGTTTTGAGCCCAATAATTTGTGTTTGATCAAAGCTTACCTTCAGAAAGGCATCAATACTGATTTGAAGACTTCAAGAGATGGAGAATCTATCACTTCTCTGGGATGTTTCTTCCAGTGGTTAATCATGCACAGTGTTAAAGATTTGTGCCTTATTTATAATTTGAATTTGTAACTTTTGTTTCATTGTAAGATGTTTTTTCTAGCTCTTGAATAATTCTTGTCTCTCTTCTTTTCCTTCTCCAATTTTTTAACAGCCTCTTCAGATTTGGGACTTGATTCTTTAGTGCCTTACTCCTTTATACTGATTTACATCTATAAAAAGGGTGGATAAAAGACTACAGTCTGGTTTTAATAAAAAATTAAGACCACTAGGTGCATGTGTAAATGACTACTGAAGATACAAAGATCTGAAAAATCAGGCACAAAGAATTTAGATGCAGTCTTCTCTAGAGACAGGGATGAACTGCAAAGTTCATATCTATCTCCCTTTTCTTCCAAAAATTGGGGGAAGGTAGGGTTACTATTCAGGTCCACCTTATGGTTTTGACATAAGGTACCTTGAAACTTTGTACTTTCACTTTGAGCTTCTGAGTATCATCAAGCATGAGTCAATAGGTTTGAGTCCTCACAAATCAAAGCAAAGGTTTGAACAAATTCCTGTGAACTGAAACCATCTAGCTCTGCACAGCTCTACCCATAACTATAGGTGTAGAGATCTTTCTTTCTTGTGATTCTTCCTTTCTTATCAGTATTGAGTCTTGAATCATTTAGCAGTTGTTTCAAACTCAGGATCTAATGTCTTTCTTGCTTATTTTCACCCCAATTGGTGTCATCTGTAATAAACTAAAATATATTTCCAAGAACAAAAAAATGAAATCACATCATGAGCTGAAAACAGAAGTTAAAGAGAATTTACAGTTTTTCCACTCTCCCTATTACAATAGTTCACAGACTGGATCAAAGTGAACCAATTGTCAAGATTTAAAAAGGTCTCAGTTGAGACAGATAACAAGGTAGGGAATCTTTCACCTGTGGATTTGGTCCAGGATGATAGTGAGTTAAAACAAGTACCAACTTACAGCTTTTTTTGGTGACCTGTGTAAAATGAATTAATAATCTCCATCCATTTGCTCGAAGCCAATTGATCACATCACTTACATGGCCAGCATAGGTGCTGAACCAATGGACACCCTAGTCAGTGGGGTAAAGAAATCAGAATAATTTAATTCCCTCTGCTCCCTATGAAAGGGCCTGCCAAGGGCTTGTTTTATACCCCATATAAAGGAAGAAAGGAGAGTAAAGTTTTCCCCTTAAGCTATACACAGACTTTAAACACTGCATGCCTACTTACGTCCCCCTCCAGGAACACCTAGGCAGGATGTGGATGAAGAAAAGCAAGAAATAGAAAAAGCTGTGTCTCTCCCTGTCCCCAACCCCAATAATTGCTGGCCAGTGCAGCTGAGCTGGGAGATGTTGTAATTTGCTGCTTGTATAGCCAGCAGAAAGGAAAAAGGGGGGAAGAACTGTGCGTCAGAAGGGTGACTTTTAGTAGCATTGCCCTTGGGGTGACACAACTAAGGCACCACCAATTGCACAGGGTGGTGAAATAACTATTGTGTTACATAAATAGCACTTTATTGTCTGAGTGCTACATGGGATATTATCAATTTTCAAAGCACAATTTACCAGCATTTACATTTTTCTTTAGCTATTTGCAGATGGATAAGAACTGTATTATAATTCAAAACTTCAAAAGAACAATGAAAAATGACTAATAGGTCACGACAACAATTGTATTTTATAATTAAATCATTTTGAAAAGGTGTTACCAAGAGACAGTTTTCAAATTCTACTTGCCTTATTCTCCGAAGTCTCCATAATTGTTCTCTGGTCTCTTTTGTTCTTTTCTAACATTACACTCCATTATTTTGTCCCACCTGGGGCTTTGCTTAACCCTACTGAGATCAACACAGATATGGCAGGAGGCAGGAGTGCCTAAAAATCCACACCATTATCTCTTCTGTTATCCTCCAACTCTATCAAGTCCTGGGAAATGTCAAGTCTTCAAGAAATAGAATTCTATTAGCCAAATTAAAAAGAGCAACCAGCGTAAGAATTGGAATCAGGACACATGGCTTCTATTCTTAGCTCTGGCACTGACTTCCTGTGTGAGTTTGAGCAAGTCAACTTCAGTTAATTTCAGTTTTCCCTCACATGCAAAATGGAGATAGGAGTCTTTTCTACCCCACAGATGTGCTATGGGACTTACTTCTTTTGTATTTGTAAAGCCCTTTGAGTTCTTGGATAAAAGGTGTTATACAAATGAAAAGTCTTATTATTAATTCCATCAAGTTATATTATTGTTGTTAATAATAGTAATAAACAGTTTAGTTAAAAAAAATCCTTCAGTTCCACCAAATGACCACTAAGAGAGCGGAAGGAGCAGATCTGTAAGAGCTGTCCTATACTTCCTACAATGGCAATCTCAACAGCAGCAGAAAGGACTGAAAAGGAGTGCAGGCTGAACTGTTCTCTACATCTAGGTGTGGTTCCTTGGGGTCAGTTATAATAAAGCATGCACTGCAACTGTTCTTCAGACAGAGGATTCAATCTATGTGGCTGTCATAGGTGCTGGAACTAGGGATGTGGGGGTTGCTGCTGTAGCACCCCTTAGCTTGAAGTGGTTTCCATTATATACAGGGTTACAGTTCAGTTCAAATACTCTCAGTACCCCCACTATACAAATTGTTCCAGCCCCCTGGTGGCTGTTAGTCTAGCTCTAGCTCTAAATTAAAAAAGCAGGGAGAGAAATAATGCAATTTAAAAACCAATAATCTCAATGTATTACTGAGACACATAGTCCCCATAACACTTGCAGATGGCTTCCTCACAGAAGGCAAATTCTGCCACTCTTCCTCATATTGAGCAGTGTTCTACTCAGGGAAATGCCACCTGCCCAGGTCAACAAGGTGGGAAACTTGATGGAGCCTCTTTCCGTTTCATGGCAGGGACAGTGCTAGGATGAACTGAGTTCTGAGGGTAGACTGAAGAGAGCCTACCTGGCATTATGAGTTATATAATAAGAAGCCCTGAAGCCCTGGCACTAGTTGCTGATTATATGGTAAGAGCCCTGTAACTGTGGTAGTGGTTATGGGTTATCTGGTAAGAAGTCCTTTAACCGCCCCCCCTCCCAACCAGAACCAATTGAACCCTTGGTATAGATGAGTATGGGTATTGGGCAGAGAGCACCCCTCTCCTGTGTTAAAGGTTAATAAAAATTGTAGCCTGCCTCTTAATGCCATGCTTGTGTCTGTCCTCATTTTGCTTCTGTGTCCACATCAATAAGGCACTGCTTCAATGTGAGGTAGAATGACTAAATCAGGCCAAGAAAATCTACTCTACCAGAACCGTCTCTAAATCTGGAAGGTCACCACACCAGTCCACTTCAGAACAGCATAGTTCCAATGAGCCTACAAACATTAAACCCATCTTGCTTCACTAATTCCAGCCCTGGACTTTGGCATCTCAGAATATGAAATCAAGACAATGAGGCCAAGGCTATCAATGTAAGTGCCACTGTACCTCTATGTTTGTGTTTAAATTACTGATTCCATGTGCATAGCATAAGTTTCAAAATTAAATCATGGTAATTACACTCTCAAATGCAGACAAAAAGTTGTACACAGGCCATGGGTCTACCTTTCTGAAATTTGTCTCTTCGGTATTCATCTTAGCCAAAACCTCTATCTAAAAAGTTCAGAGGTATTGTCATTTCGAACTTCAAATGGCTTGCAAATAAAGCAAACATAATATGTTCCACAATTATCAATGGGACCCTGTTTTAATAATTGATGACCTGTACACCTGTGACTATCTCAAGGAATAAAAGAATTAATTTAAAGGGAATTATTGACATAATATAACACATGATATTCTCTTAATAAAATTCCCCACTTCTAATTGAGTGCTGGCACCTAGCCACCAACTAAGCCCAACTTCAAAAGCAACAGCTGGGAAAGCATCTTTTAGATTTTAATTACTGTAGTTCGTAAGCCACTTATCTTTCAACCTTTTTCTTCAGAAAATGCTTCTGTTTCATGGGAGGGAGTTCAAAGATATTTACTAGCAGGGATGAGAGAAATAGTTTTGCCATGTTCAAAACCCACTTGTAAATAGCAGGTTCTGGACTGAAAAAAAGCGTGCCAGGCTTTGAGATTTGTGTCCTCTTTGGCTCTGGCAAAATACAGGTTCTGGATTGCTCCATGTTTTTGGATTTTATTTCCCCACTGGTCCTAGGAACAGGACAAGAATTACTTTCAAACTTATTTTTATGTCTTATGTGTATTGTGGTCGTACCTATGGGCCCCAACTGAGATCAGGGCTCCATTGTGCAACATTTTAATGATCCAAATACATAGTAAGAGACAATCCTTGTCCTAGAGAGCTTACACTCTAAATAGATAAGAGAGGTGGATGGAAATGTTATCCCCATTTTACTAATGGGGAAGAGCCACAAAGGGCTCCATCTCTGCAAGGTGCTGAGTATTCTGGCTCAGTCCAACAAAGCTCTTAAGCTTGTGCCCAACTATAAACATGTGAACAGCTCCATTGATTTTAATGGGATCGCTCATATGCTTAAAAGGTAAAGGTGTGCTTAAATGCTTAGATGCACTGGGCCAGGCTGTTCAGAGCCTTGCAGGATTGAATGAGTTGTCCAGGTCACAGAAGAAGCCTATGACAGAATCGAGAATGGAACAGAGGTGTTCACACTGGTAGTTTAATGTCCACTCCACAAGACCATCCTTCCTCCCAGTTTGCAAACTTGACTCTTGCTTTTAATGAAATAGAAGCTGATGCTATGCATACAACAATTTTTCCTTTGTCAGTCTCAATAATTTAAATAAAATGAAAAATAATTTAAAAAACTCTATCTGCCTACATGGCTCTTTAGTATAGCAGACAAAGGCAAAACAAGTCCAATGGCTGGAAGTTGAAGCTAAAATCAAACTAGAAAGAAGACACAGACCTTACCTTTAACAATGAGGGTTATTAACCCTTGGAACATCTTTCAAGGGAATGGTCAAATAGCAAATTATTCATCACTTTGAGTCTTTCAATAAAATTTGATGTCTTTCTGAAAGATAAGTTCTAATTCTACCACAAATTATTCGGCCTTTTGCAGGAATTACTGGGTGAAATTCAGTCGCCTATGTAATTTGGAAGTTCAGACTAGATGATAATAATGGTCCCTTCTGGCTACAGGTGCGCGCAGCACACTTCGTTAGGGTGTGCACCCAGGGAGCCCCACTCTATCCCTGCCCCACCCCATCCACTCCCTCCCACTTCCCGCCCCCCTCAAAACTCCTAAGCCCCCTGCTCCTTGTTCTCTGACTGCCCCCTCCTGAGACCTCCACCTAACTACCCTCCCTAGGACTCTACCCCCTACCTGTTCCCTGACTGCCCCAATCCTAATCCATACCCCTGCCCCCAGACAGTCCCCCGGGACTCCCAACCCCCCTTGCTCCCTGCCTGCCCCAATCCCTCTGCACACTCCCACCCCCTGACAGAACTCCCAACCCATCCAACCCCCACCTCGACCTTGTCCCCTGACTGCCCCTTTCAGAGACCCCTCACCCTTAACCACCCCCCAGGACCCTACTACCTACCTAACTCCCCTTCTCCCTGTTCCCTGACTGCCCCGACCCCAATCCACCTCACCACCTCCTGACAGACCCCCGGACTCCCATGCCCTATCCAACCCAGTTGCTCCCCGTCTCCTGACTGGGTCTCCTCAGAACCTCTGCTCCCCCCGGCTCCCTGTCCCCTGACTGCCCCGGGACTCCCTGCCCTTTATCCATCACTCCCATCCCAGGCTTGACCCCCTTACTCTGCCACTTAATCCCACCTCCCCCCTTTTCCCGGAGTGGCCCTGGACAGCGCTGCAGTGGCGTGGCTCCAGCAGGACCTGAGCTCCTATTGCTCGGCCTGCCAGAGCTCACAGCCCCGTCCCCTTACCACACGGCTCCGAAAGGAAAGAGCTCAGGTCCCATCAGGGCCACGCCGCTGCAATGCTGACCAGGACCACTCCTGGACTCAGCACGCTGAGGCTCTGGGGGATGGGGGAAGGCAGGGGTGGGGAGAAGCCTCCCTGGCCAACAGCACAGGCGCACCGGGAAGGATGAGCTTGCCCACCACTGCACTAGGGTGCGTACACCCCGTCTGTACGCCTATGCATCTGGCCTTCAAATTTATTAATTAAATGTTGTCTGAGATCCCAAAATGAAAAGACAGAATGAAAGAAAACAATCTAGATGTTTTGAAAACCAAAATATCACCCAGTTTTACTATGAAACATGTTTGTAAAGTTCCTTAGATAAATCCACTGAAGTGCCACTCAAATAAGCCCCTCAAACGATACATTAATGACAAAAAATATTACTTCTTCCTGTGGTCCTTGGTGAGCATGTAGAATGGTACACAAATCTGTAGGCTCCCTGTGGCGGGTCCAGCCCCACAGCGCCCCTCGGGGCAGGGACGGGTTGTGGCGGTGGACCTCAGCCACTCGATAACCCCTGATTACGGGGCAGAATGGCCTGATGGCCAGAGGCAAAAAAGCTCTCCACCTCTCGGGGCAGCGTGGCGCAATGGCCAGAGTCATTAAAGTCCCCCCCCCCCCCGCTTTTCGGGGTAGCACGGCCCAATGGCCAGAGTCAATAAGGTTCCCCTGTCTCAGGGGTAGTGCGGCCCGATGGCCGGAGTCAATAAGGTTCCCCTGTCTCGGGGTGGCACGGCCCACTGGCCAGAGTCAATAAGGTTCCCCTGTCTCAGGGGTGGCGCGGCCCAATGGCCAGAGTCAATAAGGTTCCCCTGTCTCAGGGGTAGCGCGGCCCAATGGCCAGAGTCAAGGAAGTTCCCCCTGTCTCGGGGCGATGCAGCCCAGTGGCTACAGAGGTAGGGGGACCCGGGCCTGCCCACTCCACCAGGTCCCAACCCAGGGCTCACCTGTTGATGGGGCTTCCATGCCCCTAGCTCGGCGGGGATCCACCCGCAACACGCCGAGCGTGTGTGTCCCTTTAAAAGTTCCCTGGGTCTCTTCCTACCCGTACTGCTGGGCTTTCGGCGTCCAGGGGTCTCCCGCAGCGTTCCCCCTCTGGGCCGACGTCCAGCTGGAGTTCCGGCTGCATCTCGGCCAGGCTGGCCTCGGGAACCCAGGATCCGGGCTGTACTTCCATGGGAGTTGGCGATATGCGTCCTTCCCCCCCGGCGGTCAGCCCCAACTGAGCAGCTCTGCAGGCTTTTATACTACTTTCCCAGTTAGAGCATGCCCAGCAGGGCTTCCGGGGCATGGCTTCCTCAGCCCAGAGGGAAGGGTTAACCCCTGCAGTGCCGGGGCGGGGCCACTCCGCCCAGTCACACTCCCCAAATCCTGCCCTCCTACCAGAAGAATTACATGAGCTCCACTGTGGGGGGGAGGGGGTGATTGGATAAAACAGAGGATTTCAAAGAGAAAAACCTCACATGACAGAGGAAGACACCCAACTAAGTTTTGAAGCTAAAGCATCATCTTCATGCATTCAAAGTGCATTCCCATAACCCAGATGGCCACATTGTGTGAGCAGGTGAACATGGATTTAGGGGCAGCACAGTAATGGATTTAACTCCCCAAAATTCTCATTTTTTCTCTGAGCTAGTCATGATATATTTACCTTATAATTTTAATAGCAGCTTCAAAGATATTTCAGTAGATCTGCAAGTTGTAAATCCTCAAAAGACTACAAATGGGAAAATTTAATAACGAGCCTGTGAGGCAGTGCAATAGGGGTGACAAGTATTGTTAATCGTGAGTGAAGGAGATGAGCATTGCAGGAGGTGTATAAATGTACTGGCAACCTTTGTAAAAGGTCAGTACCTCTCCGTTGTAAATTGGTACCACTCATTTCAATAATGCTTCACAGGTAGTGGGCCAGAAAGCAGCCCAAATACTTATCAGCATATTGCCTACGACTTCACATCATCTCGGCTTTGTTGCACAGCTCATGGTTTAGTGGATTACTTCACCCCATGTTTGGAGATCTTGGTTTAGAGCTGTGAAAAACTTAACAATTAGGCCCCCCGGGGTTCATCCAAACATTGTCTTTAGCTGATACCCCCAGAGTTATGGGATTCAAAAAGAAAAGCAGCAGAACCCATTTTCAAAGACCTCTACCTTCTGCTCCACTGTAATCCTAGTCCATGGAGCCAGGCCTGAAGATTTTACTCAGAATAAGGATCAAAAAGCTGATAAAGCCCAATTTGTGTTGTAGATATTTGTCCACTGGGAACTAAGATGGCATAACAATAGAATAGAGATAACATTTTAAAATCTCCATTCTTTTCTTTCACATTATACCGTCTTTCTAAGTTTGTTAATTCTTTCGTCTCCCCACACCATTCAGTCATTCTGTGGGCATCCATTTCCTCAAAACTTAAAAAAGAAACAAAATCACTTTTGTTTCAAATGTTTGTACTTGGGGAGGGGGGAAGAGATTTCTTATGGCATGCACCCATTTAGATGTCAGAGGGTGTTTTGTATGTCCACTAAATTAAAACATCCTAATCATTTGCTGTCAAGCCTTAGAGAATTTGGCACTACCTCAGATTTCTGTTTATGACAGCTCGCAGAGGGCGTGCTGTGAACTGTTTCTGCCTGCTTTAGGACCCAATTAGTAGTGACAAATGCATCAGTAGTTAATACCAAAAATACATAGACATATAATTTTATGAAGTATGTGTTTACCTCATCAGCTGTAGCCTACCACTGTGCTGGTACAAAGACACATTAAACCAGAGCCATGAATCAAGATCATCTGGAGCTGCAGAACTAATCTTACCTATTGTACTTAAGTTTCCTCCCACAAACCTTGGGATAATTAAGTCTAGCCTTTGTCAGTGACAGCCTAAGGCGGATCCAAATACCACTTGAAGTCAATGGAAAGACTCTCATTGATTCCAAATGGACTTTGGATCAGCCCCTTAATGCTGAAACTTTATTTCTATGGCAGGGGTGCTGGAACAATCTGTATAGTAGGGGTGCTGACAGCCATTGGACCAAACTGGAAACTCTGTGTATAATGGGAACCAGTTCAAGCCAGGGGTGCAGCAACACCCCTCCTCCCAGCACAAATGTTCTATGAGGATATAAAACACCTTTTATACGCTGAGTTTTATCATGACTCCTGGATTAGCAGGGTATCCATTGTGTCTCCTCTTAGTGCTTCCAATACACAACACCTCCAGAATTTCTTAAATATCTGCAGTAAATATCTCAGTGTCAGAGAGGTGGAGGAAAATTCTTCCTTGGTATAACTCCACTGAAGTCAGTGGAGTTACCCCAGAGGTTGGTGTGCTACATGAAGCAGAACTAAGCTAAACAATCACTACAGACTTCAAACCACAGGACTAATTATCAAAAAAATTCAAACCTAGCAGCAGCACAGTGCAATAAACAAATCTGCTCACTTAGCCAATCACTTCAGACCTCTGCCTCCACGTCCTTTTTCTCCTAGCACATGTTGGCCTGCTAGTCTGTGCTCTCCTCTATTCTAAGCAAAAAATAAACCCTGAAGTGCATGTTAATTATTAACAGATCTGTTTCCCTCATTGAACAATTCAAAAATATCTATTTATACAGTGATTCATTTTTTTGTTCTTTCACTTTTGAGTACCCAGCTGTACTCTTGCCTAAATGAATAGTGTCAGGTGTCTAGCGACACAATTTCTTTACAGTTCCAATTAAACCATTAATTATCATGGGTGTCATAAGGATAAATAAGTCAAGGAAACAGAAAGAAAGCATGAACCACATGGCACACAGCAGCAGTTTTTCATTTCCAATCCAGTTTGTGAAACATTCTGGGGACAACTGCACACATTCTTATCACTATATTTCTATTGCTTCCATTTTGCTGATATCTTTTATTTGCATACTATATTAGAACAGGTCAAATACCAACCCCTAACCCCTAGATTACATTATTTGATGTATGTTATTGTTATCCATCAAATAATGTATTCATCACAGACACAGAAGCTGCTCAAGTGCAGTAAAATATTATTCACCAAATAAATTATTTGACAAGAAATGGAAAAAATTGCCAAATAGCATAGTTGATGAATAGCATGCTATTGACCAGTTCTATTCCATATCTCTGCTGTGTCTGTCTTTTGCATGAGACATAAACCCAAATTCCTAGGCACTTGTGGTCATTAAGAACCTATGACATTTTGTGCAAGAGTAGGGGTGTTAATCTCTGTGTCCTGGACAAATTCCAGCATCAGTAATTAGATTCTTTCTGTCTACATTCTTCAGGTATTCTTCACTTCCCCTCTTAGTACTCTACTGTACTGTAGCTCTGCATTGCTAAATAGCTGCCATGTAGGTTGTTATACTTCAGCAGTGGGCAAAATGATTTCTCTATTTATAAAGTTTGTGAAGTGCTTAAGGAATCCCTTGGAATTAAATAAATTATTGTAGGGATTAGAAGTCACTTTGAAACAAAGCTAAATAAATTAAGTTTAATTAATTATTTGATTTTAAAAACCCTTTGCAGAACTTTGTCAGATGGGTGAATTTTCAACAGTGAAGTCTAAACTCATTAGCATTCCCCTATAATAATCAAAGACAGAGGACTCTGGACTCCTTGCATACAGTGAACTAGATATTACTGCCAATCAGACAATATGAAATCAAAAGAGTTAACCACGTTACAACACAATGTTTAAATGCAGTTTATACATAAAATGGCAAAATCAACCAGAATGAAGGTTATGGAACACATTATATTTCCATTCTCACACCAGCATGGTCAGGTAGTTAACAGAGAAGGTTATACTATGCAGGAAACACAATAGAATTTAAGAATGACTGAAATTGTATTTATTCCAGAAATCACCTTTTACAGGTTTTTCCTTCCTTTTGAACCCTTCAGAAGATCAAATTACAACTTTAGACTTTGGATGTTTTAATCAAATAAGCATTAGCTGGACATTAAATCTAGAATTTTAGATGCACCTTGATTTCAAACACAAGTTTGGGTGGGGAAAGGCCCTGAGGTTTTTATTGTACCAATATAACGAGAGGGACAAATGACAGATTATTGGGATTTAGATACAGGATCAGACTTCAAGGAGTCTCATAGTACAGAGGTGTTCAGAACTGGGAGTTTAGTTCATGCTAATCATTGCCCTTATACCATCATTTATAGCAGTATCAGAGTCAGATACTAAATGAATGTTCTGTTTGCCATACTTCAGTTCAATTTGTTCCACTAGCATGCACTATTTCTTAAAAGAATTATAGATGAAATGGTAACAATACTGTTTTTTATTCACTGCAAAATAAAAGGACATTATATTCTAACTACAATAGCAATGCTATCAATACTGCTCATGAAAATTTTAGGAGGCACTAAAATATGGTTTTACCTACAGACTTACAGCTACAGCAGGGGAAATCAAATCATCATAAATGTCTTATTAGAGCAATCTCTCTGTGACACTTCCCTTACACATAACTTTTATATCTTGTGTGGATTTTTTAAATTAAAAACAGGCTTTTACAATAAAAAGTGTTGTTAAAATTTTCTTAATGATTTTAAAAATTATAGGTGTAGTGAAAAAGAGGTGATAGCTTTGAGATCATGTGCCATGAACTTCACACACATCCAGCTCTTATTGGCATGAGTGGCAGCTGTCCCTCTTTGTGAATGGCAGGCATTATATTACCTTTGGCATTTTCTAGTCTCTAAACATTTACTCACACAAACCATAGGATTCTTTGTTCTCTAAGCAGTGTCATCTTGTTTCTTTGTTTGGACCTGTAAGAAAATCAGTGTGAAAGTGTGGCATGGTGGACTTGAAATCCCCACTGTCTAAAAGAGCTACTTAGGAAAACAAATAAAACATTTAATTACAATAAAAGGAAAGAAAATGAAAAGTAATGTTTTCATATGGGCTAGGTGTGACTGCACTGTGTGCCACAACTTTCAGCTGGGGCGCTCTGATGTCTCACTGTTGGATGGACTGGCCCTGGAGGGTATGCCCGATGGGCTATAAGGCTTTGAATAAGTATCAATTCCTTCTTGCTTGTGTTATCCACACAATTCTAGCTACAAAAGGTTTTCTCTTAATTGTGACAAGGTCTTGGTCTTATGTTTATGTAGCATATGCTGTGCTACATTAGGACCCCTGTGATTAAATATTGCTGTAGACCAAGCCTGCTATAGAAGGGTGTAACCAAACAGATAGCGCTTTGTGCAATAATATAGCTAAGGAGAGAGAAAAAAGAATACTGGGCATTTGGATTAAATGAATCCCCAGATGATATTTATCACCTTCTAAAGGAAAATTTACAGGTTAAGTTATTTTCTAAGCTGGAGCATAATATCAGTTTTTATCAGATTAGCAAGACTAGCTTGAACTTGCAGGGGCATGGACTTGGCTATCTAAATGGTCATTTCTATCTAACTGTTATGATCTTACAGTTCTCTTTCATGTAGCCTTAAATGGAAGTTCTCAAACTTTTTCACTATGAAGACAATGCATTAAGAACAGTCTCACATGAACCACTTCCTCATTCCCCATCACAAACTTCCATGTTGTCAGTACAGCAAGTTCTTAAGTAATTTTAATTTTTGAATGCAGTTTTGCAACTGGGGGAAAGGGAAATAAGCACCATGTGAGCAGCCAGTTTTCTATATAGCATCAACAATCAATGGACCACAATTATGAACCAGAGACCTAAACATTTATCAACCGGGTGCTAAAACTGAAGGTGTATAAAGAACTCCCCCTAAAGCCAGTTGTATTATACTTATCTAAGTCTTTTGATGCACAAAATTAAGAATAAGAATTAAGGATAATAATAGTTGTGCCTGAGAAAGGAACGCAGAAATATCTCCAGGTTCTGGTTAGAGTCCCATGTGCCAAATTTTGATACCAGTGAATCCTAAGACAAAACTCCCATTGACTTCAATAGGACTAGAGCATGGCTCTGAATTTACTGAAGAAAACAAAACTAATTTTCAGAGCTGATTGTCAGAAAATGTTGGTTAGCTGAAATCAAAACATTTCATGGGAATTTATCAATGTCATCTACATTTTGATAGGAAATTATCTAAATTTTACATTTTGGTATTAGTGTTATATAAATGCTAAAAAGAAACAAGTTGACCATTGAAATTAAATATTTTGATAATATTTCAGATATTTTGTTTCATAAAAATTTCCAATGTTTTGTCTTTTTGTTCTAATCCAAGATGAAATCACATCTCAAACTCCCTGAATTTCTCATGGGACAGAAATTCTATTTTTCAGCCAGTTATAATATCAGTTTACAGCAAAAACACAGCAATGTTTGTATTGCATACTTGCTATTATTTGTGTTATCATTACTGTGATTGTGATGATCCCAGGATCAAAATATTTCTCAACATCTCTTTACAGCAGACCTTTGTATAATGTAGTAAATGGTGACAATGTTGTGTATCTCCTGTGTTTTTGAAGCAGCTCTATTGTTTCTCATTATTTTATACAGCTGCATTGCTATTTTGATCTCTATGAAAAATGATAAAGTTTTAAAAAAAATCATTACCAATTCCCTCTGGGTCCTCCTTTGCAGCCAGTTGAGTTGCCACTCTTAGAACACTATGACAATCTTTCAAATCCTGACATTTTAGAAATCTGTCATTGTAGCAGAATCAGTCCAGCACAAAGAGTCCCAGTCGTCATCTCTTAGTGGGTAATTTAAGGCTTTTAGTCACCCCAAGCAAGGCAAATCCATGATCTGGAAAACAAGACAACCATGTTACTCTCCTAAGCATTTTTTATCCTGTACTAGGCAAGTCATTTCTTTTCATCTCGTCGGATATAACTTCTTCTTTTAAGAATGTTGCCATCGCACTTCAATCACCTTCTGTTTAGGGTAAACAGTTCTCCAAAAGGAGTACAAGGAAACAATCATCTGTACCCAGGGAAGGGGTTTTCCCCATCCCGTATCCTTACAAAACCACAAAAGAGAATTTGACCTAAGCATTTTCCTCACCCAAATGCATGTAGATCAAAATCCTGTTTCTAGTGCCCAGCTCAAATGGCTGGGCTATGTACTGAGGACTCTGCCTGGGCATGGCATGAAGGGGAAGGCTGAGGAATAGGGAAGCCTCTTCCCTGGTTATAAGGCATTATTATACTTGTCTGCAAGAAGACATCAGCTTCCAAGGCTTCTGCCCTCCACAATACATAGAAGGAGGGGAAATAGTAGAGGATTCGTGTAGCAGTGGATCCTTTAGCTCTTAACTGTGCCAGTATATGTGAGCCCCTCATAGCTTCTTTGATCTCTAGATCCTGGGCAGAGGAGTCATTTTTCCTTGTCCTTATAAGCTTCACAAATGTGTGGCAACTGTTATTATGGGATGTTTCCCAACGCTAGATGACATGCTCAGATTACAGACATTCATCTGAAGTGTTCTTGAGCTTCAGTACAAAAACAACCTTTCTACAACCTCCTTGTCACTTCTATGCCTAGCTTCAGAATTTGGTGTTTCTCTTGTTTTGCTGTTAGTGTTTCCCACAGCCTAGATTTTCCTAACATCTCAGTCTGCATGTTCATTTTAGAGCTCTCTGACATCACCCATCACCATCGGAAGGAAATCACCATCTCCACAAATTAAGGGGAAGAGGATCTCCTTAGTTTTGATTTTCCGTACCTGTTAGATACAAATCTGATAGATTCTGGTGTCAGGCCAAGTTCTGTTGCTCCCTTCCTCCATTCTCTTAAACTGACTCAAAGGAAGTCCATCAGGATATTTCTTCTTCCTCTCATATAACCTTTGAGTTACTGAATTAGTTAAAGTAATGTGAATTACACATCATTTCCAGCCAGATTCATAAATATGTTAGAGATGCAGTTTTAAAATTAAAAGTCTTCTTCAAAGCTCTTTTGTGGACTTCATCTCAAAGATGGTGACCTATGAATATTGCTTGAAGTTTCTCATGCAATGGCTACCTGATCTAGTTTTAATTATTGCCATCAAATGCTCCCCTTGTGTTTGACAAATGTTAGAAGCATCATGCAAAGAATTAATTTTGACTGTTAGATTCAGCAAGAATACTGAATAATACTCAGTGCCTGTACTTACCCCTTTTCTAGTCTGTAACTGAAGATACAAAAGCATTATTCCAGTAGCTCCTTGTGAATGGGTCAGCATTGTTACATCTAAAGCAGTAGCAATCTTTCCTCAATTAACAATTTATTGAAATCAGCTAAGATCAAAGAAAAACTTCTTTCTCCACCTGAGGGATTTGTGTAACCCCAACCAACATCCCATAGTTACACCCAAACAAGGGTCTTTTACCCTTTTACAAAATCAAATGTTTTCATTGCCTTGCTCATTAGACTGAAACCACCACAGATGAAACCTCTTTATCAATTACAAGCAACTGAACATCCGTTAGCATCAAACAGAATGACAAAAAGCTACACCATAATGAGTAATGGCTAAGGCCAATTGCTATTTAATTATGTAGATGACTTAACATCCTTTCATTGATGTTATCGGTATGTTTCAGCCTGAAAGTTATCATGCAATGTCTTGCTATGCCTCTTACAGTATATGAAAGCAAAAGGAAAAGTGAACACTTTGCCAACTAGGAATGGTTGAAGATAGCAAAATATATCAACGTGGCAATACAAATCATACTGCACATGTGCCTGCAACACATAGGAGCTTGTACACATTCTGAGGGAAATAAATTTATGCATGAGAATTTACTGTGGAGGAAGAACACTGAAAGACAGGAGAGGGAATGCAGGAGCAGCAGCCTATGTTATAACAATAACTGGTCTGGAATTTTCTGACAAAATGTTTTTGCATCAGAAAAATGCCAATTTTTTGAATCTGAAACTTTTTGCAGAAACAAAATTTTCATCAGGAAGATTTCTACCTCCAAGATGGAATTTCTCGTGGGTGTCACATACTTAAAATTCTAGCAGTTGGGTCACTCATCTAGACTGTGGGAGGTCAAAGTTCAAGTTCTTACTCTGATTCAGGCAGGACCTCGTTACAGAGTCAACCTCTCTCTCTCTGGCCCAATGAATAATTAATTATTATACAAGGTCAAACAGTTCTGACAGGAGAGACTGACTCTATAGCCCTGTGGTTAGGGCACTCACCTACACTTGTGTGGACTGGGCAAAATGACCTAATAGATCTTTTTTCCATCTCTAACTTCTATAAGTCAAGATGCTCAGTCTGTAGCTGGGAGCTTGGTGGTAACAAGCATTATATAAAAACCCTCTGGTCCAGCTTGTGCCCTCAGGTACACCCATGATTTAAATCAGGTTGCATTGTGTTAATGAGCACAAAATGTGTCCCAAAGGGAACAGTTTCAATCCAATCATGGCTCTTTTTTAGTGGGCACAATTCCATGTTCAAAATTACTTGCATGTGTAATTCAGCTAATTTAGACACAAGTGCAAACAGGTACGTAGAAAACAAAAAAAAAATAAAAGTAGTCAAGATGCAGTTAGGCTCATGTTAATAATACGATAAGTCACGCCTATGAATAACTACTGATGCAACATTGCATCCAGAGTTATTTAAGTCTACAATTTAAGATGTCAAAACTTCAGGTTTGTGTTTGAAAATTTGGCTCTACAAATTTACAACCCTGTGTGTGTGTTTGGTGTTGCTGAATGTTTTTTATCTTGAATCAAGTGGACAGAGCAAGAGTCTATAAGAAATAATTAGAGTAAGAAGCCTGAGTGAATCTTAAGTATCCCTTTTCCATATATAGTCCAGGTAAAAGTTTTAGAATTACAAAAACAAATTATTTGCTTCTGGCAACACCCATATAAAACAGAGAAATGGTGGTCCAGCCCTGAAAAACTAATAATCAAAGATCTCAACTCAGGAAACACTAAAACATATATTTACTTGTAAGCATGTGAGTAATCCCATTGACTAATAAAGTTAACCATGTGCATAAGTTTTAGCAGAATCAGGGCCTAAAAGACAGACAGATAGGTGAAAGAAATACAAACATAATAGTCAAGATGGCAATGGGGCACATTTTAATAATAGAACACAATGTTTTGCAGAAATTACAAATATAAATCCACTCCTAATTGCCAATCTGTCTCACTATTATTAGTCAGATAACTTCCTGTAGGCGTCACAGTAGGAACGAGTCTTGAGGAAGGATTTGGTAGTGTCCAAATTAACATCAGATATGTCTTTTTATATAAAAATATTAAAGGCCAGAGGCTGACAAGAAAAATAAAAATATGTCCAAAACCCCAGCAGAGTGTTCACTATTTTTTTTTTGGTAAAAAAAACCCTTAAGAATAACCTTGCCAACAGTTGATTTAAGCATGAAAGAAAACAGTTGCTACATGCTGACGACTTAATGGTGAACTCTGTAGATTTCAGATGCATTATACAGAGTAATATAACTTGAGCATATTGAGAATATAGCTTAGTGACATGCTAAATTGTCCAAATCAGAACTGGTAATAGACATACCATAATGGCTATGCAGGAATAGCCAAATGCACATACATCGTGTGAGTGTGTTCTACATCTGTGACTATATTACCAAATTCCTTCACTCATTCCTTTAGAGCTTTTTAAGAATTTGTTCTAAAACATCTCAATTGCTACCTTATTCTTTTTTCTTTGGTGTGTTAGTTAAATTGATAGGTTAGAGGATTTTTATAGCTACTAGATTCAGAAGGTTTTATTTTCATCATAACATTTTTTCTGCTTTTGTACCTAATCCTATGGTAGCCTGTGAGTCTTGATTACAACTGCACTACCAATTTATTTCAAGTGGCTGAGTATCGTTCTGTCTGCAGGAGTAGTAATCCTTTCTCAATTAATACTTTTCAAGGATCAACTAAGATCAGAAAAATGGCCCATTCTTTTTTTGATTCTGTGGATCTGAGTTTGTTAAAAATTCTTATTCAGCAGTAGCTTTCCATCTACACAGGGTCTTTCTTTCATGTCCTCTAAAAAATTCACAATGATATTGGTTTGTACCTTGATAGGTTCTAATTTTCTGAAATGTTTGCATAAATCAGAAATATTTCAGTGTATTGACTGGAATCTATTTCAATTTAACCAGACTTTCTCTGGCCAAGTTATTCACCCTTTTCCTATCTGATACTTCTCCAGACGCCTCTCTCTACCAAGAAACTGGAATTCATTTTTAGGAGCCACATCTCAAACAGAGAGAAACTGTAAAGAGAGGAGAGCAATTAACACTAGCTTTGAATATAAGCTAATGACAAGGAAAAGGAAAGAGAGAGTTTTGTTAGGCCTGAAGTAAAGACTCAGAGGGACATAAGGTAAGACTCTAAAACACATAAAAGTTGTTCTACCTCTCTTGTGCTACTGAACAGGTAAAGAACAGATAAAAATACTGCTAGCTTTACCTGCAATGCCCTGAGAATGTGATGAAACCAAGATCTGGAGCGATCACTTCTTGAAGGGGTAATGATGAGGAACTTCATCCTTTATATCTATTCAGTCCTTAGTCTCCCTGCACTACTACGAACAATCATCAGCCATTAGTGACTTTTGGTCACTATCAACCTGGATCAACTTTGAGTCAATGATCTAAAGATAAAAGATTCCACAGGATTTTATCCCTGTACCACTCTGAAAGGGACCGTAATTTGGTGGATAGAGCATTTGCGAGATATGGGTTCTATTCCCATCTCTGCCATGAACCTGCTTTTGTGACCTAGGGAAAGTCACTTCATCTCTCTGTGCATCTGCTTACCTCCCTCCCTGCGTTGGTTTAGATGTAAGCTCTTTGGGGCAAGGGCAGCATCTCACTGTGTATTTTAACAGTGCCTAGCGTGATGCAGCACCTCTTTCAGTTGGGCCCTCTAGGTGCTGCTGTAATACAAATAATAAATTATTATTTTATTACTATTGTGCTTTGCAGCCCCAGTCATGAATCAGGACCTCATTACGCTAGGTACTGTACAAACAAACATGATCCCTGCCCTTTTAGCTTACTGTTCGCACATTGTATGATACCAAAAACCCTTGCATTAATTTTACAGGTCACGCTTCTTGTTTGTAACTTCTACTAATTTACTTGATATATTATCACTGTGAACCTATAGGTACATATTGATTAAAAATACATTAAGATTTACCTTTTCACCTCCTTAACAATCATGCATAGATGGAAAGATTTCTATTTTCTTGGAAGCTCTCATTCACGAATTCCAATAACCACTAAATTAACAAGTGATTTCTTCAAAAATGTACAGAAATAACTACATATAGGGTACATATTTTAGGTAATTTCATTGTCTAGTATGCAAAATTTAGGGGAACAAAGTCCACTGTCAAGTTAAGGATATAAGCAGGATCAAACACTTTCGCTGATTTAGCCTCCTATTCAGTTCGGGGTCTCCGAAACTGGATAGACAAGGGTATGGTGAGAAAAGAAGGAAATCTAACTTATCCGGAAATATGCCAAGTACTTCCTCCTTTCTACTCTTTGGGGAAATTCATGAAAATCTGGGTACCCAGCTATTTGGTCAATCTGTAGCCTGTTTAACCTTAATCCAATCCTGAGTCTACCAGTGGGTACCACCATTATAAGAGTGATATTTCAGCACCAGTAAAGACCTTTTGCTAAGCTCAGACATCAGTGTGGACAACAATGGGATGCCCTTCTGGAAATGACAATCAGTTTTCAAAAGACACAGTTCAGTCCTAATGGATAGGTAGTTGAATGCAAAGCAAAATAGCCATTTGCTCCCTATGTTATGGAACCCTCAGGAGAGCAACCCCATTCTTTCTGATGTGCAAGCCACAGCCCACATTTCATTGTGGAGTAGGGAATAATTACCACCAGGTTTTTTAACAGGAAGAGAATGGAGGCAGAAAAAGAGATGAAGTGACTTGTAAACAAATTCACCATCACAAAGAAAATCTGTGCCACAGCCAGGAATAAAATCTGAATGTTATGATTCCTGTCTGGTGTCTTACACACAAGCCCATCCAGATCCTTCACAGATCTGATGTCTTCCCCATATTGTTTTGGTACTGACCGACTGAGAATTTTCACTTTTCTTTCTCAGAAATACAGGGCAATAATTTCACTGATTTTAGTGGGGCTGCAAGACTTGACCGGTAGCACACAAATAATTTTGCCTGTTGTGCATAATAATGTGCTTCCAAAATCCATAGCGTAAAAAAAGAAATAAATAAGTAGATGAGGATGTTGAAAAAATTAGGATCGTTTGTGCCTTTTGAGATACTTGACTTCATAGCACTGTGTCTCACTCAACGGTATGACAATGAATTGACAGGCTAAGCCAGGCATGGCTGGTTTTTAAGCAGCACTTTGTGGTAAGAATTTCAGTGCTTTTCTCTGAGCCTGTTCTTGGTCAGGTGTAATTAAAGCAATGATCCACTAGAGGCATGTATGGCCTATGCACACTGCTACAATATATCATTTTCAGTTCATTCTTTTTAATTACTTTTTTCCCCCCTCCAGAAGATTTCTACAATTACAGGCAATCTTAATCCTAATAAAGTGAGTATTTAATAAATATTACTCATGAAAACCTTCAAAACCCTGCTGAATTTGAACATGTTATACCTTTATTTTAAGCTTTGGGGACCCAGATGATAGAGTGTCCAGAGGTGACTCAAGATAAGGGCAACACACTGCCACCTTTCCTATCCAATGAAGATACTCTTCTACAGTGTTTAAAATGTAAGAAAATGCTAGTGATTGATTAGCTAGTTAAGTGATAAGGAAGTATATAGGCAGGAATGCAGAAAAAGTACAAATGATAAGGACAATCAAATATCCTTGATCTGAAAAAAATTACAGTGCTTTCTAATCATTTAAATTATATTTTTAAGTGAGAAAAATCTACCGTACTGCACTTCTAATTTTCTCAAAAGCCTATTTTTTATTAAAGACAAAAATTCTATCCATTTTTTCCAGTAGTGTAATCATTCTCAGATGAAGAAATTACTGGGTCATCAGAGTTTCATTTGTCCATATAGCATTTAAGCCCTTTGGTCTGGTACTGAGAATATTATAATACTGATAATTATCTACTTTTCCTGTTTTCCATAATGCTGTTTGGCATTCTATTATGTTTTACATTATTAACAATATTATACATATAATGCAGTTCTGCCAGATCAGGGTTTGGAAGTTGTACAGTATCAGGTAGGCTATTAGGTTTAAAATTAATGATCTTTATAGGTCATAGGCACACTAAGGATACTAATAAAATATTTTCATTATGATTTTCAATACCTTATACAATTTTATTAATATTTAAGATACTTCAGATATTTTATGTCCAAAGAGGAGGGACCTTTAAGTTTAGATGATAACCCTTTGTTTTCTCATTATTCACCACCCCCACAAAGCTCTGTGCTATCCTGATTTTGCTTTTAGCTGAAGAAGGCTTGTTGTGCCTTGCAACCACAGATCGACAACACTATACTTGAACTGGTCGGAATGGTTGCTGCAGATTCAAGAGCACCTGTCCTAGAATCAGAGTTCTAGAGTGCAAGTCTCCAACCCCTCCTCTGCTGCAGCATAGAGCCTTGTCTACACTGATGGTGGTGTGTCAGGTACATACAGCTACATGATGCAGTGAAATGCTCTGGCTGGGGAAGGAGCAGGAAAAGTTTCAGGAGTGCCCTGCAGTGGGGAAAGGCTGCCAGAGCCATTTCTCACACCAGGACACTACTCCGCTAAAAATAACAATGTAGACATGGGAGGCACTGCTTGGGCATGTAGCAAGCCATGTAGGGTATGTATGCTAAGGTTCTAGTGTCTGTAGTCTGCTCACCTAGGCAGCTCCTTACCTTCTGCACTGCAATTTATACCCAAGCTAGGGGTGTGTGAAGTGTATGTTCTATATACACCACCCTAAGTGTAGATGTAATCTAGGTCAGCCTTCAGTTTTGTATTTTATAGAACTATTAGCAGCATGTTAGGTTAAATTATTTGACTACATCTTGTCATGGTCAGATTATTAGCTCCCCCAGGCTGAGATGAGGTTTTACCCCATTATGGTAAAATTCTATTGGTCACTCACCAAGGATAAGTATTTTTTGGCAGGAGTAGAAAAGCTCATTTCAGAAGCAGGTAACTGAAGATGGTTAATTAGAGTTTGGGCCTATGCTAGGTAGCTTGTTATGACTATTTTGCAAGGCTGGTTTACCTTAGTTCTTTTTTACAGAAGAAACTCTATTCTTATCTTCCTCTGTGTCTGTCTAGGTAAATATATGGTCCTGATCAACGCCGATTGTCTCCCTTATTGGTAAGAAAGAACAATACTATCCTCTCTATTCCCTCTCTCCCTGCAAGAATAATTTGAAAAGTAGCAAACATCTTCTTCTCCTTTATATGTATTTCTTTGGCATCTACCACAATATGGCCCTGATCCTGACGAGGGGTCCAGGCACTATTGCAATACACAAATAACATAACTATTACTTTTGTTTATTTTGTGGTAGTACCTAAAGGCTTTAATCAGGGATTGAGGCCATTGCACGAAGTATTGTACACTCATAACAAAAAGAACTTATAATTTAAGTATTGGAGACAACGGTAGATACAACAAACAGATGCAAGAAGAACAAGTAAATAGTGAGATTCCAGGAGATTCCTGGAAGTTAGGGATCTCTGGCCTGCAAAGTAAAATAAAATACCGAGGAAGTAATAACATTTTCAACTTTGTGATAGAATTAGTGCTAATTGAATTTTTGCCAAATCCCTCAACCCTCTGTCATAATTGTGATGTGGAATCAGGCCAAGTGGTCAGAACAGGAATCAGAAGCCAAGAGAACAAAGTTCAAGATATGGCAGTCCAAGAGTGAGATGTTAGGATGCAGGCAGGATCATGTTACCAGGAGATCAAAGTCAAGCAGTAGAAGCAGGTAATGTAGGGGAGGTAGCCCTAAGTAGGGGAAATACAGTTGCATAGACAACTTCCTGTTCCTCTGCTTGATTTAAATAGAAGCAAGGAACAAAACCCCCAGAATTCCACTGATGAGATCCCAGTCCTGGGATCTTCTATACGAGTTGAGTTCTAGGGACCTAGAATATCTACCATGTGGCTTATGTCTTATCTGAAAGAATGTGTCCCTAGCAGAACAGTGCCCGCTGTCTGTGAAATGGTTCAACAGTTAATCAAAAGAGCACCACATATTGAATCCCTAAAACTATTCCTGCATCTTCCTGGTGTTTCCTTGGCAGTCTCCAGTCCAAGCACTGACCTAGTCCAACCTTTTTTAGCTTGTCAGGATTGGCAAGAGGTATGGCTGTAGTGTTTTTTTTTTTTGGTGTTATGGGTATATGAGTACATAACCCTTCTGCCGCATGCCAGTGACAGCAACAAGGGCCTGGATTTAATCAAACTAGGGGAGATTTTTTTTAAAAAAAGAACCTAAGTGATGGCTTGAGCCATCACACACCCAAAGCTATACTCTGTTTTGCTATTCAGTAACTAGAAATAAAAGCTTCCCTGGCCATTTTGCAAGTGGGCCTTCCACCCTTGTACGCACAGAATCCTTTGGGAACATGGCAAATACAACCATATTTTTATCTGGGAAAATGGAAAAACAATAAAATGAAACATGAAAGTTTTCTATATGTTTACATTGAAAAAAATGAGCAACTCAAATCAGTTCATCAAGAATTTGGTCAGCCCCACAGTTCCAAATGATAGTTGTCCAATTCATTGGCATCCAGAACTCTCAGTGCCACCACAAATGGAGGATAGGTCCATAAATGGCTATTAGCCAAGATGATCAGGGACACAACCCCATTGTCCAGGGGTTTCTAAGGGCTGGTCTTCACTAGGGCGGGAGATCGACTGCAGATACGCAACTTCAGCTACGTGAATCACGTAGCTGAAGTTGGCGTATCTGCAGCCGACTTACCTCCCATCCTCACGGTGATGGCAGTCGGCAGCGCGCTACCCTGTCGACTCCGGCTTACTTCTCCGGGGGAGCTGGAGTTCCGGAGTCGAAAGGGCCAGCGCTAGCAATCGAGTTCTCGCGTCCTCACAAGACGCGAGAAATCGATCGCTAAAACATCGACCGCTGCCCACGGTAGTGAGGATGTACCCTAAACCTCTGACTTCCAGAATCTGGGACCAGGTAGCAGGGGATGGATCACTCAATCACTGCTTTGTTCTGTTAATTTCCTCTGAAGCATTTGGCACTGGCCAGTCAGAAGACAGGAGACTTGGTTAGATGGACCAGATATGGCCATTCTTATGTTCAAACTTCACCAACCTAATGCCCACTCAAGACTCAAGTTAGACTCAGTGGTATTTAAGGTGAATAAGAGGCAACTTGCTTCCGTCCCAGTTCCAGAGAGAACTGTGCAGCCATGTCCCACTCTGATGTGTAACTATTTAGTTCAGTTCATTGGTAACAGCTCTGGCCTGGTAGAGTGGGCTGCTGCGAAATGAGCTCTGTGCCACCCTAACTATCACAAGGCTGGCTCAGTAAGGCCTTGCTGTGAAGTCTGTTCTTTGCTGTTGGTGCCAGTCCAGTCCAAGTTTAGTTCTGCAGATTTATTTCACAAAGGACATAGAATTTCCAGGAGGGAAACCCAGAGTAAAACGGAACCATCAGAGTCCTTGCTTCTTATGATAAAGTTCCTAATCTCTAGGTGTGTATCTTCCCTGCCTTGTAACTGACTCCCATCCATATATAATAATCTCTATTTTGAGTTAGAAGTGTTTTGTACTTGAGCTAGTTGATCCACCAATAGGGTGAGTTTGAAGCTCCAGGGTTGCTGGCATGGGAACTAATAATGCATTGGGGATGCAGAAGATGGAGTTACAACAACTCATAAGCTGCTAATGCAATCATTCTGGTAATTCAATCACTCTGTGCTGCTAATCAAATAACTCTCTGTAGCTCAAGTGTTGTTTCACAGTGTGGTAACTCTCACATCACTCTGATTCCAGCTAGGCTAACTCCAGTGGAGTAACTTGGTTGTACTAACTCAATTTGATAGTTGGAGTGAGGACAAGGCATAGGACAGAACTCTTCTCCTGTCTCTTCTGATGACTTTTAGTTTCATTCCATACCACGGTCCATTACCCATATACTCAGGGTGATCCATTCATATCCTGCACAACTCCCAGGCCTTTTCCTGAATATAGTAATAATAATTTATTATCATTTACTCAAAATATAAATTCTGATTAAAATAACAACACTCAGTAGGTAGAATTATGGGTAACCAATATTATCATTCACATAAATGAAGCTGTCTAGCACTGGCTTTTTCCCCTTATCCTCTATAAAGGTGACAGACAGTTCCATCCCTCTAAGTCTTCTGCCCTATGGCTTACAATTATGTAATTGTGTATATGTAACTTGATAATTGAGAACAGCTTAAGTTATTTTGACTGTGAAAAGAATAGTGGGATTTGGGTAACAATAGCAAGGGACTAGAAAGGGATTTAAGAGACTGGTAAAGTGAGGTAAGATAATTGAAGAAGAGAATTAGAGAGAAAACTGGATGATTGGACCTCACCCCTTACCTGGTAAAGTTCCAGTTGGATTTGCCTAGGCCCTGATTCAGCACAGCACATAAGTACATGCTTAACTCCAATTAAAATAAATAGGATTTAAGCAAATGCTTTAACTTCAGCAAATATTTAAGTGTTTTCCTGAATAGGGATAGTTTGCGGAATGCTGTTTTACTGAAGCAGGGGTCTACTACCTTGAATGAAAGTCTACCCAGGATGAAGTTGGAAATACAATTCTGTGCTTCATTTTTGTGTAAAGGTCATGCATTTGCATCCAGAACATCATCTGTTCATTCAAGGGTTGGTTGCTCTTTATAATATTTAATTATGTATTATTTTTGAAGAACAATGTTCCTGCTTTGTTTTGTTTTGTTTTTTAAGAAATTACTACATGTTTAAACGGCTATAAAAATTAATTATACCCCTATTTGCTCACATCTATGGCATTAAATACTTTGTTCCAAAAAAAGAAAGAACCAGATGTCTCTTATCTGTATTGTAAAATTATAAAAATCAATTTCAGAAGAACACATGTGTTTTCCTTTAGCTAATGAATGTAATATTTATTAAGACTCCAAAAATACAGTTAGTCTCAATGAATGCAACATTTTTTATTATTATTATTTGTATTACAACTGTGTCTAGAAACCCTAAATGAGATCAGGACCTCACTGTGTTAGCTAGAAGTCCAATGTTACACAGGAAGTCTGCAAAACAGATAGGAATTCAAGCTAGAGCTCCAGAGTCCCAGCACGGTGACTTAAACACAAGGTTATAATGCCTCTCAGCATGAGCTAGCTGAGGGCTTCCACTATTCTGTTCTGGAGAGGTGGCATTGTGCGGCCCATCGTATATTCACTCCCTGCTCAAACTAAGCTATCTTGTCATGCAACAGCAAGACACTTCTAAGTGCTATTGCACTGCCAAAATCCCTACACTACCTCCCAGCAAGGCCATATTGCTTAAAGGCAACCTGGCCAAATCTCTTCAAGGATTTTGCTTACACTTTACAAAGCTCTCTGCGATCCTTCAAGATGAAAAGATCTATATAAGTGTGTTACTTTCATTATTATTTCATTTCTTCTAATAGTTAAGGTAGGTCCATGGTCACAACTTTACTTAGAAAGGTGGCAAGAATGTGAGTTTTATAGTCTCCAGATTTCAGAAAACAAACTGGAACTCTTGTGGAAGGCTAAATCCTACTGTTTCCTACAGAATCAGTCATTTACTTCCACCAAAATAGTGCCAACCTTCAAAAGGAACTTTTTTAAAGATGGGAATTTATTTCCTTGAAGCTTTTATCACTCTCTTTTTGGAATAAGTTAAGATTTAATACTAAATAATACTTTTAAACCTAATCTTTTCCCCCGCTTGAATTTTAGGCCTTTTCCATAATCAGACAATACCTTTGCTCTTATGGACTGTGGCATGTGCTCTATTATTGTAAGATATTTTATAATCCTTTGTCACAGAGCTATAAAGTGTTTTACTTTATTTATCCTTAACAATAAACATGATTTTTCTGGTGCGTCTTTATATTCAGTGTGAGATTGATAAGGGCGTTGCTAATTTATTGTGCATAGCATTATGGTACATAAAATTTGCAATTTAATATAAATATTTGATATAGGTGCCATTATATCTGCAGAGAGCTGTAAATGTCTCTAACATTTGTTAAGTTTTATGACTGATCTTCATTCAAAGTGGTCCCATTGGTTAGTGGAGGTGTATTTCCTCAGCACACGTCTTCTTTTCATGTCTAATACACATCCACATACCAATAGTAGTCATCCAAGGGAGGTAACATTTTCAAACGCTCAGCAGCGTAAGTTCCATTTTCCCAAAGCAATCCAGGCTTATAGGAAACTGAGGGCTTGTCTATGGATCCCCACAGTTCTGAGGATGCGAGAGCAAACTGCAGCACAAACTAGCATGCTGAACTGTAAATCCCCTGTGTGGACACTGTTGAGCACAGACTAAATGGTACCAAGGACTGTGTTAATGCAAAGTAGGTATTTTTAGTTCATGCCTGTAGCACCCGCATGGGGGAGTTAGAGCAGATCATGCTAGTGCAGACTGAAATTCGAACCCTTGTGATCAGAACTGCAGAGCCATGTAGACAAGGCCTCAGTCTCATTGAAAGTCAATAGGACTTAGGTGCCTCAGTCCCTTTTGAAAAATGGAACATAGGGTTTGTTTACATAGAGATGCAGCACATGGCAAACCAGGGTGTGAATCTATGGCACACTAGCCCACCACACACTAACTGACCACGAGGACCCTACTACCATGCACTAAAAGTTCTTCAGTGCACTTTGATGTTTGAAATAGCACTATGGAAATATTTGTGAACATTCCATATGTCCAGTTACCCTGTGGCAAACTAGTATGCTGTAGATTCATACCCTAACTTGTTGCATAGTTTAAGTCTCGGTATAGACAAGCCCTTGGTCTCCTAAAAGTTAGGCACTTTTATAATTTTACATTTAAAGACTAAAGCCTTGGTTACACTGGCACTTTATAGCACTATAAAGCCTCCAGGAGCGCTATAACTCCCTACGCGTCCAGACTGGCGAAGCACGTAGAGCGTTATAAACCCACAGTTATAGTGGTACTGGTAATCCTCCCATCCCAGAGGATTAACAGCTAATGCGTATTGCCTGCTTCGTATTATCGCAAGTGTGAATGAGCATTAATACTCCCAGCTCTACAAGTGATCTCCAAGCCATTTAAGGCAATTGACGTCTCTTCCCTTTGTTTTGAACTTGGCTGGAGGAATGTGGAAGTACGTTTTCAGAGTTTCTCTCTTAATTCGGCAGATAAGCAATGCAAATGTTTACGGAGGGAGCCTGTGTGAAATACAAAGCCTGCTAGTCTTTTCTGTCAAAGGACACTTATTGACAGGCTCTCAGAAGGGCGAACTCTCTCCCTCCGCATACACACAACACGTTCCCCCTCACCCCCCTCGTTTGAAAAGCACGTTGCACCCAGCTGAATGCTGGGATACTTGCCCTAATGCGCTGCTCCCAATGCCACCTGAAGTGCCACAAATGTGGCCACGCTATACCGCTGGCGGGTGTCAGTGTGGCCATGCTATAGCGCTATACCTATAGCTGTATACGAGGACAGCTATAACCAATACCGCTATAAACCTGTAAGTGTAACCAAGCCCTAAATGAGTGCTTAAAGAGCTCAGTCTTGCAAGATGACAAACACCTTCATGGATTTCAGGCTGATCAGGATCCTCTGGGAGGTAATCAGCACCTTGCAGGATCAGGGCCTGTTTCCAAATGCTGAAAAATTGAATTTTTAGTCTGCATTTTCTATGGTTGTATGTATGATAATAACGTAGGGTTTGGTCCACAGCTCACTAATGTTACTGGGAGACTTTCCCCTCATGTCAATGAGCTTTGGATCAGGCTCATCTTTGTTAAGCTTGTGATTGCTGTTGATTTAACTGCATGACAGAAATCTGTGCGAAATATGGACTCACACCCACAAGCATAGTGCCATCCTCCTCATTTTTTCAGGATGCATCTTCTAGAAAATCCTTTCCAAAGTCCACCTCATATATCTAAGATTGTGCTTTCAAGTTAACTGTAACCAGTACTTTAGCATTTCTGAACATCAGTTAAGCACTCAGAGTATACTAAGTCCCGCAGTTACCATTGAAGTCACATAGGACAAGAAATTCACCAGTGTGAAAGAGGTCAAGAAAACTTAAAGACACATTGTACTTGATTCATATGTACTGGCCGAAGACTCCTGAGTCCCTTCAACTCCCACTGACTACTATGGGAATGGAAGGTGCTTAGCACTTCAAAGGAATGCTCAACATCTAGCCACAGGCAGATCAAACTCTGCGTTAAAAGTAACTTAGGACTTTCAAAACTAGGTGGGAATATTATTAGGAAATAAAAAGGGTGGGGCAAATCGTGTGTTTGCAGCAGGATGGATTGGATGACCTACTGGGACTTTCTCTTCTCTAAATTACTGTTATTCTATTTCTACTTTCCATTAAATTCAGTCGACACAGAACCAAGCTCTAGAGTAAGTCTCAAAATATAATGTTAGAAGATTTCCTTCGTAAACATGTGGTGCTAGCCAAAATCTCGATATTGGTCACAGAAACATTCTATTTTCCTAATTCCTTGAAATTAAAGATTAAATATATTTACAAGTACTATTTGTAAGGGAATATTTCACTACAGAATTCTCAGTATCACAGCCATTTTTTCCAAACAGTACAAACATTTTTAAAAATGACTGTGCTTTGGAAAATAAAATTTAGCCTTAGCAGAAGATAAGTTCCGATGTGTAACTGTTCTCTGTTGAAGTGTACACTTCATAGGAAAACCACAGAGGGAATTTAATCTCTTGAAGTTTAACTTTCTACAGCCTATTGTGAGTGCAGCATGGATAAGAGACTTGTCATTTTATTAATGATGAGTGACCAGTTGTCACCCCCACATGAGAAAAAATTGTGACACATTAGCAATGAAGACTGAGACAAACCAAATGTAAATACTGATGGTTTAAAAAGATAATTAAAGCTCTGGAGACTGCAATTATGAAAAGGCAGTATGACAAGGCACATGTATGTCGACAGAATATATTTATATTGACAGAATATCTCCAAGAAATCCTCTTTATACAATATATCTGTCACTTTTTTGGACTGCACAAGCCTTTATTGACTTTGTGTAAGTATAGATCTTGGAATTGTCCCTTCATCCTATCACTCAGTGACACTTGGTTAAATACATTGTATCTTCAAAATATGTGCATCCTAGCTATTTTTTCAAAGGTTTGAATTTGGTATTATATATTAGATTTATAATGGCTTTAAGTTCCATAGTTAAGGTGAGTTTTGCACTTAAAGGCAGAGTACTGCCTCCCCTAGTTATGTATGAAAAATAGAGTGTATACTCTTCAAAATTATAGTATTTACTCTTCAGATTCCTGAAAATGTACAAATAATTAGAAGTTAAAATTAAATAATTACTCCTATTTAAGAAATTTAGCACCTGATGTCAAACCATTTCTTTCTTCTCCATGCTGTGACCAGCACAACTTCCTTCCTCTTTAAAGTTGTGGGATGTGCCATCATGACAAAGTGGAACTTGTGGCTCGAAGGGAAGAGAATGATGTCATCTAGCTGGATGGGCACTTTCTCTGGAAGTGTGAGGTTGGAGATGATGGCATCTGGCCACAAAGTGGATTCTGGGAGTTTGGAAACATTTAGCAAAACGAAAACAAAAAAACCAGATTAATACACTTAACAAATATCACCACCAAAAAGCAACCCTTTTCCTAGAATAAATGCATAGCCTTCTTTTAAAGCTACATCGACGGGCTAAATGAACCCTACGAAGTGCTGCAGTGTAGGGTCATCCCCATGAAAGCAACAATGACAGCATACAATGCTCCCTCTTGATTGAGTAGCCAGAATGGAAACATGTTTATAGCACAGTTAGGCTTTTTTATGCATGCCAGACAGACACAGAGTGTCTTGATTTCCTAGCAAGAAGCGTGCATGTGAATACATACTTTCACATAAAAAGATCCATTACATTACCATAATTAATTTAGATGCATAAAAGTACAAAAGCAAAAAAAGTTTATGTGCAAACATTGTGCACATTAGAGAGAAACAACAGCAAAAAACAAAGAATTTTTTTTAAAAATGTATCAGTCCCAAAATTAATAAATTCAATCTGGGTAAAGGTTGAATTTTTTTGAAAATCTTGAAGCAAGCTGGACAAGATGTTCCTTAGTTGTGGCAGACTAAGATATACAGGTCTTAAATAGAGTTCCAAAATTATTATTATTCTTTTTTGTTTTTGCACTACTTTGCAGTAAATAAACAAAGGAAAGAAATAAAGACAGCTTCACTTTCTCCCCTAGCTGAGATCTAATGCCCACAACCAAAATTCAGTTGATTAAAGTCTGATTTCAAGAGCTATTAACATTTGATTTAGTAATATCACCAGGGATTCTAGAGTACCTATCATAGGACATCAAAGAACTGCTTGAGACCTAAGCTTCCATTTAAAGATTTAAAAATGAAGTCTCCTACCCTTTTCCTTGCAGAGATAGAGCTCAGAGTACAAGGCAACTGCTAGGGAGGCTTGTCAAAAGGAAGACATTTTTTCTCCTCAAAACATTTGCAATAGATTTTTCTCTCTAACAGACTTCAGGAGCTTCAGTTCTGGATTCATGTAACTCATGTCAGAACCACAGCTTTCATGTAAAGATAAAAGTCAATTTCTACCCCATGGCTTTAGAGAATATCATGAAAATGGAACCCAAGTGTACCCTAAAGACACGTAAACCAGAGGGCAAATACAAAGAATCCAAAAATGTATTATTTTTAAAAATGTCAAAGTTTTTAATTTTGGGGGGCCTGATTCATATTTTTGAATGGTTGGGTTGGCAGTACTGAAACCTTGTGCATAAGCTACATTTGCAGACATTTTGTTTTAGCATTCATATTTTTCTCCATTATTCTTCAGACCTCAAATTTTCTTCTTCTTCAGCAAAGTCTGACAAATAATTTTCTACTGAGACTTCCACATACAACTGGCCCATTTCAAAATGACTGCCATCTCTCATTGTTGTCAATGACACTAAGGTCAGAATTTGCCCCAATTTAGGTGACCATTTTAAAAAGGACATCTGGGCCAAAGGCTGTTTTTCACAAAGATAGCTGCAGGCTTCACTCTTGCAAGAAAAAATGAGGAGCATTTTTAAACAAAGCACATTAACTGAGGGCAGCTACGGCCTTAGTCCTCTGAAGAGAATGGGAGATGGAAGCCATTTTGACAGAAAGCAATGAGTTTCTCTGGAGAAGATTTGTATACACTGTCCCCTGCTGGAAGTTATACTCTCAGTTACGAAAATGAGTGACAAAAATGATAATTCCTTTACACAATTCTCTTCAGCAGTCATATGTTAGATTAGAAAGTAGGAGAGGGAAATTATGGGTGAGGGAGAGGGATGATGAGAAAAGGAAACACGTGCGTGTGTTCATGCCCACGCAGGGAAATATGAGGAGATGCAAGAGAGAGGGGGAATTTGGAGGACAGAAGTTAGGGAGAGAGATAGGGCTTACAGTCTGGCTGCTTTGTGCTACTCTGTCAATCCAAAGCAGCTATAAATGTAGCTTATTTGGCCAATATGCTCTGCATGCTTTGTTATGCTCGGGAGTGGTATAAATCAGACAGAATAGACCAGTGACTATGGCCATAAGTGTTTAAAGAAATAAATAATTAAAAGCTGATATGAAGTATCATTAGAAAAAATGATATAGTAAATTTTGGGGAGATTCTTTACTGCTTATGTATGAAATGTTTAATCTTTTTAAAAATCCAGGGAAATGCCTAGACATTAACTCAATTAAAATGAAATAAGGCTTGAGAGACTATATACATAAGGAGATAGGAAGTGTGGGGTAAAATACATGTAGGGATGTTGCAGTTTCCCCCAAACCAAGTATTATTAACCTAGGAAATTTAGGGTTAAGGTTATATTTAAAAGAAATCCAAATGTGTAAAGATGTGGAAACGCAAAATGTGAGCACCCAAACAACCTTAACTCGTACCTCTAGTGACACAAAGAGCAGAAAAAAACAAACAAAAATATGTTTTTTTTAAAATCAGTTTAATCTAATCTGGGAACACAAACTATAAAATGCTTCATTGTTATTGCATGGCATTGTTATTGCATGGTGTCACTGCTACAGTTTATGATGAGACCAGACAGCACAAAATTGGGAAGCTGGAAGTGACTCCCTGATGGGTCCTTCCGTTCCTGTGGGAAGCTGAACTCTGTTGTCAGGGACAATTCAGCCATGTTGTGGTTTCCTTCCACCCCCCTCACCAACCCCACTAACTCCACTAGGGATCTAAGAGTCAAAATGGATTATTCTGGATTATCCAGTGATACAGATTCTGTAAAACAAACAACAACAAAAAACCACCAAAGGAAAAAAACAAACAACATTCTTCCCTTAGTCAATCTACTACCCTATTCTATGGCTGTGTTGACTATGCAGCACTGAGAAGAATAAGTAGTAGTACAGTATTTTTAATATTATTGTACTGTATTGCTGTGCTCAGAAGATATAACTATTAAGCACAGGGAGCAGATTTGTTGAATAAGAATTTGGCATTTTCACAATCACGTTTCAGAGGACACCCTGTGTTTTAAAAAAACACAACTGAATTCATCATCACTGACTAAACAGGTCAAATTTCCAGAGTGTGGGTGCTTGAGATGCCTGTGAAAATCCCTGATTTAGCTGTGTGCACTGAGTCAACTTGCGTACTTGAGAAGGGTATGTGCTAAACTGTGCATTTTCTTGATCCAACTCAGGTTTGAAAATTGGGCCAATGTGACAATTACTATTATACTATTCTAGTACTCACAGACAGCGTAGGGAGCCCCTCCCTTCCATACAAGCAACAGAGACATTATATTCAAGGAAACTCTAAGCACCATGTTCACAAAAGGACATAAACTGCAGATTAGGGATATTTGTAGTAGTTCATTGTCCTTCGGACCAGTTAGCTGAAGTCAGCATTAACTATTACCTGGTAGAAAATTGAGTTGCGTTCTGTTGCTGCTCAGAAAGCCATCAATGGCCACAGCGTATTTTTTCCATCTTTTTCTCCCCCTTGCCTCACCAGCCATGCCAGGATTTAGATAGTCAATATCGTTTGAGACCCTGTCAAATGGATCATAAGCACAAACACAAATTTTACAGGAGTTAAACAACAAGCAAGCAAACCTATCAGATAAAGAGAGCTGATACCTTCAATGAAGAGAACCATTAAAAGCTTTTACTAGAATAACTGATTCCCATTTTTTGCAATTGTATAAAACTTTGAACCCTGAGTGGTGTTTGCAAATTAAAATAAAAAGTCAAACAACCCAATTACAGTTAAATAATGTTGGTTACTGAGACTCAAAGTACCATGAATTTGCAGACCGTATCAGTAAGTTATTTGTATTTGCTGTTTCTCTTCATTTTGCATTATTTTGCCCATAGTACTTAAGCTGTGTTGACAGGTAATATAAACAACTGTCAAAACTTAGAACCTGTCAGGCCACTGTACTTTGGAAGAGTCCATGAGGTCTATGCTGTGTGAAAATGGTTGAGTCTCTGTGCTTCCAACAAAGTTAGAATCCTGTTTAAGTGATAATGTCTGTGTCCTGGAATTCTGTGAGAAACTCCACATAAATATAAAGCCCACTTTTCATTAAAAATAAGTTTCCACGGCAAATGTTTGACCAGATCTATTAGAGATAGTCTTTGGTTTACAAGTCTGAAGTGGCACATTGAAATAAGGAACAATTATTAGGTCGCCTAAACTGGCATACCAAGTCTAAAATTCCTCAAATTCTCAAAGCCAAACTTTACTTCTCAGGTCCATCTATATTCTACACAGTGGACCCGGTATATGTCTAAGAGAAAGGTCTTCATTGGATGTTTTACATCTTTTTCCCTTCAGTGACTTCCATAACAAATGTGCTCACTATAGTTTTAAAACCATTTTTTTCCAGCTGATAGTGCTACAAACTCAGCCTGCTATCTGAAAATCCAGCTGCATTTTTTCTGCTTTGTGCATCATAAGCTCATCTGTGGTAAGAGAATAAAAGTGTCAGTCATTATATTTTGCAAATATTTGATGACTCAAAAGACTTGCAGGGAGTAGATAAGTGCAATATTACCCCATTTTGAAATGAATCTTTGAAACTGAGAATTCATGACTGACAGCTCTTGCAACATCTGTCCCTGGAAATGTTTACTAAAGACTAAAAATGGAAAGCACAGATTGGGTCATCAGCAGACAACATGGATGAGTAAAGCAATTTTTGCAAAGGTAGCCATGAGAGATTTGAATAAAATCTTCTGACTTTCAACTAAGCTGAAAATATAGCAAAAATATATGTGGGTAGATCATTTGATTGGAAGCAAAGAGAAAATATTACACTATTCAACAGGTCCCAGAGGAGTAAATTCCGAGAACAAATTTCAGCATCTGTTGGATTCCTTCATGAAGAGTAAAGAACTGTTTTTCAGCTTTGTTAAAGTTCCACCATGATACACTGTAAATCTAAACAACACTTTCTTGGGACTGTGTTTGCTCTGAATCCTTGTGTGCATAGGCAAGATTTGACATGCAACCGAGAGGGAAGCTGGATGTTGAATATCATGGATTGTGTGCTGTTCTTTTTGGAAGAATCTCCTTATCTTCGCAACCAATAACCTATAAAAAAGGAGTTGATATGCTCAACATATTGTGGCCAAGATGAAAATTAGCATTTCAAATGGCTGGTGCTATTGTACTCATAAGTATGCCTGTTTAACCCATCATTCAAGAAAGAGAAATAAACAGATCAAGGGCTTCAGCAATTTTTTCATCTGAGTCAATTCCAAAGATGGTGTCTGCTGTAACTAAGATCTGGATGTCCCTTTAGCCAGTGCAGTTACTATGATTTGGGAAGCCACAATACCATCCTCAGCTGCGGCTATGAGATAAGGATGCTGACTAATAGAAATAGTTCTAGGACAAGCACAAATGAGATTACTTTAAGAAGATTCAAGGTGTGCCAAAACCTATGCTGATTTTTTTGTCTTGAGCTGTCACAGCTGTGAAAGCTTAAGCATGTGTCTCATGTAGTCTTAAAAGAAGGTTGCAGAACAAGATTTTCAAGGACAAAATGTCAGTGAAATGACACAAGGGTTGGACTTGCAGAAAGTGCCCAAAGAACTAAACCTATAAAAAATTGATACATTACAAATTTGGACTTTGTTCAACATTTTGGCAGAATCTATTTATAACAGATTGTGTCCAAAAACTACACCTCCCCTAATTATGAATTGAATTCCGTTTTTTAATTTTAAAAAAAGGGAACAACAACAACAACAAAAAAACTATGCAAACAACCTGTTCATTTTGGATTGTGAGGAAATTTGCAAAAGTCAGAACAGCAGGATTTATTGCCAAAACTTGGAGACAAATAAGGGTTTTCAGGCACCAAGTGGTGAAATAAGAATGTGCCACAAGGGCTTGGTTTAATCTCTGAAGGGGCCCAGCCATCCTGTTTAAGAGTACCCTTGTTGGTTGATTGGTTAGTGATTGGCATTCTGTGCTTTGGCAGCTGCTTATTTACACTTCTATCCTCAAAGTTGCTGGAACATAAGCTATGGAGATTAGTGGGAAGAAGATGAGAACATTAACATGGAAGCAAATTCGAAGGACTGGAGACTGAAATAAACTGGCAGCTGCACAACACCATCCAAATCTATGTGTAGCTAATGCATCTTAGTTCCCACTTATCCCTTTGATTGCCAGTTTTATCTTCATTGTTGAGTGACTACAAATAACATGATAATCATCTTCAGTTCCCCATATTACCTTCTTAGTAAACTGAATTTGGATTTTTGCAGCTAGAGTCACATGATAATAAAAGAAAAATTTGTTGGAGTTTATTGAACATAAAGCAGGTACAACATGAGTGGCAGGCCTGCAAGCTTCATCATACTACACCAACAATGCCTTGCCCTCTCAGTGCACAACAGGGGAGTTCAGTCTCCCATACTATTTAGTGTTTGGCCTCTATACCATGTACAGCAATATGTGTGTTTTGTTTTAGGTATAGCTCTATCAATATAGGTTAGCTAGAGATAGGACTAGTTGTCCCTAAGAAACTGTACTGAGTCCTATAGCTCATTGCACACTGATCACTGAACTTTCATTAGATGCAAACAACTTTCAGCAGTAACATGGGCTGGAATCATACAAGTGGCACAGAGAGAACAGGTAAAAATTTCAAAAGTGCCTAAGTGATTCAGGGGCCTAAATCTAGAGCAGGTCAAAAATGTAACGTTAAAATTGTTTTGAATTGAAAACTGGGTTTTCAACTAATGAAATTGTTCATGAAAAGTGTCTCCTTTTGGTTTACTTCCTGGGAGATGTATTATGGAGCCTGGCCTATAGAGAAGAATGAGAGCATGACGCACTCAAATTGCAACTCCTCAAGGCACCGTAGCAGCATTTTCAAACCAAAATGTTTCGATTATTGGCCAAAAATTTGGTATTTGAATTTCTGCTGAAAAATCAAAATGTTTCCACAGGCAGAATTAATTTTTTCAACCAGCTCTATGTAAGTTCCATTTTCAGCTCAGGTATTCAGGAGCCTAAATCACATTGAGCCAATCAGACTTAAGCTCCTAAGTACCTAAATTCCTTTTGGACCAGGGATCTAGGCTCCTAAGTCATCTGGGTGCTTTTTGAAAATGTTATCTTATGTCTACATGATAGTAACCCATTGCAAATCTTTCCAGTCTCTTTCACAGGGTTTGTACTGAACTGGTCCACAGGAATAGACTATCCCACTATGTTTCAGTTGGCCACATCAACTTCTGCAAAATTTCAGCATTCATTTAAAGACAAAAATTAATACCTTTTAATTGTGAAAAAAAATCTTCAATGCAGTGCTCTTCCTCCTGAGTCTTCAGGTAGACAGACTGAAAGAGTCTACACATTTCCTTCATTCACCTCAATGTGGTGTTAATTCTAATGATGCCAATTTACTGTCAGTGACGATCACTAGCTCTCTCAGTGTTGATCACTTCAGCATAAACTTCTAGCTATTCCAGAATTGTGAGCAGAGTTTAGGTAGATATTCACCATTGCTCCCACCAATCCATTTAACCTCAGTTTAATCAATTTAGTTTCTACACAGGGTTAAATATTTTAGCAGAAGTATAGTTTTGCAATAGTTTCATAAATGCAAATATAAAACCTATTGCTTTTTGAAGCCAAGAACTAACAACTGCTAGTCAGGCCTGAGTCAGGTTCCTTGTAATCTTCACTTGTAAGATAGACTAGGGCTCCAAAAGGTTAATGAACCACTTGTGGTAGAGCCTTCCTTCACACTTTAACTCAGTTTTATTCCTGATAGAACCATTAACTTCTACACTAACCTTTCTGCTTGTTAGTATTACACACACTAAAGCTTTGTATTGATTTTTGCCAAGGAGCTTTTATAAAATGTAGCTTTAAATACATTGGTTTTGGGGTTGTGTTAGCATCAGGCAGTTTATGTACAGACAGTGATTAAATTCCCAGGTTTTAATTTTTTATATATATATATTCAGTCACTCTGGGAGTAATATTATCCTCTGATTTTGTTTCCTGATGCACTTCTTCTAATCCTTTCAAATGTCTTCATTTTCTTAAAATGTTGCATTTTAAAGGAAAACAAAAATACGTGTCCAAATAGAATTCACTTGGAATAATAGACAGTCTGATCCAAAGCCCACTCAAGGCATGAGGAGCCTTTCCATTGACCTTGAGTTGGCTTCGGATCAGTTTTGATCCTGAGTCTGGGAGCTGCTGAGTTTCCTCATCTCCTACTTTGCTTCAGACTTTCTGGGATAGGGACAAATATTAGGAAATTCTATTCTCTCTAATTAGATTCCAGTTGCCTATGTCTCTACTCTGCTCCTGATGCACTCACCCCACCTCAGGATTGTACAGATACAAAAAAAAAATGTGAAGTGAATAGGCTTATTACTTGAGCAAGGACTGCAGAAACAGGTTCTACATGGTTTATTTTTAACAGTACAACATTACAGTGGGGGTTTCCTTTTCTCCATACCCTCCACTCGTTCAGTTTCACATACAGCTGAGCTTTTTACCAAACACTGCCAATTTATTCTTTGTTTAGCATTGTGATGCTATCTTCTAACTAAATGTAATGGAGAGACACAGAAATAAAAAGATAGCTGGTGAAGCTAATATTAACATATGGAAACAGTGTTGTTATCCAGTGATTTGAATCAAAGAAGAATCTTTCCAGGTAAGGCTTTATTCTTCTATACAGTAAAGCATGGATCAGTGCCAATTGATCATACAAGCAAACAAGGCAGGTTCCTGGGGAAGATAAAAATTGTGATTTTTGCATCAATCTAGCTAGTCAAGATAAACTATCTGTGGGGGATGTAGGGTTGACCTCCACTAGCTAGACAGAGGTAAAAACTACTTGTGCCTTGCCTGCACTAATATTTTACATCACGATAGTTCTCATGATGTAAAAACACTTCTTTTTCCCTGAAGACATAACCTTTGTGTGGATGACAGTGGGCTAAAAGGTTGAGTATTTTCTGGTTTGCTTAGGACATCAATACATATAGACTAAGCCTGGGTCCTAGTCATATTACTACAAGACAGATTCTAAGAAAATGCTTTCCATTTTTAGAACTATTAATAAAAATGATCCTTAGAATTAGGGGCCAAATTCAATTTGGTGGTGGAGAGGAAAAGGATCCTGGGATTTCCCAGGAAGGACTCATTACTTTGACTTGATTGACTTCTGAAATTGGGTCCATATAGAAACTTAATCTAGAGAATCATTTCTGCTTTGAGTGAGAATTACTTTCACTGAACTTTTAGGCTCAAGACACAAAATTACAGTCTGGCTACAGGTGTGGTTTCCAGGGATTTGTACTAAATTTTTCTGTTATGTTGGTCAGAAGCAATTGCATTCTCCAAGTCTGACTTTGACTTTTGGACTTAAATATTCAAAACAAAGCCACGAATGTCTTATGATTAGAGCTATGCAGACAGTATGAAAAATATTTGAAAAAACTGACAAATTCTGAAGTTGGATTTCAGTTCACTCCTTTTTTTATTCACTTTTCTGTGAACAGTTGTGCCAAGTGTGGGGAAGCACTTGTATTCCTGTGCAAGCATGGACATTCGTGTGTGACCATTATTTGTGCTGGAAGCACTTGTTAACTACTGTAAATTATTATAGTCTATTAAATGAGATAAGTTTAACAACACAGAATGGCAGGGCTCCAAAGCCCCAAGTCAGAGGTCTGGTACCCATCACATGGTGATGGGTACGATTATGTGAATGATCTGACCACATTCTTCACAAGTAGGAGTGCACACATTATTACTTGGTGAGACTATGGTAAGAGGAAATTAAATGTAAACCTTTGCAATATATCTTGCAGTCAGTGACTTAGGGTTTGCTTCCACAATCAGGAAGTAATTGAGAATATTTTAAATTCTAGCATTCATGTACTAAGCCAAAATATAATGGATTTTTTATGAAGATATGGAAAGAAATAATTTAAATATTCCTAAATACATTTCCTAAGGCCTACTTACTGTCTACTAAAACCATCCTAAAATACCCTCCACACCTTCCATTTATAACAATTAGGTCATTCAGTTGAAGAACAGAAACAATACCACAGGGTTAAAGGAACCAACCAAACAGCATGAAAACAAAATTCAGAAGCAATACCTACAGCATACAGTTTGCGAGCCAGTCCATAAGTTGAAACTTGTCAGCAGAATATCTTCACTGAAAAAGTTGAACAACGAAAATTCTTTTGCGATCTGTTTATAGACAACTTATAAAGAGCAAAGAAGGGTACAGTTCAATGAATATACTGTTCATGATAAATAATATTAACTACTTCTATCAATGCTTTGATGTGAGATTCTAAATTAGGTCAGAACAGAGCTCTGATTTACTTAAAGGCATATGTTTTTAGTGAATCTGGTCAGAGTCTATAACAAAGGACTAGACTAGAAGGATTTAGTGTGGTGTGGTCTTTCACAGTGAACATTTCATGCAGCTGTATAAATAACCCACCATCAGACTGCAGACAATGATTGATGATTCACTGAAGCTTGTTTCCAGGAACTAAGATGACTCCATGCTACTAAATTGGAAACCAATTTACCAGGAACTAGTGAGCTAGAAAATGATGGTTTACAAGAAAAAGAATAACTTCTCTACTTTGTAAGCATTTGTTTCTCATGTAAAAAAGACTGTTATGGGGAATTTGTAAAAGCGGGCTCAAACCAGACATTCAGATCAACTATCTCAAGATGCAGGGCAGGATCGGTCAAAAATAGGGTTGACAAAAACGATTTTTTTTTCAAAAAAGTATTTGCTTTCTGAAAAAAAAATCATGGAAAACACACACGCACACACACACACTCACACTGAATTTGGACATGCTAGTGCAAGGCTCATGAGAGCTGTGGTTTGGGTGCCTTACATTGCCATTCTCCTCCATAGGCAAGAGTCCTTGTCCAGACTAAGAAGGGAGACCACAGTGCATCATGGCAGATGTAGTAAATCTAGGGAGCTTGGCCTGTAGAACAGAGTAGGAGCATGAGGCACTGTAGGAAATTATGCATCATTTCCAAATCCAGATACTTATTTTCAAGTCTGGGAGTTTTGTTCAGTCCTCTAGAAATGAGAGAGACCCACTAGTGTCTTACAAAACATTGATAATTGCAGGAACACTAAAATAGAAGAAATATCATAATGTTACTTTTAAAAATGCATAAAGCTACATTGTCAACTAAATACAGTCCCAACATTTTAAAGGGTGTATGGGGGAGAATATCACTCTCAGGTGAACAAAAATGTTTTCACAAATTCTTTTCCAAATTATAGTGTAGACTTAAAAACAAAGTTCATTCTACTGCAGTTTTGCAAACCCAGCTCCATTGTGCTAGTGCATCATTAGACTTGGAAACAAAAATGACCAAGAAACAAAGTGAAACTGACCTGCCTATTTTCATAAATAATGCAACAGAACTGGGAGAAAATGAATGTGGTTTTAGATGTAAGCAAGATCTGACTGAACTCTCCCCTGACATCTAATGATGCACTGGGGGAAAATACTTCAGGAGCAGACTGTGTTTGGAAAGGACACACCTACTCTGCCTAGCTGCACAAAAATCATCAATTTTGGCTGCTTTTCTGTTACAAATCACTCTAGTATTTGAATGCAGGAGTAATTAAATGTTACTTTTATTGTATGAATAAAGGGCAGCAGAACTGTGCTTAGCATGCCCTGATCGAGGGGGTCACCTTAAATAAAACCTCACTTGCTAAGCAGGGGTTAGGGATGCCAAATCTGAGCAAAGAAGAGAATGGGTGAGATGACAGGAGTTTCTGCCTGGGTTGTGGACTCTGCTTAAACAGTCCCAGATACCACTTAACCTGTCCTCTCCAGTATTTAATGGCAGAGTTGATTACACTCAATGAAGAGTCCTTGTTTCTGGAGGGTGCTTCCTAGAGCTGATGTCACTGCTGAGCAGAGGTAGGCTCTAAACCTTAGATTTTGTGTGGAGACAGCGAAAGACAACACAGAGATGGCACTGGCTGTGGTTTCCTCCTACCTGCTGAAATCACTAAGAGCTGAGTTAAGTGCCAGAACCTCAGCATGTGACGTTGCGGGAGAAGCAACCGGCAGCAGAGACAGTGGCCAGTAGTGGGAGAGAGAGGCAGCGGCAGAGGAGTGGCAGCAGAGGGACAGCAGCCAGTGGTCACTAATGGCAGCAGTGGCCATAAGCAGCAGCTGTGAGCCAGTTGCAGAGGCAACAGCAGAGACATTGCTGGATGCCCCCACCCAGGGATGGGAGGAACCTGTGAAAACGCCTCCGAACTCTGGGTCGTCACTAACCTAGGACAGCCAACTATAAGTGAGGTGCAGCAAAGAGAGGAGAGGTGTGTGTTCAAGGGACATTAATTCACCAGACTTTCCCACAGCCAGGTAGGAAACTGAGGCAAAGGACACTGCTCAATGCACTGTGGAGTTGGGTTTGCTTATAGTCACGTGCTTTTGAATGCGTAGTGGTGGCTTTGATAAAAGTTTGCTTTTGTATACATAGACTGAGTGCTTGCAAGAGAGGAAGGATTGCCTCTTAGAGGCACTCAGGAGTGACGGTAGGTTTTCCTAGATTACTGGGTGGGGACTCAAGCCGGTTCTGTTTTGTATTGTTAAGAGGAACCCCTAACTATTGAACCAGCCTTTGTTGCTGCTGACTCCACCTGGCAGAAACGTTACATAAAATCTCAGTTTTCATATTCTAAAGTATGGCTCACAATACATGAAAGGTTTTTTTTCATATATGATTGTATTTTATTAGCCCACCTATTTTGCCATATATGAAAAAGTCCAAGACTTTCAATGAGACTATGGCTCCTAAATCACATTTGAGAGAGACTTAGGCTCTTAAGTCACTTAAGTGTTTTTGAAAAAAAACGTCCTCCAATGAGTAATGACTACACCCACCCACCCCCCATACATAGTGGTTTGTATGAAATAAGCATAGAGGTCTCAATCCAGTACCCCAAAGACCAGTGCTCATGTCCCATAAAAAGAAGTGCTGAAACCAGGGGACCAATCAGAATTTTCCTAAGGAGGCAGCCCATGGAGAGATCACCTCCCCAAGAAGGTACATGTCCCCAGGTGGAGAAAACAGTGCGGTACAGGGTGCCCCATGGGCACAGCTTGACTTACAGCTCACAGACAGCACAGCTAGCTGCAGGCAGGGTCGCAAGGCTACAGACAGGGAAAGATGTGCTGGGATATGCTCAGGGCAAGACAACAAGTAAAGCATAAGAGAAGATACTATGCAGCTCTGTGGGTCCCCAGCACCTCCACAGCCTGTGGAAAGCCCAGCATCCAGGATGCAGCTCATAAGTGATAGTGAGGGAAATACCAGAATACTGTTCTAGCTCCCCAAACAAGTGCCAGAAAAACATTCCGGAGCATTCGGCACGACTCTAGTACTGCCACAGAAAGCTGTCCACATCACGAAACTCACACTCATTGATAAACACCAGTGCTGGCACTCTTAGCAGAAAGGCCAACAACTAAATTGGCCTCAGGAACAAACAATCCTTTTTTCCCCTAGAAGTGGTCCCTCTAGATCAGAGTTGAAATACCCCTGTAGGGCAGAATGAAACTTCTCAAAACAAAAAGCTGCATTTCTAAAAATATCTTTAGCAATGAGGAACAGGGAAATAAATTAGCTAAAATATAGCTATGGAGAACTGAGTCTGCCTAAAAATCTTTTCCAATATTTTTCATTAGGTATAAGTATGTGTGAACTATATGAAGGCTCAGTTAGAAACCTGTGATCATATTGAGCCAAAATGTTGTAACCTTAAATGGGACTACCACTGAAATCCAGAGGAGTCACAAGCACGCATTCAAGACCAGAATTTGGCCTCAAAGGTTTTGTACTAAAGTATTATGAACTTGAGTTCACTTTACGTGGGTCAAATTCTGCTTTTATTCATACTTCTGTAATCTAGATTAACTCCATTGACTTCAGTGGAACTGTTGGATTCACAATGGTGTGAATACAGAATATGGCCCCATGCTTTCATTTTATTTTATGCGAAAACATACAGAAGAAATCTTACTTTGCTCCCCTGTTATCAATGAGCATTACTCTGTTAATGTGTTACAATAAAGTATCTCAGTAGTGCATTGATCAGGGTGACTGTAATACATCAGTAGGTCAATGGTCTGCAGAAACAAAATGGCCAAATCAAGACAATCTTCTGCAATTAGGTAATTTTCAAAGACCTTACACTTTGAAGTATAATGGTTTAGAGGAAATTGAAGGATATTAACTAACTAGCTGGAGAGCACCATAGGGTTACCAAAGTGTTATCCTTCTTCCCTGTTTCCCTATTTATTATTAATAATAAAGATAAATTATTCATTAAATATGTTCATTAGTTTAGGGAAGTTTGGATCCACTTTTGGATTTTGCAGTTTGGATCTGTCGCTAGTAATCAAAAGCTCCTGCACAAAATGAAAGCCAGGAGAAAGAGTAAGCGGAGTCAGAATACTAGCTAGAGGGGAGCGAAGTACAACCTGCAAGCAAAGCATTTACAAAGAACACCAATTGCAACTGCAACTGATTGTCTCTCCCCAGTACCAGAAGAGAGCATACTGGAGAATGGAACCAAAATGCTTTTCAGCTGTGGTTGATTATGCAACCAGAGAGATGACAGCACTGATTAACATTAGCAAAGGGGCTAACTTTTCCCTCTCTCTGAAAGCCTGCAGAATCAAAGCTGATGTTTTATGTACTGGGGATATTTATGTCCAAATTTTGTTGTATTCTATCATCTTTATAGATTAAAACTGCCTTGTTTGATAGAATCCTTGTCCTGAGCTTAAGAGAACCTTCACAACCTCACATATTCTTTAACAAATGTGACATTCTTCCTATTTTAGCCAATCTGGTGACTCAGTAGGTGTCATTTTGTTGCAGCACCTTGAGAAAAACACAGACGATGATCAGGAGTCACACTGGAGAAACTGAACATTTGTTGCACATGATCATCCACAGAATCTCAGCTATCTAACATATCTATGGTATATCTCAGGTGCCTATTACTGTGGTAGTTAACTCAGGCAGCTGGATAAGTGAGCATGCTATCCACTGCAGAGGGTTGCCTCAAGAAGTAGGGAAAGACGCTGAGTAGAAACTCTTTCTAGATCCAGAGGGAGAAAATAACCTGCTGGAGGCAGAAAGTTGCTTGTTCTGTGAATTACTTTGCCAGATGGCATTAAGGATGGCCTGAGCAATTATCAAAACCGAGGCCCTAAAACAGCAGATTCAGCCTCCCTCTCTGGATCTGAAGGGGGTAGGAACTAACACTTCTTCCCCTTCATCTAAGATGGAGCCTGTTCACAAGGATTAGAATCCCCTGCAGTAATCCATGGCTTTTAGCTTGTGTGTTTAAGGATGGTTTGCACAACCCATGACTTCAAAATGGATAGACCCGACTGAGTCACAATTATTTCATTGACAAGAGAATTCTGTTTAGGTGCTCAGATATTACATTGATGGGACCCGTGTGTGTGTGTGCTAATTATTTGGAATGAAGCTTTCTATACCAGCAGCTAGGACTGCATCTAGCTATGGTACTTACATCTGCCCCCACCGCTTACTTGGATAAGTAATGAATGCCTCACAATCTTTAATACAGGTTGTCCTCATACCACCACTTTGTGGTAAAGAAGTATTATTTCCATTTGACAGATACAGAGCTGACACAGAAACTTAGGGCCAGATTTACAAAAAGTCTGAATACTGGGTTTTTCAAAAGTGCCTAAAGGATAGCTTTGTAAAAATCAGTGAGAGTTAAGTGCCTCAATACCTTTAAAACTTGCACATGAATGCTTTTGAAAATCTCACTAGGCACCTACCTACATTTTTAGGTACCAAAAATCTGGACTTAAATGACTTGCACAAAGCTCACATGGTGAGTTTGCGGTAAAGCAGAAAATTGAACCTAAATTTCACAAGCCCCAGGCTAGCAACCTAAGCACTGGACCACTCCAGGAAGGGTTTGTTTATATATAAACACCTTGGCTCTGCACATTTAATTTCTCAAAAACTCTGCCTGCAGCCCCAAAGAGCACTGCTTTATAGAAGATTCCCAAAGCTCAGTGGTGCCAGAAGTGTATATCCCAAAAGTGGGACTATGCAGAAGCAGTTCTCAAAGAAGAGAATATGTGTACAGAACTGTGGCAGAGCTCAGGAACTTTTCATAAACAAACAAAAAAGAGTCGGATGCAAATGGTTGAGGAAAAATATGAATTAAATGTAAATGGACTAAGGCAGTCTCCACTGTTAGCTATGTGTTTTTATTCCAGTGAATATGCAGTCATCAGCAGGAAATTATTATATATTCTATTTACGCCAGAAAAATGATACAACAACTTTCCTCTCTTTTCCCTGTAATGTCAGCACAGTAAAACCCAACCTATTAGGCCATCAGGAATTATTTATCACCAAAGAGAATCCATTACCCAGGAACCAATATCACACTGGTATAGTTTTGATGGGAACTGGGGTCTCTGTAGCATCAGTTCCTTCTTATGCATTTATTTTTCCACTGTCTTCTTTAAGAATTATCCCCACTCTCCAATTATGTACAATATATACAACCAATAGCATACACAAATTGAGCATGCATTATTTTCTATGCATTTGAACATGAAAGTCAAGTAGCTGGGTTCCAGCCCATTAGATTTGCTCTCCTCAAACAAAAGCCCACTACTCATGTGAGCACAACTATTTGCACAAACAGAATTAATAGTATGAAGTTGAAAGTCAGCTGAAAATTTGGTTTGACATGTAATACCTCTGCCTCAAAGTAATCTTTGGTGTATCCCTGTCTCTTTCACTTGCCCATTTTGTTTCTACAGTGGTTCATAATTAAAGATAGACAAACTGGAGGGTGGGGGGAAGGCAAATCGTAGGCTGTGTAAAGATCAGAATTCAAAGCTTCTTAAGTGTAGCCAAAACCTTTTGTCTCAGAGATCAGGTTAGAAATGTCTCACAAGCTATTCAAAATGTCATGGTTATGTGAGGACTGCAAATACTGCAGGGAGAACCCCCTTTATGCATGTGAGGATGTTCCCTGTGGAACCTTGATTTTGGCATTTTCTGACTTTTGTCTTCTTGAATTTGAAAACAATGTTATTTTAATCTAATTTTGGAGATGGAATTTCCTAGGTTCATTTTTTAAAGAAGACAAAAGACTACGCCTCAACAGAATAATTTGTCCCAGATGCCTTGCAAAGGAACCTCTCAGCTATGCAATTTAGGAGGTACACAGTTTTTACCATGAGAAGACCAGAGGCCGAGACAGACTGAGCCAAGCAACCCAGCTTAACCAACTGACAGCTATGTAAGGCAAACACAGATTGAAGCATAACTCCTTCACCCTCTTTGTGGGATATTTACTACTTCCCCTACAAAAAAAAATAATCACAATTCGAGGACCACAAAATGTCATTACACTGTGAACTTGCATTATGACACGAGAACACTCAGCAACATCACATTGCTCTGTAGCATTATGGCATTTTGCTGCAACTTGTTGCATCAGGATATCAGCACTTTATTGTCATGTGTCCACCTAAGCTCATAATATCCTCATGTCAGAGTCTGCCTGCTGGATAAGTTTGAGAATTGGCAGCCCTAATTCCACTTATGGATGACACTGCTACTTCACCCCATAGTAACCTCTACTTCTACAAGGAAAAAATCGATATCCTTTGTATAGTTACAACACAATTGGGCCAAAGTCTGCTCTTTGATATACCAGCACAACTCCATTGTCTTCAGCCAAATAGGGCCATAATCAGAATCTTGCAACAACAGAAAAAAACATTGTTAAAGTAAATTTTTCTTCAAAGTCTTTCACATAATCTGTAAACACATTTAACATTTATTTGAATGTAAAATATGATTTGTCAGTCAGTAATGACTCACTAAAAAAGAAAGCCCAATATATTAAACTCAGATCCTTTAGGGGTTTATTTGCTTTAATTATTAACTTTACCATATAATTTCATCCTTTTACAAATCAATGGTATTAATTTTAATAATTAAAACAAAAAAGAGGAAGAAAGGCTTACAGTACATTTATCTCTTGATATAACCTGCTTGGCAGAACAGTGCTGCAAACAATTTAGTTGTATCCACACTAGCACTGTCACTGCTGCTGAAAAATGCGCAATATAAATTTTCTAGTGTAGACTAAGCCACGGAGGCTTAATTCAAGTCCTTGATAATGTATAGTGAAAGTTATTCAGGGGAACAAAGTAGGACTAAGTGAATAGTTTAGCTAAAGATATAAGCCTGTGTGCACTGAATAGATTATTAGCCATGCACTATGAGTTTAAGTCCATTGGTCATAACTAAGGCTGCGTGTCTATCATGGAGGTCACAGATTCCGTGACTTTCCATGGCCCCCATGACTTCTGCAGCTGGTGTGGCTGGCCCAGGAAACTGACAGGAAGATTCCAGTCTCCTGGCTCTTCAGCAGCCCACCTAGTGGTTTGATGGGGAGCCAAGAGCCTGGAAACCCTAAGAATCTCAGCTCCCAAACTCCTAGTTTCTTGGCAGCCAGACTTCCAGGGTCGCCAGCTAAGAGAACTGGGCAGAGAAAATAATTTTGAGGAGAATTTCAGAATTCTTGGTTTTCATTCCAGATCAGGACAAAATCAAATGTCAAAATCCTTCATGAAACAGAACTCTTGTTCTGAACCCAGCTCTAGATGTGACCATGACTCTGGCTACCAGTGGAGAGAAGACTGTTCTGCAGGAAATTCTAAGAGCAAGCTTTGAGCTGAAACTGAGACTTGTGTTCTTTTATTAGAATTACTAATAAGGCCAAGCTCAAGGCAAGTGGTTAGAAATTTAAACTTCTACAGGGTATATAGTGTTTATTTGGAGCAGGTAATGCCAGTTGGTCACAGAACAATTGGCTATAATTTATTTGCGCACGTTATTTGTCAAACTGTTGTACATGATGGACAAATTCATTAAAAATCATGATTTGTTTGAACACACAAAAAAGGGCTATGGTCAAATAAATTGTTCACTGCTAGGGTCTGTCTTTTGGTTCTGTGTTTGTATAGCACCTCTAGCACAACGTGGTCTCAGTCAATGACAGCACCTTGGAACCCCTACCAGAATACAGATAACAACAGTTCACCCCGCTCTACTGATGCATTACATTTAGGGCTAACATTCTGCACTCATTTATGCCAATGCAATCCCAATATCTCCTGAGGACAGCACTAACATAAGTGAGGGTTGTAACTAGTTCAGATTACAGTATAAAAACAGTTCAACTCAATCATATTTTTAATTTTTTTTAAAAAATGTATAGTAATTCATCTACAGAGTGATGCAAATAGAGTCAGCTCAATATTGATCTGAAAGTTTGGTTGCTGGGTTTTTTTCCCCCACACTGAACAGAATAGTTTTGCTCTCAAAATGGCTGGCCTGTTCCAAGACAGGGAGGTAAATCTTCAAAGGCATTGCTTCTCATGTCAGTCCTTGTGTAAAGAACTTGATACAGCCAACTTTCCCTTACCTCAGCAAATAAAAGGAATCTATATCTTTCAAATAGATAGTGAGATAAAACACACTTTTTTAATCCCTACTGTAGAGAGACTTTAATCAATAAGGCTTCCAGTTTTGATCTAAAGGCAGCCAGCCTGTTCACACAGGGAATATTTTGCATAGAAGGGGCTTCTAATCATGCTTCAAAATTAAGTGTAGACTGGGATAAGTTCATTAAGCAATAAAGCTGAGGTCCAATTATAAATACAATCTGGACGGTACAACCTATACACTGTAGACCGAACAACAGTCTTCAGAACTCTTCTGCTCAAAGAGTTCAAGGCTTTTATTGAGGAATTAAACTTTAATTTAGATTTTCTTATCATCTGACTTACATGAACATTCAATAGAAGCATATTAGGATCCAACTAACTATAATTAATTTCAAATTCTGGTCACAGTGAACTATGTATGGAGATTTCTTTTCATGCATATTTCCTTTCTTTTTAAAGTGAATTTGGTTCTGGTGAAGAGTACCTGAATGAGAGGGCTGGAGAGTGAAGACCTCCTTTTATCCACAGTACAGGTACAGCAGCACTTCAAACTTCTCCCTATCCCATGATGCATCTCAAACATGACCAAGAGGAACCATTCTGATGGGTGAGAAGGAAATAGTTCCGACTTCTAACTCCGGCCAATTCTGGAGTTGAACACAATCTTTAAAATAGTTGTGAAATCTTCACTTGTTGCTTATTTTCATGCTTTCATTTTCACTCCTCTGTGCATATCTAGTTTCCAGGAGATTGCAGAGAGGCAATTTTGGACAATTTATAGAGCTGGTCCAAGGTTGCAAAATTGAAATCCAGGGTAAAAATTTACAAAAAAGTGTCTTAAGAGAATAAATCCCATTAACAAAAATAATGTAAGGCCTGTCCACATGGGGACATCTAGGAAAATTAATCCAACTGAACTCAAGGCATAAATTTGAAGTGGATTAGTTAAACTTCATTAAATCCATGTGAGCATGCTGCTAATCAGAGTTATTGTAGCTGTAACTCTTTAGATTAATTCTCAGTGTCACTTTACCTCTGAATGGAGGGTGTTCACACAGGGGCTTGATGTAGTTTAATTAATCCACTTCAAATTTACGTTTTTAGTAATTCAGATTATTTTTCTTGGATGTTCCTGTGTAAACAAGCCTTAGGTACATACAAGCCTATCTCAATGGGATTTAAGGTTTATCTACACTGCCCCACAGTTTGTATTGTGAAGAGCTTGAATAGCAGTGCACATCAAAGTGCTGTTCTGTAATTCCCCCATGTGGATGCTCGGGCATGAACGAAAAGGTTCCTAGTTTGCATTAACATAGTTTTTCCACACCAAGAAGTTACAACGCAGAACTTTGGTGTGCACTGCTATTTATACCCTCGTAGTCTAAACTGTGGGGCAGTGTAGACACAGATTTAAGCTCTTAAGTATATAGGTCACTGTTGAAAATTGGACTTACTCCAAGTCATTCAGATATTTTTGAAAATTTTACTTCAGACTTTGTACCTTTCTAAAGTTTGAGGGTAGTCAGATCCAGGTTTTTAGTCTGAGATCTAAAGATATCAGAAGAGATAAGCTGCACAAATGATGTTTGGTCCAAGTAAAGTATGCAATTGTGCAGGTGTCCACTCAAATCAAATGGTGACTTGATCAAGGTCTACAAGTACCTAGCTGGGGAACAGATATCTGATAGTAGATGGCTCTTTAATTTAGCAGTAAAAGGTGTAATAAGGTCCAATGGGTTGGAAGCTGAAGCTAGATAAATTTCTGCACTAGATTTCTATTCTGCATTTAACAGTGACGTAGTTAACCACTGGAATTACTTATCTAGAGGTGTAATGGATTTCATCACTTGAAATCTGTAAATCAAGAATTCTAAGAAATAAGTTATAGCTTAAGCAGAAGTTACAAACTTGATGTAAGAAATACAGGGTGAGGCTCTTTGACCTGCATTATATAGTAGAAATCATGGAAGATCTTCATAATGGTCCTGAGAATCATACAATGCATATATACATAATTTACCAGCTGTTTTGCAATAGAACAGGCCCCACACTCCAGGGCAATATTCACACACTCTTGTGAGAGCTGGAGAGAAAAAAAATCAGACTTGTACCCTATACAAATATACACCCTTATAATCATGACTCTACCAAATTCCTGGCCCATATTCATAAAATTTCTTGGTCATAGCATTCTAAAAAATCTTGGATTTCATGGTTTCTGAAATGTCACAGGGTTATAACAAAGCATGAATATGTATTTAGAAAAGGCAAAATATAAACATGTAAAGCCTATTATGACCCCTTCCTCCCCAAAAAGGGATGACCCCTGAGTGCCACACTTACTTCTGCACTGCTACTGGCAGCAGCACTGCCTTTAGAGCTGGGCAGCTAGACAGTGGCCCCCACTCTCCAACCACCCAGTTCTGAAGGCTGCACATAAGTAAGGCTGGCAATACCACGATTACAATACAATAAAATACAATAGCTTTGTGACCCTTTTTTGGCTCAGGACCCCAGTTTGAGAAATCCTGCTATTGGGTAAAAGTAAGCAAAACACCAGATTTCACTGTCCATGACACATTTTTCATGGCTGTGAATTTGGTAGGGCCCTACTTATAATTACACAGTAGTTACGCCGTCCCAGAGCTTGCAAGTTTTCAATGTACATACCTTTATAAAACCAATCTTCTTCAAGCTTGTTTTACCTCTCAGTTTAGATTTAGGTCTTGGTCTCAATAAGATGTACAAAATGAAGGAAGTATGAAGAAAATTCACTCACTAATTAAAAGAGTTAGCATTTAAATTCAACACATAACTACAGAAACCCAAAGACTATGCAGTCAATTCAGTCAACCTACAAAGTGAGTATTTCAAGAAATGATGAAGATGTATAAACATTATGCATTGTCAACTTTAATTATATTGGATGCTAATACACTGTAATATAAAGAGATAATTTATATTATAAATACTACTTGAGATTAGATAGAGAAATGTAATTTTATTTTGCAAAATTGGTAACAGAGAATTCTTTTTGATATACTTTATGTTAGGTTTTTCTCTCTGTTGTCCTCACACAAACACACACCTCTAATAACAAATCCATGACCAACTGCATACATACAGGTATTAGCTTCATGACATCTCCATGGCATTGTGGAATAAACCCAGAACCTTTGACTCCTAAACCACAGACCTTTGCTACTCCAGCTAAAAGGAATACTTCTACTAGCTGTCAATAGAATTATGGCTTATATCCCTTCTTAGGCTTCCAGTCACTGGAGAGCAACATAATTACCAGCATTTGAGCAGGTCTAATTCTATTTGAAAGAGGACAGTGCACATATATGAAAGCCATCACGTTATATAAGGTGGCACTGGAACCTGTCTAGCTGTTTTTAATCCAGAATTCTCTCAAGTGATGCATGTGTGTGTTCTTTCATTCATGTGTGGCCATTTCCAGCGTTGCTCATGGCAACCCATAGCGTACAGCAATGCTACACACCAGTTTAGGACAGGAAGCAAAGAACAACCTTTTCAATTAATGCCACAGGTGCAGCTTAGTTAAACAGAATGTAATTACCTGAATGGGAGCCTGGCTGGTAATTGGAGCTTAGCCAGGACAGTCAGTTAACAGCAGAGTTGTGAGAATGCCACTCATGTGTGGGGGACTTGATGGGGCTGGTGGGGATAGGGACTGCCCCAGCTGGGAGGAAGATGAACACATCCTGAAGAGATGCAGAGGTACACTTCTCCTTCTAGTCTCTAGCAACTCAGTGGCTAGTTTAGGTAAGAAGGGAGAGGATTGGTCCTTTGCCCTCTCCTTTCATTAATTTAAACTTTAGCCTGGGCCACGTGAAGCTGCTTTTTTGCTCCATTCAGCAGAAGCAAATTGTAGTGATGCAATGTGACATCTCACAAGTGCAGCATCTTCTGCTGGCTATTTGGGAAGTAGCTCACTTCCAGGTCAGAGTGCCCTCAGGAGACTGGTGTCTCACCATCACTGGCTCCTGTGTCCCTCTGTTTGGGGTGCTATTCCCTGGCAATACCCCCACAAACACACTCTTTGTGGGTCTCCCCTCCCTGGGGAACCCCCAATCCACTGTCCCCACCTCACCTCAGTCTATGGCTACTGCCAGTCAGCAACCAGCCCCCACTTCCTGGGACAGACTGCAGTGTAAGAGTCAGTCATCATAGGCAAGGGGTTTTTTGGACCTGCTGCCTTTCCCTGTAGCCCAGTACCCTTTTAGGCTTTTTTATCAGGCCACAGCCTGGGAACTTGCCAGGCTGAGCTCAGCCTGTCCCTTCCACAGCACTGCTCCATCCTCAGTACCCTTAGCTTTCAGGCAGCTAGATCCATCCCCCTCCAAAGCTAGAAGAAGACTGTTCCAGCTCAAAGTCTTAGCCCTCTTATAAGGGCCAGCTGCCTCTTAATTGGGCCTGGCCCCAACTGGGGTTGCTTTCCCAATCAGCTACAGCCCTCTCAAGGGCTGTTTTAATCCCTTCCGGAGTGGAGCGGGGTGACTATCCGGCTACACCCATCCTCCCCACCCTGTATGGGTAGTCTCGAAGCTATGTTTTGAAGATGCTGTGGGACTGACTGATCACCTATTTTGGGGGCAGAAAGTTTTCTCTTCTCACAGGGGCCAAACTGGCAGAGGCCTGGGGCATTGCTCATCTTTCTGGCAACATCCTGAAAGCACAGTTAAATAGGAATAGGATTTAATATTTAGTGGTAGTCCTTGGTAAGGATGTTAGTTCATCACAACATGTGGCCTTTCCAATGGTGGTTAAAGGCTAAAAGGAACCATTCCGAGAAGTAAAAGATGGGATTTTACTGATGGGCCTTGTGCTCATGGGATAGTAAAGGATCTTTTGGCCTTTGTGGGCTAATGTCTCCCCTTTTAGTACCCTTTGTCCCCCTTACAGGTGGGATTGGGGGATGGTAGGAATCAGATGAGTGAGCTGGGTCATAGGGCTAGGCTGAGGAAAGTCTACCCCAAGTCGTGGTTATGTAGTAGGAGCCCTGTAACCCCTGCACTTGAACCACTTAAAATGCTTGGTAGTGAGAGTATCGATGACAAGGCAGGTAGCACTCCTTCCCTGTGTTAATATTAATCAAGTTGCAGCCTGCTGCTTAAAATCCATCCCTGTTTGTCTTCATTTCACACCATGTCAACATCAAACTTGCTTAATGACACCTGAAGCCAAGCACAATTTGTCACTGCACCCTGCTTGTGGGAGACAGCCCCAGCAGATAGGGAGGGGGACACTTGATAAGGAAAAACGGCTAGCTCCCTGAGTTGGTGTCTCTGGCACTGATTGGCTAGCTGGAGTGCTGATCAGCCTACATCCCCTAGCTCCAAGGTTTAACCAGAAGCACAGGCCATGTGGAGCCTCTTCCGGATCCATTCCAGCAGCATTCCAGACACAGGATCATCTGTTGCAATCCTCCCAGGAAAATCAAAGTGCCAGATAATCTCCAAATTACTTACTCTAGGAGTAATTCTAGAGTAACTTCTGCAATTCCAGACTAACACAGCTACCTCTCTGATTCTTTACTCTAGGAGAGTTACTTTACTCTAGGAGAGTTATCAAGTCCTCCAGGTGAAGAAGGAGTAAGTACGTGACCTTTGGGGTAAGTTTGTTATCTGTAGTGTGTGTATAATAGAGGCTCAACTTAAACGTATACCCCAAATTTAAAAAATTAGTAAAAGAATCAAAAAAGAGCCACTGTGGCAAAACAACAAAGTAAAAGAAGCAGTGAGAAGCAAAAAGGCATCCTTCAAAAAGTGGAAGTTAAATCCTAGTGAGAAAAATAGAAAGGAGCATAAAAATTGGCAACTGAAGTGTAAAAATACAATTAGGAAGGCCAAAAAAGAATTTGAGGAACAGTTAGCCAAAGACTCAAAAAGTAATAGTACATCTGAAGCAGGAAGCCTGCTAAACAACCAGTAGGGCCATTGGACAATTAAGGTGCTAAAGGAGCACTCAAAGACAATAAGGCCATTACAGAGAAACTAAATTAATTCTTTGCATCAGTCTTCATGGCTGAGGATGTGAGGGAGATTCCCAAACTTGAGCCATTCTTTTACAGTGACAGATTTCAGGATCTATCCCAAACTGAGGTATCACTAGAGGAGGTTTTGGAACAAATTGGTAAATTAAACAGCAATAAGTCATCAGGACCAGATGGTATTCAACCAAGAGTTCTGAAGGAACTCAAATGTGAAATTACAGAACTACTAACCGTATTCTGTAACCCAGCATCTGTACCAAATGACTGGAGGATAGGTAATGTGCCACTAATTTTTAAAAAGGGCTCCAGAGGTGATCCTGGCAATTACTGGCCTGTAAGCCTGACTTCTGTACCGGGCAAACTGGTTGAAAAGTACAACTGAAAGGCAATGGGACATGCACTTGTAAATCACTTAGACTCTTCTGAACATCCCATCCTTAATTGTCAAGAGAGGTCAGCAGCACCCACAAGGGGCCTGAATTTCAAAACAGCTCAGTTCTCCCACTTGGCCACCAAATTCAGTAGCTGAATTTCAAAGGAATTGAGCATTCTTGGCAAGGAGTTCTTTTGTCAATCTCAGTATAAGTAACAGCAGCAGCTACTGGGTGTTGGGCACATAAAAGAAAAAGGTCAAATTTTCAAGAGATGCTTCAGAGGGAACTAAGCTCTTTTGAAAATCTGACCTCATTTGTGAATGCAGAGCTCTTAAAATTCTGGGCCTGAGCAATCCGGGAAATCTGTCCCAACATTGGACCCATTCTAGTTTCCAAATACACTTAAGTTCTGGCCCACATGCATGTAGTGCCTTGTAGTAATATAACCCTGAAGCAACAAAGGCATAAATGACAATAGCATGATCTTCTTTGAAAAGAAGCAGCCTTTTGACCAAGCATAGTTGGAAAAATGCCTTCTTGGACACAGCTGCTACTTGATTATCTTAAGTACAGCTGCTAGTACAAATAAACTCCAAAATTATGAACTGTGATCCCAAATAGTAGGCAAACATCAGTCATGCGGGTTGTTGGCATCTAGTTGTTTTTCCTAGCCTACCAGTCTCACCTCCATTTTATATGGATTCTGCCTCCACCAGATTGCTCTCATCCATGCCTCAATCTGCACCAGAGCTTCTGTTAGGCACACAATTGCACTTGCTGAATTGTTTGATAATAATACGTTAAGCTAGCTGATATCATATACTGAAGATACCCTAACCTATGCCTCCCAACTAACCTGTTAACTAGCCTCCCTATCTTCTGCCCCATATTCACAAGCTAAACTGCAGTGGTGACAAGACAACCCTGTAGCACTGTACACAAGAGACCCATGAGAGTTGATGTGGCATTCCTCAATATAACCTTCTGAGTCTTCTCAGACAGGAAAGAATGGAGCTGCCACCCAAACCTTATTATGTTCATATCCAGCAGCACATCATGATCAGTAATTTTAAAGGTATCTTGGAAACCTAACACAGGCAGCTGATCGTCATCCATTGCTAGGAGGAAATCATTGACCAAAACGGCAAATACGATTCTGTAACCAACTGACAAGGTTCAAGGACATCTGAAGTAAACAGTCAGACATGTCTCACCAAAACCATCTCAATTATCTACCCAAAAAGGGAAGACTGACAATCTGGCCTCTTATGGGCCTGTTTTCAAAGTCAGTCAAGGATTTCTCAAGTGAAAGGCAGTTGTGAACCTTTTAAAGATAAAGGCATTCTGCCCTCTATTCCCTACTGCCATTGATAGCAGGAAAATAATTCATCTGACACATAGATGTGTTCTCCTAACACCACCAGTAGCTCTACAAGCCACAAAGACCAAAACTGAAGCAATATCAAATATTTTACAGTAAATGTCAATTATTCTTCAAGCTTAAGTAAATGGATGGTTTCAACCTGCGATATAAGAGAGAACCTGTTTTAGTGGCTAAGGGGGAAGGAGAAAGTAAAGGAGTGGGGTGAGAGTCTAAATAGACGGGGAAGCAGGAGTGAAAGAATTACTCAACCCATGTGAAGAGTCTCCGGAGGGCAACAAAGAAGAAACCTAAAATGGAGGAGTAAAGTGAATGGCTGGCAAAGGAGGAAGTGAAAAGGAGAAGGGTAGATGCATACAGGGTCGTTGAAGGAGGTGATATAAATCTCAGCTTGGACTAAGGTGTGGGATTCATCATCTCCATAAGGCCAGTGACTTTTGATATCATGCTGGATTAAGAAGAGTTGGAAATCAGCCACAGACTGGCAGTGGGAGAGTATATTCATAGATAGGGCCCTACCAAATTCATGGCCATGAGAAACATGTCACAGACCATGAAATCTGGTCTTCCCCTGTGAAATCTGCTATTTTGTGTGCTTTTACCCTATATCCTATAATGTATCATTTTGTGTGCTTTTACCCTATACTATACAGATTTCACAGGGGGAGACCAGCATTTCTCAAACCAGAGGTCCTGACTTAAAAGGGGGGTCCCAAGATTATTTAGGGGGGTTCCAGTATTGCCACTCTTACTCCTGTGCTGACTTCGGAGCTGGGCAGCATACCATACCATGCAATCCTTACTTCTGCATAGCTGCTAGCACCGGTTTTCCTTCAGAGCGGGGATCCCAGCCTGCAGCCTCCACTCTCCAGTTGCTCAGCTCTGAAGGCAGCACTGCTACCAGCAGCAGCGCAGAAGTAAGAGTAGCAGAACAGCAACCCTTCCCCACTCCAACTCCTTTTTGAATCAGGACCCTGATAATTACAACACTGTGAAATTTCAGATTCCAATGACTGCAATCCTGAAATTTACCATTTAAAAAATCCCATGACTGTGAAACTGACCAAAATGGACCGTGAATTTGGTAGGGCCCTTTTCGTAGAAAAGGACGGAAGGGACCGCTATGCATTCTCTAGCCTGACTTCTGTATAACACAGGCCACAGGACTGCCCTGAATTAATTCCTGTTTGAAGTAGAGCGTCTCTTTTAGAAACACATCCAGTCATTGCTACATGTGTGTACTGGTGAGAGTTGCTGGCAGTGCAGACGTGGGACTCACTCTGATCCCACTTCACAAATGTCCCCAGTCATTGAATTAGCAAACTCATACCCTTGCAAAAAGTGATGTGGAATTTTATAATGACCACATGTGGTCAGTTCCGTATGTCTAGATCACATCCAAAGGGTACCCCCTCAAACACTACCTGATCAGCCTCCCAGCTTTCAGTTTCCTCTTTAGTCTTACCCTGAAGTGGCCTCTGCAGTGTTGAAGGTAACACCCCTGGGAAGTGATATAAAGATATGGCACTGACCACGTATGGTCTTTAAAAAAGCTCCACATTACTTTTTGCAAAGGTAACAATATTAGTCCTGGCCAAGTTCCAATATAGGTAATTATATTCTGGGTAATGACATACTGGCCAGATTTCTAAGGCTTAATACGTATTGAGGAAAGTGGTTTGCACCTAAGGGCTATGAGTTAAACTCATTGCACAGTCAACTGGGATAAAATTAGAGGAGAAACTACCCAACCATGTCAAATGTTTAAGCTTAAAGACCCTGAGTAGAATGAAACAAAAGAGGAACGGATCCAGGGGTGCTTTAGCATAATCAAGCTGGCTCGTGTCGCTGAAAGCACAGCTGGGATCTACAGTTCACTGCTGCCAGGGACCTGGTAACTATATCCCCACCTCACCTTCAGCAGTGGGTGTGCATGCACATTACATTTCCATGACAGAAATAAGAGAGAAGGGTGAAGAAATACAGTGTAAAGTGTTGTTTTAAAATAAGATCCTTGTTCTACCCTAAAGATCTCTCTTAACAAACAGACTCTTCTCCAGCATAAGCCCGTTGCATGATGTTCCAGAGCTGGTACTCGCATTGCCAGCAGCATTGCAACACATCTTTACCACCCTCTATTGGCCTGATCCTGGACCAGTTGAAGTGGATGGTAAAACTCCTGTCAGTTTCAATGGGAGCAGGATCAATCCCTAAATATTTTGCACCCCAGGCAATGGGGGAGGGGGGAAAATGGCTTTGCTCTATCCCAGCATCTGTGTTACAGCAGAAATGTTCCATTGGTCTCTCTCCAGCATGCCATTAAAATCAAAATGGGACATCAGAGTGTGCCACTCATACCTCTGGTGGTGCAAGAAGTGCTCTTTTGCAATGATATGCCTGCTACATTAAGCTTCAGTGAAGCAGCTAACGTGATGTTTTGGGTTCTTCGCAATTCTAATATGCACTAGAATAAAAAGGACCCTTATTTTAGCATGCAAATACAGTTAAGTATGACCACTGGAGGTGGCAGGAAACCCTAGCCTTCCAAAACTGTTTGCCATTTTCTTCATCAAAATATTAAACCTTCTGCAGGCAGTGATCTTCTTCTTCATATTGCACCACCTAAAATAACTAAGCAATTAACAGGTCAAATTACCTCTTGTTGAACATAAGAATGGCCATACCAGGAAGATTAAAGGTCCATCCAGCCCAATATCCTCTGCCAACGGTGGCTAATGCAAGGTGCCCCAGAAGGAGTGAACCTAACAGATAATGGTCCAATGATCTCTCTCCTACCATCCATCTCCACCCTCTGACAAATAGAGGCTAGGAACACCATTCTTTACCCATCCTGGCTAATAGGTATTAATGGATTTAACCTCCATGAATTTATCTAGTTTTCTTTTAAACTCTGTTATAATCCTAGCCCTCACAACCTCCTCAGGCAAGGAGTTCCACAGTTTGATTGTGAGCTATGTGAAGAAGAACTTCCTTTTATTTGTTTTAAACCTGCTGCCCATTAATTTCATTTGGTGGTCCCTAGTTTTTATATTATGGGAACAAGTAAATAACTTCTCCTTATTCACTTTCTCCACACCACTCATGATTTTATATACCTCTATCATATCCCACCTTAGTGTCCTCTTTTCCAAGCTGAAAAGTTTTACCCTCTTTAATCTCTCCCTCATATGGGACCTGTTCCAAACCCATGATCATTTTAGTTGCCCTTCTCTGAACCTTTTCTAATGCTTTTTTGAGATGAGGAAACCACATCTGTATGCAGTATTCAAGATGTGGGCATAATATGGATTTGTATAGGGGCAATAAGATATTCATATTATTCTCTATCCCTTTTTTAATGATTCTAACATCCTGTTTGCTTTTTTGACCGCTGCTGCACACTGTGTGGATGTCTTCTGAGAACCATCCATGATGACTCCAAGATTTCTTTCCTATTAGTTGTAGCTAAATTAGCCCTCATCATATCATATGTAGAGTTGGGGTTATTTTTTCCAATGTGCATTACTTTACATTTATCCACATTAAATTTCATTTGTCATTTTGTTGCTCAATCACTTAGTTTTGTGAGATCTTTTTGAAGTTCTTCACAGTCTGCTTTGGTCTTAACTATCTTGAGCAGTTTGGTATCGTCTGCAAACTTTGCCACCTTACTGTTTACCCCTTTCTCCAGATCATTTATGAAATTCCACTATTGTCAATGGATGGATTTAGCCCATTGTATGTAAGGTATCAAAATATTAATATATGAAAACTGGTTAAAGTTCAAAATTAGAGATTGGTCAAAAACACAAAATTGATCTGGGTTTTGAACCTCCATACTTGATAGCAAGAATGTTTGGATCAGTTGTTTCAATTCAACTGATTGTAGAACTTGATCAACAATAAATTTCAAATGTAGTTTGGACTTCTCATTTCCTGAATGTTAGGCTGTATTTGGGGCCCATCTGAATTAAAAAACTAATGTGCCTTAAGTCATCGACTGATATATGAATTCTAAACTTTAAATCACTTCGGCTCCCCCTCAAAAAACTGCACTTCTCTCATAGCTGGGTAGGCGATTGAAAGGGCGAGGAGGAGGAATTCTCTCCCCTCTCTTTGTCTTTGCTTACAGAATGTTGCTTCACCTCCTCAATTCCTTCCTCCATTAAAACGCATTCAAACATAATTAGTGTAACATTAAAAATGGAGGAAATTTTGTAATTGCCAGTTGTTCAGTAGCCATGGTTACATCAAAGATTTATACTGAGCGATTCTAGCCCAAGCACGCACAAGCAGTTAGCAGGAACAGCAGTAGGATAATGTTTGTGTGCATGTGCAGGTGCGCTGACGTGAATGTTTGCCAAAAAAAAGAGGGGAAGGGGGGAGAGAAAGAGAGAGAATGAGGCCAAGAGACAAAGAGGGGGAGAGAGAGAAACAGAGAATATTCGGTGACATTTAAGGTGCTAATATCGGGAAGCCAACCTTTAATTTGACAGCTTTTAGTGCTAGTTAATTTCACTCATCCAGACGAGGTATAGGAAATTTGCAGCACCTTTAAATTATCACGTTTTTTCCACACTGCCTGAGGCCTATGTGGAATACCTGAACCATACTCCCTCCCTCCCACCCTCCACCCCCAGGTGTTTTTTTTTTCAGGTCAGTTGAAGTAAAACTTTCATTCCCTTTCTCAGACAATTAATCTTTAGCTAATTGAAGCAGGAATACTGCAGGATGAGTTTCACTGGGGCCTGTAAATCTCATTTAGCAAAGTGAATTCCAGGCACATGCTGCACCTAATGATGTGACAGGTGGGCTGCACCACAAGACAGCAGCCTCAGAAAAGTTGATTCTCATTAGACCCGTGGAGTCCTGCAGTCAGTTTTCTGATGGCTGAAGAACACTAATAGCATCTGTTTGCTACTGGGTGGGGTGGGGGAAGGGGGAGGGAGAAAGATGAGAGATGTGGAGGGATTCTATTCCTTTCTTTCATGACTTAATATCCTTGACTCCTGCCCAAAAAAGCAGCAGGCCTGCCTCCCACCATGCGATCCATCCCCATTCTGCTGACTCCTAGAAGGTGCACCCTTTTTCTAATTAACTGGAATGGCTATGGAAAGCAAAGGAGGCCTTGTGTTGGGTGAACCAATTATTTTGAAGGGTATTAAGTCATCAGATTTACTTTTATCTTGATTGCATTGTGGAAATCGTGCATAATTAATGGTGGGAGCTTATTAGGAAAATGATTAGGCAAATTACACAGGTGTCGGATGCATTTTTTATGATAAATTTGCTAGAACAATCCTGCAATTCCATCTGTTCAGCTCATCTCAGAATGTCACTCTGGAAGAAATTAATGGTGCAGACTCACACAAAGTTACTGGAGGCCTTGGATGCAGATTTATGTTTTTAAAAAGGATACTTAAAATTATCCAGCAATTTCCTAATAAATAGTTGATGTTACAGTTCAATAAATTACTTATTTAATCTTAAAAGAACATGGTAATCAGCTGGAAACTAAAAAGTGAGAAAAGTGTAAACCTCATTTTGTCAGTTTGATGTGTATGTAAATAAAAAATAATCATAAGACATACTTCTTTTCAGAGGAATGCTGACTACAGACAAACTGTCAGTATGAGAGCACTTTGTGCCCGGAAATTCTTCCATAATACCAAGACTTGTCTATGCTAGTTCTAAGATCAATTCTCTGGCCAAACCAAATGACTTCAGTCATTTGCACATGACCTAACCTCAGACTATGGAACTTTCCTTTTAGAAACTAAGCACTACCACAAATGTCACTATATTCAAATCCAAATGCAAGGCACATTTCTTTGACCTTGTCTCTCCTACAACCACCATAAAGCACGTCAACTTACTAAAAACATGCAATGTTTTCCCTCCAGGAGCGTGTGTGATAGAAAGTAACATGGAAATGACTGTTATTTTCCTTGATTAGTATTTTAATTCTGGAAGGTGCTCAGGTACCACAGCGATGGGCATGTTATAAGAAATTGAACAGCATCATTTCCAGTAGGACAATCATTGTATTCTATTAGCTAGTGCCTAGCTTCTGAGGCAACCCCATGACTACTAGAAATACCATCCTTAGAGGGCAGTGGTCTTAAGATACCAGAGGGAAGAACCACAATAAATGGCTGCAGAGATAAAGACATACTGCCTATCAAAAAATACACAGCCTAATGTGATGGCTGGAAGGATTTTCAAAACCGATTGGACTGTTTGGCCCTTCCTATAAGCATGCAATTAATGGTGATTGACTAGGTTCTCATGTACCATACTTACCATGGCAGTCATCTCCCCTGGGGGCAACTAGCAAGTCTGCCTAATAATGGGAGTTAAGAAGCATTGGTTCTACTCCTGAACTGAATGCTGACTTGCAGAATGAACTTAAAGTGCAATTCTGGCCTGTGTCTCTAAGGTGCAGCATAGAACTCACAGCCAAGGGGCAGGGAAGACACCAGTGGCTTGAAGCCACTTTTGCATCCTCTAGATCTTGGACTGCTCTGGGGGCTGGAGGTGACCTTCATGTAACTTAGATAGCCCTGGGACCTTAGTGCTTGCAAGAGGATCCTTCAAAAGCAGTCTTATAGCTGTTTCCCCCAGTGCCTGCTGGGGGGAGAATGCTCCCATGGCCCTATATGGGGCTTTTCACATCCCTTTACTCTCAAGCTTTTCACTAGGCCTATTGGGGTCAGAGTGGGAGTGAGAATCTCACCCTTCATCTCTGCCAGCAATCTATAAAATAGGGGTAATAATGCTCCCCTATCTTTGTGAAGTGCTTTGAGATCTGTGGATGAGACACGCTGCATAAATGCAATGTGTATGTTATTTCCTACCCTCTAAAGACCAATGGTACAATCACTCCTGCCAACTCCTCCTACGGCCACTGTATATAATAAATCGGAAACCGTAAACGTATCACGCAGTCATGCACTAACTAATCCCACCACACCCGGCAAGGGGAATAGAATACAGGACTGTCTTCTCTTTAAAGAGAGTCCCTAGAGCAGCTCCCATTGTGAGACTTACAGGCAGATTCTCCAAAGAGTTTATCACACCAAGTATTGAGCTCTTTTAAAAATCTGGCACCAGTTACGGATGCTGATAATGTGGCTCCGATTTGAAGTGGGGAATGTTTTCAGAGAAAACAAAAGGAAGTGTTGCAGGCTAGTGCTCCTCTCTATGCGGTTTGCTACTGGTTATTAGTTAGCTCTCCTTGTATTATATTGGTTTTAATCAAAGGAAGTTGTTAGAACAATAGTACATTGCAGTTCAACACAGTGCCACCCAAACTACAGTAGCTAGTGCGCTATTAGAGAATGTTCTAAGTAAATCTTAAATTAGGGTTGTGACATTCCCCTGGCCTTATCCAGACCAGTGATCTGCTAGGTCACTCCAATCCTTGACTCTGGGAGCCAGCCTTTACCCTGCTCTGGTATGAGAACCCCCACTCCTGGGCTGTTCACGCACAGCCTCTAGCATGTAAACTGCTCCTTGGATTGTGCAACCGAATGACACTAGCCAATATCTCTGGTCCCAGATGAAACCCTAGGAACCATCATCTTGCAATGCCCAGTTATGTCTGCTGGATGCTGCAAGCTTATATGAGTTCATAAATTTAACAAAGAAATTGATATGTACCAGGCTTGTTATCCCAAGGGGAGCCTCTGACACGCTTCAAAACAAATACATTGCTTCAGGTAGAACAAACAAACAAATTTATTAACTACAAAGATTAAGTGATTATAAGTCAAAACATAACAAGTCAGATCTGGCCAAATGAAATAAAAGCAAAACACATTCTAAGCTGATCTTAACACTTTCAGTGCCCTTACAAATTTAGATGCTTCTCACCACAGGCTGGTTGCCCGTCAGCCAGGCTCTCCCCTTTAATCAGCACTTCAGTTGCTTGGTGGTGATATCTGTAGATAGAGATGGAAGAGAGAAGATGAGCATGGCAAATGTCTCTCCCTTTTATCATATCCTTTCTTCCCTCTTGGCCAGTGGCTCTCAAACTTTGGTACTGGTGACCCCTTTCACGCAGCAAGCTTCTGAGTGTGACGCCCCACCCCTATAAATTAAAAACACTTTTAAATATATTTAACACCATTATAAATGCTGGAGGCAAAGCAGGATTTGAGGTGGAGGCTAATAGCTCACATTTAATAACCTCATGACCCTCTGAGGGGTTCGGACCCTCAGTTTGAGAACCCTAGCTCTTGGCTTTGCCCCCCCCTCCTTCAGAATCAGGTGAGCATTACCTCATTGCAAACTGACCAAAGGAAGGGGTGACTCACTCGAGAGTCCAACAGATCCTCTGTTGCTGCCTAGGCCAGTGTCCTTTATTCCTGTGAGGATGGACTGGGTTTGTCCCATACGTGCCCTGATGAGGTGTGAACTATTCCTCTGCTTCTGGAGAGTTTTGCCTGGGCTTGCTTTAAGCCATGAGGACACATTTTCAGCCTCATAACTATATACATGAAATTACAGCAACCTATAACATTACTATAACAAAATTACTATAACATTATTATAACAATAATGCTCAGCAATCATGAGCCTTCTGAAGACACCCAATATGACAAACTTTGTATTAGACACCACACAGTCATATTATAAGGATGAACATGGGGGTGCTGGGTGTTCATCTGAGATACAGAATGTCACAAGGGTGTCCATCACTTCTGTATTTTAAGGGCTGTTCCTTACCAGGTGCTTAATGTGTCATGACCCAAATCCAATAAGGAGTTAGGAGCATTCAATCAGATAAAAAGCATGTTTTCAAGCATTCATCATCCAAAGGATCAGACAATGTGATACTACTACAAAAGGTTTTATTCATTATACAAAATCATGCATGATATTCCTGCAAAACTTATACTTAAATGTATAGTGGTGAGCAAAATAAGGTCAGATCCATTGCACAGTGTAACAAGGTATCTGTCACCTCCTTGTGTTTAGATCTGGGAAAGTAGCTCTCACACGACGAGGTTTCTCCCTTCTGCTCTCTGCTTTTTTTGTGATAGTTTTCCTTCAGCGACTTGGCCCTCAAGCCAGGTCTCCGTTTACTTCACCCCTTTTGGGGTTACAAAGCCCAACAAGACCTCTTTCCAAATGCCTTCTTCAGAGGATGTTCAGCCCCAGCTCAGACTTCTGTGCCACTGGCTGGGGAACCTGGGCCCACTCGCTGCACCAGGTTTTGGCCGAGGGCTCTATAACCAGCAATCCAGGGCAATCCTCACCATCCCTGTTGTGGTTTCCATGGGCTCCTTCCTGCACAGCCTCTCTCTCTCTCCTCTTTCCTGTTTTGGAGTTTACCATGGGAACATACTGCACTCCCCACGGCTACTTCACCCCCTCCTCGTCTTTTGCTAGACTTCTTACTCCAGGACAGGATCTCAGGATTACTCTCCCCTTAGACTTCTTCCTTTTCCCTGATGACCTCCCTCATCCTAGAAAGTGACAAACCTTCTGCCCCTACAATGCATTTCAACCTTTTACCTGTATAGTGTTATCCCAGCCCTTTCCCCAGCTTCGCTTGACTCTTAATTAACCCTATCCTTCTCTGTTGCAGATGACACCAACTAACCTAATCAGCCTCCTGGGCCCTTGTTAATCTTAGCAGGGCTGGTGTAGGGTAAAAACCCTATCACACCCAGCAAAGATAGAAACCTATCTGAAGTAAATGAAATGGGTTAATACAAAACATTTAGAGGCAAGAGTTGTGTTCTTATCTTGTGATCCTGAGCCAGAAGTTGACATGAAATTTACAGTCCTATATCGTATCACTGTGACCTACCTCTGGAAGAGTCCACAATACTGCACCTAAAGAGCCCATCTTTGCAGTGCAAATAGAAAGAGAGGGCTTCTGTATGGGGAACCAACCAATGAGGAACATCCCTGTGTGTTACATTCTCCATCCCTGGAGGAGAATGTAACAGCTTTTCCTCTATAGCTGATTCCACGCCATCACCCACTCTCATTCCCCTCAGCTACTCTTGTGTATTCTTCTTACGGTTCTCTTTTAATTTTCAGAAAATAGATTAGTAGGACAGTAGCTCCTAGAAGGTCCAACTCAGAGCAGGACTTCTTTGTGCTAGGCACTGTACTAACAGACTAATAGATAGCCTCTATCCCAACAGAGTTCACAAGCTAAATGAGGCAAAAAAGAGGGACAGAGAGATGAAATGATTTCCTCAAGCTCACCTAGGAAGTTAGTGGCAATAGTGGGAATAAATCCCAAGTTCCAGAAATCTCAGTGTCCCCCACACTGGACCACATCACTTCTTTGAATGTGGTTTGGTCACCTCAACTGCAGTGTACAGTATTTTCCTAGAACACTGTACAAAATCTTTGTTTTAAAATTAAACATTTTTTTTCTTTTTCACAGCATCATCCAGTTCTTTTTCAACCCTGCCACAGTAACACATTCCTAATCCTTAATATAGATAACTAGCTCAAAACAAACAGGCCCTTTAGTAGGATTGACAGGATTACACTTTTATCATATCATAAGTGTGCAGCTAATACGTGGACACTTTACAGGGATAAATTCTCCAAAAGGACGTGGATGGTGCACACACAGGGCTATTATTTGTATATCAGGTTTTGTGAGCACATCTCCCACATAGTGGCTTCAAAATTTAGCCTTTAAAATGCAGATTGAGCTAACATTTCAAGGCTTGGCACTCTTTTGCCCTGCTCAGCTCTCCTAGGACAACAGGCTGATTCAAACGTGTCTCAGAGGTGGTTTAAATTTCGTATTGCTACTGAGCAGAATAGATGCATGGCAACATTTTATATCAGAGGCTAATTACTTAAGATGGACCCAAATCAAAACCACACATCCAAACACTTCTGATCTTTGGAATCTTTTGGATATACAACTGTTCTTTTCTATGTAGGATTTTTATATGTTGCCCATCACACTATACCCAGATATTCAGACACTCTTTTCTCAACCTATGCATTATATAACATTTTTTAAACATTAGCTTTAATATTGTTTTATATCTGAGCACCTCTGATCTGCATAGATATAGGGCTAAACTTTGAAATTGGATTCTATCTCTATGATGGGCCAAAACTAGACCCCTGATCCAAACAACCCCAAACTTTGGTAAAAAGTTGGGTTTGGCTTTGAACTTGACGGGCTCATCTCCATCTTCACTAAATGCAACCTTTTAGATACTCTGGTGAAGAGTGCCATAGGAAGGTCTATAAAGTCAATACATTATAGATAACAAAGATACAGCAAGTAGTAATTTTGTCTGATTTGTAGCCATGTGTATATTCCTGACACTTATCCAAAATATCTTAATTATGACCTCATACTTCCCTCAGAAATGCATAGTGCACCACAAAATTAGACTGTGCACATATGTCAACAGACTATTTGCTAATGTTCCTGAGGCTATAAATAAGGGTTTGTGTTACATTATATGGGAGATAAATATGTAGTGTGTTTCCTTCCCAGTTGGAGGAAGAAATAGGTCCCTTATTAAGATTCCATGTGTCACAGTCAATAGAAATGTGCTGCATCTGTGCGAAGGTATGAGGTGTCTCAGAACTTGGTGTTTCCTTGCTTTCAAGGGTTTGCATAGGGTGATGTCACATTTATCGAACATCAACTCCTCTCCAAAGCCATTTTTGTTAAAGGGCTAAGTCTAATGATGTAAGATCCCAGCCCAGGCATAGGGACTGAGCTGGGCCCTGGTGAGAAAAGTGTTTCTGTGGTGAGGACATTAGGGAAACTCATCCCTGGGGAGTCCAACCCCAAGAAAGGTGAATAAGCCAAGATCTTACTAGCCTGCACACAGGGAGAGCAACTTCCAAGCAAGGGTGGGGAGGCGCCTCCCAGGGAGTGAATCCTTTCCACCTATCCCTCCCCTGGTCACATTTGCCCCCATCATTACTGTTTATAGTTTTTCTGCAGTGTTGGGGTAACCTGGCAGTATTTAACTCCCCTTCTGACACTGGGCAAATTACTATTCTTTTTCTTATAATCATCCCCATTTCCATAGTATCTGAGCACCATACAATCTTTAAAGTATTTATCTTCATAACACCCTTGTCAAGTAGGGATTGTGCCCATTTTAGAAGTGGGAAACTGCAGCACAGATTGGGTAAGTGGCTGCTCAAGCTCACTTAGAAGAGCAGGGCCCTCATCCCAGCTGTCCCAAACCCTAGACCATACTTACACTTCTTTAGAGACAGAAGACCTCTAAAGCGCAAGCAGGCCCAACATTCCTCAGTTTTCCAGGTATCTGTATTTCCGGGAGGCCTGCTGTCCCTACAGTCTAGCGCCAAACAGCCTGTTGGCTTAGACTGTTGCCCAGAGTTGTGGGGGTGAAGCAGGGCTTTAATAGTCTCTATTAGGGAAACCCTGGCCCATAATCCTTTCCTCAAATTGTCTTCTAGAGCCAAATAAGTAAAAGGCCATGTTTCTGTTTCACCCATTTTAATCAAAAAGGTAGGTTAGAGGCACCTATGTATTTTAGCTGCAGGACAGAATCTATAGCTCATTCCCTCCCCTTCTAGTGTAAATGAACATTTGAGTTATATGACTCAGCCTTTTCCATTTATTAGCAGATCAAATAAAATGTATGCAGTACAGAATGGAATTATTCATTTTGCCCCAGTCCTACCACTTTTCACTGAAGCTCAAAGAACTCAGGAGAAACCTGCCTAGCCAGCATGCTTGCTTCTTTGAAAAGAAAAAGCATAAAACAATCTTGAAAGTTCCCTTAGCAGATCAGACTGGGATAAGCCCAGCAAGAGCATCCAATGGAGAGAAAAGGAAGAACGCTTGAACATTAGACATTTTGAAAATAAAATGTTTGGGGAGCTCATCTCCACAAATACAATTTTCAAACTAATGCTGAGTGTTTGGCACCGGTATCCATATTTGGGCATCTAAATAAGTGACCTGAAATCAAGGGGAGTTATGGGTGTTCAGCAGCTTTGAAAAATAGGCCAATTATTTAGGTGCCTAAATATGAACTCGGAAGTCTAGTTTTATGCACCCAATTTGGAAAAAATTTGGTCTAAGTAGGTCAACATTTTTACTCCCAAAAATCTTAGGAAATGAATGACAAGTCTCAGCATTGTAATCATAAGCCATGCACCATTTACCCTCCATTTACATTAATTCTTTCCAGGATAATTTGAGATTTTGCTTTCAGTGATTGCCTCAGTAATAGACTTTGGCCATAGGAAAAGTGGTCAAAAGGGAAAGGCCTTGAAAGTTGTGCAATGATGGGGACCATACTTCTGGATTAAAGCTCTTGTTGAAGTATATTTCACATTGCCTATAACATCTGTGTCAGCCACACAAACAAAGGAAAGGAAAAATATTTTGTAAAATATCATTAGTTTATATATATCTTCAAGGGAACTTTCTCCAGCATACTTGGGTCCCTCAGATGTGACAGGAGCTTTTCTTGAATTTGTTTGTTGCCAGATAATGCCCTAGGAGATGTGTTTGAAATTCCATTTAGTTAAAATATCTTGTTTTGTCAATATCAAAATTATTTTGCACAGACATATAAGTTTTTCATAGAATCATAGAATATCAGGGTTGGAAGGGACCTCAGGAGGTCATCTAGTCCAACCCCCTGCTCAAAGCAGGACCAATCCCCAACTAAATCATCCCAGCCACGGCTTTGTCAAGCCTGACCTTAAAAACCTCTGAGGATAGAGATTCCACCACCTCCCTAGGTAACCCAGTCCAGTGCTCCACCACGCTTCTAGTGAAAAAGTTTTTCCTAATATCCAACCTAAACCTCCTCCACTGCAACCTGAGACCATTAATCCTTGTTCTGTCATCTGGTACCACTATCCACTGTTAAGAAAGTTTATAAGAGAGCTATTCAGATGCTGTAATCTGCCTAATGCACTAGTCTAGGCTGTGCTAGATCCTCAAGTTCCTGCTCTGCCTGATTCACAGTGATCTGGGACATAGGTGCTAGAACTAGGAGTGCTGGGGGTGTTTCCTCACCCCTGGCTTGAAGTGGTTTCCATTATATACAGAGTTTATAGTTTTATTCAATGGCTCTCAGAACCCCCACTATAAAAATTGTCCCAGTCCCTCTGATCTGGGATGAAAAACTCTGCTCTGAAGTAGGCAGAATAGGGATTTGAACACAGGGCTCCCATATCCCAGGCCAGGGCCCTAAGCGCCAGGACAGATACCCCTCTTCCTCAGCTGAAAAGCAAAGCTTTTGATCTAAAAACTGATATTTCAACTCAAACTCATGGCCATGAAAAATGCATCACGGACTGTGAAATCTGGTCTTGCCCTGTGAAATCTGATTTTTGTGTGTGCTTTTACCTATTCGATACAGATTTCATGGGGAGACCAGTGTTTCTCAAACTGGGGGTCCTGACCCAAAAGAGAGTTGCAAGAGGTCACAATGATATTTTAGTGGCGGGGGGGAGGTTGTGGTAGTGCCGCTCTTACTCTGTGCTGCCTTCAGAGCTGGGTGGCCAGAGACCAGCAGCTGTTGGCCAGGTGCCCAGCTCTGAAGGTGGCACTCCGCCAGCAGTAGCGCAGAAGTAAGGGTGGAAATACTGTACCATGCCACCCTTACTTCTGCACTGCTGCCTTCAGAGATGGGTGGCTGGAGAGTTGTGGCTGCTGACTAACAGCCCAGTTCTGCAGGCAGCAGCGCAGAAGTAAGGGTGGCAATATTATACCAGGCCATCCTCACTCCTGTGCTGCTGCTGGCCGTGGCTCTTCCTTCAGAGCTTGGCTCCTGGCCAGCAGCCACCGGTCTCAAGCTGCCCAGTTCTGAAAGCAGCACCACTGCTAACAGCAGCGCAGAAGTAAGCAAGCCCTCCACAATAATCTCGTGATCCCCAACTCCTTCTTGGATCAGGATCCCTACAATTACAACACACAGTACAATTAATGGCGACTTGTGTTGATAAGAAGGCAAGCTACTGTCTGTTGTACCAGTTGGAGCTTTTTCAGGATGTGTGGTGTCTTTCTGAATTACAATAGGCCGCATGTGTGGAACACCATGGCCAGGTTTGTATCTGATAGGATGGGGCATAATCTTCTGGCCTGTTGTAGATAGAAGTGAGTTTTACTTTTTTAACCACAAAAGTTTTTCAGGCATTTGATATCACTTGTTAGTCCAAAATATTCTGCTGCTAACCACCCATGTAATAACCTGAAGGCAGATGACTTCAGTAATGGGAGATGCTGTAGAGAAGGCAAGCTCTCCAAAGCACCTTCCTACCAGTCTTTCTTGGGTCCAGGTTGCTCTTCATCAAGATGCTGAGTTAGCTAGATATGAAGAATGCAGGGAGACGGCACTCTATTTTTGATATAAAGGAGATGGGACGCACAAAGGCTCTCAAACAAGGGCAGGGTTAGGGGTTCTGGGGTTTGTGAGGGCTCTGGCTGGGAATGCAGGCTGGTGCTCCAGGCTAGAACTGAGGGGTTTGGAGGGCAGGAGTGGGCTCTGGGCTGGGGCAGCGGTTGGGGCATGGAGGGGGGTTGAAGGCTCTGGCTGTGGGTATGGGCTCTAGGCTGGGTCTGTTTGGGGTGCAGAATGGTGCTCTGGGCTGGGATCGGGGGGTTCGGAGGGTGGGAGGCGGAATCAGGGCTGGGGTTGGGGCCCAGGAGAGGTCAGGCTATGGGGCAGCACTTACCTCAGGCAGCTCACGGAAGCAGCAACATGTCCCCGTCTGGCTGCTACGTAGAGGCATGGCCACATAGCTCTGCGCACTTCCCTGTCTGTAGGCATCACCCCCGCAGCTCCCATTGGCCACAGTTCCTGGCCAATGGGAGCTGCGGGGATGGCACTTGGAGCCGGGACAGCTTGTAGAGCCTCCTTGGCTGCCCCCATGCAAAGGAGCTGGCGGGGGGAACATGCCAGCTGCTTCCTGGGAGCCACATGGCATGGAGGCTAGCAGGAAGCCTACCAGCCCCACTGTACTGTGCCGCCTGGTCAGTGGTTCTGACTGGAGCTGCCAGGATCTCTTTACGATAGAATGTTTCTGTGGAAAACAAGATATCTGATCATCCTGGGAAGGGAGCATTTCTTCCTCATGGCAACTGGTTATCAGCATATCCTCTGAAACAAAATGATAGAGCTTTAAAAAATAAATAATTATTTAAAATAAAAAGTTAGTTCACTACGTCTTCTGGCAGTAAACAACGTTTGCTCCAGCATGAGCATTTTTTCTGATTTACCAATACTGACTGTTCAGATAAACTGATTGGCCAGAAGTTTCAGAAATGTCAGAGTAGCCTCAAATCACATCACTTTATCTGCAACTGCCAGAAATAGTGTGTGTATGAGTCTACAGTACATATAGATAGTGCAACAATATATTTTAATGTAATGCTGCCCCCTTGTGCTTTTGTATACAAGGGAGTTTTGTCAATAACTAAGCCATTTACCAAAAAAACCCCAACAAACAAACAAAAAAAGAAAAAAAGAAAAATGTGATTCATCAGGTTCTGTTCCCTTTTTACTTCAAGTGTGGGCTCTGAGCTTTGTTAGAGTTCTGTTTACTTGAAGCAGGAATATGAGCATAGAAAGCAGGCAGCAGGCTTAGGACCTAAGGAAATATAAAAGATTAACATGAGATTAAAAATTGTGTGTGTAAGAAAGAAAAAAAATTACATACATCAGTGAAGAAAAATTAATGCAAAGGTCAGATCAAAGAAATGGGTTATTGGAAACAAATGGAAAGCAAAAATCTAGATCGTATATATAAGCCATAGTATTATGCAGTAAAGAAACAGGCTTCAGCAAAGAAAGGCAAAATGCAAGAACAAGCACTAAACTACTTAAAGCAGTAAATAAAACAAGTTTTGGATTCTTCCTCACATTATTGCAATGTTTTATGTTAAGTGGGAATAGGGTCTCAATAACCCAGGGAACTGGATACTAGATGCAGCTTTTCATCAGTAGGTGCTTAGTTCAAATCTAGTTTGGGCTACTAACTATTAAGAGGCCTTGTCATCTGATAGCTGCTAGGTGCTCTAAATAAAATGAGTTGCTTGGGTCAGTCCCTTTCATAGTAGAAAGGTGTTAGTTTCAGAAAATTTGCACCAGACTTCACCACCTACTGGCCCCCTTCTTGGCAGTTCCATTAGACAAGCTAAAGTATGAAGGAATACAGAGAACATTCTCATCCAGGACAATGCTGAGGCATCTTGGTGTGAGAAGGAACCTGCACTCCCCATGTGGTGTGTACTTTGTGGCTCAACACAGGACTCCAGTCATTCCAGCACATTTCATAGACTACAAAAATTGACAAACTTCAAGAGGGAAGTGAGACACAGGAGCACAATACAAAACCATGAACGTGTAACGTTTCTGTCAACATCCCAACATTTTCTGGGCCTGATTTTTGAACAGACCCAGTGCCATTGAACAACTAACTTGTTTGTCCAGTTACTGCAACTGCACAACAGTAACCCTGTTACCTATTTGCATAAACAATATGGTATTTGATTTGTGTGTGTAGTCATGTTAAATGCCTGTACAAATTAAAGCTTATCTAGCTTAAAAATCAGGTCCTCCAATTTTGAACTTTAGAAATTATTCTACTAATAATGTTGAGATCCTCCTGCGTAAAGGAAACTGGCAATGCATATATATCTGTCTGCTCTGGTACAAGTTGTATCCGAGGCTACTGACACTACTTTAAGTAAAAGAACTGAGACACCAGAGTGAGATATATCAACTAAGAATTTTATTGACCATGTTTGCACTATACAGTACTGACTACACTCCTGAATTTCTTTCCTGGTTCACTGAAAAGTTCACTAGCCTCAGTATAAAATCTGTGATGGATTCTCAGAGTGGTACACGCTTTTCTTTATATTTCACCCCTCTGTGCCTCAGTTTTCCCATCTGTAAAATGGGGATAATGATGCTCCTTCATAAATTGCTTTGAGCCCTACTGAAAGTCCTATATAAGAGTGAGGTGTTTATGTATTATTATTCTTAATATACATTTTTCTGGGCTTTTTGTGACTTTAATGTTCATGAAAGTGCCAAATTGACAGTCCTGAAGCCTCTTCTTTGTTCACAGAAGAAAGATAGAATGAGTAGCGATGGTAAGATAGCATGAGTAGCAATCACTGAGATGTTCCAACCACTGTTTATACACACTGACCCAGAGGGACCACCTCCAAAGGAGGAAAGGATAATTCAGTTTTCATGGTAATTCAGTCTTTGGCTACCAACAAGTATACCAATTAGTGTTAATTGTGGTGGTGGTGATGTTTTTGTGATACAAGACATATCTATTGGGAACCAAGCTAACCTCATTACCAACTCATTTTAGATTGGCCAGTAGATTTAGTTATTATACTAGCTGATCTAGATTCCAGACAATGACCTAGAAGTGAAAGGCTTCTTTTCCAACTATCAATACCCTGAGCTACCCAGTCTCCTTCATTTTTCATATATTAATATACTTTTTTCTATATTTTTGAATATGTAAACACACACAATACATTGATGGATACATTTTAATAAGTAGCAAGACCTTAAACCAGTTTTATCTGAAAAAGTTCTGTTCTTCCTCTTGTTCCATAAGCTATTGTTTTGGTTATTTATTTGTCATATGGAAACTTGACAGATTTCTTTTGCAACATTAACAGTCTATGCTGTGTCATTAGAGTGTCTGAAGTATTTAAGTGTCTAAAGTGTTTTCCACTGATCTTCTCTCTCTCATGAGTGTAAAATCAAGAAAGTAGTCTAGTAGGTAAATTAAGGATTTGACCCTCAGTGCCTCTGCCCATGCTAGTCATTCTTAAACTGCACTTTGCCAGGTATTGTCCAACACACAGCTCTTACTTGTATTAAATTCACTAGGTCAAATTCACAAGCTGAGTTATGGCTCCTTTCCACTCTTATGACATCAAGGGACCGTAAACCAGCTGTAAATGACCACACAAGAATTCCCCTGTAGGAGAAAAACGTGGCTTACCAGTGTTGCAACTGTTCAATGCCTACCCCTACTCCCTCTTTCCTGACTAGGGAGAAGGAAGGGGCATTTCAGGGATGTGTTGGGCCAAGAAGCTGGGGTTATGGCAGAGCAATGAGAGACCTGGAAGCACCTTCCACTTTTGCTCACCTTGAAAATCAGGGCTTCAGAACAGTTTCCGTGATACCATCACCTCCATTCATTTTTATGTAAAGCTCAGTGGAACCAAGATTCTGACCCAGCTGCTTACAGTTACCAATTTTGTCTCTTGGTATTTTTTTTTTAAAGGCTTGATCTTGGTTCCACTGAATTCAATGGAAAGCTTTATATTGACTTCAATAGGAGCTGGCTCAGGCCATAAACTTGCCACGTTACATTCCTCAGCAACATCTCACAAATCCAGTGAACTTTTACTGTCGCTCAGTTCTTTGTAAGGAACGCATCTAGAATAGTAGTAAAATGCTTTAGTTTTTGGTTTTTTTAATCTTTGGAGAAACTGTACCATTAACTGCAATCTTTTAGCACTTCTTCATCATTTTTTCAGTGTTTTCCTCATTTATTTTTATGTGAATTCTTTTCAAATACTAATTCATCAGAGTCCATTGCTTGGCCTGCCTTGAATTTTACCACAGCCCACACATGACTCAAATGAACTTTTACTATAAATCATTTCTTTGTAAGGAATTACGAAGTAAGTGTCATCCCTTGAAATCAAGCTCAAGTCTTACAAAATCAGTCTCTCATTAAATCATTAGTATTTCCTGGATTTGGCCAGGCTGGAAATTCAGCAAATGCAGTCTTTCCTGCAGTGTTTTGGTATTTCTGTTTCCACTCCCTCTCAAAGAAAATACAGGAAAACATAAAACATTTTTTAAATTAAACTTTTTTCAAACATAACAAGTAAAAAGTTTGGATTGATTCTTATTTAACTTGAAGTAGCCCACCAATCTGACCATATGGGAACCCAAAGTGCCTCTAAGATAGGTGTTGACTGAAACACATGCAGAATCTGATAGCATGTGTTGCGAGGAATTCATGAAAAAAAGAAAATGAAATACATACACCTACAAAATACTTCAGAATAAGCAAGAATTGTTTAGAGTAGCAGAAGAGAGGATTTAAAACTAAATTTATTGAGACTGAAATTATGCAAAGGAAAATTTAGGCTGGATTTCAAAAAGCATTTCCTAATGGTTAAATCTGGCAGCCTATGAAATAGTCTCCCAAGACTGAAGAATGTCCTGTAGGGAACTTTTCTGAATTGGGACCCCAGATATGGACTAGCTGACTTAATTGGTATTTCTCATCATAATGTATGTGATTATAAAGCATGCTGTTAGCTTATCATTACATTAATCCATAAACTCAAATATATCTCTAGTGTTACTCCATTGACATATGCAGAATTACATCAGAGATAAATTTGGCCCATAATGTTTAAATATGAAATACATTCAAACATGATTTCAACCAGCCGGATGAAATAATATTATTCTAAAGCAAAGATATTTTGTGGCTCACCAGTAAGAGTTGTAGATAATTGTATCAATGCAAGCTTTATAAAACATAACACTTATCAAATATTACATGCCAGAACAGCACTAAACTACTTAAAGCAGTAAATAAAACATTAGTTTGGGAAAGAGTTTGGGATTCTTCCTCACATTATTGCAATGTTTTATTCATGTCCCACTTCAGTGTTCCCTTCATTCTCCTAATCTGAGTGACCATCATGTGATGAAACAGCTCAGTTGTATGAAGTTCTGTGTCCTTTGCAATGGTGTAGCACCTGCAGCACCTCCAAGGCAACAGGAATGACACTGTTGCAAGCTCAGTTTTGAAACGCATGCATTTTAATTCACCCGTCAAGCCTAACTAAGCCTGTTTTCAGTAGCCCTGATTATTAATTTTAAACACTGTGTTAGATTGCACTGCAGCAGTATGTAAATTATGTGTTCTGTAAAATGACAACGGTGCTTTTTCTGTAAGTTAGTGAGGATATAAGGTGCTTTTTATTTTCTCTTAATCGGTCTGTTTTTGAATCTGTGATGCTGTATTTTGAAAAGCTGAACTACATAAAACAAACCTCTAGTACAACAGCAGCCCATTTTACTTAATAGTGTGGTTAAAGCACACTAGTTAAAGCAGTGACTTGGGAGGCCAGGATCAAGCCCTGGATTCACTTTCCGACTCTGCTACAGAATCCTTTTGTGGCCATAAGAAAATCATTCAATTTCTAAGTGCCTCAGTTTACCCTTTTTAAAATTTAGGCTGGATTTCAAAAAGCATTTCCTAATGATGAAATCTGGCAGCCTATGAAATAGTCTCCCAAGACTGAAGAATGTCCTGTAGGGAACTCTTCTGAACTGGGACCCCAGATATGGACTAGCTGACTTAATTGGTATGTTCACAGAATATAACACTACCAGCCTCACAATGGTTGTGACACCTAGAGTCAGATTTTCAACAGGGCTCAGCACACGAGATGTTGATTAGGTCCTGTCAAAAATGTCCCATCTAACCAAGTTTTCAATGGAAAATTGATTAAAGAAAAGAGTTTGCAAACGTTTTTGCTTTCTGTGGAAAATGTTGGTTTTCTACTGAAAAACCAAACACTGAAAAACTGAAATAGCTTAGCTGAAAACCAAAATAGTTTGATTGTGAAATGCCACTATGGTGCTTCATGAAACGTTTAGCTCTAGTGCCTCATGCTCCCATTTTCCTCTAGGGCCTGGGCTACCCAGGTGGACTAAATCTCCAGTGATGCAGTAGGACCATGTTACATTATACATTACATCTCCTTGCCAAAAAGGGAGACAGTGATACATCATAGAAGATGCAGTCCAATCATAGAGCCCAGTCTATAGAGAAGAATGGAGGAATGAGGAACTCAAACTACAACTCTTATGAGGCAGCATAATGCCATTTCAAAATTTTAATATTTCATTTTGGGACTGAAATATTCCACATTTTGATTTTTCACCGATATTTTCTGTGGAAAAATAACCATTTTCCGACAGCCCTGACAATGAGAAGTTTTTAACATTTGGTCATTTAAGTCTTCACAGTGGGAGCTGCCGGGTGCTGAGCTCCTGCAATCTGGCCTTGAGCTCTTCTGAAAATTTAGCCTTTGACATTCATAAAGCAGTTAGGGCCTCATCCTGTATTGATCTCTGTTATGTTCACAGAATACACACAAAGAAATTAGATTAAAAACAAATACTCTTGCTGGAACATTCCAACTACTTTATTTCTTAGAATGCAGACCGACACCACACAAAAGCCCAGGAAAACGGAGAGAACAAACAGGCTGCTCCCTAAAGCAAAAAGGCACCTTTTTTAAACGGTCTCTTTCTAGAAATGACTCTGATCTCAGACTTTTCCACAAAGCCCCTCACCTGGAAGCAGGACCAATCCCGCTCTCCACCACAAAGTGATAGCTTGCAAGTCCAGCTCAGACCTCAGTACCACACAGTCTCCAGGAGGACAGACCTCTGTGACTACAGCATCCTACCAAGGTCAATAGTAGAGTGCCTATATGGAGCTCATTGTAGGACCAGGACTTTACAGAGCCTTAGATGAAAGGTGCTGTACAATTGAAAAGTATTTGTGTTATTTGGAAAGGGCACATTGTACCAGAATTTTGTGTAGCTTTTTTCTAATGTTTTCTCCATTTAAAATGTAGGTTGGGAGTTATTTTGTTTTTGGTTTTGGGTTGTTGCTGTTTTTTCCAGAGACAAGTATTAGTATTTTCTCTTTGAAACAAAAAGAGAAATTTACGTGTGTTCTTTTTCCATCTCTTGGCTTCCTATTCTCCAAGAAATAAACTACTTTTAATCTTTTCATGGAAAAAAAGAGAGCGAGAGAAGCTGCTGATATGAAGGATGAAACTTCAGCAATAATTACTGCACATCAAATGGGTGTGTGAAGCCCAGTAAGTAAAATGCTTTTATCATTTAGGAAAAAAATCCCCCTGAAAATCTATAAACTGTCAGAAACAGGGTAGGAATTGCAATGCTATTCTGTTTAGCTTACCAAAAGGTTACTTTATCAAGTAACTTGTAAGTTACAGTCACACATTGCTGCTGAGAGAAAAGTAATTTGTTGTAATCATTTTTAATTATAGTTATTCTTAATTATCTTTGCTGTATGTTTAAACATTAAAATACAAACAGTGCTGCCATAGCACAGATGGCTGGTGCCTGCTACACAGACTGTCAAGCTTCATTTGAACACTACAGTCTTACTTTCCCCTACACTTGTAACTTAAAGTAGTAATTGTGGTTCAGAGAAAATACTTCATTTATGTCTTAAGAAGAGTACTGTACCTACCATACAGCCACTTAGTAGAGATGGGCTTGAATCCTAGTTCCGAACACATCTGAATTGTGGGGGGATGGAGGGGACAGGGCAGCATGCACGGGGGTGTTTGAAGTCCGAATCTTGATCTGAAATTTGCCAGTACTTCACTTTTTATAATGGATTGAAAGAAAATCCTGGCTATGAACACTCTGGATCAGAACAATGTGGCTTGATCTTCAATTCTATAACTAAAGCAGCAGAATCAGATTACTTAATTCTTGTTTGCTCTGGCCCTCCAACACTGTTATCTTATGTGTGCTTGAAAATTTATGATGGGAATTGTTTTTACTCTTGCACTTACTAATATAGACACCGCTGTGATAAGAACTGCTTACACCAGCCACATCTTAAGTATATCTAGGATGAGCGATCACTGTAGTAGCTGAGCATTTTAGTTTCAGTTCATGTCACTGCTCAAACCCTGGAGTTCTCCTTTGAGTTTTAAGTCTAAACAAGCAAAACAAGTTCAAAATTCCTGATATTCCTATAGTTTCCACTCAAAACAATGAATTCTCCTATGCTTCTTCAAAATGGAGTTCAGATACATTCAAAACTGCAGGAGGGGGGGACTAAGAACTGTTAGCTAATATTATATAGTGCACGTTCAAGCCACTGTCTCATCTTCAAGCCACTTACCTCATGGCTGTCCAACTTTCATTCATTGTTATGAACCTTAGACTACTGGTATTTTCCATTTATCCTTCTGTAAAAGAGGTTTTATAATTCCTATCTCAAAGGGACGTTGTGAAGCTCAGTTAATTAATACTTGTAAGGTGATTTACAATCGTTACATGAAATGGCAAACAAAACAAGACTTAGATCCAAGTTTTTAGAAATGCATATGAACATGCCCAAATTCTACATGAAAAATGTCTACTGCATGAACTCAAGTCAGGGGTTTTTGTGTGCAAAAGTATGGGTGCATGCAAATCCCCACCTTGCACACACAAAATGTTCTCACACTTTGAAAAAATCAGGCCTTGCACTTGACAGTCTAGTGAACAGCCTCTGCAAACTCACAGTTACAAGTGAAAACATCCCATTGTAATGAAAGCACATTGGATATGTGTTAGAAATACATCCAGACTGCACTGTAACTTAGAAAAAGCTTTTCCCGTATTTACTGCTAAGGAAAACTATGATGATAATATCAATTTTTTTAAAAAAATTCAACAACCTCAAGTTTTCATAGCATGCTTCAGTCAAGAGAAGTTATTTACATTCAAAAATCTTTATCCGCCTGCAACAAAGCTGTAATATCCTAATTGTCAGTGCCATATGTATTGACGATAATATAGTTCACAAACCTCAGGATTATCTTTTCTTCATTTCTTGGCATGTTTCCCGTTTTTGTTCTCACAGGTCCAAAACATGCAAGTTCTAATTTGCTGATGAATGATATACATACAATTTATCTAAAAGAAAGACCATCTTTATCCTACAGATGACAAATACTTGACATCTACTTCACAATTGCACTACTATTCCCACAGAAATAAAACAAAACAAACAAGTCCCTTATTCAAAAAGATTGCCTATTCCATTGATACAACACACTCTAATTGTAAATATTTATATATAAGGGCCTGATCAGAAGCTCTCAGTACCACAACTCCCATTGGACATACTCACTCATCTCTTCTCTGGATTAGTCCATAACGGTATACTTCATTTCTCTGCAGAGCACCTGCACAAAGCTCATTTTTAGTCCTCAGAAGAGGACTGAAGTGGGTGGATAGGTTTGGTGTGATCCCTTTGCACGGTAACATGCTTAGCATAATGCAGACTCGATTGTGACCTTTAGGCACTATCGCATTATAAATAACAACAACAACAACAGTATTAGTAAAAGGGAAGAATTTCACATTAAATAAATGGTCAGTAATGGTGGAAAGGTGCCTGACAGTTCTGGGTATAGCATTCCTCTATCCCTAGTAAAATTACTGCATGGGCAGCCATATGACAAAACTCTCCATGATGCCCCATCAATATGCCTTGCTCAATCGGATCACCTCCGAGGGAAAGAGTATAGTTCACTCTTTATACCTGTATCTGATCCTTGGCCACTGTGCCAAAGGTATACTACAGTATTTAGTGCCACTTGTGTGAGTAAGTCTCTGTGATATGGACACATTTGCCACTTGAAATTGGATGAAGACTACCATATCATTTTTCATAGATGACCAAATATCCCGCACATGGTAATGATTTTCAAGCATTAATGATGAGGGTTGAAAGCTTCCATATCCCTTTATCAATTTTCTGAGCCACCCATTGTACAGTTTTAATGTTAATTTTAATACTGTTTTCATGCATTTTTAAGATGAAGTTTTTTTTAACTAGACTGCAATAATTTCTCAATATTAAATAAATAATGTTACAGTGTTGAGACAATTATGATTTTTGACAGTGTTGATATATTATTGTTTCAGCTACAGAAACTCATCTGTTTCATGTTTTTTATGGACTCTTCTTTTTTGTTCTGTATCCTTCCTTTTTGATATTTTATACCTTAGATTTGTGTTTGCCAAGATGGTTCCCTCAGGCCATTGCTGACTAACACTTCAGGGTTTTTTGTTATAATCAATCCAACACACAATATGTATCCATTTCCAAAAGAAAAGATCTATAGCGAAATTCTAGAACGTTGATAGAAGCAATGTTTTATGAATCAGGCTCCTTTTGATGATAGAAAAATAGGATTAATACCTTTTGTGAAAATTTAACAAGTTATTGTCGGCACATTCAGGTCAATGTGCAAGCCTTGGGATTTTACAGCTTTTCCTGTCCATCAAAAGGGGTACTTTTATTAATTTATTTGCACAAAAAAATATGTGTCTGTGACAGATCAGCTGCTCCTCTGCTTTTTAGGAGCTCCCAGATCAAATGTATGCTTTGGGAGAGCTCAGTCTGCCTAGACTTTTGGGGTGGGGAAGTCCAGTCTTCCCTCTGCACATTCACAACTCCAATGTGAAATGCATCCTCACTGCAAGGAAAGGTCCCCATTGTTATCTGGATGCACCATGTCACAAAAGGAATAAAATATATGACCCAAAAAAACCAGCCCTTTGGTTAAAGAAATATTCAGAATGCTTTATGTTACCATGAGGGAAATCCAGGTTTGTGGGAGAAACGTCTCAAAAACACATATCCACAATCCTGCTGGCTCAACAACATTTAGAGGACCTAAAGCGAATCTTATACAACCAAAGGGCTGGCAGTGAAGACGTGATCATTGAATGCAGAAAATGAGAGAATCATTATAGACCAGCAGATAAACAAAGGTGCCATGGAAGAAAATAAGAAAATATGTATTATTTTTAAATAAAGGATACCGATATTTCAATCCATATAGCGAAGATTAAAAAAACAAACCCAAAATGCATATCTAGCAGTGAAAGAGTTGCAAAATCTGATACTGATAACATATTCAATACCTCAGAGTTATTTGGAGATGATTAACACTAAATAGATCCATTCCTTGGATGGAGAGCTCCACTATTAATAGAAATGATGAGCCATCCTCAATAATAATGGCACCTAGCCACTACTCTACTACATGAATATACACTCTCCCTTTCTCCCTTTTCTTCAGCCAGGCTGACTTTTAACTTGTACTGTAAGTGAAAAAGCTGAATTGGAAGCATTAGAATCTCCTAACTGCTCTTTTTTTAAAATAAAAAGTGAAGTTAAAATCCACTTCAACAAAGGGGAAAGCACTCTCAAAAGCCACAGACACCTGCAAAGGTCAGCTTTAAATTAGAAGCCATCAGCATTTGGGAGTGAGGGAACAGAACAATGGAATAAGGCCACGAAAACTAAAAACGGACAAAAAGACACTAGAAGGAACAAAATTAGGGACATCAGAAAGTTTCTGTTTTAAAAAATATATGGAACCATATCATACATGGAATATTGTACAGCACAAGAGAAAATTGAACAGTTCCTAGCTTAGGATCCTGAAGAAATCACAAAATATCCAGGATGCAATTTTCATATGAGCCTATGTGACTTTTGTGCCTAAGTCCTATGGACAGTCATTGATGGGCTCCTAAGCACCTATGTCTTTTCTGACAAAGGGACTTAGGCACATTCAGGAGCTTTACCCTCTAGTTTGTCATGTGCAGAATGTTACAACTTGGATTTCATGTTTTCTGGTGCTATTATTTCCCTAAGTATAAACAGACATGTAAATACTGAAGACAATCTGTCCAGAGTCCCCCTAGCATGGGGGCAACTTTGCACTGCTTCATCAACCCTATGAAGTCCAGAATGGTGACGTAGTAACCACAGGAGAATCATTGCAATGTAGGTGCATGCTCTTAGGGAAAGTATGGGGGAATACCCATTGCGTACTTTTGTCTTAAGTGCCATCCTGATCCATTAAGACTGCTGTCAGCTCGGACAAATAAGAACAGCTTTGAGCTTTAGTAAGTTAGAGTAGCCAGAGCAGCGTGATTCCAGAGTCAAGGGAGTAGAAAGGCCTTTGCAATTCCCCTTTGCACCAGTCATGCTGAACACTTCTTGATCAGCACTGCGGAACAGGGGAATTAACTACAAACTTAACCACACACAAAGAAAGTTGTCAGTGATGTCAGACACCTGAGGCATATGGATTTCCTTTTACTGAAGTTGCCCTTAGAAATCTGGCTGCTCACAAAATACAATGAAATCTACTTCATCAGCAGCACCTTGATAAATTCCAGATGTGGTTAATTTGAGATCATAACCACTACATCTAGAGTATTAGTCATCAAGAATTGGGAAACAAAGTATATCACTAAAGTATTTTATTCAGTTAATTTAATTCAATTACATGAGAAGGCTGGAAAGTTGAGCCAAGATTATTTAAAAAAAAAGAAAAAGAAAAAGCCCAAGTTAGGTGCTTAAATCCATATTTAAGCACACATTGAAGTGACCTGATTTTCAAAAGTACTAAAGTACCCAGAAGCTCACACTGAAGTCAAAGGGAGCTGCTAGATGCTCAGAACTTTTGAAAATCAGGACACCTAATGTTCATATTTAGGCTCTTAAGTGGCTTTTTTATTTTAGCTTTGGAGTGTTCTAACAAAACCAGTTACAACCATTTTTATATAATCCCATCTACCAAAGCTCTATCAAGGATGTGGAGTTTCAAATATTGTACCATCAGAACAAATTCTGATTGGCTGATCACTTTTTGATGATGGAATACATTTGCATAGCAACTTGTGAGAGCTGACATTTACAAATTAACTTCTGATGGGTGTCATTGAACACAATAGCCAGAAGTCAGAGGATGTGCAATGCATACAAGTGACTCTAAAAACCATAAATGGCACACAGAGACTAATTACTAATAAATAATTGTAGACTTTTCACTTCTCAAGCACTTTCTGTCTGAGTCTCCCAAGACATTTTATACATGTTACATAACAAGTGTTATACAACAATAGTATCATTGCCGTCTTACAGATGGGACACCAGCAATAGTTTGATTAACTGATTTGGCCAAGGTCATGCAGCTGCTCAGTGGCAGAGCTAGGAAGAGAACCAAAATCTTGTGAACCTTCTGCCTGGGCTTTAGCCATTAAGGCAGTCTAGGGAAGGCTGCTTACTGCACACTTTGAATTGACATTTGCTAGCAAAAACAATTTCCCAGCATGAGGATCTTTATTCACTTTTGTTCTTCCTTTCTATTGTTCTTGCAATGGCAAAGAATATTAAAATCCTTCCAGCACAACGATCAAAAATGGAAGGTCAAAACATCCTTTGGGGTAAACTGACATAGCTCCACTGAAATTCAGCAGGGCCATAACAATTTACATCAGCTCAGGATCTGCCACATGCTGTTTACTAACACAAAGGATGCATAGATCTTCAGAGCCCCTGATTTTAACATTTCTATTTCCACTGGGGTCCCTGTGCTAGTTATGCTGATTTTACTGTGTTTTGTAGAAACTATTTTTAAAAATCTTAAGGAAAACATCTGTGTTCCTTCTACATATTTGTTTAATCATTAAACAAATCTAATTGTTAGATACAGTATTTGGTAGTGGAAGATCAACCGTCTTTCTTTTTCTTTTCTTTTCTTTTTTTTTAATACTTACAATTTGAATTGAAGGTGGTTGTGGAACAAAATATTTCTCAGAAGCCAAGGACACAATCTACAGACAGTTCATTTTATTTCTTTGCTTAAAGCAACCCTGTTAGATTAAAATTCCAGTTAATATGGAGAAATTGCACACAGTGTCCTCATGCAGTGTGCAAAAGGCAACAGAGTCCCTCCCACAAAGAGCATGCAAGGGACTTCAGCTTCATCTAAACTACAAAAGAACAGCACCTCTCAGGATGAGACCACACAGACCAGAGAGTCGAAGTTTGACTTCATAACCACCTCTAATTATCAATGAGCCTTAACTCTAAATGCAGATGCTAATTTACCTCAAGTCTGTGGATGTTTGGAGGTTGATAGGGACCAATCTCTTAGGGTTCCCAGACAGCACGTGTGAAAAATCAGGACCGGGGATGGGGGGTAATAGGAGTCTATATGAGAAAAAGACCCCCAAATCAGAACTGTCCCTATAAAATCAGGACATCTGGTCACCCTACCGTCTCTGCATCAGAACTTAGCACATACAGTGACTGAAGATTGAACCTTTAATCATCTGGTGATTTTTTTTTTAATAATATGTTGAAAGGCCACATGCTAGAAGAAGTAAATAATATACAGTCTCAAAACACAGCTACAGCAGAACCACCACATGTCTTCTACAAAAAAAAAAAAGAGCCATGCAACAGAAAGGCTATTGAAAAGGAAGTCATACACGTCAGAGCACTGCAGACACAGAGTTCTATAGCAGTTCTCCATAGCTGACCAACAAGCAGTGGAGAAGTGTATTGGGGGAAAGATGGAGTCTGACCAGTTGACCTGCACACAGCAAGAATCCATGAAATCAAATCCTGCATGAGGTGGAGCAGTAGGCCATCTCAGCAACAACACTCTATTGCAGTAACCAGTCATGATCTGGTTGCACACTTCTCGGTCCGGTAATTTGAGGTGCATAAAGCTTATATAAATAGGCTTGCATCATTTTCCAGGATTTAGTCCCCTCTAATTATCTGTTCTTTATTTACTCCATAACCTGAAATGCATTGACTGTATTTACTACATCATCTGAAAAGATATGTCTTACATAAGTAATTTATCCCATTGGTCCACCAGGCTAGCCCCCTTTCATATCACTTTTTACCTCACCTTTTCATCCATCTCAAAGACATCTTTGCACCATTGAAGTCACTGGAGAGAATGACCAGCCGCTTCCTTTCCCTGCCAGGACCAGAAGCAGCAAGCTTATGCTATAGTGCTTCCAGTCACTGCAGCTCTACCCCAGGAATTGGGTACTTGGATCTCCTGGTCCCAGTAGCCCATCCCAGAATTAAATTATTCTGTTGTCAACATAAAATAATTAAACAATTGATCGACCAGCAAGCAATAGGATAAGAGAGGTAATGGTAGATTCACAAGCTTTGTTATGGCTAACAGAAATCATGAAGGTATTTTCCAACAGCATTTAGTGATTTTGAAGATGACTGTTGTAGTAGTTTGCTCACCCTGCAATACTTTACTAATAACAAATGGAAAACTCAGTCTCATTTGTAGGAATTTCATGGTCCTTATATTGTAGGGACTGATTAATACTAATAAAACCACATTTGTAAGAGATCATATATGGAAACTATTGTTTGACTTAAATAATATTTAATGTATTGGTTTATTCAGATGAAATCAGCAACAGAAGAAGACAACCTGGGCATTTTTCATTTTCCATCTAAAATTATTCCATTTTAAATATATATCATATAGAAATAATTGAAATTATTCTGGGTCATATCATTGATACAAATCTGTTGATTTTTTTAAACAAATTAAACTGAACAAAGGAATTGCACTATGCATTTTTTTAAAAAAAGAATCCTTAACGAGTCTCTCTGATGCTTCTCTAAGAGCTTTTCTGGAACAGATGGTCGGTTCTTGTTTTTTTTCTTAAAGCACATATTGTTAACACTTGACCTGATATATTCCCTTTGGATAATGATCGTGGCATCATTAAAGTGCAGAAAAAAAATCAGAGATTTTTTATCCCTATTAACAATCTAAATATAATTTACTAGAACTAAGCAATGTTAAATTCCTGTAAGTGTACGCTGGCTATTTTGGGGCAGATGCTGCTCTCATCAACTTCAATTTAGTGTTTGTATGACACCTACTTCAGGGAGGTAAGGGTTCCAATAAAAGGCCTGATTTTGTGTCCTCAACTACCACTGAGCAATCTCATAGACCCATAGACTTTTAAGGCCAGAAGGGATCATCATGATCATCAGATCTGACCTTCTGCACATTGCAGGCCACAGGACCTCACTTACCCATTCCTGTAATAGTCATGTAGCCTTTAGCTGAGTTACTAAAGTCCTCAAATCATGATTTAAAGACTTCATGTTGCAGAGAATTCACCATTCACTCTATTTCAAACCAACAAGAGATGCATGCTCCACACTGCAGAGGAAGGTGAAAAAACTTCAAGGGCTCTGTCAATCTGACCTGGGGAGGAGGGAGGAAATTTCTTCCCAACCCCAAATATGGCAATCAATTTATAACCTGAGCATGTTAGCAAGACCCACCAGCCAGAGACCTGGGAAAGAATTCAGTGTAGTAATTCAGAGCCCTCCTCATCTAGTTTCCCATCTCTGGCCATTGGAGATATTTGCTAATAGCCGTTGTGGATAGGCCATATGCCATCATAGGCAATCACACCATCCCTTCCATAAATGTATCAAGTTCAGTCTTGATAAATTAGGTTTCTTGCCCCTACTACTCCCCTCGAAGGCTGTTCTAGAACATCACTTCCCTAATGGTTAGAAACCTTAGCCTAATTTCAAGCCAAAATATATTGATGACCAGTTTATATCCATTTGTTCTTTTGACAACATTGGCCCTTAACTTAAATAATACACACACACACACATATCCCCTATCTGGTGTTTATTGCACTGATGTCTTTTAATAGGAAGACATCATATCTTCCCTCAGCCTTCATTTTGTTAGGCTACACAAGCCGAGTTTCTTAAGGTTCCTCTTGTCAGGTAGGTTCTCCATTCCTCTGATCATCCTGTCAGTCCTTCTCTGTACCTGTTCCAGTTTGAATTCATCCTTCCTAAACATGGAAGACCAGAATGCACACAGAATTCCATATGAGGTCTCACCAGTGCCTTGTGTAATGGTACTAACACTTCCCTATCTCAAAGCTACATCACACTGGATGCTCATAGTCATGCTGTGATTGACCAACACACCCAGGTATTTCTCCTCCTCTGTCACTTCCAATTGACACATCCCTAGTTTATAGCAAAAATTCTTGTTGTTAGTCCCTCAGGTATGTCTACACTGCAATTACACACCCATGGCTGGCCTATGCCAGCTGACTTGGGCTCACGGAGCTAAAGTTATGGGGATGTTTAATTGCAGTGTAGGTGTCTGGGCTCAGACTGGAGCTCAGGCTCTGAAATGCTGTAAGGTGGGAGAGTTCTGGAGCTCAGGCTGCAGCCAGAATCAGAATGTCTATACCACAGATAAACAGCCCTACAGCCTGATCCCCATGAGCCTGAGTTAACTGGCATGGGCCAGCCACGGGTATCTAATTGCACGGTAGACATACCCTAAGTGCCTTGCACTACTAAATTTCACCTTATTTCTATTATTTCCATTTTCAATGTCATCCAGATCTTCCTGTATGATATAGTCCTTTGTAGTGGTAATACCTCACAATTTTGCATCATCCGCAAACTGTGTTAGCACACTCCCACTTTGGGAGCCCTCATCATTAACAAAAATGTTTAATAAAATTGATCCCAAGACTGATCCCTGAGGAATTTCATTAGTAACCTGCCTCCAGCCTGACCTTTCAGCCTGACCTGTTCTAGTATCCCCTTTACCCAGTTATTTACCCCCTTTTCAATTCATGTATTAATCCCCATCTCTCCAATTTAACTAATAATTTCCCATGTGGAACTGTATCAAATCTTTGCATTTCCTTTGTCTAGAAAATCAGTTTACTTCTCAAAGAAAGAGATTAGGTTGGTCTCACATGATCTATCTTTTGTAAAACTGTGTTGAATTTTTTCCCAATTACTGCTTACTTCTATATCCCTAAATGCGCTCTTTTTAATTTTTTTCCTAAGACCTTGCATTCCGTTGAGATCAAGCTAACAGGCCTGTAGCTTCCCAAATTACTTAATTTTCCCCTTACTTAAATCTAGGTTCTACATTTGCAATTCTCCCATCATTGGGAAAGACCCCCGATTTACAAATTCATTAAAAATACTTGCTTTTGGGTTTGCAGTCTCTTAAGCCAGTTCCTTTAATATTCCAGGACATTATCAGCACACTATCTGATGGGGACTATAGGGGCTATTCCTGTGAACCCTTCTCATCTGTGTAATTGTTGCCCAAGTGAGAACTTGCCTGAAAAAGGACCACTCATATGAACAAGGGCTAAAAGATCTGCCCAACTCCATTCAAAATATCCAGTTACATGACAATATACTATATATAAAAACTTAGTCGAACACCTTGGGTTTGCAAAACTGAACTAGTCCTCCAATAAAGACCGGGCTCTACTGCAAGATTTTTGGTCCTTCCTACTTCTAGTGGGACTTATTTAAGTTGCTTTCCCAGCAGTAAAGTATTTCAGTACATTTGGTTAGTAGCTGGAACCTAGAAGTGTGCAAAGGTATAAAAATGAAAAATAATCACACACAGGTGCACAATGTTTACCCAACCTTTCCAAACCATTACAACAGAGTCAGTTTGGGGGAAAACTTCTTGTCTCCAAACCAGTTTGTCCATCTCTAATAAATAGCAACTATTTTTTCCAAGTTTCCTACTTTCAAATTGAGACTTTCCCAGCCATTGTCCCAGCCATGCGGAAAGATACAGTGGATGTTGTTTAATTTGATTGCAACTTTATTCACTTAACATATCTGGGAATTCCCAGCAATAAATTGTCCAGCGTGGCTCCTTCACTGTTATCTGGGAAGACAGCCATCAGCCCTCTCCTTTCTCAACATGGTCCCAGCCCGTTGCTGGATCCCCACACTCCTTACCCGTGTAGAAGAGTTTGTGAGAGCTGAAAAAAAGGCAGAGTTTTCTCTGCTGTACCAGATGCTCATTTTTTATCATAGTACACATATAGAAGAATTAGAGAACAACCATAAACATTCTTGTTGGAAGGTTGCAACATAACATTGCTTTATTTTTTAGAATTCATAAATTGTTGGGCAAAAGTCAACATGGTTTCTGTAAAGGGAAATCATATCTTACTCATCTATTAGAGTTCTTTGAAGAGGTCAACAAACATGCGCACAAGCGGGATCCAATGGACATAGTGTACTTAGATTTCCAGAAAGCCTTTGACAGGGTCCCTCACCAAAGGCTCTTATGTAAATTAAGTTGCCATGAGATAAGAGGGAAGATCCTTTCATGGATTGAGAACTGGTTAAAAGACAGGGAACAGAGGGTAGGAATAAATGGTACATTTTCAGAATGGAGAAGAGTACCAAGTGGTGTTCCCCAAGGGTCAGTCCTCGGACCAATACTATTCAACTTATTCATCAATGATTTGGAGGAAGGGGTAAACAGTGAGGTAGCAAAGTTTGCAGATGACACTAAACTGCTTAAGATAATTAAGACCAAAACAGATTGTGAAGAACTTCAATAAGATCTCACGAAACTAAGTGTTTGGGCAATAAAATGTCAAATGAATTTTAATGTTGATAAATGTAAAGTAATGCACACTGCAAAAATAACCCCAACTATACATATGATATGATGGGGGATAATTTCGCTACAACTAATCAGGAAAAAGATCTTGGAGTCATTGTGGATAGTTCTCTGAAGCCATCCACAGTGTTCAGCAGCAATCAAAAAAAGAAAACAGGATGTTAGGAATAATTTTAAAAGGGATAGAGAATAAGACGAGGAATATCTTATTGCCTTTATATAAATCCATGGTGCACCCACATCTTGAATACTGCATACCAATGTGGTCTCCTCATCTCAAAAAAGATATACTTGCATTAGAAAAGGTTCAGAGAAGGGCAACTAAAATGGTTAAGGGTTTGGAATAAGTCCCATAGGAGGAGAGATTAAAGAGGCTAGGACTTTTCAGCTTGGAAAAGAGGACAATAAGGGGGGATATGATAGAGGTATATAAAATCATGAGTGGTGTGGAGAAAGTGAATAAGGAGAAGTTATTATTTTATTATAATATCATAAAATAAGAACTAAGGGCCACCAAATAAAATTAATGGGCAGCAGGTTTAAAACAAATAAAAAGAGGTTCTTCTTCACACAGTGCACAGTCAACCTGTGGAACTCCTTGCCTTAGGAGGTTGTAAAGGCTAGGACTATAACAGGGTTTAAAGGAGAACTGGATAAATTCATGGAGGTTAAGTCCATTAATGGCTATTAGCCAGGATGGGTAAAGAATGGTGTCCCTAGCCTCTGTTTGTTAGAGTGTAGTGATGGATGGCAGGAGAGAGATCACTTGATCATTACTTGTTAGATTCACTCACTCTGGGGCACCTGGCATAGGCCACTGTCAGCAGACAGGATACTGGGCTGGATGGACCTTTGGTCTGACCCAATACGGCCTTTCTTATGTTCCTAACAATGCATAAACACCCCAAAAAAGAGAGAAATCAGGCTTTTTCCTAAGGCAAAGTAGCAAAATTCACCCCCACCTTGCTTTAAATAGGCTCTTGATTTGCTAGAGAGCCCCCTAGCCTGAAAGCAGAACCAGGAAACCCCATGCCCCACTCTTAGATGATAGCTAGTTTGCAGTTCCAATGCTGTCCCTAAAACCCACCATTAGGAGCTCCAACCACCCTTCCCCAACCTTTCTTAGGGAATGCCTTCTTCTTAATCCATTTCCAACTCCTGTTTGTCAGGCAACCATAATGTCTCTGTAATGAGTACCTGCACTGGACCTCTGCCACACTTGCCACCTTCTAATTTGCAACATCTTGACCTAACCCCGCACCTACCCCCACCAGGTTTCTGATCTGCCGTAGGGAAGGCAAAGGTCCCCATCCTCACCTCAGCTGTGAGAGTCAAGGAAAAATTCCTTCCCAGCCCTGAAAGAAAAAAGACAAGTACTGCAATGTCCATAGCCAATGATAAAACATTCAGTCCAACTCTGATCCCAAGGGTGGGAGGGTGTCTGCTCTATCAGTGACAGATGAGAGAGAAGGAAATTCCTTCCAGAATGTGGGGAATACAAATACCTCCCCTTCCCCGGGGAACAGACATTTCCCCTCCATCTTAACCAAAATGCAATAGGGACCCTTACAGGAGCCCCAACCCTTTTTCTTCCTGCCTGCCAGACAACACCCATCCCCCCCCGCTTCAGTTGCAAACTGAACCAGGTATGCTATGCTTTAGGAAATCACCTAGGTAGGGGCCAAACAGTGGTTTATGAAATCCATTTCAATTGGGGCTTCCCTTTTGGGCTTCATTCATGGTTAAAGAAGTAATAAAAGCTGTGAATGTGTCATTTCACCTGTCCTGTCCAGGAGCAACTTTATGAGTGTGGTCCCATGGGTACTCCATCTTCTCTGTATTTTAGAAAACTAAAAGATGCAGGCATCATGCACCTACCTTGACCAGTCCACACTGATATCAGTGAAGCATTCCCAGTGGTCCACCAACACTTGCATGACATAGAAAAGGAGCCCTTTCTGTTGATGTATTCTGTGGCAAGGTGATCTGGTGCCAGAATAGGGATAGGCATACCATCTGTCACCCTACTGCTGTTTGGGAACCCCACGGTTGCAAATTCATCCACTATATAATGCCCACTACCAAGAGTCACAGTCCTGCATAGTAGGAGATGATTTATGGCCCTGAGAACAGGTGCATCGATGGCCCCCACTATGGATTTTTCCATCTCCAAAATGATTTGCCACTGACCGATAGCAATCCACACTACAATCACCATTCTCTTCTCCACTGCTAGTGCAGTTCTCATTCTGTTGACCCTGTGCTGGAGGATGGACTGAACTTGGCACATGTATCCAGGAATTTCACAGCCAAAAGTTCTGCAGCTGCTGCTTATAGTCTCAAATCACCATCACAATGTGATCCCATCAGTGAGTGCTTGTTTCTCAGGCCCAGAAGCAGCCCTCCATGTCTTCAGCTGCTCCGTGAATGCCACCAACAACCTTGAACTGTTTTACACTAGTCTCTCAGCAATCTGTCTCCGACAGTAGTATGATACTCCCCGCTGTTGTGGTTCTTCCAGCAGGTCTGCAAATACAGGAAGCTCATGGATGCTTGCAATGTTCATGATAACACTGCAGAACTGTGCAGGCTCCATGCTGCTGTCAGAGATGCTGCACAGTGAAAAGTACTGGGTGGGTTTTAGAAAGGTGCAAAAATTGTAGGATATGAATGGCATTATGGGGATGAAGAAAGTTGCAAGCTGTGGAACTTGATCCCTAGCTCCCAGAGATTCCTGTGTGACTCATTTCTACTCCACAACACATTGCAAAGACTTCCCAGAATGCATTGTGCCAGACAGCAGTGTGCAGCACACTGTGAGAACTAACCTTAGTGCACTTGGTATAGACATAAGCACCCTGGGACAGTACCAATGCAAGCAACCAAGTATGCACACGCGCAAGTGATATACTGATGTCATCCAAAGTTTGTAGAGTAAACGTGGCCCTAGAGACTTATGAAAAAAGGGTGGCAGAGTGAAATATATAAATACCAAAATGGCCTACACAGGTGAAATATAACTACTTCTTAGGAGACTCTCCCAGGCATGAGATTAGTCTGAGATTTCAATCTTGTAGTTAAATAGTAATATATCAAGAAGATAGTGAAAATGGCTCCTTTCTAAGAAGTTCTAGCATCAGTCTTAACTCTCAATAAAAAAAAAGTCAGCCTCTTCATTCTTAACCCCACGCATTTAGAAACCTTAACTAAGATAAGTGTTTTCCAAAACAAGCCTTAAAATCTTGTAATCACAAAAGAGATGCTTAATTTAAATATTGTGTGGATGCTGCAGGCAGTTATTTCTCTATGAGAAATTGCAGCACATGTAATTACTTACAGTGCATTAATACTCACCGTTCTCCATAGCCATAGCACAATCATTGTATCCAAAATTGTAAATATTTGAAATTAATTCAGCTGAAATGAGGCAAATTGGTCTCTTTACTATTTTTCCTGTATATCTATCAATGTGTTTGTGTATATACAAATATATCTCACACACAGCCCTCCACACACACACACACACACACATCATTAGTTTAGGGATAAGGATGGCAATTTTGTTTTCCAATACAAACAGTGCTGCTCAGAATTTCAGCTGGTGCAAACTGATCTTGCTCCATAGAAGGAAGGGAGCTACACCAAATTATAGCATCAGAGAATTTGTTCCAGAAAAATCTAACTATGAACATCCAGACCAACCTCTCTTCACATCCCACCACACAAACACAGTCACAGTCATGCCCCTCTGTAATGAATGCTCCCCCACTTTCAACGTACAACCCAACCCACAATGCACACTCTCAACTCCTTCAAGTCTGATTAAGACACAACCTTAATTCCAACCTGTGACAGTAATATGGATTACCAGACATCATTAGAAACTAGAAACCATAGCCATAAAATTAAAGGTGGAAAAGACTGAAAAGAACTACTGAAATACTTGAAGTAAAGCACACACCTAATTTCTTTTCTATATAGATCACCTTGCAGTACAGAACCATAAAGCTTTGCTTATGCCAGCCTTATTTTTCTAAAATATCTCATTATTTGTTTTAATAGTAAAGGCAGTGAACACAAGCCACTGGTACACACTAGTGTTTTAAACATATTGTTGAGCAGACTTTCTCTGAACAAGCTTAGACAACATGATGTTGCCTGGATCCCTGTCTGAGATGAAGGTGGTAGCAAGGTGGGATATTTGGGAAGAAGAAAAGAAAACAGACTAGTGGACACACTGTCACTGACATGAATAGTAAACACATATTTCAGTGCAAACTTTACTCCTGAACATGTTAGGTGAACCACTTCCCAGATAAATTGAATTCAATCATGGGCCACTGGCTAGCAGTATATACCATGCATTGCATTGCACCTAATATAGTGAGTCCTTTAAATGCCACAGATAATTAGGGTAGAGCAACAAACATTGCATCTAAAATAAAATTCTAGGAACATTTCCAGTTAAGTGGCTTCCCCACCGGAAACAATAGCTTCTATCCCAGCCAGAATATCCCAAATAGTTCAAATAGACACACAAAACATATGGCTAAATCCCTGTAGATGTGCATAAGGTTTATAATCTTTAATTTTTATTCCAAACACATTAATGTTTCTTACTTGAAAATTACCCTGGTAAACTGTGAAATTTGCTTAAGCTATTAAGAGTAAATCTGTCACACTGACAATTTCGAGCAGTGTCCTTATTGCTGAAAGGGCATATACTGTATGTTGCAGATTTAATGGCTATTGCTTTTTTGCCCTGATGTGTGCAGATCCTTTTACCTTCACATTTATTAATTTCCTGATAAGCAATCAATGTGCAAAAAAATAGAAAAACCAAATGGCTAAGGAGGCTGGTTCTTTCCTGATCTTAGCATGACAAAAAAGGTTTATTTTCATGGGTAAAATCAGATCTACATTTAGAGGATTTTGTCTCCAATCTGCTTTTAAAAGGTGGAAGAGACCACCAGTGAAAAGACAAGCCTGACAGCATACATTGTTCTAAATTTCTTAAGGGTGAAGTTCAATTCCAGTGTGGAAGACCCTCACTCTACTAAGATCTTTGGCACAGACTTACTTGCGGCATTGGGACTTGTATGGGTCCTCTGCATTGCAGATGAATTTCACTCTCAATCCCCAGCCCTGCACTCTTAACCCGCACCCTGCAAATGCTTATGCACATGCTGAACTTTAATCACTGAAGTCTGCAGGACTACACATGTACTAAAAGTTAGTTTCATAGGCTTAGGGCCTATCTATGTAGATTTATCCTGGTACTTAAATAGAGCTCTACTGACTTCAGTTGAACACCAATGGTTAGTAGAGTCCATCCTTGTTGGATGTGATCATGGCCTAAATTAGTAGAGATGTGAAACACATTTTTCTGGTAATGGAAGAAAAATAAACTCCACATAAATACACTTTGGGGATGCAGAATTACCTCGTCACAAAGCAAGGAGGTGCAATCCTGCAATCCCTTCTTCGACAGAACTGTTTAGGCTGAACATAGAATTCTGCATGTCATCAAATATTGATTGATTGTCATAAAGATGTGACACATAGGAATGCCAGTGAGTGGCTGAACTTTATTTCCTGTCCGCAGTCATCCAATCAAGGACAGGGATAAAAAGGTTAATTCCCCGGTCACATGTCAGTGGTCAGTATCTAGCAGTCACTCTCACGTTAACAAATTGTATGGATTGCAGAGAAGTGCAAGAAATGATTAAACTGATGGAAGTATTGACTAATAAAGAAAGATTAACAGTCTGATCCTGCATGCACTCCATGCCAAGAATTCCCATTGAAATTAATGGGAGTTCTAAACATGAGCACTGGCAGAATTGATTCTCTGAAGAACTAAATAAGTATGGGTTGGCTAAGTAGCAACTGAAAGGGGTCTGAACATTGTTTATGAGGACTCAAAGGCCATAAACACTACTGGGGGGAGATTAAAAATTTAGTGTGGTCCCAAGATACATAAGTAATGAACGGAGCTCCGTATAAGTTAGGCTGAAGACCAAGAAATAATTAACAGTGAAGTCCACTACAGTTTTCAGAAAGGAAAGTGGTAGAAGCTCCCATCAACTGAGTCACTTAAAACTACAATGAATAAAGCACTAGTGAACATACAACCAGGTACAATCCTGCATCATCTGAGAGAGAGACACAGACAACTGTTGAGCTGATAGACCTTTTCAATATTTCTCTGATTCCTCTCATTCTTAGCCTCACATGTTACATGGGTGGAAAGGAAAGGGTCATTGCCTCAGCAGAAAATTAACCTACACAGCAAAATGTAGATGGTATTGTACATATTGTATATAAAATCTAGTTTCACAGGGGGAAAAATGTAATAGGCACAACTGTGAATTGCCTTTTCATTTTCTCTGTCATGACAGAGATTATGAGTTTCTGTTTGAATAAATGTTCTGTATTTTCTATAAAACTAATAAATATTGGGCCTGATCCTAGTACATGCAGAAGCAATGCCGTCCATTTTATCTACATGCAGAAACATCACTTTCCCAAAAGGCATGCCTCGAATATGCTCCTTGTGCTTTCCTAAAGATGACTTTTGTGGAATGGAACGAGTTCAAAAGATAATGCTGAGGGGTGATAGCATTAATAAATTAAGAGAGAAAGAGAACCAAAACATGAGACTAAGGGACACTATAAAGGAAACTTGATCACAAGGAGTTGAAAGCCAGTTAGAGACAGGCAGCTGATAGAGAGAGAGCTGCAGCCAGACTGCAGTGTTGGATATATGCTATCCTCTGCCCACTGTTTTGTCTTGTAGAGACAGACAGCCTGTGTTACTGGTTTGGCTAGCTGTTAGGGCCATTGATAACCATTTGAAACCTCAGAGCTATGTTGAGTCAAATGCTCTCAGAGCAACTCATAGTGGGATGGAGTCAGGCTGTCTGTCCATTATAATCCACAATGTGAGCACCTAAGGTTTAATTTGAACAAGGGACTTATGATTGCAAGTATATCATTATATTGGAGTATCATATTGACTTTCTGATAATGTTCTAAAGCCAGTCGGGTAAGAAAAAGAAAGTGCCACTGGGTACAAATTGTGGCATCAATTCTCTGACAGACTGATCAATTGAATTTATATATTACCTCCAGCTACATACTTAAAATCTATAGTTTCACTCCCCCCAGCGCACAACTCACAGTTTAAGTAATTGCAAATACAAATGAATTTTGAAAGGATTTAGCAGGCTTTAAATTAAAAATGTGTGAACATTGTTGTTTTAAGCACTCTAAATTATTTATTAATTTAACTCCACAGATTCATTCTTTTTTTTAAATCTCTGAAGTCTCCAGGTTTAACTCATGCCCCATATACCTAGGTCAAACAATGCAGGGTTATTTTAACCAATTAAAAAAAAATCTTCAAATTCATTCTACCAGATCACGAGAAAAATATCAGAAGTACTCTGATTGTTAAAACCCTGCATTATGAAATATGTATTGTACAGTTAAGGAGTCCTGACTCCTAACTATTGTTATACTGGGGTGCGGGGGGGCTCACAGTTCAGCCAGAGATTTAAGCAAGTTCCTTTGCTGAATAGGAATGAGATTACTTACTTGCTTAAGGTTAAGCACAGATCTAAGGGTTTTGGTGAACGTGGGCATTGTTGAGGGATAAAGAGAAGAGAAAAAAATATGCTTACTTCATTGCTCCAAACTGACTCTTGTTACAACACACTCCCTGCCCTCATTTCAGATTCTGATTTACCTTAATCAAACATTCCAGCCTCTTTTTTTTAATCACATCTTTTGGATTAATCTGTGAAAATCTTGAGTGATAATATAAACATCACATCAAAGTAATAAATTAGGTACCGTGTGCTAGCGATTATATTGCAAGTACCACCTTGTATTTTCCACGTTTACTGATTTCAATGTATTAACTCTAAAAATGACTCAGAGGCTTCCTCAGACATTTATAATGTAATGGCCAGATTCTGATACCCTTACTTGTTGAACAGCACCTTGATTGTCCAGGAGTAAGGCCAGAGACTTCAATGGGACTAGTTGTTCAGTAAGATGCTCCTTAGTGTGAATACAGAAGTGACAAAGAGTCCTGTGGCACCTTAAAGACTAACTGAAATTTTTTCAGAGCATGAGCTTTCGTGGGCTAATACCCACTTCGTCGGATGCATGCAGTGGAAGTATCCAGGGGCAGGTATAAATAGGTAGGCAAGAACCAGGTGGGAGATAACAAGGTACAGATGAATACAGGTGAATACAAGGTGAATACAGGTACCCGACTCTGGCCCAAAACGATTTATAGCTCCCTCAATGGACAATGTCTCTGTACAAAGTGCAGAATTTCTTAGGAGTAATCTGAAAAAATAATTACTTGTGAATGACTTACAGACCTTGGGTCCTCATTAATAGGCGCTACTTGTATGCTACACTGGAAGTTGCCTTAAAATTCCACCTGTCCTGCAGAGGCAGAGTACAAGTAATTGTATGCTATTTGTCATCATTCTTGATTTTAATAAAAAGAACAATTTGTTGAAAGCGGGGGCAGACAGACAGAGAGAGAGAGAGAGAGCGCACGAGAAAGATAATAATGGATAAGAATTACAGAACAATACATAAAAACATAATGTTAGAAAATTTGCAAATAATAGAGGAAAGCAAATTATCTGTTTTGAAGGAAGTAATTTTCTGTTACCATTGCCAGGCTAAATATGCATTGTGCAATAAATGTTTACACCAAATAACTATCACTTTTTTTTTTTGTCAATGCACTGATCATGCTACCGGGACAATTGGGCCCTAGTGGTATTTGGAGATAATTTAAGATTACTTTGTGATTCTATAGACTTTATTCAGGCATATCTCCCATTCAGATAAAAATAATCATGTGTTTAATCAGTCAAAATGACCATTTTATTGTAAACAACGGTGCTGCCTCATAACTTCTGTTCATCATAGCATTTGACATATAGCCTGCAGTAGAGAGGATTTCCATGCATGTCCAGTGTCTTTGCCTAATAGCTGGGACTATATATACAGCACTGCTGAAAATTAACCAGTGCCAGCAGAGCCTGTCTATAAATTAGAATAATTCTTAAATCTCCAGATCTATAAATATCCCAAAAGCAATATGGTTCTGGAGCACATTTTCTGACTGAGACTTCAATGGGACCTATGCTGGGCCTTATAACATTAAATGGACGCTGTCAAGTAGATGAAGCCACAAATTCAGGGTCCAACCTTCACTCACATGAATAATCCTACCACTTATCGAGTGGCCCTCGTGAACTCAACAGGATTTTTACATCATTAAGGTTGCCAGTTTAAGGTCTTAGATAGGTATCTTTAAATAGGAATCCACATACTTAATATTTATAGACATGTTTTCATAAATATTTAACTTAAATGACAACTGAGTGAGATAAGTTTCAAGGAGTCTATTGAGGCTGCAAAATGCAGGATCAGGTTCCATAAACAATTTTTAAAAAAGAAGTCTTAGTTTTAATAATAAAAAAATACTTTTAACACCTAAGAAAAAATATTTAAAATATTATTTTTAAAGTATGTCCCTCTAAAACAGGACAACATAGTCCAATGTTTCATCCCTGAGTTGCAATTGTACGATTCTTTCCCTATTTTCCAAACACCAAACCTATTTATTCACCTGATAATCTATGCACAAATGTAACAGAATTTAAAAGTGCCACTTCTAGTAATGATTCCATAAAAAGATACACCTACCGCCACAGGGATGAGGCGTTAAAGCCTTTTAAATTCCCCCCTCCTTCAATAACAAGGAGCCTGTCAGAATTCCTAATTTAGAAATAAAATAATGTATCTTTGTTTTCCTTGAAAAAGGATAATTTGTTCAGTGAAAATCTTCAGGAAGCGGCTTAACCTATCTGGTACTAAAGACTTGTTTGACAAAACAAATTCATGGTAAACACCCAGAAAACAGGAACATTGCCAGTTAGAATGATAAAAAATCATGTTGAAGAGATAAATGGTTCATTAAAGGGAAGGCACTTGAATTTTCATTACAGATTGCTACACAATCACTAAAGGTTTTTGAACTTGTCTAGCTTGTTGATCTTGTGTGCTCCTCCTACCTAACCATTATGCCTAATATCCATATTTCTGTGTACTTTTTGAAACGTATATATTTCATCCTCTGAAAGTATCATTAAAAGCTCTTTGTAACCATCAGAATTCATGAATTTTTATATGCATTGGCCTGAACTGTATAAGAAACTGTTTAGCGAGTAATAATGTGAACATCATACCTAATGTTTCAGAAACTGCAAGACATAAGTGATGGCATTTTGGTGAACATATGGATTTTAACTAGAGCTTGGTAGCATTGACCCTTCCTTAGTTCAGGTTGGTGAGACACTAGAAAATCAATTCAGTAGGACAACAGAAATAATAGGGATGGGGGGAGGACTATCTAGAGAACAGTAACATGTACTGTGGTTAAAGCATAGGAATGGGAGCCAGGAAAGCTGAGTTTTAGCCCCTGTTCTGCCACAGACTAGTGTGTATGAATACAAGACAGCCTTTTTAGGTCTCAGTTCTTCCAAATGTAAAATGGAAATAATAATTCTTACCATTCGGCCCCTATCTTACTTGGGTGCTTTTGAAGTCTTAGATTGTAACTGGTAGGGACTGCTTCTCAACCATGCTAAGAACTCTCTTTTCGTTGCCTCAGAGACAGAACTGAAACCCCGGCCCCCAGGCATTTGTGAAGTATTCTGAGAGTCTCAACCACAGCTATTACGTAAAAGTGCACGATTAATGTTATGTAGGACTGATGTCAAAAACATAGCTCAGCGTAGGCAGATATTCCTTATAGCCCAACTGCACAGCACCCACTGCACAAATCCTGTATTTGTGCATGCCTATACAAAAGGGAATCTGTGTCTAAAAGCTCATTTACATGTAAACATTTTTATTTTTAGTCACTAGTTTTGAAAATCTCATTCGGTAGGCTGTTGATTTTCTTGTTTATTTATTTCCCTGCTTAATATATAACTGAGACTAAAATTTGCCCTAAGTAACACATTCAACTCTTATCTACACCCATTGTGTCACTCATTGACTTCAATGGAATTGACTGAATGTAGATCGGGAAATAGGTTGGAATTGCACCAAATGTAAGCCTAGGAAGAATTTGGCCCAGCAAGATAGAACAGGTATAGTTGAGGGAATATTTTGGCTCCAGACTGATATTCTTCTACAATTACAATGAAAGTACTAGCCTAAATTATCAGAACTGTCATTTAATGTAAATTGGTGGACTGTCTCCCTACCTCCAGAAAGAACCAGTACCCTCCCAAGTCTGTTTCAGGCTCTTGCCTCAGGATACAGTTTATTATTTAAACACAAAATCTTCTGAAATAACAGAAAATAAAGCAATTCCCCTAACCAAAGCAGGCTGCAGTCTTTAGAGTCTTTCCGCTGGTCTGGCTTAGTCCTGGAAAGAGGACAAGCCTTTACTGAAATCCCTTGCTGAGGAATGTGACAGGGAGGCAGCCTATAGGCTCTCTTCATGTAGAGCTGTGTTGGCTGGAAAATCTCCAAGAGAAAAGTTAAAAGTATCATCAGGTATGGCATGAAATCACTACTTACATGTTTTATTTTCTTTTTACCCAGACAGGGCTTGTGAAATCTTACAAAACTGATAGTATTAGTACAAGATTTCCCAAACCAGGAATATCACATCTAACACTAACTGATCTTCAAGTAAATAAAAATCTAGCAATAAACTCAGAAGCATTTGCAAAATTTGAACTATTAGTAGACATAAAAACTGCCAATGTGAATGATTTAGATCTTTATCACCACACAATTTGACATTCTCCAGTAAATTGCCAACTGGATCTTTAGCAAAGTGACAGGATTTGGACACAAGTCCCAGTGGGACTCAGGCTATGGCCCCTCCCCAGCAAGGTCCTAGGACCTGAGTTCTGAGTGTTGGCTGACCTAAATCAGGCTGATTTGTGTGTGGATAGAAGGGGGGGTCTTTGGCTCAAACCCAAGTCAGAGCCTTGGCTTAGTGTGCAGTATAGATGTATCCCTAGGGTCTTTTCAACAGACGTGAAGAGGCCAAGCAGTAGTAGAAGTTACATTTTCAGTCTGGAGCGGTACGGAAATGGAAGTCCAGTAAAGTAACTGTGCACTGAATGCTTTTCCCAGTAATTTATTTATCACATAAATTTACTATTGGTTTGTTTCCATGAGGAGGACTGTGTTGGACGAAGGGAGAAGATGCCAAGGGAGGCAGGAACATAACAATTTATAGCTCCTCAAATATTTAATGATTAGGTACATAGTATCTATAATGCTTTTAAGAACTGCAACTACACTACATGGAGTATGGTAAATAAGGGTGGTATCCCCAAGAGCCTAGCCAAATTCAGCTTGAACACTTACATTCTGCATACCTGAAATTTCCTGGCAGTTTACTGTCCCAAACTGCTTTGTAGTAATGCTGTGCAAAGTTACTTACCTGCCGACCCCAGAAGTGGCTGCCTTGCAGTGGTGGATGAAGTTATCCTTGTGCATGAGGTATGTATCAGCCTAAGTTTCAAAGTGCTTTTGAATGAGTGGTACACTGTAAATGTAAGATACTACATTACTGAAATACATCATTACTTATTATGAAATGAGGAACAGCACGACATATAAATGCATGCAGACATTTTTTAAATGTGCACTGAAGTTTGGGTGAATTCATATTGTTAAAAATCTACCATATTGGGAAACTTTTAAATATCGCCTCGGGCTTAGTTTTCCTGTGAATTTTCTAGCTGCTGCTACTTGGCCAGTGTCAGCATTTCCAGCTGACTTTCCATCTCCTCTTCTGAGCATGGGGAAGCGACCAGGGCTGCTAACTCTGACAGACAATCTACTGTCAGCACTCTGATATCTGCTTGTCTGGATGGAGTAGGATAGAAAGTTGATAAACTGCCTTTAAAAAAAGAGTTAAAAAAGATAGTACCCAATTTTTGCCTAGAGATGGTTCTAATCCTAGATTCAGGTTCAGAGCGACTTTTCTTCCTGTAAATTACTCACATGAGAAATGAAAAGAGGATTTAGAGCTGCATGTATATTATCTTGAGAAAATGAATATCATCACTGCTCAGCATTTAGATGGTACTTTTCATCCATAGATCCTAAAGTGGTTTATAAAGTTCAGTAAACATTAGTATCCCCATTTTATAGATGTGGAAACAGAGGCACAAAAGTTAAATGACTTCCTTACAGTCACACAGCAGGTCACTGGCAGAGCCAGAGAGTTACTGTAATTCTCACTGTCCTAGTCAAAAATTACACTGATAAAATTCAGACCAACATATTATTCAAGCACATGAATACCTGCTATGCGGCCGCTTCCATAGACTGGCTCTTCATTCCTTTCATCATGTGCAGGAACTTCTTTTAAATATATTTTTCCCTGGTTGGGCTTGGCAATAGCTTAGCTGTCTTTCAGTAATCAAAATACTTTTTTATTTTTAAAGAGGCATTCAGTTTTGCAGCTCTGGAAAACATTCTTTAAAAGTTCATACTGCTGTTCAAGCTTTTACCACTGTGTCACCAGTTAAAGTGCAGCCACAGTCAGAAAAGCAATTCTCTAAACATTTCATTATGGGGTTGTTTGTTTATTTCTTTTTAATGGGCCAAGAGGCAAGATAAAATCCAGCTCACTCTTCCATGGCTGTATTGGCTCCTATTATCTGGCAGGAGTAAAACTTGGCTTGGGGTGGGATTTTCAAAAGCATCTAAGTGAGTTTGAAGCACAAGTCCCATTGATTTTCATCTCTCATTGATTTTTCAAGTTCCACTGACTTTCAGAAGGACTTGAACTCCTAAGTAGAGATGGTCAGGAATTTTTCAATGAAACAGAGAAAGAGACATCCCACATGCCAGAATAGTCAACTAGACAGACTCCCATGTGACTGCCCTAAACACCAGGCTACAGTCAGTCTCTCTCGCAGTCTTGTCCAATGAATACATATAATTATTTAAACAAAGTAGAACATCTCTAAAAGAAGAGACAGCTTCTGTAGTCAGATCGGTAAGGCCTTCACCTGGGGTAAGGGAGACTAATGTTCAAGTCCCTGATTTAAGTCAACTACTTGGCTATTCTGGGGTCTCTACTGTTCCTGCTCCCAAAAAAGAAAAGTCTTAGGTTTGTTCCAGTGCAGAATGGGAAAAACTTGAAATCTCAATACATTTCACAGGATGGGAAAACCCTTTCTCACCCAGCTGTACTCCTAACTCATGTTTGTAAATCCCACACTTTGCCATTAAAGTGAGCAGTAGATATACACTGAAGACACACAGTTAGCAAATACACGGCAAATAAATTGCAACTTTTGCATGGTCACTTTTCTGACCACATCCATAATTTAAAGTCAATGCAAGTCCCATTATTTCAGCCCCACACAATCCTCTGAAAATGTATCCCCGCTACCCAGTATTATATCGCTAAAAGAGTTTATCTTAAAGTTAGATTTCTTCTTAGTGGTTAAAAAAAAAATCTCATTTTCAGTTGAATGCAAAATAATATTTTAGGCCTGATTTTACACTAGGGTAATCCCACTGACTGCAGTATAAATATTCCTGATTTACAACAGTGCAAGTGAAAGGACAGTTGGGCCCGCATCCACCAGGTGGTCAAAAGAGGTCAGTATATTGAGTGGTGAGCACTTTTGAAAATCTGACCTTACTGAAGTGCCTAGATTTTTAACTGCTCAGCACCCACAATCTGGTTCCAGGTGTGGTTGCTCAGCAGTTAAAAATCTAGCCCCATAGGCACATATAGTAAAATATTTCAGATATTCAGTAGGCCATGCTGTGGGGGTGTTTTAAATTGTATGCCTTTAATAGCCATCCATTCACAGAAGAGTTCACATTAAATGTAGCAATCCAAACAAACAAGTATCTATCAATAACACACAAGTCATTCTTTTTCAAAGAATGTTGTCTCTGACAACAATTATAATAAAATACTTCTACAGTGCCTTTGAACTCAAAAGATCCCAATGCACTGTGTAATCTTTAATGGATATACCAAATATATAAGAACTTGCTTCATTCATAACTACAATGTTGGGTGAAACATGGCAGAAGTACACAACAGTTTAGAGCAAGATTACATGAATAATACAGTAACCAAGTTAAATGACAATGCTAATTTGAGGTAGAAAGTTTAGCATTACTCAGCTTGGAATTCCTGTCTGAGTCTGGACTCCAACAGTGTCCCAGCTAAGTGCTAGAAGGTGCTATGCAGTTGCAGGTGCTCTCTTCCACACAAGATGTACCATTAGGATTCTTGTGACTGCCTGTAGTCATTCAAAGTCTCGTGGCAATTTTTTCAAGATTAGGTTATTTGCCCAAGTGCCCACATCATATCCCAACAAGGTTCATTCTGTTTTTATAAATTTCCTGGCATTTCAAGTGGATATTTCAGAGTGGCAGCCGTTAGTCTGTATCCGCATTTCCATTTCTTGCTCTACACCAACCATGTGATGTTGCTCTGTGCTGTTAAAATGTGTTCCACGCAGAAGTGGCTACATTTCAGTAGCAGCAATGAACCCTTTGTAAATTCTGCAGAAATCTATTCTGAATATTCACTTGGATAAAAACTGTCTATTTATTTCAATGGTATCCACAGTCCTTTTCTATTCATTTTCCACAAATATTTTACAAGGATTTTTTTCTATTCCTATGGATGTCCACGCCAGAAGTGACTTTTTAAAAAGTTACCTAGAGAGCATGAAGAAACAACACCATGTTATTTACAGCATGTAACCAATCTCAAAGGCCAAACAATGAATTACAAATAGACATCACTATTACTTCAAGTATTAGCTAACAGTTTGCAGGCAATCCACAGGCTGAAATTTCTTTGCATAAACCATTAGTCAAATAACTTCAAATAATGAACAAAAGAATCAAAGTCTGTTCCTAGATAATTTGCAAATAGGGAAAAGGGGATAGGATTTGTCAAATAAATTATTCATTACAAATAGTTCATCCAGATCTATCTCTTTTTATCATTTGCATAGGTTTTAAATTCTTAAAGTGGTTTGGGAACCTTAAGGAGTAAAACTTGCTGTATAAATTATTACTGCATTAAGCATTTACATGGCGCTGTAAACACACAGAGAACTTAGCATAGAATTAGGTGGAATCCCTCTGAGAAAGAAGGGTTAACATGCCTTAAATCCCTACAAAAAGTGAATCTCTTAGAATTAGTATTTTCCAGAGTGAGAGTAAAATGTGTGCTTAGAAGTCCAGTGGCTCCACACACTAATGACTACAAATGGTCAAGACCACTGTTTTACAGCTCGTATGAAAGATATCTGTTCCTGTGTCCCCTAACACCAGGCCAGGGAAGTAATTCAATACTGCACCAGAAGAAATCACCACTACTGAATCACCAAGTCCTCTAGTATCTACACACTAGGGCCTGATTTTCAGAAGTACTGAGCATCTGCAGCTCCCTTTCAGGTCAATGGTGCTGCAAGTGCTCAGCACTTCTAAAAATTAAGTCTGAAATGTTCCTAGCAGAGATGCTCGAATTTTTTCGCCCTAATCCTTTTTTGGCAAAAAAAAAAATGCAGAGTTGACAATGCCAAGACATTCTGGAAATTTGTATAGATTTTGATTAATTTTGCGCAGAAAAATACTAAAATACAGAAAAATCAAAATGTTTTAATTTGACACTTTTAAATGAAATATTCTGATGGGGGGGGGTCTGAAGTGACTTTTTGTTTCAAAAAGACTCACTCACTAACAGAAGCTGGTCCAATAAAAGATATTACCTCACCTACCTTGTCTCTTTAATAAAAAAAAACATTATTTGCCCAGCTCTAGTTTTAGTAACTCATGTACTGACCCCATCCAACACTGTTTAGTTTGCAAGAACAGACAGGATCACAGAAGATGAGTTTGACTTTAAATCAGGCACTATTTTTCTGTTTGCATATCATAAAACCAAACAGTAACTATATAAATGCAAGTAGCAGATAATAGGTACAAATCTGTTTGAGCACTTGGCTTAATTTAATTTTAATAATTTGATGTGTGGCTTGATTTTTTTTATTATTGGTACATGAATATTTCATAGTGTCAGTATAACCAACACATTTTCTATACAAGCTTAACTCTGCTAGCTTTACTCATGTTGTGTACCACCTTATTTCACAAGTAGTCCCATTGGAACCATGCATAAGGCTGAGGAGAATTAGGCCCTATGTAAAAATAGCACCTGGCTATTCAACATTTTTGTTATCTGTATGTCTGAGTCATATCTGCTTGCTTTACTGCCAAACTTTTTTTTTTAAACTGCAGCACGTACAGCTGCCGAAGAGCTGCCTCATGCATCATCAACAGAATTGTCAGCTAAATTGTGACTGCAGATTATTTTAACCTGGTGATGATTTAAGAGGCAGAAAGAATACAGCAGGATTTTTTTTTTTCAGGTTGAGTTTTCAGGGCAGGCAGTTGGAAAAGCATCTTTTGGCATGTAAACTGAGTAAATATGACATGGAATCATTGAGAGGAAATAAATATGGAACCCTACAAAGTCATTTTCACAGTCACTTTTTTGGCTTTTGATGCATTAGCTATGCCAAAATTCTGCGTCACTTACGTTATACAGTGTAAGCAGTGCAATTTTAAAGTGACTTTTAATGACAAACCTATTTTAGGATGGAAAATCTCTTATCACTTCAGACAGTGAGTACTCAGTTTAATATTTTGGTGGATAATTTGCAATTTCAATGTACAGACAATTTTGAAGTATTTGTGATTGTTCCAACATTAAGGTTAACTCATTTTTCCTGGGATGTCTGGTAGCCAAAATGGAATCAAAATGTCCCCATAGTGCATTGCATCCACTTACCTCTCTCAGAAACTAAACAGTGTGTTGGATAGCATTGAAGGGTCTAAAGATAAGGCTGGATAAAAGAGGAGGCATGACTAAAGTGAGAAAGATAAATGTGCTTTAGATGTTGGTCTACAAAATGCACTTTTCAGCTCAGTGTAGCATAAATACAAAGCAGTAAAAAATCTACAAAGGAACCATAATGAGAGATACCACTGTCTGAATTTATTTATTGTTGCAATGCTAGCTTGTAATACAGCTTCATGAAGAGAATACTGCAATATCTTACACATGGATAGGAACTTTAAAAAGGCTTTAAAATAGGAAGAAACATCTTTCATCCCAAAATATTTAATTTGCAGCATGTGGCTTCATATTTGTTTTTACAAAGGAGTACACCTGGAAATTTCAGACCAAAGTAATACCACTCTATGGTTTCTCCAGCTGGATGGTATCATGGTATAACTAACTTGTTATTCTGTGTTGTTAAAAGGAAAGAAATATTCTATGGAATAATTCAGTGATATCCAACAGCGTTTGGTGTTCAACAGCTTATTAGGGAGCCAAATGTTCCTCACCTCATTCAGGTGGTCGGTCTGTTAGGCCCATGGGACTACTTATTTGACTATGGCAAACAGGATTCATCTCACAGACTGGGACCACGGGGAAAAAATGTGTTTACCTTGGTTGGTAGATATTGCTGTTTTAGCTTTGCACAAATAATAATACATGGTCTCTGTATAGGGTCTGATCAAAAGCCTGATGGGAGGTCATTGAGAATCTTTTAAACAGCTTTGGATCAGGCCTAGAGAACTATTGATCTGCAAATCTCAAAGTGCTTTGCCAGTTGTAGCTAGGGAAGGACAGGGGATGTTAAGATTAAAATACAGTGTGTGGAGGATATGATAAACAAATGGAGGAACTGAGGTCATACAGTGAAGAACGGATTCTAAGTCCCCCAAATCCCAACTCTGTACTCAGTCCACTAAACCACAGCAAGTAAACCAAGTTGTACTGCTCCCTTTAGCTTTTCTCTGTTTATTGGGACTCTCCCTGCAGAGAATCTCCTGTGTTTCCTTAGAAAAGGTTTCACACTGCACATTGTCATTGATGATTAAAAGCATTGTCATCCTTGATCTTACATACAACACTATTATTCACAGATAATTGATTCCTGGGCACAGTAGACAGGTTATTTTCCCCTGTAGAAATACAATTTTAACCAGTAATTAAATCCAGGCTACTTATGCTAGATTGTGTTTCGGTCAGAATTTCATTCCAACAGGTATAGGTTTAATGAGTTCTAATTATATATGGTCTAAACATGCATCCATATTGGATGCATGTTTAGATCATATATAATTGGATTCCTATTTGATACACAGGCCTGGGAACAATAAAAGTACAATAAACTGTTGCAACTGATATTCTAACTTAAACCTGCATTTCTTTCATTAATCTGGACACAGGAGAGACCTGCTGAAGAAGTCTGGTAGCTTCCAGAAAGGTAAGACTGCTTTTCTAGCTCTTTCTCTAGGATCATGCTTCTGTGTTTAAATTAAAGGAAAAGTGTTGTTTTAAGAAAATCCAAATGGGTGTTTTGTGATTCTTCAGTGCAATATACCAAATGGCATCTAACATTCTTCTGTATGTTTCCCATAAAGCTAACCCAAATCTTCAATCCCACTAATACCTATGGCTGGCAGCTTTTTCTTCTACTGGCTCAGTTATATATAGCGTACCAAATTCATACACACAAACCAGGTGTCCAAAAAAAGAAATAAGAGAAATGTCCTATTTTATATTATAGCTATTTTTAATCTCCCTTGAACATCCTTATAATATAGTAAGATGGTAGGTAACAGCAGAATAATGCAATAATGTTATTGTGTCTATTACAAGTATCTTTCAATCCTCAACAAATTCTTCCTATAAAGTGCAAAAATTAAAAATAATAATATTATAATTTCTCTCTCTCTCTCTCTCTAAATGGATATAATATCTGAGAAACTTTCTCGGACAATATAATTTGGATGCTTTCAACGTTGCTTGTTTTATTTCACAACAAACTTACATTTTATCACATGATTGCTTTCCCAATTATAGTACAAAATAAAAGGCATCATCAAATAGTTTAATAGGTACATAGGAAAATGTAGTTTTGTTCATCAAATGAAGCAGAAAATAATGTGACAACAAAAAAAAATCTGTGTAGGGGATGGTAAATTAGTTGTATTAGATTATATATTGGATGGCCTCTAACGGAGTGCGTGAGGGTCCACAAACTTTATTTATTTTTTTAATAAAGTACATGGGGGAGTTCATTTTACAGCAGGGTCTGAAAGCTTTCTGATAATACGTTATTTAAACATTTAAAAGATCTATTGTGTATACATATAAAATAAAACCCCAAAAGTCCCTATTGAGTCTGTGATCTAGGGCAACTTAGGAAGAATGAGCCTCAGTTTTCTTTTGAAAAGGATTTGCTATTTTTGCCAGTTTACTCAGGCATATGCTAAGAAATTAAAAATGCTTGTACGTATCTATCAGCATTTAGATTCCATGGTGGTAGGTGCCTTAGGAAAACTACGGAAGTTTGCTTTTCCACCCCAACCATAGGCAGGTATATGTGTGTATCAGTCCTCATTAAAAAAGTAGTAAGGTGTTTTAAAGTTATAGCCCAGAACAACACATTTTATAATAAGCAGTATTTGGGGTGATTACTGTAGAATACCATAGTATTTTTATCTTTGTGTCTGGACTGTGCAGTGTATGTATTATTTATATCTACATCTCTATGTGATTATCTTCAGTTAACTTGAAGGACAAAGGTTGCTTTCGTCCTGTTTACCATTGGTGTAAGACCCTCCCCTGCCACCTACACCTACCCCACCAGTGTAAACAGACAGAGTAGCCCTCCATCTAATTAGCTGTCTTTAAGGCAGGGCTAAGTGGGCTCAGTGGGGGGAAAGGCATTCTTGGGCCCCTCCAAGCTTCTCGCTGGCCCTGGCATACAGAGTGAGAGCAGCCTCCAAGAGGTACCGCAAACTCTCTGACATTATGTCCACGGGTTATCATTATCATCTTTTTTTAAAAACCCAATCGATCGCTCCCAACCACAATGATGCTTCAGGGCATCTCTCTCTCTGCTGGGGAGTGATTGACCATTGGGTATCATTAAAGAGGGGAGGTGAGCAGAGGGAGGAGTGGAGGGGAGAAAAAGACAGAAGAGGCAGTGGTAGCAGCAACAGCTCCAGCTCCTCCTTGTGTGTGTCTCTCCCTCCTGGATTCCACTGACCTTTCACTCAGGAGCCAGCTGGAGCTGAGAGAGATTTAATTGAACGGATTCCTCAGATGTGTTTGGGGTTTGGGTGATGAAGGAGCAGGAGAAGGAGGATACTGTACTGAAAGGAAAGAAGGGAGTGTATGGAGGAGGGGGAGCTTTGGATGACCTTCAAAGGCTAATTGCTCAGCTCTTCTTAGGCCTTTGCTGGGCTTCAGCTTGCACAGGGGACCCTGTTGTTTGGTAGAGCCGAAGCTCCCCCCTCCTCCACCAACACAACCCCCACCCTCCCCGCTTCCTCAGAAGTGCAGCAGCAGTGGTGTCTCCCCTGCGACCCTCCCGGTGCAATCGATAGCAGTCGAGCCAAAGTGGCCGCCTCTTCCCCTCCGCTTCTGTCAGGCAGCGCGGCATTAACAGGCAAGGCTCATCCTAATTTCCCAGGCCTCCCTCATTAATCTGAGTGAGGGAAAGAGAAAAGAGGAAAGAGAAAGAGAGCGAGAGAGCCAGCACAGCAGCACTGAGGCTTACCTCTTTAATGTATATATTTAAAAAATAATAATCCAGGCTCTTCTCCAGTTTAAGTTTCGTTTAAAAAATAATAAAAAAATAAAATAACTGAAGGACCCATTCAGCAAGAGAAATCAAACCCCACCTCTGGCACTCTTGCACTCGATTTTTCTTCCATTGTTTGTTCCTTGAATTTTACACGCATACAATATAATCAGATTACAAGTATATGTGCTTCCTTTACTTCCCTTCTCTCCTCTCCTCCCTCCCCTTCCATCATGCCAAATCAACACCCTCCGTATTTTTTTTTTTGAACATAACTGAAAAGGAGTGAATGAATCTCAGCTGAGTTAAATGGGTGACAAGGGAGATGAGCAGAAAGAAATTCATCCCTTCTTGTCTTTGAGAGCAATTTAATTAGGCCTAGGCCCCCTGTGAGCGGGTAAGGAAAAAGTCTGGGGGTTGGCTTGTCTTGGTTTCCTCTGAAGGCAAAAGCGGCCTTGGACACACATACAGAGAAAGGATTTTTAAAAAGGATCATGTAAGAAGATCAACAGATAAGCAGCTAATTTTGTGTACTTAGGGAGCAAATGAGCGAGCTCTCTCCCACTGGAATAGCCATAGTGATGGGATGAGGGAGAGAAAAGGAAAGATCTTAAAGTATTTCACTATTAATTCTGATTGCCAAAATTAAAGATTTATACTGCTTGATAGGATATTCTGGCTGTGAGAGAGTGTGTACATATCTTTATATACATACATATACAGATATAGATTTTTCCTTTATACAGCTCAGTTATTTTGAGAATTTTCATCAGAAAACCACTTTTAGACTAATTGGAGTCTGTGGAGAGGAAACCTCATTTTTGGTTCAAATGAATTTTCTGAAAATGTCATTTGATTCAGGAAATATGACTGATCTGCCCGATTTCTTGATAAGAAATGAAATGAGCCGTTGTCCTTCAGGATATCATAGACTTGAAATGGGGGATTTTATGGTTAATGCCATCAGATAGAAGTGTCCTACTTTGAAAAGAGAAGTCCATCAGCCCCAGGGAAAGGCTGAAACCTGAATTTCGTCTCTAAATCCGCAGCTACAGTTAAAGCTGGCACACAGCAATGATAGATTTTTTTTCTCAAGCAATAATTACAAAGTAAATGGCCATAAATAACAAAACGATTAATAACAAAAGAAAAAGTTAATAGTTTCCCACCTCACAATTTTTAACTCACAGTGTATCCCCCCCAATGAAGTGATCAGTTTGGCAAAATTAACCCTTTGCATTACAACACTCTATTATTTAATACTCTAACAGACAGTGAACCTGTATTTGTCTTCATTGTCCCATACAGCCATCAGCTAATTAAGCCTCACAACATGGGATGTAAGTATATACTGTTCCTTCCATTTTACAGATGGAGAAACTGAGGAAGAGTGGTTAAGTGACTTACCCAAGGCCACAAAAACAGTTGGTGTCATATCCAGTATATCGACTCAGGAATCCATGGTGGAGGGTTGACAAGAGGTAGGCAGGAAAAAGTTTTCCCGCCTTCGGAAAATTTTCAAGAATTGGAAATTGGGATAAAAAATTAAAAATATCAAAAATCTTCATGAACTGACAATCTGAAAAAAATTCAGGTCAATCAAAACATATTCTCATGATAATTTTGAAATGTTTCATTTTGATTTTGACCATTTTAAATTTTTTTTACCATAAGTAACAAATTTCAAAATGAAAAGTTATTTCATTCAAAACTCAGAATTTTTGATGGAAAAAAGTCAAAACAGGAAGTTTTATATTTTTCCAAAATAGGCAAATGCTTTCAAAGCAAAAAAAAAAATTAGTCAAAATGGACCCTTTTCCCCCTAAGAGTTTCAACAAATCAGCATTTTCTGAGAAGAAAACAGTTTCCTCCAAAAATTCCTGACCTGCACTAGTCCTGACACCACTAGTGCAAGCTTCTCCTTTGCAACTTACATACAATAAAAACCATTGCCATAAAGGAAGGTGCAAGTAGACAGAGACAATAGAAAAGGGAATACAAGAAGAACTGATCACTATAAACAGATTTCAGGAAGCTGATTCACAATTTACAAGCTTCAGGCGGTACTGAAGAAGCAAACTATGAACTGTTTATTTAAAGAGGGAGCAAACTACATGAGACTGCTGGTATAGATGCACAGAAAGATACATGAGATCAATCACTCCATTGCACAGAGGTGGGCCCAGCTTGCAAAGTTGGATCTGGATCCAAACTTCAAAAGTGATGACATTTGAAATTTTGGTTCAAGTCTCTTTACTGCCACTCATATTGAGAATGCCCAACCCTGATCCATATCCCTGCTGCCAGTGAAGTTAATGACCAAACTCGCATTGACTTGAGTGGGAACAGAAGCAGTGATTATTATTTTAATGACCTAATACAGTTAAGGTGGCCAGATGCTACCACAAAAGTTAACAGGAAACTTTAAAAGATCAAATAAAAGGCAACCATGAGTATGGAAGGAAACAGTAGCAAGAAAATCACAGATGCATGTATTTAGATTGACAGATTATTTTTAAGGAACAGAGAATATATATGCATATGTATGTATTGCCACTGCGGTAACCCTTATTACTTGTGAGGAAAATAGCAGCTCCTTTACTAGCAGCTCCTTTACTGACAGTGTTAAACCAGTTTCGCTTCTCAATTAGTTGAGGGACAGACAGTTTCCTAAATGCACAAAATGGAAGCAGCAAGATGATGTACTACCCTAACCTTCCTTTGCTAAATGGAAATAAATGGGCCTCTCTGTGATGCATCGCTGATTATCCTCAATGCCTCTTTGTATTTCTAAATAATGTTATGTTACAGATTTGCAAGGGTTTTTTAAATAAATAAAATCTAAGATGTGCTAGGCACAGCCACTCTGGGGCTAGTCTCACACACAGTGCAATGCAATCAATTGGGTTTGCACCCACACTCCATCCCTGTCTCTCCCATAATGGCCAGATTTCAGAAGAGAGGGGACTTCATTGTAATAAAGATTATTGTGACCACTGGCTACTGACAGGACCCTGTAATGATCGATGACTCTGATACTATCTGAACATCTGTGCTGCCTAGGATCTCCATAAGGGCTGGCCTGATCTAAGCAGTCTGGAGGCTAATGCTGACAGGGGTACCTGACTGGACTCTCCCCTCACCTCAAAGAACTGGGCAACTCTTTGTCCTGGTCTACACTGGGGGGCAGGGACTGATCTAAGATACGCAACTTCAGCTACGAGAATAGGGTAGCTGAAGTTGACGTACTTAGAGACACTTACCGCAGCATCTTCATGGGGGTGAGTCAACTGCTGCCTCTCCCCCGTCGACTCTGCCTGTGCCTCTCACGACAGTGGAGTACGGGAGTTGACAGGAGAGGTCTTGGGGGTCAATTTATCGCATCTATACTAGACGTGATAAATCGACCCCTGATAGATCGATCTCAGCGTTGATCCCCGCCATAGTGTAGACCTGCCCTCACTCTGACACAAACTCCTGCTGTGGTGGCAAAGGCACAGAGAGGGTCAACTTCTTGCCCAGATATTCTGTCCAGCCATTTGGGGATTAACCAGTCATAAAGCTGGTCCTGCCTCTTCATGAAGCTGAACTTCCCACCCAGCAATTTCCTCACAAGACAAGGAAATCTGGGAGGGAGAGGACGTTAAAAATGCCTGTCCTATTCCTATGCCAAAGAAAATCTTTCAGCCCCTTGCAGTCAGGGTAAAACAGCATTGCAAATAATACTCAGAAGTTCAAGCACAGGCATTACAGATGGAAGAGAGAGAGTGACTACTACAGTATTGTTCTCTACAGTAGATTCCCCAGAGCTTAAGCCAATCTAGTTTTAATTGACACAAGCAAATGGATTTCTACCATAGTTCTAGGGAGACTGTTCCAAAGCCTAAGATACTCACTATTAAAAAATATTTTGACATTCATCCAAAATTTCCCTTTGCTCAATTTCATCCTACTACTCCTATTTATGCCTCTTTATAGCACATTGTACAACAAAACACAGGCGACCACTAGTTTTCGCTAGCAAGACATTTTTAGACAATTTTGCTTATGTGCACTGAATACATTCTTTTCATTGGCCAGATACAAGTATATGATATACAGTATTCTCTGAGCACAACATACATTTGTTTTGTACTGCAACTGCTGAATAAAGAGGAGACCAAAAAGAATTACAATGGTAGAGACATTGATGTACGAATACTTAGAGGAGCAGAAGAGGAGATCACATAATTCAGCCCCAGATTGCACCCTCAAGAAATCATGCTGAGTTTCCCAACAGGTAAGCATCTTGATAAATCCTTATAAGCATGATGAAAGCAGTTTGCACAAATATCATAAGAGTACATAGTGGATAAAACCCCAGATACATCATTTTTTTCTTGTAGACTTTTACAGCACTGCATTTAACTGGAGATACAATGAGGTTCTACTGCAAACAGTATCAGTTAGTCAGCTCAAAAATACATGTTACAATCTTAAAAGAAAGAAAAATAATTACAAAGGAATTCTAATGTAGCAAACAGCTCTTAAAATATTTTACTATAATAACTGAGCCTTTCATCTTCAAAGTGCTTTATAAACATTGACTCAACAAATAATAATTCATTTCATTTCACAAGACCCCCGAGGAGTAGATGGAAGAAAAGAAGCATAAGGGTCTCATCCTGAGAGGTGCTGAGCAGCTGCAACTCTGAGATTTCAGAAAGACTTGCAAGTACATGGTACTTCTCAGGATCAGCCCCTATAAGTGATTTCTCAGGCATGTAGAAGGTATGATGCTCAGGAGGTAGAAACAATTTTCAAAGCTGATTTAGGGTTTATTTTTGCAAAATCAAAACCTGTCCTCCTCAGCTTATCCCTGGTGCCCACACTCTCCCTAGCAAAAATAAATACATACATAAATAAAAATCCCTCTTTATCTTTAATTGGTAAGTATTTTACCTCTTTAAATACCCAGCGACACTAACGCAGGGATGCTACCTGCTGTTAAACAGTTGCCATGTTCCACACCGCATTTAAAAAGTCTGTATATATTTGTGAAGTGCTTTTGTGTCTTTTTAGATTATAAAGTGTATATAAACTGTGCATGGAGGTTATTTTGCAAACTACAAACCTGTACAAAGAACAACAATGGTGAATTGTAAGATTCTAGATTAGCACACCAATAACAGGAAGACAAGTCGCAGTTTACAGTGCCATTCTGTCTACTGCTCTGCCTCTAATGAAATATTGTAGATGTCTTGTAATGATGCTCCCTATTGTAAAATACTGTATGTATTATTGCCAGTCAATACATAGATGCAACACAGATTTAATTCAAAATTTAGGGGAAACAGTCTCAGAATTTTCTTGCTTTTAATGTTATTTTTTCAAGGTAACAAAATGTTGGCAACTGAAATAAAAGCCATTGGCCATATCGTGGAATGACTTACACTCTCTAAGAATGCAGAAATATTTGAATATATTAAGCCATATTGTATTTTGCAGGGCTTCTATTATGCCATACTTCTAGCACTTAATCAAGGTATTTTTCTTTTTACCGGGATGTACCATATTTAATAGATTAGACAAGAGCAGGAGAGAGTTATTTAAATAATAATTTTGTGGGTCAAGAAAAAAATCTAAAATGTAGAAAAACTTATTTTGCCACGCATTTGAAAACTATGGTTTGCAGCTTCAGAAGAGAACTCAAAACTGTTCCTGGCGGGAAAAAAAAAAAAAGAAAAAGATGCAAAATTTCCTAGTGTGGTCAACAGCTATAAATGGATCCCAGATTATCAAGCTTCAGCTTTCATGTGCACATAGCAGCTAATATTAAAACTCTGGGCCTCACACAAACATCTCCTCTGGCGTAGACTATTCTAACCCTGTCCCACACACTCTTTCCAGATTCTCACCTTCTATGAAAGTACTGTGCTAGGCCTGCGTATTGGATCTGCCTGTAACCAATTCTAAGTGACTGTGGCTAGGGATAAACTTGTTTCAGGATAAACCAACAAAAAGTTATTCTGAAAGTTGCATCATCTCTCTCCCCTACAGCTAATACAAAGGGATGCCTCAATCCTTCTCTCTCTGTCTCCTTATTTCAGACTGTGCTTGTCTCACTTTCTGTCCACACAGAGTATCCTGGCTCTCACAGAGCACTGCTTGCTCTTACAGGTACTTTCCACCTACTGAAGAGTGGTGCATTATACCCTCCATATCAGCCAACTATGGAAGGGCTCTGCAGAGTTGCTGGGAGTCTGCCTCCTGGCTATAACGTACCTTGATGATGTGAAATAGACAGGGAGACAGCTGAGATTAAAAGGGTGAAATGATGAGCCCAGAAAAATGACACGTTTTAGAACCTCTTCTCCTCCTTGCTTGGACCTGTTAAATCTGTAGTTAGTCACAGCTTCAGGGAGGACTGAGCTCCTTAGCACATGTCTTTGTCAGGATCAATAGAGCAAGGGAATGACTACCCACACTCTAATGCCTGGGGAAAACTGCCACCAAAACCAGGGGATGGGGAGAACCAAGGCAAAAATGTATTTTATTTGTTTCATAAAGGCCCTATTTTTTTTTTTAAAAAAAAAGTAACCATTTAAGTATCTGAATACCTTCAGGAGTTTGTATATAGTTTTCATTTAGGAACATCTCTCAGGTCCTTTCTTTGCCAGAAGCGTTCTGGGCAAAATCAGGAACTCCAGCTTCCCCAATGTATTTGACAACTCTATGGATTATTCCAGCTTTCTCACTGTATACAATAAAAGAGTGATTGAATAAAAATAAATAAAGTCATACTTTCTAATTATTCCATAGGGGAATGACAGTGTTGATAAACATAATTGAATTAAAATGCCTCCCCACAGCACTGGGAGGTAGCCAAATATTATTATCCCCATTTTTCAGAGGGTAAAATGGAGAGTGAGAGAAGGTAAAAATTTCAAAGGCACTTAAAGTGACTTATAGAAAGTCAATGGGACTTAGGCTCCTAAAAACTAAAATCACTCTATAAAATGAGACTTAGGCTCCTAAATCAATTAGGTCTTGCAACACTGAGTAGACCAACACCCAAATGCGTATAAATATCTGGACTCAAGTCAGTTTGGAAAATGGGATTTAGATTCCTAAGTCACTTAGAAGTTTTTTGAAATTTTACCCAGAGAAACTGCATTTATTTGCCTTAGACATAATTTGTGGGTTTGGTCAAACCAGGAGCATAATCTTCTTACTCCCAGCCTAATGTCTTAATCAGAAAAAAAGACCAATATTAATACAACACCTCTGAAATCATTAGCGTAATCTTAGCAATCATTGAATCAGTGGCAGTAACAGGATAGGCTGCTGGTTTTCAAATGGTGGCCTGTGAAGAGATGACTAGTTGTATGGTCCTGGCTCCCCTTCTTGTTTTCCAGCTGCTACCTTTCATTAAGAGACAGCTAAAATATATTAAATACTTTCCTTCCATTACTTTTCCGTATGAGCAATTGCTGTAATTGCCACTGGGATGCTATATGATGACTAATGGAGAGGAGGTGGCCGCACGATCTTGAACTGGAAGCGGGGTGGCTCATGTGAGAGACTCTCAAAATATGTTTCACACTAGGAAAATGTTGGAGAATCCTGAGGAAAAGCTTATGAAACCAACCAAGATAAAGGGAAATTTCCTCCTACCTGCCAAATTTATTAACACTTCACATTTACTTTAATTCAACAACAACGTGCACAAACACAAAGGGTATAAATGACAAAGGGATTTAAAAGAAATGTTAGGGTACCTTAATAATCTATACATGACACTTTGCTTTATTATAACATTGTTAAGGAAGTTGGCTACTTTATGTGCCACTAAATCACGACACCACTTAATATAATTTTCATTATTGGGGACACAGTGACAAGGGTTTAAGTGGTGTTTGACGTAGGTTGAATAGATGTGAAAATCTAAACCCAGGTCTTTTAATACAGAAGGTACCAAATTTTTGAGAAAAGACAAGATGCATGTGAATATCATTTTTATTAGGGATATAGGAATTATAACTAATAACAGTAATATAGCACTGTTCATGAGCACATCTCAAAGACCACCACAACAGTTTTTAGTGTATTTGTGAGATAGGGAAGTGCTATTATCCCCATTTTATAGATAGGAAACTGAGGCACATAAAGGTTAAGTGACTTGCCCAAATTCACAGAGGACATGTGTGGTACTCAGGGAATTGAACCAAGGTTTATCACTTCCTAGACAGGTTCCCTAACCATTCTTACCATACCAGATCAGACTAGTGATTCATCTAACCTATAATCCAGTCTCTGACGGTGGCCAAAATCAGATGCTTCAAAGGTAAATCCAAGAAACCAACAGTGGGCAAAAATAGAAGAATGTGCCCATAGGAGAAGCTTCTTCCTAATTTCCTGTCAAGTAGAGCTGACATTTTCCAAAGCATGAAGTTTTATACCCTTTCATTCTTTTATATTCTTTTCAGTATATGATTTGATGTAATTAAAAGTCTTTGCAGATTTTTTTTTAATGGCTGTCTCCTAATCAGACTTCTACTTAATCCTTTCATTCTGACATTAGTGGTGGGCATGGGGTCCTTTCAAATCTAAAGGGATAGTAATTATCCTGTTAATAGAGCAATCTTAATCAAACTTGCTTCCTTAAGTTATTTCTGCCACCTTCCTTGGTTGCTCAACCTTCCCCCTCACCTGTTCTTCATGATCCTCTGCCATTTTGGCATCATCTCCTAGCTTTTCACTTCTACTTTCCTCTGCAGGCCTTGCTAACATATCCCATTTAACTTCTCTCCCACCCCTCCAACTATGTCTCCATCCACTCCTCTCTCATTACTTCCTGACTGACTTTCTATTCCCCTCCCTCTTCCCACAAACATTCCAATCTATACTGCTCCTTCTCCCTTTCCATTCTCTTCCTTTCCTCACCATTGCTAGCTGCTAGGCTATCCTGCATTCTGCCCACTAGGCCAATACGATCTTGATTTAAACCAGCAATCTCAACCAGCTTGCTTTGGGAATCTGAGAAGAAATTCTATTTTATTCAAAATAATCCAGGAATGCAGGAGTCATCTGAGATAACATGCTGTCCACTGCAATATCTACTGATTCTACTGTGAAATATTTATTATTAGAAAGGGAGGGCGATTATTTGCCAAATTATTTGAAGAATACCCTTTTTTAAAATTCAAAGTGAGGGAAAAGTAATGTCAGTTAAATGCCTTGTTACCTTAACACGCCTGCAGGTATCCTCAAAACGTCTACCTTGCTGTCCAACCAATGCAGTTTGACAAAGCCGAAAGATGGCACCTTTGAGGGAAAAAAATGAAATGGCATCAGAACTCCAGTGTTTTGTTTTATTTTTATTCTCCTCCTTGGCCACATGCACATTTAGTATTAGATTTCTCCAACCTACAGTTGCTGCCACTTAGCGCTACCCATTTTGGTAGATCCTGAGACTCTTTCTTTCATTGGAAAGTCCCAATCTAAAGCCCCAGTTCTGTGCCTGACTTCAGTGAGGCTCCCACACACAGGCTCAGTGCTCTAGACAGGTCACAAATCCAGAGTGTAGGCAACAATGTGTCAAGATCAAACTAGCATGTTTCTGGAGGTCTTATTTATTCCCCATGTATAATCTCTGTCTACCTCCAACTAGATGGGGATTATACCATCACGAATATCCACCTGCTGAGTGGGCTAAATTTAGCATCTTTCTGAGTTCTGATAAGGGTGCTGCTTTTTGATTAGCTGACATTTGTGCTCAATATCACAAGCCTCATTGTGTCCCCTCCATAGTATCCCCTACTTTTGTGTCAAAGTAATAGCGGGTAGACAAAGGGCCAGATTCTGTCCCATTACATCACTGTCAATTTACTATTGACCTAAATGGAGTTGTTCTTGATTTACACCCGTGCAGCTGAGAGTCAAAACTGGCCCAGAGTCAGATTTCAAACCTGGAACTCCATTTTGTTATGCCGCTAAACTAAGACTGATCTATTTTGTGATCCTTGCTTGAGGTGGCACTTCTGAAACAGCAAAAAGAAAAGTGGGGACACAGCAGATTAGCACAGTAACCTACTGCCAAACTGTGTTGTGAAACTTCTGAGCATATCTACCTCTCTACCTGAGTTATATCTCATGGACAGCTTCATCTGTTAGTCAGGAAAAGAATGGGCAACCAATCAAAATACCTAATACAGCATACTTTGAAAAGGCACGGCATCCTGTCAGACAATTCACAGGAGTGGAATGACAAATAGAAATAGCATAGTGTAATCTATTCTCGTTGCAAGATTGTTTCAATATAGTCTACATCACATACCACATACAGCCTCCAATACAAGTTTGCCTTTCAGTGTGACTACAAAATGAACAAATGGGCAGCACAAGGCAACAGGCATGTGCACAAAGGGCTATACCTTATATTCATCTGCAGTAACTGTGGTACAGTTTTCTTCTGCTGGTTTTATCACTGAGTAGCGTTACTAAAATATCTGTGGATTTTAAAATGACAGCAGTGTGGCAGAGAATTGCAATGCCAACTACGAATTCACACTCAATGATCCATATCTGCATTGCATTGTAATTCTCTGCCACAATGCTTTCTCCCCAAAGCATGTGTGTGTGGGTCCAGTTACATTATATATAAATATTGTATTTGTGCATGTGGCCTTTTCTAAATCCTTTTAGTTAGCTTAGTGCTTATGAAAGATGCTGGATAGCTCGCCCTTGAACAGGAACAGTGCATTACAAATTCTCTACAACGCCCCACCAAGTGCCTTAGTTCTGACCTAAAGCGAATACCTCTAGGGTTATTGTTTTAGCACTTTTCAGAACTATGTAAGAGCTAGATATTAATATTAGACCCATGGCTAATCTGTAGAGACAGCCCCAGGAAGGTGCCATTATGCTAGTTGTACTTTTGTGATGTAGTGTCCTGTTCACTGGGAACTAGACTAAAATCACTATCCGATTTCAGATAGGCCACCTGGGTCAGGTCTGAACCAGCAACATTGAGTTAAAGCCTTTAGATTCCCATTATCAATCTCCTGAGCTAGTCTCAGAGGGAATGTCTATACAGCAATTAAAAACTCATGGCTGGCCTGTGCCAGCTGAGTCAGAATCACAGGGCTCTGGCTAAGGGGCAGCTTAACTGTGGAGATTTTCAGGCTCGGGCTGGATCCCAGGCTCAGGGATGTTGCAACGTCATGGGAGGGTTCCAGAACTTTGGCTGCAGCCAACACCTGAACATCTACACCACAGCTAAACACCCCCTTAGCCTGAGCCCAAGTCAGCTGGCCCGGGCCATCCACGGGTGTCTATTTGCAGTGCAGGTATATCCAAAGAAGCTGCGAATAGGCACTGGATACTTGGTCAGGACAAGTGAGTTCTATTCCTCACTCTGTAACTTACTGGCTGGATGACCTTGGGCAACACATTTCACCTCTGTTTCCCCTCGCACCCATTATCTGTCTACATCATCGATCTTGGAACCTTTAACACAAAAAATATTTTAAACTTTCTTAACATTTCAGTGGTAAGGCCCGGATTTATATCCCATATAACTCCCTGGATCTAATGACACTGGATGGCATGTAAGTCAGTGAAGAATTTACCCCATAAGCTTTTCCACTTCCTTACACCTTGTGTAGTCATTTACACATTTGCCAAGTTGGTATCCATCACAACCTGAGTGGCAGCATTTTATACTTGCTTTGTTCTCACTTTGACTATGCAAAGTGGAAGGCAGTGAAAAATACTGTATCACAATAATTGAAAAACACAGTATTTGGGCCAAACTGTGCAGTTAGTTGCCAACATAGAATGGGACTCCAAAGGTATAAATGAGCACAGTTTGTCCTTATTCTTTCTAGTGGTTTGATTGGCATAAACACAATATTGTATGCAACATAGCTCAGTTTATAAAGATAGGGTCTTCTCTTTGCTAGATCCCTTTATAATAGCTTACAATATCCTTTTACAAAATCTTTATATAGATTATTCACACCCATATTGTACCTGGTTATTTTGTGTCAGATAATGGGGCTGTCATTTTGTAGAAATATTGAAAGAAAAAAAAAAGGTAAACATGCTACTGATATTAGCTCTGAAGTGCTGGGTAATTGTAGAGGGCCCTGGGCAAAAACAAAACATAGATGTGCAGTAGTCATAGCACATCTTGTCTTAACTTGTCTTTGTTAGTGCAAGTGAAAAGGTTAATGCTGTTCAATTCCATCATCACAGAGTGAGGGACCGTGGCATCTTTGAAATCTAAACTTACCCACAGTGCAGTTGATGTGATTCCTGGGAGAATCATATTACTTACAAGTTTGTTCAGTAATATGAATGTCAATTAACCACGTGCTGGTGTATTATATAAAAAAACCCTAACAGATTGCTGTTAGTATGCTTATCACAAGATAAAGCTTTGCTGCTGTCTACCAACAGCATATGGCAAGGTCTCAGCATCCTACTAACTATAAAGGCTTTATCTTACCAGCCAAGACAGATACCAGGGCTGGGTCCCTGAAAGGGCTCTTCAGTAGCATGTGTGACAATTTTAAGGAATAAAACTACATTTAAAGTGGAGTAATTTATGATGATTTAAATTCAATACCAATTAAAATTCTATGGGGCTGATTCTCCACTGCCTAGCATAGTCGGTTAAAGTGAGACCAAAGCAGGTACTAAATCTGCCAGTCAGGCTGTGATGGATACCAACTTAGCGAAAGTGTAAATGATGACAAGGTACAAGGAAGTGGCAAAGCAGACCCTCAGCTTATAGGGCTAAATCTTTCACTGACTTACATGCCATCCAGTGTCATTAAATCAGTAGAGTTACATGGGATATAAATCAGAGCTTTACAACTGAAATCTGAAGACTATTGAAAACAAAACTGATTTTCTGCTATTCCCAAGTGATTCCCCTGGCTGCTGGGAATGGGCAGCTCCTTTTCCTCTCAAGGCTCCAGTTTGTTGTCTGCCTCCTAACTGACAGGAGGTTCTGACAATTATCTCCTTCCATGAGGGCTAGGGGATATATTCCTCAGCACTTGTGCTGCTAGCTGCTCCTCTATGCACTGTGTCCAGCATATATGAATGAAGTAGAGCTGGCTCAGGTTCATAGGGCTCATGTTACTGTTCTAAAAATATCTGTGCAGACATTGTGGCTGACACTGAACTAGAACTCTGAAGCCCACCTCCATCCCTAAGCTTCAAGGCCTGACACACAATGTCTACATAGCTTTTTTTAGCACAGTAGCACAAACCTGAGTCTGTCAACCCAGGCGCTTAGACTCATCTCATGGGCTTCCACTTCTGTGTAGACAAACCCTCAATGACTTAGGAGCCTAAGTCCCTGTTTTTCAAAAGTGACTATTCTACTGAAATTCTTCGTAAGTGCTGGAGTTCAAAGAGACTTATGCGCCAAACTACCTAAATAATATTTGAAAATAGGAATTAGACTCGTAAGTCACTTAGGAGCGTTTGAAAATGTTATTCCTGTCTAGATGCAAAACCATGTTCGCATCTTCCTAGAGATAACAAAACTCAATCCCAGTAGGCCTTTTTTACGCTAATTTTTTCTTGGTTTAAGCAGTATCCCAACCTGTAAGGACCTAGAGACTAGAACCACAGTCTGGAGAGCCTAAGACCCCTGATGTTCCACAATACCACATGCAGGGAGTTCTGTGAAGAGTAGGTAGGATCGGATGTGCTGCCCAAGAGTGATAGTAGCCTGTGACCTTCTGCTTGGTCAAGCACCCTATTTAACCCAGGTCTTGTCCCAGGAGATTATCTGGGTAGCCACACAGATTTTGTCCTGCTGCAATGCCAGACTTTGTTTGATCAGATCTCCAATCTCCAACTGCAGCCTGACTATAACACTGACTCTTGCTTCCTGATTCCAGCCTGGTAATATCTCTGGTTTCTGACCCAGGCCTGACTCTGACCCTGACTCTGGCTTATGGAAACTGACTCTTGCAATTCCTCCAACTCCTACCTGGTGACTACCATCCCTGGTGAGCAGACCGCAGCCCAGCTGTGACCACTAGCCAGACCATCTATGCCTACACCCTGGTGCCTTATAGTTTGCCCACACACACTTCTGACCCCCTCCCTGGAAGCCCCTTAACAGGTATATGGAAGGAGCATGTCAACCATCACCCATCAGACTCCCTAGGTTACTGGATCCTCATGAGCAGGTCATGTAACTCTAAACCATCCCAGTGGCACAGATCCTGATAGAGTGTCTGATTTTCTGCTAACAGCTGACACAGTTTCAGGAAGCAAAGTCTGAGCTCCAGGCCCAGAATTCCATGCTGCAGGCCACTGCCCTTTGAACTGATCCCCACAGTACCACAACCCGAACATTTTGATAGTAACCACCAGATGTTCAGGGAGTTCCTGAACCAATGCCATCTCCTTTTTCTACCCTGCCTTCAACTGTATCCCACCAACAAGTCCAGGGTGGACTAGTGCCCAGTTTGCTTACGGAAGAAGCACTGGACGGGGGCTCCTCCCTGCTGGACCAAAGGAGCCCAGGGTTAATGGACTGGAATGCCTTTCTGCAAACATTTACCATAATCTTTGTTAACCCTCATCGCATTCACTCTGTTGAAGCAGCACTACAGAGGCTCTAGCAAGGAGTAAGTGCCAGCAGCCTTGTAGGTTGCCCAGTTCCGGCAACTCACAGCTGATGTTGAGTGGAATGAGGCAGCCCAACTGCATCATTTTCTGCATGAGCTCAGTGAGGAAGTAAAAGACGAGCTAGCCAGCAATGCGCAGAGGACCTAGCCCCAACTTTCTTGTCCTGGGCTCCTAAGGCCATTTGGAAGTGACCACACCTGTGGAAGGACTCCAGCTGATGGCAGCTAGCCAGAAGGAATCATTTCGAAGCCTAAATCATCATCTCCCTGAAAAATATTGGGATTATGCACACATTTTCGAAAAGAAGAACATAGACACGCTACATGACTATTATTGGCCTATAGATCTGCAACCCCAGGCGAAGGTCCCTTATGGACAGATCTATTCAACGTCTGAGCCTGAACTAGCAGTCCCTTCATGAATACATCTAGGAACACCTGGCCAAGGGCTTCACCCAGTGCTCCACCTTCCCAGCAGGGCCTCCAGCCCATTTCATCAAGAAAAAGGAAGGGCCCCTATGCTTTTCATAGATTATCAGGCCCCAAACCATGCCACAGTCCAAAACCAGTATCCTTTGCCTTTGATTTCAGAGTTACTGGATTGTGTGAGGTTTGTCAGAATCTTCATGAAACTGGACCTCAGGGATGCTTACAACCTCTTGCACATCAGGGCAATAGACAAATAGAAGTCTGTGTTTATAACCCACTTTGGAAACTTTGAATATTTAGTAATGCCTTTTGGGATGACCAATGCTCCTGTGACCTTTCAACACTTTGTGAATGACTTATTTAGTGACATCCTGGACCAGTATGTAGTGATCTACCTCAATGACATACTTGTGTTTGTTCCATCCTGAAAAGCCTATGAAAGCATGGCCTATTTGTGAAGCTGGAAAAAAATGTACGTTTGATCAATCCTTCACAGATGACTTCTTGGATTACATCTTTTCCACAGAGGGTGTTAAGATGAACCCTCAGAAGGTGGAGGCCATCTGGACAGGACTAAGGTAAGGCAGGGGGCACTTATCTCGGGGTGGGGGGGCTCTCTGGCTCCCACTGGTATTACTCTGCAGCTCCTAGGTGGAGGAGGGGCCAGGCAGGTGGCTCTATGCACTGCCCATGCCTTCAGGCCCTGCCCCCACCACTCCTATTGGCTGTGATTCCTGACCAATGGGACCTGTGCCACTGACGCTCGTGGTGGGAGCAGCACAAGGCCCCCTGGACCCCTTTGCCACCTAGAAGCCAGGGACACACAGAGCTGGGTAGGGAGCCCCTGCCAACCCTCCCCTGCAAACAACAACAGGGTTCCCGGGCCGCACACCGCTACCTGCTCCCCCACCCCCCGCACCAGCAGGGGTCCCAGGCCACATGCCATTGTCCAGTCCCCTCTCCCCCAGCACCAGCAGGGTTCCAGGCCACCTCCAGCACCTGTGGTGCCCCCAGACTGTCCTCGAGAGCACCTTAATTCAAGTTTTAATTAGGAGTATATAGTAAAAGTCATGGACAGGTTACGGGCTGTGAATTTTTGTTCACTGCCCATGACCAGTCCATGACTTTTACTAAAAATACCCATGACTAAAAAATAGCCTTATCTATAAGCAGTACACAAACCATCAATGCCAGGAAGGCTCAGCAATCATGATAGGCCAAAAGGTCTAACTTGCCACCTCCATATAAACAAGCTATTCCATTGGCTAGGCCATCAGTTCCTTGGACCCTTCCAGATCTGTCAGCAAATCAACCCCTTCACTTTCAAATTACAGCTCCCTTGACCTTTTAAGATACATGGAAGGTGGAATGTATCCCTCCTCAAGGCTTACACAGAGGACCCCTTTCCAGACTGGTCCCAGAATTCACCCCCACCAGTCCAGCTCCATGTACATGACGAATGTGTAGTCGTGCAATCCTCGACTCTAAATGGCAAAGGAAGAGACTGTACTGCCTAACTCACTGGAAAGCTGTGGTCCCAAAAAATGCTTCTGGGAACCCGCTGCCCTTGTCTGACCTGATAGAAAGGTTATATCAAGACCATCCAGATAAACCTACTCTGTCAAAAAAAGGGCACCCCTGAAGAAGGTGGCAGGGAGGAGGGGGCAAGTGATGTAAGGACCCAGGGACTAGAACATGGGTCTGCAGAGTCACTTAGGTGTTTTTGAAAATATTATTCCTGTCTAGATCAGAAACCATGTTAACATCCTCCTAGATAACAAAACTCAGTCCCTTTAGGCCTTTTCTACACTAATTTTTACTTAGTTTAAACAGTATCCCAGCCTACAGAGATTTTGGGTTTAGAATCCAGGCCTGCAGAGGCTGGGACATATGATATTCCCACAGTGCCAAGAGGAAACCAGACACAGCCAGGGCACACTATGCAGAGTTCATGCCGCAGGAAGTGCTGTCCAAGAGACCCAGACTAATGGCACCCTGCAGCTCTCTGATTGGCCAAGCACCCTATTTAACCCCAGGGGTTGCCCCAGGAAGTTGTCCAGGCAGCCACACCCTGCTAAAATGTTGGACTTTGTTTGATCTCCTGACCCCAGGCCTCTAACTCTAGCCCGACTGTGACTCTTACTCTTGCCTCCTAATTCTAGACTGGTACTACCACTGATCTCTGGTCTCGGACTCCAGCCTGATTGTGATCCTTACGCTTCCTTACAGAACCTGTCTCTTGTGCTTCCTCCAACCCCTGCCTGCAACTACTGTTCCTCGTAGGCAGACCTCAGCCCAGCTGTAGTCACTAGACCAGACCACCTATGTTCCAGTCCCTTACACATCCATGTTAGAAACTAGTTTGGTCTTGCCTACGTGAATGGGTTCAGTCCATGTGATGATAAGGAACTCTGTTCCAGCCATGGATTTTCATATGTAATATGAATATTTAATTTAGATTTCATTGACATTCTTTAGAGTAGTGTTAACAGTGCTAGTCCAATATACTGGATGATATGGATCACTTATGCATGATATGGTGCTAGTCCCAGGGTGAATGATCACATATGGTGGATTTCATTTCCCCTGAGAAGCTGGATTTAAAGTGGGTGATGTGGATAAAGACTGAGCATTAATATATGCTCCCAACATTCAGTGCATCAGTCTTTCAACTGCTAGTCTAACTTCAGGGCTGGAACAGTAGTCTCAGATACAGGCACACCTTGTTTGTGCCAATCCAGCTGCATCCTCTATCTGGCTCAGTTCCCAACAACACTACCCTCTATGCTAATTTGTGCAATACTTGCCAAAGACAACCCTATAGTGCACACACAAGAAGGAGGGTTCTGCTCCCACTGTGAAGCCTCTCCAAATGGCTTAAAAAGGTGCAGAGGTCATGCAGATACCAGATTAACGGTACACATAGTTAAGACCACCTATGACTCAATTCGCTTACTTTTTTTTTCTGGGCTGTTTGTGGTTTTGGAGAACTTTAGCGTCAGAGGAGTAAAATTAGCTGACATCCTGCAGAGCTCCACAAATACATGTGCCAATGAGAAAACCCAAGGTTGCAGGTTCCTCCCTATATTGTGAAAAGATAAAAGGATTGTGGGTTCTCTAGTAAACCAGAGATACAGCTACTTCAGTTCTACCACCCCAAAATTATCATCCACATTTTCAAGAAGGTCCATTTTTGGGGGGGTGCCTAGTCTGAGGAACCAAATGCCTGATTTTTAGAGGTGTTCTGAACTCACTGCTGTCATTAATTTTATTTGGAGTGGGAGGGTCTTAGCATCTCTGATATCCATACTCAAGGCATTTCCCACTGAGCATCAAAAAGTGGGGCACCCAAAAGTCACTGGATGCTTTTTGACAGAATTGCTGTCTATATTTTAGCAAAAAGGGTCCAACTTTGCAAACAACTGTCTCCCACAAGGGGGTCATCTCCTCTGCAGCAGGGTCCCCACGCCCCCTTCTCTTTAACTTGACCATACAGGCATTGTTCACCCACCCTTCTGTACCCAGTGGAGATTCCTCTAACACAGCCAGAGACTACCTTACACAATGGGATCCACCCATTTAAAGAGGATCTGGAGCAACCACTGAAAGTACAGTGCTGTAAAAGAGCAAGGACAGAGATGAGGGAGCGGGTCAGGGCCTCTGATCCCCTCACACCCTCCACATGTAGATCTTAGGGAATCTCTGGGGCTTGTGGGCCGCACACGCACTTTCATTTGTGTGGCAAGGTAGAAGAAGAAAAAAATTCTGGGGGAAAATGTCCATGACGTGGATGTTAGAGAAGGGTATGATCTGGCCCATTATTATTTCTAAGCATGAAGGCAGCCATTAGTGTGTATGCATTCATTGCCAAAGGGGAAAAAAAGACAGCTATCAGTTAACAAGGAAAGAAGGTAAATCATATAATATTATGCTTTTGTATCATGCCAAACTAAAGGTTGCAGTAGACAGTGAAGTATTTAAAGGGGAAAATTTCCACGGTACTGTTAGTAACACATTTTTAGATTCAACCTCCTTCATTCAGGGAAGAGAAAGATCCTTATGCTTGCTGTTGGAGTCTTTTCAAAAATAAAACTCTAATTTCTCTTGCTATTTAATACAAGGCAAAGCTCTTGACAACAGTCACAGTCTTTATTAATTAAAGCCTAGGTGGTTGCAGCAGTCTGAGAGGGAGTATAATCCTTAAGATTCAGTCCCCCCTCAAAAGAAAAAAAAGTGGTGATAGTTCGCCTGACAACAGGGTAAACAGATTATTGTGTTATTGCTGGCTGATTGCCGGAGTTATTTTGGAGCTTCATAATTCATTTAAAGAGATTTTTGACATTTATGAAATGACTTCTATAATCAACTGACAGTGCAATATCCTATAATTGTTCAATTAAAAATGACTACTAGTGCATTCATTTATTAGTAGAATCAGATAATTGTCTTCCCACTAAAGAGTACTTCACACTTTGTGCATCAAATGGAAATGTTTGAGTATAAATCTGTGACACAGCAGCCAAAGTCCTGGGGATTTTTCAAGTGCAGGTGTAATTATTACAGACCTCTGAAGTAAATATGGTTTCGTGTGATAATCTTTAAATGGCGTGTGTGCGTGGGTCTTACAAGAAACACTTTTGCATAAACTACTGCATGCGGTGAGATAGACGTGAATGTGTTTCCTATGACCACCAAAGTTCATGTCATTTTAAAAACGGACGGTATAAAACTCACATCGAAACAGAAAGCTGGATTCAGCTCTCTCCCTTCTCATTTATCTTTTCGTTTCTTGGGAACGCAAGTTATTACCTAGGTAAGGTGACCAAGAATGACTGCGTTGATAAATCATTTTTGTGTAGGAGAGTCCACTGGGATCTGAATTCACAAGCTACAACTTCCAAACACACAAGCACGTAGGGCCTGATCCTGGGAGATGCTAAGTATGTGAACTCTTAAAGCTAACTGAAGTCTATAGAACATGAGAACCTTAGCACCTTGCACAATTAGGCACACAGTTTCAAAATACAGAAAGGTCTCTTCAGTATGGAACATTTTAACTTGCATTATCGCCACCATTGGCTAAGCAAAATCATCCATCACTTTTTCATTAAATAATAAAAAAAGCTTTGTAGATCGAGTAGGTAGTGATCACATGGAAAACTATGTAAGCAAATCACCCAGAAGGCAAGCAACAGCAGCAACCACTTCACAAATATGAAATCTGATATTTTTTTAAAAAAATATCTTTTTAGGATAATCTTTCAGAATTCTTGGTTAAAACTCACAAAATTTATATTCTGATAATGACAGCTAAACAAATCCACTGTGTTGTCACTGGGTAGAAGATAATGCTTAATTTGAGGCTGCTACAGTATAGCATTTAGTAACACTGGTCTACAATTTTTTAGAAGTCGTCTGCTTCAGAGATAAAATGTGATATTTATTACATATTTTGATGTGCTGAATTCAAATATGACAATTAAAACAAGTGAGTGGCTACTATTTCTAAAATATTTAAGTTTTTACATTTTATGTCTATGTATATTGTGTAGATAGAGTTTTAATTATAAATTGTAAACCTAGGTCTTTTCACGTGTTTGTGGTTGCTTTACATGATAATATTTCACCTGTCCTGTTTATGTAACACTTTAAAAATCAGCAAAAGGGTTCTATAAATAAAATGTATTATGAAACAAAGGGCAAAAAACTCTTCTGTACATAGTTTAGTCCTATTCAGTGTCTACTCAGCGCTTCTTGGCTTGTCTCTTGTATTCATTAAATGGAGCATCTCTTGTCACTGTCCAGCAATAGTCTGCAAGCATTGATGGGCTCCATTTGCCCTGATAGCGTTTCTCCATTGTTGCAATGTCCTGGTGAAATCGTTCGCCGTGCTCGTCGCCCACTGCTCTGCAGTTCGGTGGAAAAAAAAAAAAATCTAGATGAGAGTGCAAAAAATGTATCTTTAATGACATGTTGCAACCACGGCTTTTGTATGCCTTGAGGAGGTTTTCCACCAACAACCTGTAGTTGTCTGCCTTGTTGTTTCTGAGAAAATGTATTGCCGCTGACTGGAAGGCTTTCCATGCCGTCTTTTCCTTGCCACGCAGTGCATGGTCAAATGCATCATCTCGAAGAAGTTCACGAATCTGAGGCCCAACAAAGACACCTTCCTTTATCTTAGCTTCACTTAACCTTGGAAATTTTCCACGGAGGTACTTGAAAGCTGCTTGTGTTTTGTCAGTGGCCTTGACAAAGTTCTTCATCAGACCCAGCTTGATGTGTAAGGGTGGTAACAAAATCTTCCTTGATTCAACAAGTGGTGGATGCTGAACACTTTTCCTCCCAGTCTCCAATGACTGTCGGAGTGGCCAATCTTTCTTGATGTAGTGGGAATCTCTTGCATGACTATCCCATTCACAGAGAAAACAGCAGTACTTTGTGTATCCAGTCTGCAGACCAAGCAAGAGAGCAACAACCTTCAAATCGCCACAAAGCTGCCACTGATGTTGGTCATAGTTTATGCACCTCAAAAGTTGTTTCATGTTGTCATAGGTTTCCTTCATATGGACTGCATGACCAACTGGAATTGATGGCAAAACATTGCCATTATGCAGCAAAACAGCTTTAAGACTCGTCTTTGATGAATCAATGAAGAGTCTCCACTCATCTGGATCGTGAACGATGTTGAGGGCTGCCATCACACCATCGATGTTGTTGCAGGCTACAAGATCACCTTCCATGAAGAAGAATGGGACAAGATCCTTTTGAAAGTCACGGAACATGGAAACCCTAACATCACCTGCCAGGAGATTCCACTGCTGTAGTCTGGAGCCCAATAGCTCTGCCTTACGCTTGGGTAGTTCCAAATCCCTGACAAGGTCATTCAGTTCAGCTTGTGTTCTGAGGTGTGGTTCAGAGGAGGAGGATGGGAGAAAATGTGGGTCCTGTGACATTGATGGTTCAGGACCAGAAGTTTCATCCTCTTCCTCTTCCTCGTCTGACTCAAGTGAGAATGATTCTGATGCATCAGGAACCGGCAGTCCTTCTGCGTGGGGTATTGGGCGTATAGCTGATGGAATGTTTGGATAATGCACAGTCCACTTTTTCTTCTTTGACACACCTTTCCCAACTGGAGGCACCATGCAGAAGTAACAATTGCTGGTATGATCTGTTGGCTCTCTCCAAATCATTGGCACTGCAAAAGGCATACATTTGCTTTTCCCGTTCAACCACTGGCGAACATTTGTTGCACAAGTGTTGCAGCATATGTGTGGAGCCCGCCTCTTGTCCTGATCTCCAATTTTGCAGCCAAAATAAAGGTGATAGGCTTTCTTAACCATAGTGGTTATACTGCGCTTTTGTGATGTAAAAGTCACTTCACCACAAACATAACTTCTGCTATCTGCACTGTTCACACAAGTACAAGGCATCTCTGCTCACTTTGGCTAAACAGAAATGTGTCCCTTTGCAAAATCAAACACTGACAAATAAGAGAGCACGACACTGTATGATTTCTAGAGCTGATATAGGGCAATGTGTTCAGCAGAGTGATGTAAGCTTCGTTATGATTGCATCATCCATGACTTCTAGGAATAACATGATGCAATTCATATCATGTATGATGCAATACCAGCTTCAGATTGCATCATTCATTGTTTTGCCTAAAAAGCAAGTACTGTCCAAACCCAGTCATAGATTTATTCATAGATCCAGTCAAAGATGTATTTTAGTCATTTCTGCTTTAAATTGAGATCCCTTCCCTTTATAACTCACTTATCCTCCACCATTCCCATGTCAAGGGTCGTATATACTGACCCAATAGCATATCTTGAAAACTAGAGCCAATCAACAATTTTAAGCATCGTATTCGTTCTCAGTGACCCAGACTTAGTAAAGTTTGACTACATTTATTTCAGAAGCATTTTGGCTGTAGAGCAGTGTAATATGTCATTTCAGATTTCAGTTAAGCTTAAACCCCTTTCCCCATACCATACCACCTTGACAATAGCACAACACACACACATTTTTCATTTAGTGACATTACCTAAACTCCTGTATATTGTATTCCATCCATGGATCTCAAAGTGCTTTAACAAACAATGAATATTTCTCTAAGTTAGCCAAGGATTACACTCCCCATTTTAAAGATGGGGAAAGCTGTTGCACAGTAATGTTTTGGCCAAAATTCTCAAAAATGACATCTGAATTTTGGAGACTGAAATTTTTGGGTGTCCAATTTGAGACATCTAGGACCTGATTTTAATGCACAATGCCAGTTCAGCTCAACAATCAGATGCAGATGTTTGGTTCAAAAATCAGGCTCATGCTGGTCACCAAAGAACCAGTGGATCTTTTGGAAAATGTTGGCATTAAATGGTCACCCAGGAAGTCCATGGCAAAGCAGGGAGCAGAACTAGCTTCCAGTCCTGTATTGTAACCCCAAGAGCATCCTTCTTTCCGCTGATAAAAAGAAATTAAAAATCAATGTATCCTCATATCAGACCAGTGTCTGTATAAAGCTTTGCAAATGACCCATCAAGGATACACTATTTCGGTGACTGGATTATTTATTTGTTGTTTTAAACTCATTTTTCTTCATGTTGTATGGATTTTAGAAAGACTTTTGATAAAGATGGTCCTGGCAGCTGGGTGATAAATATTATTTTCTTAACCTGCCTAGCTTTGTCAGCCACCTGCGACTGCAGCCTGCCACACGTTGGAAGCAGCTCATTAACTTTCCCACAGCTTCCCAGGAGTTTCCCTTGTTTTCTTTCACCTTGGGTGTATGCTGCCTTCTCACTGAACAGTTAACGACATGAGTAGGCCGAGTGGGCTTTGGCACCACAAGCATAGCACGCTTCAGGCAGCCTCCCTGCTAAGGCTCAAAATCTCTCTTAAACACATTAAGCAGCCCATTTTGGATTGATAGTGCAGTAATTATTCTGCTTCACCCTAAAAACCATCCTGGGGTAATTGGCGCAGAGGAAAATTACCCAGAGTCCTCTGCCACCTGGTAGTTAAGGAACGAATCCAGGGAAAGATAAGTGAAGCAGGAAAAAAAATCAGCACTTATTTGATTTTAATCTCACCACTTTGCAAGCATTTAAATTGCCTTAATCAGGTGGCTGGCTCCCAGCCTAGCTGGTAATCTGTTATCAAATTTGAAACTAGATTTTTTAAAATGTCAGTGTAGGCTGAGAATTGAAGTCTATTAACAGTTATGAGCCTCCCTCCTAAACTTCCATAATCTATGTATTAATGATCCCTTTTACCAAGCTGTCAAATATTACTTTATTACAACTATATATTAGTAACATCAGTGTAAAAAGCAGAATTTAATTATTTATTTTTTTTAAAAAAGAGACAGGATCCTCTCCCCTCCCCTATACACACAATGCAAACATTCTTAACACTGAAACTCGATTTTTCCGAGGCAATAACTTCAGTGTATGGAATAACCTTGATAAATGTAATTGAATTTTTCTCTGATAAGATTAACTAGTGGTAATTGTGAATAGGGAAGATCTGACCCACTACAAATGAGATGTATGATGAGCTGAAAATAATCAATTTTTTTCTCCCTCCCCCCCACCCGAGATAAAAAAAATGAAATAGTAGTTTTGGGCCTAGCAGGATGAAGCATTTATGTCTGAAATGTTTTTGTATGTGCTGATTACCTCCTATCTTTTCAGTGTGTCTAATTGTGCTGAGCTCAGTTTAAAATGAGATCAACACGTTTAAACCCCAGAAGGCTTAATTAAGGGAGGGACTTAATGCTTTACAAAAAAAGGTGAATTTACGTCCTTTGACAAATGTAGCATAAATTTTACTTGCAACTCTTGACTAAAGCCTCCCAAAATTGTAATGTTTATTGAATTGCTTTGAAAAACAAAGAACCTACCTGGACATTCTGGATTACTGATCATGAGTAATGAGAGTACAGAGTTGTGTCTTTTTAAGCTTCCTGGTCTTGGCATTTTGTTACACCAATCAAGCAAACAAGAACACAGTATATAAACAGGCTTCAAAGTCCTGTTATTAAAGTCTGCTAAAATACATGCTGGCTGTGTGCTTTTCAGGGTTACAGATTTCTCTCAGCATATAGAGAAACACATGAAAATATAGACTGAGCATTCCCTTAACTTGCCCTTATTTTCACAAAGCAGGCAAACTTTTTCAGCAGAAATAAAAATGTCTCATTCTTTTTAATTACACGATGAAAGTCAATAAAGTATGTCTTTAAAACAATGTTACAGTTCATTTTTCTCTTCCTCTCTCATCGTCCTATAACTCTGACTGTTGAACTTTAGTGCTGTAGATCAGGCTAGAATAGAACACCAATGACAAGCTGGTATTCATATTCCCTTCATTGGATCCTGTGTAGGTTCTGTGAAAGACTCTCTGGAAACATAAAATCAACCGACAATGAAATTAATCACAAAGTACAAAAGAAAAGCAGCTGGCAACCAGCTACTGAATAATGCAAAATGTGCAGATTTAAATTACTTGTCACCTTTAATGTATACATATCTACATGCACACTCTCTCACACACGCATATTTGGGCTATAATCAGTAAATAATTCACCACTGTCTATGAAATAAGTATTTTAATTCAGGATAATATATATTGGAGTTACATCAAAATTAAATACCAGAGGAGTTCATGATTAATGTTACTGTAGTAAATACCAAAAGGAATTAAGCACAATAGGAAATAGATGCACCTCAAAAGCAGAGATGCAAACAAAAACAAAAGGCCTATTATAGTAGTGCAGAAAGTTATTAGCAGAACCAATAAAAATCTATGCCAGTAACTCTGTCTGCACATACTAAGTATCTAATTAGTCATCAGAATCAAATACAATAAGGAAAGAAAGTTAAGTCTCCTTCATTTATGTGCTCATTAGAACATGGATTATTTAAAAAGGGATTACATGAAAAAACTGTAGGGAAAAAAAACCCCACCACTGAGATTCTTTGTACAATTTTGTTGGTAAAGTTATAAATCTGCACTGTGCAGATTTTAAAATTTATTTTCTTAACCAATAAAATAGACTAAAGTGGAAATTTGGAGGTCCAGAATGACTTGCCTTGCATTCTGAAGTTTCTTAGTTCTGAGCTGCACAGCCATCTACCCTCAAGAGCAAACAAGAACCAGATGTGCTTCATTTCTCAGTTTTTGACAACCATTATTCCATTTATCTGCTATTCATAGTGAGATGTAAACATCTAACTTCCCAGTGAGATCCTCGTATCAGCTGTGGGTCAGTTTAAAATATTGGGAATCAATAGGTTATAAAAGATCAGCCAGCACAAAAAAGGCAGAGCCAGGGCAAATTCATCGAATGTCGAAAACCAAACATCAACAGTTAAAAATGTAATAAGACAAATAAAAGCCTGGAATTTTTATATATTATATAAATAATACACCAAAGAATGATTTGACAAGATATTCAAATACAAGGCCATTTACAGCACAAAAGGTAATGAATTTCATGCAGGTTGGCAGAACAAACCTTTTAAAAATCTAATAGAAGGCATGCATGATAATAGTGCCCGCCCATCAACATTAATGGAGGAGAGCGCTGGTAGGTGAAGCTGGAGAACATGTGCAGACAAATGTCAGTGCAAATCTACCTTGTAGTTTTGTTTTAATGTATTTGCCTAGGCATTCAAGACTGTTTAGACTAGAGGCTGAGGACACCATTCTGATATCAGATGTACAAGCATCTATCTTTGGCCTCCTGTAACACAAGCTTAATATATGGGTGAACTGGGCCTCCTTCCATTCTTTGTCCTTCACAGACAGACCATGATAAGCTTAGGAGGAGAGCTGGTAGAAGAAATTGTTCCATCAAAAATTCTATTGAAGAAATGCAGTCTTGTCGAAACCAAAACAGCTTGTAAGAATGTATCAATTTTGATTAGACTTTCTATCATTGAAAATTTAAACAAAACATTGTGACTTTCTTGTTTCAGTTCATTTCAATATAATTTCATTTTTAATTTTATGATAGTAAATTAATTTTAATTTCCTGATCTATTAAACATTACATATATTTATTATTGTGTGTCATTTTAAAAAGTTTCAACATTTAAACTATTTGATCAGCGGGTAGTGATCGATCTATTGCATCTCGATCCCTAAGAGCTCTCCCCTCAATGCTGGTACTTCACTGCCACGAGAGGCACAGGCAGAGTTGACTCAGTGCCATGAAGATGCCTTGGTAAGCTGACCTAAATAAGTCAACTTCAGCTACACTATTCACGTAGCTGAAGTTGCGTATCTTAGTTCAATTCTGCCACCCACCCATCCCGTAGACCAGGGCTTTGTTTGCATAGAAACCTGGGGGCATAGAGTTTATCATCAGCCAAAACTCATTCTCAGCACAGCCAGGCAGAGAAATCCTTCTATATACTGCTTGGCAAGAAGAGCAACCACCACTGCAAGGTTAGAGGGAGTGGCAAACTTTCAGGCTGAGAATACAGAGGCCTGCTGCAGACAAATTGGTGATGGTATCACAGTGTGTGCAATTCATCCTTCCCTGGAATTCATCGTGTATATTTCATCTCATTCTTTTTTGTTAAAGATAGGTGGAAAACAGCAGCTCATTAATTGTTTCGCTTTTAGAATCTTCGTCTAGCCAACTTCCTCTTTAGTCACTGATTCCAATGTCCCATCCTCTACGCAGATGTCTTTATGTAGGGCCAAACTCTGCTCCCTGCGCACAGCTTAGGTCAATGCACAATCTGTACGAAGAGATTCCTAGAGATGAAGGCAAGACAGACGTCTCTTCCAGAGGCCTTGAGACAGCAGCAGTGTCTCTTTGTAGCCCAGGCCTTTAGGCCACACTAGCGGCAGGGGCGGGGAGCATTTCAAACTAAGGTATGCAACTTAGGCCACGCTATTCACATAGCTGAAGTCAAAGTACCTTTGACTTACCTGCCTGTCCCCAGGGTGGTGGGTCGACCGCAGTGGCTCCCCCATCAACTCCACTTACTCCTCCTGTGGAGCTGGAGTTCTGGAGTCGACAGAAGCGCTTTTGGGGGATCAATTTATTGCGTCTAGGCGAGACACGATAAATTGATCCCTGATACATTAAACACTACCCGCCAATCCAGTGGCTAGTGTAGCCCTACCCTAGTGTGGGTTCAGAACCACATCAGTTCTCCCCTCAGTCCATGGATTAATTGGCTACACTCAACTTTTCATAGCTTGGCCCCCAAAACCTCCCTCTGTAAGCCCCCATGAAGAGGATACAACTCCTCTGCATCCTGCCCCCTTCTTGTGCAACAGATCCACACAAACGCAGCTCATTTTGTTGTTACCTGCTTTAACCTTTTTCCTATAAGCTTGTAACGCTGACAGATCCCTGGTCATCAGAAAGTGGGATTGAACCTGGGATCTCTGGAGCTTAGGGCATGAGCTTCTTCTACTGCATGAGCTAAAAGTCAACTGGCCCTTAGCTAAGGTAGGAGACTCATTAAGCTCTATATGGTCTCAGTGCCACTAGATGGGACAGAACACCACACCCAGCTGGTGTGGGGTTACCAACTGAAGACTTCTCTTTCCCATTTCTGTTCCCTGCTCTATTGCCATTTTCAGCTAAAATTGTTCTTTGATTTCAACTTGAGTTGTACTTTGTGATAGCAAGTTGCCACTGCTTCTGGTTTTACTATCTTTACAATGCAACTAAAGTGCATTGTGTGTTGATATCCTTTAGAGTCCTATCTCACTGTAGCCAGTCATGATATATATGTATGTGCACACAGCCTGTTCAGTTCTCATGCTAGCTGGCTTTTTAAACACATTTCAACAGTATAGAACAGGGGTAGCCAACCTCTGGCTCCAGCCACATGTGGCTCTTCAGATGTATAATATGTATACTCATGACTTTGGGACCCAAAACAGGAATATCCAACACAAGCATAAAATAGCTCAGAAACCACTGGCTGATCGTGGTTTCAACCAAACTGGATAAAAGTGTATTCAGAAGAACATTTTCTAACTATTGGGCGTTTTCTAACAGCCTTCCTTTCTAAAGTGTTCCTATGCTCTTCATCCTCCTTTTGATGCTTCACCTTCTTCCCAAACATTTCTAAGAGACCCAGATTCTATTTAAAAGTGGCTATTTGATAAAATGAAAAAATTGATCTGCACTGTATCTGTCATAATAGAACTGGTTGAAAAACGCAGAAACTTTAAAAAAAAAAAAAAGGAAAGAATTGTTAAAATATATAAAACTTTGGCTATTGTGAAAGCCAGCAAAACCCTCCCAATCAGAAATCACTGAAACACTGAAAAATTTTCAACCATTTCTATTTTAGAGTGAACAGACACTTTTCCAATTGAATATTAAATTTTTAAAATTAAATTAGTTTGAATATTGTACAATTTGTTTGTATCATTATTTTGTATTTGTTTGAGATAAAATGTATAACTATATAGTCTTTGAGGGCAAACCTGCATTGGTACCATTTTCTAATTTTGAAACAAAGTTTTGAGAAAAAAGTGGGGAAGGAAAGCCAGCCCCTGATACTTACGCACAGTTTGTTTTTACATAGTCTCTTTTCTCCCAAAATCTGAACGCTCTTTGTAAAAATATGTTGTCAAGACTGAAGACAATGGGGCTACAAGCTGACATCAAGGACAAATGGATGAGAGTTCTGAAATTTATGAAAGACAAGAAAAGAAAATATTCTTTAAAAAGAAATCACACTAAGTATCGGTGCCAAGACAACCTGCTTATATTTATACTTTACATTTTGAATAAGAAATAAAACGCTATGTTCTCTAGACCATTTGTCATCTTTAAAAATCTCATGCCACTATCTACAAGAAGAGTTAGATTATAGTTATCCCAGCCAAATTACATTCTGCTCAGCACATCTGAAAATCAGGCCTCTTCTTTAAGTGCCTAAATAAGGATTTAGGTGTCTAGATTTGGACACCCACATTAAAAATGAAAGCAAACTTCTTTTAGGAAGTGTTTTGAGATGACAAGTGCTATGGTTTGAAACAAAGTACACAGTTGGGGTGAGATAAAATGTTCTAAATGTTAATGAGGACTGAATTCAATCTGGAAAAATTGGGTTTAATAATAGAAATACGAACATCCTTAACCAGTGTATTGAAATGTATAGGCATATCTGTGCTACTTATTGCACCCAACAAGCATTAATGAATTAAGCCTCACAGCTCCCTCATGTATGGGGAATTGTCATTCCCATTTTACAGATGGGGAAACCGAGGCACAGAGGTCACAACGTGAGCTTGTGGCAGAGCTGAATACAGAATTCAGGAGCTGACTGCCAGCTGTATTCCTCCCAACCACAGGAGTACATTGTAATAGAGGGCAATTTCTCACAATGGCCTGCGTAAACCTTATTGAATTAAGTTTAATATCTTTGGAATCCATTGTATTAAACATTAAATTGTTTATATGTTATTGTACAAAACTTTGCTAGGAGGTGTGGCCAATGTAAACCCTGGGAAAATGTTAGAAAACTCAAAGAATCATTTGGGACAAAGTGGGTTTCCTAGGAGGCACTCGGGAGGCCTTTGAAAGCTATGCCCTGAGAAGAAAACTCCATTGCCTACTGATTTCCTGTAAACCCCAGATCAAAGACCCTCCAAACTATGAATGTGCTAGTTCTGAGCTGTGGCTGCTATGTACTTGTGGTCACAGAAGAGACCCCTTTGTGGAGCATGAAGGACTAATCACCTGCCAGAGCCCGTATGGGAGTTGAGGTGATTTTAGATAGTATGCATGTGGGTTCTTTTATTATGTTTTCTCTGTCATGCTTCTACCTTATAAATAAACTGTGCTTGCTTAGAAAGAACTGTGCAGTAACTTATAACTGTGGGCAATTATACTATTATTAGTCTCCGAAGAGAAAGTAAGCAGGAGTATTTAGGCAGTTTGTCTTCTGGTAAAAAAAAAAAAAAAAAAAAAATCACAGAATAGTCAAGGTGACTGTGCAGCCTTGAAATACTCCAGTCAGAAAGGAAAGAGATGCCAGTCTTCACCCAAATGAGACAACAGTTATGAATACCTTTGTGGACCGTGGAAGGAGAATATAGTTGACCTGATCTGTGAGACACACGTAAAAGAATAAGCATTTTCTGTCTATTAAGGACATGGCTAACATGGAAAAAGGCAGAAAACTCCAGCTATAAATGTATGAGGTAATTCCTTTCTGGTGCAACAGAAAGGAGAAAAGGAATCATTTAAATATACAAAGGGTATAATGCTGCACATAATAAAAGACTATTACTACTGTCAAGTAACTTTTCAGCTCTTGCCTGCAAAACTAGGTTCCATGACTCCTCCATATTATAATTGCCAGCTTTAATTTCTTATGCCAGAGCAGAGCAATACCCTTCAACTTTGAGAAATTTACATTTTGCACTAGTTATTGAGACAGCTCCAATTTCTTTTTTATTTGTTTTCCAAAAGTACCTATTTTTCACCTCTGCTGACCAGTGCAAAATCTTGCTCACTAATGTTTATAAAATATCACCTTATTGGTAGATATCGAATCCAAATGCAAGCACTGCAGCTTCTAACAGATAGGAACTTGATGGAATCTGTCTTCAGATTGCTGCTGTCCAGATTGTCTCTGCACCTATTCTTGTAACAGCCCTTGACACAGGAGAGAGAAAAAGCTCACCATTTTCTAAAAATATCTGAAGCTTTGATATTTTAACTAGAGTATAAAAATCTCTCTCTTGCTTTTAATTTTCAGGTTTGTTATATGTTTTGTATTACACACAGATACCTAATTTATTTTTATCATCTTTTATGTATATATATGCTATATAGCTCATATAAGATAGAAAGAGCATTAACCATGCTGCAACACTATTGATCTATTGTTTCAATGTGATAACTTAAGTGTTCACAGCAACAGAAACAATTCTGTCAAACACAAAGAGTGGTACTTGGGCTTTTGCATCTCTTAAGCCATGTAATAAATAAAACCTAGCTCTTAGATAATGCATTTCAACATTAGATCTCAAAGCACTTTACAAAAGGTACAGATACAGGAAACTGAGTTACAGGAAGGTGAAATGATTTACCCAAGGTCACCCAGCAGACCAGTGGCAAAGCCAGGAATAGAATGTAGTCCTTCTGAGTCCCAAGCCAGTGCTCTATCCTCTAGGACAGGGGTCTCTAAACTTTATGAGATGAGGGCCATACTACATTTCTGAAGGGGCTTCACGGGCTGAAGCGACCGTGAAAAAAAAAAAAATCAATATATGCAAAATCCCTCCCTTTGCTCCTCCAGTCACTGCCGCACCCCATCCCCCCCTTTACTCCTCCAGCCACACTGGGGATATTCCTTTGCACATGGGGCCGCTGGCAGTAACTCGCAGAGGGGGTGGAGGGAGCAGCGGCAGCTTCTCCACATGCCTGCTTGGCTGGAGGGCCGGACAAATTGAAGCCGCGGGCCAGATCCGGCCCCCCAGGCCATAGTTTGGAGACCCCTGCTCTATGACACACTGCATCCCCTGTAGTGTAGATTTGCTGAGCAGGAGAGAAGTTGCGAAGAACAGAGATACAAGTGTGGCTGCATCTCCTGACCACTGGAAATGAGGGGTGGGTGGAAGACAAGAGATATGCAAAAGTATCCACCAGTGCCTGGATTCAACATCTGCTTAAGGAGCACAACTTGGCAATCTCCACTCATCTAGCTCATAGGCTGGAAAAGGAGCTCTGTTGGGCTGGGCTGAAGCTTTTTGACCTGATAATATGCTGAAGGGGTGAATCTTATCTTGCTAAACTTTGGACTTTGTGCAAGGAAATCCATAGTTACTCAGGCTTGGTGTGAGGAGGGGTAAATTTCTCCCTCATTGCCTAACTGAAAGCAACTGCTCTTCTGGCTATGTTAGAAAATAAATTGCCTTCCTCCTTAAAGATTCATAACTTTGAGAAAAGTTGCTGCGCATGCTCTTATTGACGCTCTGTAAATACCACGCAACAAGCTTCTGTGCAAAAACAGGACTTTAGATTTGGCCAAGGTCAGAAAGGTACCTACAGCACCCTTACTTTCTTCTTTTACAGATATATTATTCTATTAGATGGAAATAGTACCAGGGCAATTCACCTCCTCCTGGTTTGTCTATGTGTGAGCATCTTTGAGAAGTGGGATTAGAGAGAAACCTGCAGGCATATTAATAAATAAACTTCACATGCTGTTAGATATTAAGTAAACATGCCACTAAATATTTCTTTAGGGGTTTCTGATCTCAACCTGTGGACTTCTAATTTGGCTACCTGTGGCATGTGGTTCCTGCCCCTCGGGTTCTGCAATAAAATTTAAAGTTAAAAAACATTTTAAAATTTAAACACACAAAAAAAAATGAAGTAAAATAGCCAAATGTATGTTCTTCAAAAATCTTAGTTTGCTTTGCTTTCAAGCTAACCTAAAATGTTATCTTTACAAAAATAAAGACTACAGAGGAGGCTCACATGAGTGTAGGGATGATGCATGTCCCTGGCTTAAATCTGGTGGGTTATACCACTTTGGGACATAGAGCTGGCTTCACAGATAAGCTCAGTTCTTCTCCTCCTAAAGTCTCTCTCTGCAAGTGGCACTGTGATCTACCTATATAATGCTATGCCTCCACTCAACACTGTTTCCCTGTATGCTGGTTTCTATATTCCCTAGCACGGCTGGCGGAAAGTTTTGTTGAAAAACTGCATTTCAACAGAAACTTGGGTTTTCAACAAAATTATTTTTTTTCACCAAAAAAAGTTTTTTTCCACAAAAAAGTGTGACCAAAGACAATCTTTTGGACAAAAACAGGTATTTTGATTTGGCAGTACTGCCATTAGGCCTTGTGGGAGCTTCAGTTTAGTTGCCAGATGTCTCCATTCCTCTCCAACAGCATCTTCCATGATGTACTTTGGCCAGAGACTATTATGGTATACTACCTCCCTTCACAAAGGGAGGAGAGACCATGGTGCATCATTGAAGACGTAGTCCAACCAGGGAACCTAGCCTGAAGTGGGAGTTTGGGAAGCCAAAACATAAATGGATGAGACACCATGGCAGCTTTGCCAAATCAATTTTTTTGTTTCCTGCAAACATTTTATTTTTTCAAATTTCTGCCAAAATTGAATTGTTTTACAAAAAATTGATGCAAAAATTAACTTTGTCAATGTTTTCCACAGATGAGCCCACCTATTTTCCAACCATCTCTATTTCCCAGGTCTTCTCCCTTGCCCCCATTTGGATCCAGACAGGGCTGGCCCTAACCACATCTCACATGGGTGACCCCCTTGGCCTTGCCTCCAGCACTGTGGCCTAACCCTTCTGGGGATGACAATGGTAGGGCTTACTATACAAGCACCATATTCCGGAGGCTCACCTTGTCTCATCTTTGAGCATGGTGAGCCTTCCCAGACCACTACGTGTTCCCTGTTTTTGGACAGTCTGTTTGTTTCTGGGTCTGCCTAGAAAACAGAAAATGCAGCCTCCACCCTCTCCTTTGTGGGGCTCTTGTTGACACCACGCCAGCAGAACAGCCTCTCAAGTGATCTCTGCTGGGACGGTGTTAGAAGGAACATCCCCAGTGCAGCCAGTTTAATGTTTTTGTAAAATGCATGCCTCTCGGAGCTAGGGTTTCAGGCTCTTTGCTGACTTTAGCAGACTTATCTGCCTCTGTTTCCCTCAGGTCACATTTCAAAGGTTTTATTTGTAACCGTTCACTAGAAACTAAACTCTTTTTAAGATGACAGCTAAGGTTCTGGTAACACTGTTTATTCTAGGAGCTGGGGATCAACAGATGAGCTGTATTACCTATGCCCTAATCCAGCCCTCCTTCTGCAAGTTACACAAGAAAAAAACACAAAAACCTAAAATTTGTCTGGTAAATTTTCTGTGTAAATTGTTTGCTCAGTTCTCATTTTTCATAAAGTTTGCCAAGTTAGCTTTCATGATATATATCCATATTTAAATGAAGTGCAGACCAAATCCTTGGCTCAGTTACTTTTTATAGAGCAACATCTTCTAGAGCTGCACAGCCCACCTGAGCTCTGCAGCCATAAAATCTAAAGCACCACCTGACTGGGAACTGAGCCAGGAGGATATCACCACATTCCTCCCCATTCCCAGGGATGGAGATATAGATTCCACCCAGCCCGATTTATGGTTAGCTGCAGGGGGAGTGACAACAGGGGAAATAATAGGAACATGCAATGTCTTTCTAGCCTGCCAGCCAGGAGTAATTCCCCTCTGTCTCACAGCTGTCTGTCTGCAGGGTAGAAAAATTAAATGCAGTATATTGAGGTTTCAAACATCATGAGACAGGCCTCCCCAAAATCAGGATATTGGCTTAAAAAATCATGAGACTTTACAAATAATTTGTTTTTATTTGACTGAGCTTTTGGGGTTCATGGTTTCATGCTTTTTCTACATAACTATGAGGGCTAAAACCTTACATTTTTTCAGATGAAAGCTGAGATTGCAATGAAATCCAATGACTCTAGGAGCTAAAGCTTTGAGTAAAACATCAAACAACGTAAGACTTGGCAACACTGCCAACAGATCTCATAATTGAGAGAGGGATCTTCCAAACTAACAGCTTCAAAAAAGAGCTGTTATCAAGAGGAGGGGGAAAAAAAATAAATAAAAAATCAGAGCCCCATCAGCAGAAGATTCCTTCTCTATCAACACCACTCACTTTCTAACCAACTAGTCAGATAATATTTAAATTTTCTTATTTAGAGAGCTTTCCATGGTGCTCATCAACATGAACAAATTCTCATACCACCTCACTGAGGTAAGGTAAATATTATTCAGTTTTTCAGATTGGGAACTGATACTAACTGAATTCTTTGTGCATCACTTAAGAAAAGTTGAAAATAGATCCCAGATGGCCTGATTAGTCCAGGGCCTTAACCAAAAGGTTGTCCTTCATCTAGAGAGTGAGGCAGTGCACAGCCCTCTCAGGCTAAAATACCCTCTACCACCACATGAACTGTGCCCCATATTTGGAAAAGAAAGAGTTTTCAAAATGTCATTAGTGAGAAAGGTAGATGTTCCATACCCTTGACACATACTGCATTTAGCTCCCTAGCATTTGTTTCCACACAGTGCTGTACTTGCTATGGAAGTATCTTGTTACAAAGAAAACAAACCTGCAGCTTAACTATTGTTTAGTTTTGCCTCTGAATTTCTCATTCCACAAGATGGACAATCTTCCTTAAATGGTAGAATCATGTCATGTGTGCCAGTACTTTATTATTACCTCGCCTAGTCTTATAAGAAGCATTAAAAATTTCCTTTAAAAAAAATAGATGAGATATAAGCTTATACATGACAGAATCAATTTTTTTTAGCTGAAGGGCATCATATACAGCAGTGTGTCTCCTGCTGCTGAAGGGAAATTATACTATGACTTGGAACATCATTCTACAACCCAAAGAATGAAGAGCATCAAAGAGCTCAAAGTATGCAGTACTGACAGGAGGGGGAGGGGAATGCAGTTGTTTTACTTACAGAGATGGGGGAACAATTTGCATAGTGGGGGTGCCAAGAGCCACTAAACCAAACGATAAAGCCTCTATATAATGGAAACCATTTCAAGCAAGGGTGTGTGGCAACTCCCCCAGCATCCTTAGTTCCAGCACCTATGTTTGCTTATGTATTTTAGTGCACGTGGGAAAGTTGGACAGAGGCAAATTTTCTGCTGATTTACATACCATTGACTTCAGTGGGACCGAAGAGAGGTAAACCAGCACACAATCTTCATCTGTGTTTTCACACTGAAGGTTTATGTTCAGTTTTACTCTGAGAAGTTACTAAAAATGGTATTGTGGGGTTCCATACTTATTTTCTCTCAATTATTTTCAGACCAAGTATGTTCAGTTTACAAGTAAAAGGATTTTTTTCTCTTGCCTGTCGTATGACTCCAGTCACGAATAGCCAATCAAAAGTTCTTGAAGTCTCATGCATTATCACCTGGAATAAAGAATTTGCAGATCAAATGATGCTCATGGGACCACTTGTGCAACCCTGGTGTCTTCATTGGCATTGCACAAATGTAACCAATTGTAGGTTAGTGAACAATTGTGTTGATGATGCACAAGACAGAACAAAATGTACTTCTCCTTCGCTGTGTTAACTTTGCGGCGTTGACAAGAGCAAAACAGTAAAAACATTTTGTCACTGACAAAATATTATTTTGTTGGCAGCCATGACTCTGAATATACAGAGAGCAGACTTACTCAGCAAGATGGTGCTATTTTTAAATAGTCACTCTTCAGAATACAACTTCAGAAAAGAAGGAATGTACAGAACAAAGGAATGAAGAGGATGAAAAGTAGACTAGTCCCAAACTATATAAAATACTATGTTAATGGTCTAAAATGCTACATTCCAGGGTGTGGAACTGTTATTGTAAGACATTGTCCTTTTTTGATTGAGCGAAGAAAGAGCTCTATAAAATTCCTTAATTATTTGTATAAAGGAGAGTACTTTAGGTTTGATTCAAGCATGTTAACAACAACATATACGGAGGAGACTGCTAAAACTCTAGAGGTATAAAGTCAACAATACTTTGGTTCATGTTAAAATAAGAATTTTAAAAGATTTTAAGATTTAAAAATAAAAATAAGATAATTTTAAAAATAAGATTTTAAAATAAGAATTTTAAAACAAGATTTCACTGGCATGATTTAAACCAATCATGCCAGTGAAATCATGTCTGAGCAGCTGCTTTATTAATTGAAAACTAAGTTGTATATAAGTTGGAGCACATTTACATGCATTAGCAGGATTCAGCGGATGGCATAACTTTGCAAAAAAAATCATAAATGTTAAAATGTAGAAACTTGTTTTTGGACACAGAAGATCTGATCACACCACAGCAATTAGTTTATACAGAAACTCATTCAATAAATAAAAAGCCATTGCCACCTTTAGTAAGTGCCCTGCCACTTCAAATAGGAAACTGCTGACAATAAAATACTTAGCAGGCAGATAGTGCTTTATATCTTCAAAGTGCTGTACAAACATTATCTAATTAATCCCAAGCACCCCTGAGCTGTAGGTAAAGGTGATTACCCTATTTTCTCTAATGGGAAAACAGAGGAAAAGAAGTGAAGAGACTTGCCCTAGGTGGTACTAGGTTGCTTGTTAAGAATATAGCTTGGATTAGAATTTGGAACAGTCACAACATTGTACCTGAAACACAAAAACCTTCCATCCAAACATTTCTGTTCATAAAAAGTAGAATTTTTTTTCCCATGAAACATTTTTTCCATGTCTTGACTCACAGATTTTAAAGTCAGAAGGGACCATTATGACCACCTTAGTCTGACTTCCCGCACAACGCAGGCCACAGAATCTCACCCACCCACTCCTGTAATAAACCCTCAATCTATGTTGGAGCTATTAAAGTCCTCAAATCACGGTTTAAAGACTTCAAGATACAGAGCATCTTCCAGCAGGTGACCCATGTCCCATGCTGCAGAGGAAGGCAAAAAAACCCTAGGGCCTCTGCCAGTCTGCCCTGAAGGAAAATTCCTTCCCGACCCTAAATATGGTGATCAGCTAAACCCTGAGCACGTGGGCAAGACTCACCAGCCAGACACCCAGGAAAGAATTCACTGTAGTAACTCAGATTTCACCCCTTCTAATATCCCATCACAGGCCATTGGGCATATTTACTGCTAATAGTCAAAGATCAATTAATTGCCAAAATTAGGCTATCCCATCATACCATCACCTCCATAAATGTATCAAGTTTCATCTTGAAGCCAGATATAAGTCTTTTGCCCCCACTGTTTACCTTGGAAGGCTGTACCAGAACTTCATTTCTCTGATGGTTAGAAACCTTCGTCTAATTCCAAGTCTAAATTTCCTGATAGACAGTTTATGTCCATTTGTTCTAATGTCCACATTGGTACTGAGCTTAAATAATTCCTCTTCCTCCCTAGTATCTATCCCTATGATATATTTATAGAAAACAATCATATGTCCCCTCAGCCTTCTTTTGGTTAAGCTAAACAAGCCAAGCTCTTTGACTCTCCTTTCATAAGACAGGTTTTCCATTCCTCAGATTATCCTAGTAACCCTTCTCTGTTCCTCTCCCAGTTTGAATTCATCCTCCTTAAACATGGGAGACCAGAACTACACATGGTCTTCCAGATGATGTCTCACCAGTTCCTTGTTTAACGGTACTAACGCCTCCTTATCTCTACTGGAAATATCTCGCCTGATGCATCCCAAAACTGCATTAGCTTTTTTCACAGCCATATCACATTGGCAGCTCATAGTCATCCTGTGATCAACCAATACTCCGAGGTCGTCCTTCTCCTCTTGCTTCCAATTGATGTGTCCCCAGCTTATAACAAAAATTCTTGTTATTAATCCCTAAATGCATTACCTTATACTTTCCACTATTAAATTTCATCCTATTACTATTACTCCAGTTTACAAGGCCATCCAGATCTTCCTGTATGATACTCTGGTCCTTCTCTGTAATGGCAATACCTCCCAGCTTTGTGTCATCTGCAAACTTTATTAGCACACTCCTGCCTTTCATCCTAAGGTCAGTAATAAGATTATACAAAATTAATCCCAAAACCAATCCCTGAGGAACTCCACAGTAACCTTCCTCCAGCCTGACAATTCATCTTTCAGTATGACTCATTTTGGTCTCCCCTTTAATCAGTTCCTTATCTTTTCCAATTTAATTAATAATTCTCCATGGGGAACCATATCAAATGCCTTACTGAAATAGAGGTAAATTAGATCCACTGCATTTCTTTGGTCTAAAAAAATCTGTTACCTTCTCAAAGAAGGAGATCAGGTTGGTTTGGCATGATCTATCTTTTGTAAAACCATGTTGTATTTTGTCCTAAATTACCATTGACCTCAATGTACTTAACTAGTTTCACCTTCACATTCCCCTCACCCCACAAGACCTGGCATACAACAGATGTCAAACTAACAGGCCTGTAGTTACCTGGATCACTTTTTTCCCCTCTCTTAAAAATAGGAACTATGTTAGCAATTCTCCAGTCAACCTCTGAGTTTACAGATTCATTAAAAATTCTTGCTAATGGGCTTGCAATTTCATATGCCAGTTCCTTTAATATTCTGGGATGAAGACTATCTAGGCCCCTCACTTTAGCTCCATTAAGCGATTAGAGTTTGGCTTCTACCGTGGATGTGGTACTATCTACCTACATAGCCTCATTCTCAATTGTCATATCACCATTGTCCCTAAGCTCCTCATTAAAGACTGAGGCAAAGTATTTGTTTAGATATTGGGCCATGCCTAGATTATCCTTAACCTCCACTCCATCCTCAGTGTTTAGCTGTCCCACTTCTTTATTTTATTATTTATGACTATAGAAACTTTTACTATTGGTTTTAATTCCATTTGCAAGGTCCAACTCTACATGGCTTTTAGCCTTTCACTTTATCCCTACATGTTCTGACTGCAATAAGATAGCCTACAAGGAGTGGAAGATGGGAGGGATCAGCAAGGAAAGCTTTCTGCTTTTTCATAATCACCTCTCTGAGATGCTTGCTCATCCAGCTTGATCTACAACTTCTGCCTATGAATTTTTTCCACTTTTTTTGGAATGCAGGCTTCTGATAGTTTCTGCAACTTTGACTTGAAGTAATTCCAGGCCTCCTATGCCTTTAGAACCACAAGTTCTTCAGGCCAATCCACCTCCCTAACTAATTTCCTTAATTTTTTAAGTTAGCCCTTTTGAAATCAAAAACTCTAGTCACAGATCTATTTTTGTTTATCCTTCCATTTAGTTTGAACTGAATTAATTCATAATCACTCAAACCAAGGTTGTCCCCTACAGCCATTTCTTCTATGAGGTCCTCACTACTCACCAAAAGCTAATCTAAAATGGCATCTGTTTTTGTTGGTTCAGCAACTACTTGGTGAAGGAATCCATCAGCTATTGCATCTAGGAAAATCTGAGCTCTATTATTATTACTAGCACCTATCCTCCAGTCTATATCTGGAAAGTTAAAGTCTCCCATGGTCACACAATTCCCATTAGTATTTACTTCATTAAAAAACATCAGCAATCTCTATCCATATCGAAATCAGATCCCGGTGGTCTACAGCACACCTCGAAGCACTACCCCAGGGTAGGCTCTAGCAGCTTTCTTCCCCAATGTAATTTCTGCGCAGACAGACTGTCTTATCCTTTCCATCACTTCTTATTTCTTTACAGTCTACCTCATTATTTATATATAATGCTATTCCACCATCTTTACCTTTTGTTTCTGTCTTTCCTAAAGAGCATATACCCTTCAATACCTGTACTCCAGTCATGACTACTATTCCATCATGTTTCTGTTATACCTATAATATCTTGTTTCACTTCCTATGCCAGTAGCTCTAGTTCCTCCATTTTGTTACTTAGGTACATTGGTGTACAAACATCTTAATTTTTGCTGTTTGGCCTCGCTCACATTCTTTTCCCGATTACGCACAGACATTCTACTGCCAGTATCACCTATTAGACTGGTATCTGCACTACCCTTCCTCCTTATGTTCATTCTCCTACCCATGGCTGTACCCTTTCTTACTTCATTTTCTTCCCTCTCAATGTTAAAATCCAGTATGGAAGTTACCTGGACATCTCCCAACCATCTCCCCAAAATTCCTAGTTTAAAGCGCTCTCAATCAGTTGTGCCAGCCTCCATCCTAGAAGTCTATTTCTCTCCCTCCTCAGGTGAATTCCATCCCAAGAGAACAGTCCTCTTTGTTCATGAATGACTCCCAGTGGCCATACATCCCAAAGCACTCCTTATAGAACCACTGCCTGGGCCATCAATTGATCATCATAATCTTGTCACATGTTGGTTGCCCTTCTCTAGGAACAGGCAGAATCCCACTAAAGATCACCTGAGCCTCAGTTTCCTTTTTGTTAGCTGGTCAGAACATATTTGTCATTTCTTTGTTAATAAAAATAAGTTGTCCTTGTTTCCTCCCACCATTTCATGACCAGTTCTAATTTTTTCTTAACTGGAAGAGGAGTAAAGGGGAAAAAAAAAAAAAAAAAGGTAAATTGTCTGAAGAAATTGAACAGATAGCCCAGAACTGTCCACCTCATACTCTGTTTTCCTCAAAGTGCTCTGCAACTTTATTGCAAACATACTGTGGGACAAATCATGCTCCTGCTAAACCCAATAGATGTTTTGATATGATTTTATTGGGATCACAGTTGTCCCTATCTCATCATAGATTAACCCAAATCAAAATTCAGGCTCTGGGCACTCTATTCCTCAGAACATTACAGCTGGCCCCACATTTATCATGAGCTGAAGAGATCAGATCTTAACATTCTGGGGAAGTTCAGATCCAGAATTAAACTTTGTAGCTCAGGTTCTTCTCTAGCTAGTAAGTCTAATAATGAATTCCTTTTAGCATTGTGATTCCATCAGAGTTTTCAGAGACAATTCAGCAGAAATAAAATTTAAGAAGTCAAGAAAGTGTAGCTTCGCAGGCCTTCTCATCTGATTGGGAATTGAGAGAATCATAGAATTCATTAAAGCAATTTACGGTATAATGGAAGATGGCTAAGATAGATCCCTACTAATGAGATGAAGAGCATTAATTAAGTAAATTGTAGAGTGGAAGTGAACTGTTTTGCTGAGTTACAAAAGCCTGGCAAACAACCCTCTCAAAATCTACAAGGTACAGCACCATTCATCCAGTAAAAGTGCTGGTTTGTCTTATCACAAGAATGAATGTAACCATTAGACTTGCAATGGAGACCTGCCTAAATGCGAAACATGAAGTGTCATTACTAGCAAACAAAGAGGAAATCTAAACTTCTCCAAGTGAAAGTTCCAAAGTAACACACATAATAACAAGTTTTTGGTGTATACATCAGAAAAGAGCCACCCCAAACATTAACAAAGACTGAATCCACATATGTAATTTTGGGGTGGTCCCTAAAAAAACCCAAAAAACCTTCACTTTAATATCCCCACACATTGGCAAAGTTTGGATCTGAACTTTATAACTTGGTCTCACATGTCATTTGGCTATGTGTTGACTTAAGGGCCCACCCAAGTGGTGACTGCTACAGGGAGACAATAGAGATGAAAAGAAAGATACCCAACTTTAAAAACATATCTTAGTTTTATTTTGTTGTGTACCATGTCTAATACCATCTATTTAGTAGCTACTAACCATCAAAAATATGCTTGGCATTATACAAGACACAAAGACAATACCTGCCTTGCCTACAGAACTACAAGACAAAGCATGTTAGACAAAAAGCAACAGGAGACCCAAAGCATGGTATTTACTCAAGAACTGTTTAATTTTTACTTTCATTTACTGTAGTTACCCTCCTGTAAAATTATGGCATGGAAAAGTGCTGAAATCATCTCTTCGTGTTTATGTGATTCTCATGCAATGAGTGAGATTTTAAGAAGTATCTAAAAGAGGAAAGACTGTGGGTCTGGCACATGGGAATTGCAAGGTTTCTCCATGAATAGGAGACAGTATGGAAAAAGACACTAAAGACAGCTGTGATATAATGAAATAAATTAAGCATCCAGGTGACATCATTGGTGGATCAAAAGCTGCAAAACAGATGATAGAAAGGAAATCAAATATGTAGGGCAGAGCAGCACAGGCTCAAGAAGGCCAAGAAGTTTAAACTTGATAACAAGAGTCAGCCTTTGGAGGGATTTGATTTGGTCTAATCCACAGCTGAGGTAGTTAAGTTTAGCAGTTATACTATGAACGTACTGCAAGGGAGTGACATGGGTATAAGAGAGGCCAGGGAATGAAACATTATGGTAATTGAGGCTGGTGATAATCAGAGTATGGATGATCCTTTGGGTTCAAACAGGAAGGAAGGGATTTTCTAAATATGATGGAGGAAGCAGCATCAAGGCTTGGTTACAGCAAGGAGGTAGAGAAGTCAATGAGGACACTGAGGATACAATCATGAGACACAGCGAGGGTGATGGTGTTGTCAAAACCAGTGAAGAAAGGTGGAAGAGGAGAAAATTGTCAGTTTCAGCCATTTTGTGGATGAACTGGGGGCAAAACTGTCCAGGATGATTTGATATTGGAGATCCATGCACAGTTGCATAGCACAAGACAGAACAAGTCGGGGAAGGTAGATTTGTGAATCAGCAACACAGAAATGATAGATGGAGTAAAACTAATCAGGGAAAGCAAAAGCTGTTCACTCAGAGGAATTCACAAAATATTTTTCTTTAAAGCAAGCCAGCACTGTGCATGAATGAGATCCTCTGAATATAGGTATTTCCATACTAAACAAGGCATAAGTTTAAGTAGGCTGGGATGCTGTCTCTGACAGTGGCCAATATTGAATGATTCACAGCAAAGTATAAGACCCCTAATTTCAGTTCTATAGGGGCTACATAGCAAGTGCAACCTTCTTTTGACATCATTTTTATCTTGGGTGGCATTGTAGACCTGTCCAGCAAAGGATTCTTTGATGGAACTCAGGAAGTTAATGTCCACAGGGTGGAACTTATTTCAGTCTTGATTGAGGCCAAGGATATTTGCAGTAAGAGTTTAAGTTGTAGCAAGCTTTGAAACCACTGCCAGCACATGCACACTCTGGCACCACCTACATAAGCAATATATTCCCTGAAAAATGCCATTGCTTGCCAGCCTCAAAGTAATAGTATTGAATAGCCTCAAAAACAGACACACTGTCTAGTGAATTGTTATGAGATAATTATCAACAGCACTAGCATTAGGAAGAGAGCTCTCTGAATAATATAATTTTACAAAATGACAGCATTAGGAGAGCATCTTAAGATGAAAACCACTCTCTAGGTGGGGAGAAGCCCATCCACAACTGCAGCAAGAAGGTCTTTCAGTAAAGTAATAGACTATTTTTACTGTTTAAGTATTGGTCACAGTAACCCTTACAAAAGATTGGCTGCTGGATAGGTACTAACAAAAAAAATAATTATATACTATAATATTCTCAGGCAACATTACTGATAGTTTTACCAGTTATTGTTTAACTGAACAGATATGCCAAGGGTGGCCAAACTGTGAACTTTTAAAAATTGTATATTGAATTATAGTTTCTAGTACAATATATAAACAAATCATATCTAAATGAAAAAAAGGTCAAAACATTTCATTAGGACCTTATCAAAAGGTTTCTTTTCCAGAGGGGAAGAGGGGTTGTAAATACAATTTCATCAGAATTGATAGTATTCCAAAGAAAGTTTCAATTTTAATAAAACAGCATTTTCCAGTGAAGAAAGGTTCAGAATGAAAATTTTCAACTATTTTTAGTACTACAGTACTTAGAAGGCTTGGAGAATCAAGTGCAATATATGCCATCTGTGTCCAGCTACATGTGCAATTTATAATGGGTTACTGGAACCTTTCACTGTCATCACTCATCCAAATCTGGCCTAAATTTAATATCTTATAGCTGGGGCTTAGTTTACAGGTGTTCCCACCACAAAACTGGCCCCTGTGGTTAAAGTCTCAGAGCTTCTAGGGACTGAAAAGAGACTGAACTGTCCTTCAGACAGTCTCTCCAGAACAGGATTGAGATACCAGGCTCTCTGAGGAAACTTGCACTTACATAGACTGTTCTGTGGATAAATAGAGGAGGCCAGGATTGTCAATACAGCACTTTTACTACCACTCGATTCAGTGCAAAATAAATGAGGATATTTTCCTCTTGCAGAGTGTATTAAATCCCATTAGCATTAATGAGAGTTACATAGGGGTATGGCAGGAAATATACACAAAATGCAGAGCATGCAGTTTCCAAATTTTCATTTCTTCCTTCAGCCATCTTCTCCTTTGTGAGAACATTTCCATAGGATACACCAAAATAAAAATAGTAACTCAAATTACTGCATGTATGGTATGCTTAGATGATGGGGACGGGGGAGAAGAAGATTCAAGACGCTGGTGTACAAATAATTACAGTGGTTAGATAGACCCAAGTGTTAGGAATTGAACTCACACAGACTATACTAATATGGTACAAAAGCTCTGAGCTGTATTAGCAACTTTTCAGAGCACAGTGTGTAAAATAATGAACCACACTATGACCGATAACATTCAATAATTTCTCTGCTTTAGTGCTAAAGACACTTTTTCTGAGGCATAAAGCTAATATTTCTCAGTTGCATTTGAAATTTTCATATTGCATTTCAGACTCAGTCTTGGAGTGAGAAGGTAGAGGTATATCATAACAATAACAAAAGGAAGCAGACTGTACTTTACAAAAAAAAGTAGAGAGACAGAGAGAGAAAAGAGGGAAATGTCATGAAGATTTTTTTTTTCCCTTCGCTTACAATACAGCAAGTGATGCCTACAGAAAAAAAAACAAAAAACAAAAATAAAAAGACAGCAGCTATTACAGTGCTGCTTCAATACAGACCTGGCAGAGTAAAAGCAGAGGATCCATTTTGCTTTTTTTTCTCCCCACTGAAGATATCACTAAAGCATTAATGGAATCCTTACACTCTACCGCTACAATATGTATTTATCTACAGAGCATTCTTTATTGGTTTGAGTTTAGATATGCTATTTTCATGCCTGGGGAGCTGAGAGAATCGGGTTGCCTATTTCTTTTAATAAAACATTCTCTGCTTGCTGTAACCCAAAACGTTTAGCACAAAATAAACCAATATTCATTTGCAATGCAAGTTACAGGTGTGAGCTAGAGTTAAATTCAGAACTGACTTATTACACCAGCTGGTATGGTTTGGTCTTAATTCACCCAGGCTGTCTCTAGTGAAACAATTCAGGCAGGACTTGTATATTGTAACACCGTAAAATTATACTATTTAACAGACAAAGTAGAAGTACTGTAAGGGAGTCTAGATACTTTCAGCACAAAAACAAACATATACAAAAGGAGGATATTATTGTCCTAATTTGGTTACAAGACTATAAATCATCTTTTAAAAATGGTGTTATTTTATATATCTGACATATTTTGAAAGCGGTGACAATCCTTGCAGAGTAAGGCTTAGGAAGCCTCTTTCAACCATTTTGAAAAATTAAAAATATGGGGGGTTTTTGGTCTTCCTAAGAGCCCATGTCAAATGAACCCTTCAACTTCTTTAGTGCAGACACAGAATCTCAGTTCTGAGTGGAATTTTCCACCCACAATTATATTCTGGACTTGGCAACCAGATATCCTATTATAGTCCCTACATGCATCTATACCATTCAGCTTCCAAGTTCATCCAGTTACTTAGCATCACTTAACGTGTTCAACACTCTCTATAAAGGTTTAGGGGGTTAGACTGCATCCTTCCTAAACATCAGAGCACAAGAGTAGGTGATGGCCCTTACATGGGAGCACAAAGAGTACACCTCCACATAGGGGCCAAGCCCAATCTTAGTTCTTGTATTCTCCTGAGCATACAACTAGTGCAACTAGTTACACCAAAGGGAGTGAAGAGAAGTAACAAAGGTGTAGCCATGGCCACTCAAACAAACTGAATCAGTACAGCTGACCAAGAGCACATGCTGCACCCCCTTAAAGGATTGTGCAAGGGTCACACTCATCCTTCACTCTATGGAGCTCTTGTAAAGTATTGAGTGAGGGCAGTGTGAGTTTTCACCACTGAGTAGAAGAACAGTTAGAGTTGCACATAGTGGTTGGGACATCACTCAGTGATTCATTAGTGGTAAACAGGTAAATCTGTGAAGGCAAATGTGCTATTTGTTAGCCAATGCCCAGCCATGGCTTCCTGGGTTCCAAGTAAAATATTTTATATATTATATATAAATATAAAAGCTTCTTAAGGTACCGGCTAGGTAGACAGCAGGACAGTGTCATAGTGAAGACTGAAGTACCCAGAATATTTACAATACACATAAGCGGTCATTTCAGAGGGGACTGCCTAGTAGAAATGATCTTTAGTACCCATAAATAATGCCTCAAATGCTCTTGCAGTGAGTTGAGAGAGCCACAGGTTGATGATGTCAGAAGAGGTTGATTTAGTTATCTAAAATTTTGCTTGCTGAGGCTCTCATGAGATACATTTCTCTTCCTAATATTGTCTTGATTATTGCTTCCATTCTGTCCGATGGCTCAAGAAGAAAAATACAAACTGAAGTAAAACTATTTGTGAATGTTTAGTAACATTTAAATGAACGACTGTATCACACAGGAGAGTGAAAAGATACTTGGTTTATCTTCTTCTTAAACTTCATTTTAAAAAAAAAATAAATCCACATTTCCAGACACAGATAGTATTTTAGGCATGGCTGGTTGCAGCCTAGTATTAAGGCTGCCCAGCCCTTCGTATTATCAGAATCTGTTTTCAATTGCTTATAACTTTGTCAAACTCTAACTATTCAGGCTAAAGTTTCCCATGACAAGTGTATGACAGGTGTTCCTACCTCAGGCTAAATATTTTTGAACAATTTTGGCCAAAATATCTCCATATTTAGCCTGTTATCCCACCAGACCCCTTTCTGCAGTACTCCTATCCTCCAAAGCTCTTGCAACCTCTCCCAGCTTGGTATCCTCTGCAAACTTTATAAGTGTACTCTCAGTGCCATTATCTAAATCAGAGGTCAGCAACCTTTTACAGGTGGTGTGCCGAATCTTCACCAGTCAGGCTTTCTCATGCCAGTCTGGAAGGGGCGGGGTTTTGGGTGGAAGGGGAGGGGCTGAAGGGGCCAGAAGGGGGAACCCCAGGGCAGGGGTAGGCTGAGTGGCTCAGCCCACCTGCTTTGGTGTTTCCCCGCAGGCTCCTGCCAGCTGGGGTCCCACTGCCCTCCCTAGTCAGCTCCCGCTGCTAGCCTGCGTATAGGGAACCTAGGCTGACAGCGGGCTGGCAGGAGCCTGCGGGGGAAACCCCAAAGCTGCATGGGCTAAGCACTCAGCCCACACCGCTTTGGGGTTTCCCCCGCTGGCGCCTTTCTAGCTGGGATTCCCCACCTGCCAGACTCAGCTCCTGCTGCCAGCCTGGGCTCAGAGAGCCCAGGCTGGCAGCCGGAGCCGAGATCCTGGCTGGCAGGAGCCCGCAGGGGAAACCCCAAAGCGGCGAGGACTGAGAGCTCAGCCCACACCGCTTTGGGGTTCCCCTGCTGGCACCTTGCCAGCTGGGGTCCCCACCCCACTCAGCTCCCACTGCCAGCCTGGGCTCAGTGGGAGCTGAGACCCTGGTTGGCAGGAGCCCGTGGGGGAAATCCCAAAGCGGCACAGGCTAAGTGCTCAGCCCGCGCCACTTTGGGGTTTCTCCCACTGGTGCCTTTCCAGCTGGGGTCCCCCGCCTGCCCCACTTAGCTCCTGCTGCCAGCCTGGGCTCAGGGAGCCCAGGCTGGCAGCTGGAGCTGAGACCCTGGCTGGCAGGAGCCCATGAGCGAAACCCCAAAGCAGCACAGGCTGAGCGCTCAGCCCGTGCCACTTTGGGGTTCCCCCGCTGGCACTTTGCCAGCCGGGGTCCTGCCTGCCCCACTCAGCTTCCGCTGCCAGCCTGGGTATAAGGAACCAACCTGGGAGCCGGAGCTGAGTGGGGTGGGGGTGGTGGGGGGAGGCGCGCCGGGGGGGGGGGGGGAACGGACCACAAAGCCGCTGGAGGGCTGAGCTCTCCCTGCGTGCCGGCCTAAATTGGCTCACGTGCCATAGGTTGCTGACCCCGATCTAAATCGTTGATGACGATATTGAACAGAATAGAACCCAGAACTGATCCCTGCAGGACCCCGCTTGATATGCCTCCTCTAACACCTAGAAAGGATCCCAAGATTCTTAAGTCTCACCATTCTTGATATGCCCTTCCAGCTTGATTGTCAACTACTGATAACTACTTTTTGAGAACAGTTTTCCAACCAGTGATGCATCTGCCTTAGAGTAGTGCCATCTAGGTTTTATTTCCCTAGTTTGTTTATGAGAAGATCATGCGAGACAGAATCAAAAGCTTTAGTAAAGTCAAGATATAACGCATCTATCTCTTCCCCCTCATCCACAAAGCTTGTTACTCTGCCAGAGAAAGCTATTAAGTTGGTTTGACATGATTTGTTCTTGACATACCCAAGCTGATAGTTACCTAGATAAGTATTTTCAAATTGATTGCTTACTTATTTGTGCCATTATCTTTCCGGGTACTGAAAGTAAGCAGACTGGTCTGTATTTCCCTTTTTATAGATTGACACTATATTTGCCCTTTTTCAGTCCTCTGGAATCTTTCCTGTCTTCCATGACTATTTGAAGATACTTGCTAACAGTTCAGATATCTCCTCAGTCAATGCGTTGAGTATTCTAGGATGTATTTCATCAGGCCCTTGTAACTTAAAGATGTCTCCGTAATTTTAACTTGTACTTTCCCTATTGATGATGTCATACTATTTTATTTCCACTGGGCCCCTGCCTCTGTCAGTGCACAACATAGTTTTTTTTTCTGAGTGTGAATTCTGTAGTACCCCTGCTTCGTTTGTTGCATTAATGGGAAGGTGTATATTATTTAAAGTTATGGAGACAAGTGAGTATAGGCTCACCCAAACTGAATTGGAAGATAAAAGGGTGGTCTTATACTTACAGCAGCTGAATGCAGCCCTGGAGAACTGGATTCTATCCCTGCCTCTACCACAGAGTTCCTAAGTGGTGCTGGGCTAGTCATGAAAACCAAACTTTTTATTAACTGCATGTTAATGTAGTAAGCATGATCTTTATTTCTGGGTTCCTGAAATGAGAGCCAGGACTGATTTGCACAAGTTTTGAGCACTTGCAGATGCAATTATGCACTGGGAGCTGTACTTTGCATATACAGACTGCTATATAAAGCAAAGCCCTCTGAAAAAAAATTAAGTCCTAGGATCTTAAATTGGATACCTAAAATTAATGGAAACTTTTGACCTTAATATTTTTGTGCTTCAGGGTCCGTTCTATGATAATACCTACTCTTCTCACAGATGTGACATTAAGATACATTTGTTAATACTTGTGGCACACTGCAACTCCCTACTGATAAGTGCCACAGAAAATCACGCAAGGAAATTAACAATTCGGTCTTCATAGTTGGGTTTGAATAGTCTGTAGTAAATAAGGCCTAGGGCTACCCACTGAACAATGGAGGATTAAAAAACTGAATTTAGCTGCTCATTGAGCACCAACCATCCTGTGCACTGAATGAGGCAGGGGTCCTGTGAAAAAAAAAAATAGTATTAATCACATAATTAAAGACTGTATCATAATGAATACACAGAACAGAGCAAAATCAAGATTGTGCAGGCAACCTTAATTCTGGCATTTCCTAACTGTGGAGTGCTTGACTTTGCGACCTTAACTTTTTTTAAGAAACAAAAAAAACCAAAACACACCACATTCGTGATATATCATTAATTACAGTAAGCACAGCAATTTAGCAGTTCTGTAACGAAAAACTGAGATTTTGGAGAAAATGCACCCTTGTCAAGAAAATGCCCCATTCCTTTGCAACTTTAAATCAAAAATGATAAGGCAAAGCCTCTTCTTCACCAAATACATCTGCAAAAGAGGTAGCATCTATTCAATATATCAGAGAGCAATAGGATACAACAGGAAGTGAAGAATATAGTATCCAATTGAAAACAGAAGGGGAAAGTTTAGAATGTAATTATCCAAATGGATACTGAAAGTATTTATTTACATTTAAAATAAAGAAAGAAGTGTTCACTCACAAACTGATAGATTCATTCATAGTCCTTTTTGGCCTTAAACTCTATTTGGTCATCTAGTCTGACCTTCTGTGTAATCACAGGCCATTACATTTCACCCAGTTACCCCCATATTGAGCACAATAAATTATTATGACTAAAGCATAATATGCTTGGCCAAAGCATTCTTCCACAAAGGCATCCAGGCTTGATCCGGAGACATCAAGAGATAGAGAATCCACCAGTTCCCTTGTATTTGTTCCAATGACTAATCCCCCTCACTGTTAAAAATGCATGCTTTATTTCTCATTTGAATTTGCCTGACTTCAGCTTCCAGCCATTGGTTCCTGTTATGGCTTTCTCCACTTAATTAAAGAGCCCGTTAGTACCCCGTATTTTCTCTCCATGAAGGTACTTATATGCTGTAATCAAGTCACCTCATAATCTTTTTTGTATTAACTTCTTACATTCAGCTCTTTAAATCTTACTGCATGGCATTTTCTCAAATAATTGTTGTGGTTGTTTTCTGCACCCTCTGCAACTTTTCAACATCTGTATTACAATTCACATTTTAAGCAGTCCAGTACTGGTCTCACCAATGCCATATATGCAAGTAAAAATTACTTCCCTGTGCCTACTCACTACATCACCAGCTTACACGTTCAAGGATCCCATTAGCCCATTTTGCCACAGCATCACACTGGAAGAACATGTCAAATTACATGTCCCTCTACATCCTTTTCAGAGTCATTGCTTTCCAGCATACAGATCCCCGATTCTGAAGGTATGGCCTTAATTCCTTGTTCTAGATGTATAGCATTGTGTCTGGCTGTATTAAAAACACGTTTTATTTGAATTGGCTAAGCTTACCAACTGATCTAGATCACTCTGCCCTGTTCTTCTCATTATATACAATTCCGCCTGTTTTTGCTTCAGCTGTCAATTTTCATTTCATTCAATCCAGTTGTACAGGGTTGGGCCTAGTACTGATGTGAACCCCACTAGAAAATCCCCATTTGATGACGATTCCCCGTTAATGACTATTTGAGATCTGTCAGTTATCCATTCTTAATCATTTCATCTATTACATCTGTGCAGTTTCCATTACCTACCTCAGACTTGTAAGTTCCTCAGCGAATTAAAGTTCTGAGCACTATGCCAGTTATTTAAAATGACAGAAAAATAAAAAAAAAAATGCTAAGACATCAGCTCAAGTGTCTACGAACCTTATATATGGGGTAATACATCATTCCACCTATTTCTTTACAAATGCCAGGTGAAAGCAAATGAGACCTGAAACATCCTTGAAAATAGCCAGATCTGGGCTATTTTGGACCAGGGGCTAATGAGCATTCCAGAGCCCTGCAGCTCTGACGCCTGACAGCTTCCTTACCAAAACACTCTTTGTATCAAGTGGGAATGCAATATCATCCACTCCACTGGCCACAACTGGGGCAGCAAACCATGGGATGAGAGGCAGTCTCTCATTCTGGCTGGTCCAAGACCATATAAAAAGCAAACCTATGCCAGAAGCTTTTCCCATTGCCATCTTGGATCTGAGCATATGATTATCCATCGGCTGCAAGACCAGTACTCCAGGAGAGCGTGGGTGGAACAGCAAGCATAAGCAGCTGGTGCTGGAGCTCTTCAACACAGAGTGGCAGTAAGGTAGCATATTTTTTAATTGTTTTCAACTTTTTAAAATGCTTATCCGTTTTCCACCAATCCCCACGAAACCGTTGAGAGAGGAGGACGAGTCTTTATAAGTGGATGTGGAGCAAGAGAGCTAGAGCTGTTTTGAAGAAAAGTGAGAAGTCTTCCCCAAGCCTGATTCTTTCCTACCCCACTCAGCTGTCACTGGCATCAGACACAGAGCAAGGCCGCATTCATAGTTGGGACCTTGATGCTAGCGTTGACAACTGGTACCAATGTTGCCAAACAGAGCTGTTGGAATTTTGCCTGTTCTTGGACCAAGATTCCTGCTCTTGCAAAAGTCATAATGGAAATTTTAATGACCACAAGTGATCAAGACCTTGCTTCACATCATTCTGAAAAGTGGTAGCTCCGGCAGTAAAGCATGATCTAATCAACGTCTCAGAATAAGAACTCTGAGGAAAGAGCCTGCTGAATTATCAATACACCACGATAGGATAGATGTATTAATTCATTGGTGTAATGCGTGGTGGATTGGATTATATAAAGGAGAATAAAGTTTACATTACAGTAGGTTATATCCAACAAGTAGTCTCTTTTGCACTACTATTTATTTTTTTTAAAAAAATAACACAAATGCATGGACCACAAACCCAAAAGTCCAGTGATTAAAGGAAGCAGTATTTTTGGAGAAAAGAAAAAGAAGATAAAGTATTACATGCTGGAAAACAAAAGGTTAGGAATTAAGTAGCTTTGTGACACTTTTACCTTGAAGTTCAGAATTGGAGTTATACTGAAGGTCTGAGGTGAAATGAGTTTGATGGATTAAGTTCAGTTACTAGCTGTCAGTATATTCCACAAAAACACTGCACACACATACTCAGCTTAGTACAACTAGCTGTTCTCTCTGCTCATGACAATTTCCAGATGGAGCTAACATGAAGATAAATTAACTCCTGTCCCCAGAGAAAATGTGTCCCTCAGTAAGGCAAACTATAGCTACTCAGAAAAGCACTCCAGTGCTACTGAACTTCTTAACTTGATAAATAGGGCAGTTGTTTGTTTTCCCATAGTTAATTTTGAAATTTAGATGAAGCAGGACAGTGCCCTAGTGGGGACAAGAAAGAGAAGGATAAAAGGAAGCACTGTGCCTCCATTTTAGTTTCCCAGAGGTGAGATGACCCAGCATTCTTACGTGTATCCTGCCACTTCCTCCTACCGGACTTGGCTTTAATGGAGGTAGTATTTCTTGTTGGTGACTAACATGAGGTTCTGTTTCTACCAACATATGTTTTCTCATTTTCTTTTCTGCTGTTACTTTTCCAATTGTTTTCTGTCTTCTCTCCCCTCTCTTTGCTCCCCTCCCCCCCGCACCTTTTGCCACTCTTCTTCTCACTTCTTTCCCCTTTTACCACAAATTTCTGAAATGAAACTGGCTTTATCCATTCCACTGACGCTTGCCCTTTGTATCAGTCGCTAGATCACAACAGGATGTCAGTACTACACTTCCTTACCTTGAAATTGACTCCACTAGGAACTGTGCTCACATAAAGCACAAGCTGGAGCATACTTGCTGATGCTTATGTTAAAGAGCAACCACTTTGAACACAAACCCATTAGTTTCCTACTATGCATAAATCTGCATGAAGTGAACTGTTGGATTAGAAGTGTAACCCCTCCATTAGAAGAACCAGGAGTACTTGTGGCACCTTAGATATCGACATCTGTCTGGTGTTGTCAGCAGCCGCCTAGTTTGAAATAGCTATGGGCTTCTCTTAAATGTAATAAACCGCTCCAGCTTGAACCCGCAACCCAGAATTTCTGGGATCACGAACACCTTCCAGGGTGTAACCAATAGGCAATATTTCCACATTCACAAGCGCTGAGTCCAGGTGTGAAACAAGAAAAACTTTGTTAGGGAAAAGGAAACAGCATTAACGTGCGGGAAACACAGCAACAGTGTATTTAATTGAATAAGTAAAACATTCCAACACAGTAACTTTGGCAGCAGTCCATTTATTTGTTTCTCTACCCACCAGTGTGAAGATCCAGTGGGCAAATGCCCTGTTACCACTTACCCCTTTCCCATCTGCTAAAACCCGGTCACTGTTTTGTGTCAGTGGGTAGTGTAGTCCTAGAGTCTGTGATGTAATTATACAGGCCTGTTTCCAGTCCCTTGGGAAGTGCTTCTTGTTCCTCTCCTTAGGCTCCATCATCTAACCCAGCTACAGTGATTTCAGCGTTACTTAGAGGCTAGGTAGGCAAAACCTCACTAGAGTTCACTCAGCTTTTCTGCTGTCCTCTGTGGCTTCAACAAACAAACAGTGCTCTCTGCTTTTTGACCCACTGTTGCCAAAATAAGGCGGTCAGCTACCTGGAAGGACAGTCAATTACCTTCAAGGAGAGGCAGAGTCTCTGTGAGGTTTGAAAGCCGATTTATTTTGCTAGCAAAGTGGAGCCATCGGAATTAGCATTCAAAGCAATGGCTCCCCGAACAGAAATATCGTTACACTTTTATAGTTAAAAATCAGGAAGTACATTTTTCTGCAAACTCATTGTTTTTAATGTTTTACATCCTGTTATCTCCAGTCTCTTTGGGGGCATATACCTTAAGCAGTGGGGGGGAAATCTGGGCATATAAGGCTAAAAGTTCATAGTATACTTATATGGTTAAGAATAGGCGTATACATTGATCACATGCTCACTTCACAATCACTAAGAGAAATCATATACTGCTAAACACATTCACTTTTCTGCTTATCAAGTTAAACATAGCATTGTTGGCTTATCACCACTGAGCAGCCCCCTCTACTATATCTCCTACCAAAGACTTTTCCCAGTCATGCGGGGCCCTTAATGTAAGGAAGCCAGTAACACATAGACCCTTAAGCAGAGTCTTTGCCACTAGGCCGGAGCCCTTCCCCCCCAGCATTTCCACTGCTCAAGTTATTCTGATTTTGTGCACCATTATGATGACTGCTAAAATGTCATTGGAAGAATTTTGGGTAAATAGCTTATGCAGATGAAGCTCTCTCTTTAGCTATAGTTCCCCTTGTTCACTAATAGATGAGGACAGAGAACTCCTTTTCTTCTGAAGTGTTTGTCCACCTGGAGTTCTGGGTAAATAGCAACTTGTGGCTCTTCTTCCTCCTGTTCACCAACAGATGGGAACATAGAGCTGCTTACCTGTTAGAGGATCAAGCCTCAGTGATTATGAGGTTAAAACAGAGGTGGGCAAACTACAGCCCACGGGACTGTCCTGCCTGGCCCCTGAGCTCCCAGCCAGGGAGGCTACTCCCAGTCCTTCCCCCGCTGTCCCTCCTCTCCCACAGCAATGCTGCCACATGAGCAGTGCTCTGGGCAGCGGGGCTGTGCGCTCCTGTGGGGCAGCATGTCTGGCTCCAGACATGCTACTCTGAGTGGCATGGTAAGGGAGCTGGGGAAAGGGGGTTGGATAAGGGGCAGAGAGTCCCAGTGGGGTGGTCAGGAGGGCAACACAGGTGGTTGGAGAAGCGTAGGAGTCCAGGGGGACCTGTCAGTGGGTGGGGTGTTCATAGAGGTTGGGACAGTCAGGGAGCAGGGGATCTAGATAGGGGGTTGGGTCCTGGGGAGTGATTGGGTGTGGGTGGGTCTCACAAGGGCACAGTCAAGGGATAAAGAGGGAGGGGTTGGATGGGTCAGGCTGTTTGGGAGGCACAGCCTTCTCTACCCAGCCCTCCATATAGTTTTGCAACCCCGATGTGGCCCTCGGACCAAAACGTTTGCCCACCCCTGGGTTAAAAGATTAACAACAATGCTTCCTTTGGTTCCTTACTACTATAAATATTGGCATGTTGAAGGAACACAGAATGGGATATTTTAATGACTGAAAAAGATGCATCTTTTTCTTATCATAACCATATTTTTAAATGTGAGTGTGTAGAGTGTGGTAGTAGGATTATAGCCTATAACTTCCCTCTTAATAAAGGTTAGTTCATCACCCAAGACTACAAACTTCCCAAAGACCTTATTTACAGCCAACCAAGGCTACCTGCATCTATCTTGTGCATTTGCATTAATATTCGATACCAAATTAAATCCCCATATTAAAACCCCCCCATCTAATAACATACTTCCCTATTTATGGGGAACCTGACACATGCCTCAGTTTTCACTCACTGCTGATTTTGGTCCTACATCCTTTGTTTTAAAGATAATCACCTATGTCCTTTATTTTGACAAGTATTGATCACCTTGGAAATGGATGTAAAGTAGAAAATCTGGATTCTCGATGGTTGAGGGTGTTTCAGTGCAGACTTTTTCTCTGACCCATTATACAGACAGTGGCCATATGTGAATTTCGTGTCCAGATTTGAGTTGGATTTTTATTTCTCTCCTCAATTGAAGACCACCAGGCTGTATTTAGATCAAGGATTTTGATTCTGGCCCCTCTAGCTTAGACAGATACTACTGGATAATTTGATCACTGGCTGTACAAAGTTAACATTTAATAATAATGAAGGCCAGATATTTGAGTGAGCGGATAAAGAAAGAGAAAGATGGCCACTGTTAAAAACTGTTATTTAGACACTGCTATTCACACTATAAGCACTCTTAAAGAAAGGTTAAATAGGTTAGGGGAAAGGATGACTTGAGTCACCTTTCCAAAAGGGAGTAGCCTACTTGTTGGGGGGTTCAGAACCTAAATAAAGGCCTGCTAAGAAACTCACAGCTGTGAATACCTGAGCCAAGAAATTCTGCACCTCTTGATAGCAGTGAGCGGGTTAATATATTTGTACCTTCTCAAACCATCATGCCATATGCTCTGTGAGCCATGATAAGCAGCACTTTGGTGGCCTGATGATGTCCACACCAGATGTTTATTTCAGTCCTTGTTTGGAACAAAAAGGAAAGCACTATATATTGTACATGCATGTACATTGAGTGACTTTATTAGAAATGATCACTTCAGGCCTACATTTTACAAGGGAGTCCTGGCAAATGCATGTGATACACACAAAACTGCTGACCCAGAAACCGGAATTCACTACTCCTCAGTCAGTGGCAGCAGTCTGAGAAAGGAGCCTTTGGAAAAACAAAAAAACCCCCCCATTTGAGGACAACAGGGCCTGGCAATCGTCAACCTTACTGATAAGGTCAGTAGGGAGAAAACTTTGGCCAATAGGGCTTGGCAAGGGACTGACGTATTTAGCCAAGTCTCTTACCAAACCTTTCGGCATGCTGGATCGAATTAGTGAAGAAAAGGCCTTTGCACACTGCAGTAGACTGAGAAAAGCTTACATGGATATTGTCCTAACTTTGGTTTTAGATTATTACTACTACTGTGCATTTGTGAAGTTAGGTATGTATAAGAATGAAAAAAATAGTTTCATGCTATGCATGGAATGTATGACACTCAGATGTGCTGATCCATATATATAACTGATCTAAAAGCATATGATATCATTGCTAAGGTTCTGCATGCAAGTGCTAGTTAAATGAAGTTGGGATATCCATTGTTTTGGGGTATCTTTTGGAAATGGAAGTGAAAACCTTTATGGAGTGCCAGAATATGTTATTAACAGCACTGAAGAGACTATGAAAGTGGGAAGGAAAGCACCTCTTTCCCCTTCTTTCTATGTTATTAAGGTTTGGAGTGCATGACGCGTGTCCTGCTGCAATCTTAACTTCCAATTAAAAGTCACTTTTGTTTGCGACAATATATTTGTTTTGTGTGTTTATTAATATTCAACCCACTAATATGGGCAGACACCTTATTCTATTCTTAAAATATTCAGTTCAAAGCATATACTCCCACCTATGCAAAGTGACCAAGATCCATTGCTGCACCAATCCTCCATTCATTCTCCCCACTATGAAAGGAGTGTGCTAGGGCTACAGCGCAGAATACAGCCTTTAGATTGCTCCACAGAGGCTGCTCAATGTGAGTGTCACTTTGTGGCCTTGAAGGGAGGATTCTTTCAACCTTTCCCCTCAGTTACTTCCTTGTGCCTATCTAAGAGCTTGTCTGCACTGTGTATTAGTCCACACTAGAGCGGTATAAATCCTAGTGCACACTAGTGTGTTGTGCACTAACTGGCCCATGTGGACTGTGCTGGTACATACCAAAAGTTTCCTTTCATGTATTAATGTAATATTGTTTGAAACTGAAAGCAGGGGATCTGGATGGCAGGCTACAGTCAGCACCATACTCCGGTTGGTGTTGTGCTAGTTGAGTAATGTCGAAATAAGGATCCTTTAAGTGTTAAATACAACTCTCTGTGCCTTATTCTTTACATAGTCTTAGTCCTTTTTACTGTCAAAAGATCTGTAAAGTATTACAGGGGAGCTAGATGTGATGCCTATAGATATGGCTGCCTAAGCACCAGGTTTCAGTGGCTTAGAACTTCGCCAAACATTAAATCTGGGTTAAAATTTTTCATATCAGGTTTCTGCTTCAGGCTCAGTTTTTGGTTACGTTTTCAGCAAAAACAGTTCATCCATTCCTGGGAATATTGTGGAGAATAAAAAGCCTTTGCTGTTGTTTTTGAAACATTTCTACAGTTTTTTTAAGGAAACTTTCACTCCATCCTTTAGAGCTGGCTCTTAAAGAGTGGCAGGGGATAGGTCCCAGGGTCAAAAAGGTTCTTATTATCTTTGTGAAAATTCATCCCAATCTGGTCAAGTTATAAGCCTCATAAAATCAATATTGTAGATGTGCCTGTGGGATTGGGGCTCCCTAGCTTATAGGGGAAAAAAAGTCTCCCTCTGCCCTTGCTCCAATTCTCTGCCTTCTCCTGGTTTAGGGCAGCGAATGAGAGCTGTTCTGATGGAGCAGCAAATGGAGCAAATAGAAAATGGAGGCAGGTAGGAGAAGGTTGGTTTTTAAAAAATAATAAAATGCTGAAGGTCTCTGACTCTCTTTGCCATCTGTTCACTTCACATCAATGTATGCAAATTTATATAAATATATGCAGATGTATTATCAGCTGACGTTTGCCTTCTGGATGTTTGCAGGCACAGCATGTGCCCATCAGATGACCTTGTTAGAGGCTTGCTGCTTAAATCTCGGAATGTTCCATTTTCACTAAACATGCTGCAAGCTCAGAATTCTTCACATGCTAACTGCATTGAGCATGCTCCCAGCCCCATGGCACTCCCAGCAATACAAAAGCAAAAAAACAGTATCTGTGACATTCTTTGCCCTATGGGAAGGAGTGGAGGATTTGGAGCCAGGCTGAGGCTATGAGTTCCTATCTCAGCTCTTTAACTGGCTGGTGTTAATAATTCTGTACACATCACATGCCTTATTATTGATCAAGTCCTCATAAGTCTACCTTAAAAGGTAGGTAGTCTCTTACTTCCTCTGCCCTTGCCCCAATTCACAGATGGCATAACTAAAAGGTTACACATCATTATTTATGGAAGAGCTGGAACTTGCATCTGCTAGGACAGACATTAGTCCCATCCACACCACCTTTTCAGAGTTCAGAATAAATGTGCCACAGCTATATGCTTGGCTCTGTAGAAGAGTACTGGAATGCAGCAATCTAGAACACAGTTGTGTGAGCCACTGGGAAAGCATATGCCATGTCTTCTCTTGCTTCCTCTATACTCACTTCCTTTTGCCAGGTTGCCAGAAAATAATCTCCCTACTGCTACTACACATTGCCACACCTACTCTCTCAGTCCCCGTTGCCTTCACCTCCAATGGGCTGCTTAGGAACTTCCTGCCACCACATGACTAGTTTCTTGCCATAATACCACCACCGAACACCTGCCCACTTCTTTTAAATTCCTCTCCACTTCTAAATGTGGATTTTGGAGGGGGGGGGGCCATAAGAAGGGCAAAATTAGAATGGAACTCAAGTGCAATCTTTAATTTCAAAAATATGACAATTCCTCCATTCTTTCCAAGAAATGGACCTCAGGTAAAGCTATTTGTCATAATTCCTTGACTGTATCCTTCTCACTTTGAAGGTCAGAAAGAGCAGCTCATATAACTAGGACTCATTTTAATTGTGGCTGCAGGGCTTTTGCTCTGGAACTGGATACAACACTTCATTTCCTATCCAACATCCCAGGAAACGTATATATCAGTCATAGAACTGTTGGAATCCATCATTTCACTGCAACCATTGCAAGTGTGGGGGGTGGTGAATCCATCCAAGGTCTCCTCTCCAAATGCCAAGGAGAAGGATAAAAAGAGTACCTCATCAAGTGCCCTTTCCAATGGAGTTTTCATGGCTCTCCCAACACCCAGAGAAAGTCTTTCAACAGATGCTGGGTTTCAGCATAGCCTTTAGTTACAGGGCACTAAATGCTAGTTTCCTCTAGATTCTTAGAAAAGTCCCCCTCTGCCCCCAATTCTGATACTGTGATTTTTGGATACCATCTGCATGAAGCTTTCAAATTTTTATGACTGATTGCTGCAAGCTCTCATTTTTGGCAGTGGGGATGTAAGGATTTGATTTTTTTAAAAAATTGTTCCTCCTATAGTTCTAGAAGTAGGGCAAGGATAGATTTAAATGCCAGGGGGGAAAACCCCCCCCACATAATAGCTCTTTCCTATGCATAATTTTGACTCACCAAAAAAGAAATATCTAGATATTTCTATTGCAATCTTTGCTGAAGTATCTAGAAAGCATAAATGCCTCCCTTTTCATTTAGGCTGTAAATCTAAAACACCCTGGTGCCTGCCCATCTTCAGTTTTCACAGTCTCACTTGTCCATTTCCAAGTTTCAGACAGAACTTGAAATACCATAATATAATGCAGTGTTTCCAGCCAGGTCTAGAAGTAGAAATACCAGAAATCTTGGCCCTGACTACATTAGGGAAATTGTCCAAGACCTTTGACTGTAGAAAGGATCTTAAAATCTTAGTAAAAAGATACCAGAATAAAGGTCTTGATCAACTCTGGGGGAACTTTTAAAATTCCCCCCAGTTCTAAGATGAATTCAGCTGAAACTGATGGAAGTTGCAGAGCATATATTATATATCTCTTTATTGTTTCTAGCATAGATTGAGATGAACCAGCCCTGAAATTGGCAGGAGCCGCAATACAGACAAGTCTCCAACAGCTGGCACAAATGTTGCCATCATTTTAATTAGACTTGCTCTTCAGCAAGTTAATAGAAATAGTAGAAAAAAAAAGAGTCTTGGTTGCTGGAGCAGAGATTTATCCCAAAACAGCAGCTTCCACCAGTTTTCAGCTGATCCTATGTTAAAACTGAAAAGAATTTTGTAGATTTGCACAGTGTTGCTACAGCCTTTGTTAGATCTTTTCTCTAAAGATTTGCAGCCCCATTCTACAGTTAAAGGTCTTGGGCAGTACAAATAAGAACCAAACCTGAACTCTGACCCTTTTGAGGTGCAGACATCACTTGTACATATGTATTTCCTTGCTTAGAATTTCTTCTACCACCACAAAGCAAGGAACTATTTTTCGTTCTATTACCCTCCAGTGTCTCCTGACAATGACTATAGCACCACACAGAGAGTAAGGTATAAATAAAACAAGTGAAAAATTAACTTAGTGCAGAAAAACTGCACTGTCCTCCCCAAAATATGTGCCAGCCATGACCCTTTGGATGCATCAAGACATCTAAGCCTTTTAACTTCATGAAAATCTGTTTAGATAGCTTACTCTGAGGGCAGATTTATGTCTGGAAAATTTGGAGTTGCTTACCAAAAGGATGAGAGTCATTTATTTTCCTGTTACTGGTCTGCCACATGAATGAGATAACATCAGCTAAAATATTCAGCAGAAGCTATTCCTCTTTTTTCCCCCCGCTTCTTCTTTCTTCCTTTTCCCTCTTTGAGTCCGGTTACCTATTTAACTCCATCCTGTCAATTAAACTGGAGAAAAAATGCAAAGAACTAATTAGGCAACTGTGTAATTTTAATTAGCTGTTTTGATAATTAAACTAATTAGTTCCCCTGTGTTTCCACAATATGTGGTGGACTGGTTTTGATATCACGGCTTCAGAGTTCCATTCCATTAGTTAATTAGTCACTTTTGCATTAGAAAGCTTTATTAATGGCCTTAATTTGCAGTTGAAATGAGAAATCTGCTGTCAATAATTTGGATAATTGCCTACTGTTTGATTATAAAGTACAAAAGTAGCAGCACACTATTACATATGCAAATCCCAAGGGGTATTTCCTGGATGCTTAGTTTTCTTGATCTACATTTCATCCTCTCTTGCTTTCTGTTTTTTCTTGACCCTGTTAGGGGGAAGAAAATCCAGCTTATTAAGAAAATGAACGCCTAAGTTCCCCCCCCCCCCCCCCCTTGTCCTGTACTGCATGTATGCTTGTGCTTGCAATTGTTAAAGTTATTGCTTGCTTTGTACCTAATTAGTGTCCTTGGAATTAAATGAACAGCTCTGTATACACCTCTAGCTCCTGCAGCCATGTTTGTGCATTGAATAATTGATTCTACTCTGCTAATCAGATAGGGACATAATGAGCCAGTTTAATTAAATGGAGATCTAACCTGGTGAACACTGGGAAAATATTTGCTCATTTACTTAGTAAAAGGCCACAGTTGCTTTTCATTGGATGGAAAGGAAGGTTATGGAAAGTAAAGTAGGCTCTGAAAGCAGAAACAGTTCAGTGGTTGTCTACCCTGAGCAAATTGGGCTACTTGAATAGCTAAAAGGTTTAGCAAGGGTTTTTTGTTTGTTTTTTTAATAAAAACTTAATCAAAGGGCTGGAAGACTCTGAAACTGCTGACAGGTTTCCCTGCCTCTCCCAAAGGTGTCAGCATCAGTGTTCTGCTATGCTCTAAGAGATAGGTTGTCTGGTCTTACAGCCCTCAGTGATTTGCAGAACGAATTTCAACTCAGTTCCTTGCCAATTGGTGCCTGTGTAACTGCACAAGGTAAGATACAGTTGCAGTTTATCTTTCGTTAGTAGGGGACTTGACTTCAGGTGCTTATGTATTTGTCTTCCAAGAAACATGAAGATTTATATGATGCTTTTTTGTAAATCTTAGAATTTAACTCTTCAACTTATTTTTACAATGTTGGTCTTAATATTAAGATAGCTAGACAAATACATTGGGTGGAATGGGGGGAAATTATAAGAGTTGCATAAAGTTTTCTGGGTATTTTGAATATCATCTGAAGCATTAGAAATAATGTCTGATCGTTTTCAAACTTTAAACTGACTAGAGCAATAATTTTGCTTTAACACAGGTAACATTTTGGGAATGGGAAGATGATTATGGTCTTTAATGCAAAAGATTGTCCACATTTTGAACTCTATTTGAAACATACTGCATTCAGTATAATCTGCAAAAGCAAGCACCAGTTAAATACAAGTGTATGTATCTGTCTGTAATTCTAATTGCACATCAGACTAACTTTACCTTCAGGGATAAAGTAGTGCAAGGCCAATATAGAAACAACATGGTGCTCATCTACTGTGGTGTACTATGATGAAATAGCATATTGACCCTGAATCCATACTCTGAGTAAAAGCAATTGTCATTCTGGCACTGTAACACCTTGTTGCCAGTGGCAATGTAATTAAAGCTGTGAGGACTCATTTTCCATTCTTATCTCTTAAGCTCGTCTGAATCAGAAACTGTTTGTCTGTGGTAACTGAGAAAACGTACTACAAGGCTACATGTTTATGTATGAATTTTTGGAAGGCTTTTTTGAAGGGATGGTGGGGGACAGCTATGGGTATCTTATTTCCAATATTCATTCTCATACAGAGAGAGAGAGAAAGTGTGTGTGTGTATACACCTTATATTTTGTATAATTTTATACAAAATATCATTCACACACACACAGACACACGCACACATGCAGAGTTTAAATTTTACTCACCCCCTTTTCTCCTCTATTAAAATTCCGAATGGCTAAGAGGATTTTCTCAATTTAGTCATACTTTTAATCTTCACTGAAATGAGTGATGACTTCTTATAATAAAAAGTTGACAGGCTTACATTGCGCACCGGTGGATTAGTTTCCCTTGGTGATGAGGTTTTCTTTTGTGCGCCGTGTGTCTGTTTGATGGAGGTTTAACAGAAAGCATTTTGGCAGAAATTGGATGCAGCAGGGATCATCTAGAGATGGCTGCTATTCGATATTAACTGCACACAGTAACTTTTTTTTTTCTTCTTTTTCCCCCCCCATCCCCTTTCAGCCAGGTGACAGAAGCAGCCAAAATATTTTCCCCCTTCTGAAAATTAAAAAAAAAAGGGGGGGGGAGGGCTTTGGGGCTATAAAAGAAAATCTGAGTGCATGTTCTGTCAACCTCCTTAAGCATAATATTTCATTTGCTTTTGACCATTTTTTAACAAAGGCATGAGGGTAAGAACTTCTCATAGGGAAGATATCAGGCCTAAAAATCTCTTCAATGTGCACTTTTTTAAAAAAGTAGCCTCTGATTATGAGTAGGAGTGATTATTGTTAGAGAGTAAGGCATGGGCCTAGTGCTTGTTTGAAAACAAAAGTCCTATGCTAGTTTTTCAATTTTCCATAGTACATTGTGTGAATAATTTCTATCCCATATTTTCAGTAACAGCACTTACTATCTCTGATAGAGGCATAGGGAAATCTCATAATTGCATCTTGTCTATGAGGGATTCACTTCACTGGGGTACTCCATGCATGTTCTCACACATTTCTGATATCCAAGATACTAGCTAAACATAATTCATTCTGTAGTAATTGTCTTGCTAAATTGAGACTACAACTTGATATCACTAAGTGCACTAGAAACAAGATAAGCCCAATTTTCAGATGTTCTTAGCACCCAAAACTCCAACTGAAGTCAATGATAGCTCTTCTGAAGACTCCAATCTTCTGAAGACTAAGTTCTAAGCATCCACAGGCTTTTGATAACATTTCTCCATACCTACCTTACTTGTCAGTCCACCAAGAACTTTTTTCCATGAAAAGATAAATTCTGCTCTCTGTTAAACCAGTGTAAATTGGTGATGTAAATCACTGATGTAAATTGAAGCTAAGTTGTGCTATATTTATACCCATTTAAAAAAGAAAGTAGGATTTGATTCATGCTGTATAAGAATTCCTAATTCAGAAAAGGTACTACACTTAAGTATGCCATGAGCTTTACATAAATTGAATCTAAATCCACAAATAGTCCTAGTGAGACCAACATTTATAGTAAAAACAAGAGTTCTTTAAAGTACTGCAAACTGCTCATATTCTTGTAACTCTAACCTCCATCATCGTCTATGAATCACTGATTTTTAACTCGGTTTCTTATAATATTCAGTGAGGATTTTGGGGTAAATACCCAATACTTATTATTCAAATGAGCTTCAGCTGAGTACTTTGCACGTTTTAAAATTTTCATTTAGTCCTCATATAATTAAACAAAACACAATAGCCCCTTTCTTTCTTCACTAAACTTCTGAGGAGAGGAGCCATATATTTGTAATAGAGAGAGGAAGAGCTTAATTTGCACTTACCTCTAGTTCAGACAGCAGACAGTACCAATTGTGCTTCTTTGTCAAGTTTCAAGAACTTGCAATCCTCAATCTAAACACTTGAGAGATCTATGGAGCCTGTCAGTCTAGTTAATGAAGCCTTCCTACTTCTTCTTCTTTTTTTTTTTTTTAAACAAAATCTGACTTTCTTTAAAGACCACTTAAGGCACATCTTCTGATTATACAAACAGGTTCTGTCCTGCAGGGCTGCATAATCCAGTAATACCTCCTTACATTCCTCCCCTACCTGATGTGTGTACACACATTTTTTACACATATATAAAGCATAGCTTCTTTAAAGGTAATGACCTTCTAAACAGCCAAGCTGGACTCTGATGTACAACAGACCTCTACCATTTTCAGATAAAAGCTGTTTATGTAAGAGCAAAGCAATATTAGCACCTTTGATCTGAGGTCCTCAAAGTGAACATAACTATGATACTATATCAGATAAATGAATACTGCTCCATGCTCTTGTGGGAGAGACACAAATTATACCTATTTTTCAGATGGCTAAAATAAGGTAAAGCAGGAAAAATAAGGAAGTGGTTGCCTAAGGTCACAGTGTCAGCGAGTAGTAGTAAATCGTCAAGAGCTGCTGGATGCTCAGTGCTTTTAAAAATGAGGCCACTTAATTAAGTCTTAAGTTTGGATTTAGAACCCTATCTTCGGGCACCCAGGTTTGAAAATCATGGCCCAGCTTTCCTGATTTGATACAATTTAGTTATGTGGAAGCATTTGGAGGTCTTAGTCTTAATAAGGGCTCTATCGAGCTAGCTGCTGCATGAACACATAGTAAGACTGTCCCCGTGCAAAGAATTTAACATCTCATATGGGACATGATGTGATAAGAGATACTAGAGTGATGTGGGTAATACGAAAACCTATACAGAATCAAAAAGAGGGTTACCAACCATCAGAGGGACTGGGAAAGGAGGACATAGCTAACAGTGATAAGAACATGTGGTTACCTAGACTAGTCATGTGCATGGTTAAACGGCACTCAGTCATTTTAAAAATAACTAAAATAGATACCAGTAATCTCCACAGGCAACCAGACTAACCATTTGCAGTTGGTAATTTCCCATAAGTATCATGGTAGATCTGAGTCTTGAGGAGGAATTTGAAAAACAGAGTAATGGCTTATGAACTAGTTTCTGGAAGGAGGTCCATGCATGAGAGTACAGACAGCATGGCAAGAAACATGAAGGCCCTTGTAGGGAGGTGGACAACAGCTATTGAGACCAGCATCATTTTTGGGCAATGCAATAAGTTAAAGGAGTGAGTAGGTCAGGATAAGTTGTGAAGGACTTTTAAAAGTTAAGACAAGTTTGATATGGTAGAGAATGGGGAGCTGGTGTAAGAACTCATAGACAGGATGATATGGTCAGAATTAGGACCAGGAAGATGATTTTTAACAAAAGCATTTTGAGGGGTAGGGAGCTGAATAGAGGTTCAGGAAGGCCAGGGAGGAGCAGGTTGCAGTAGCCAAGGCAGGATGTGATGAGGGCCTAAATAAGAGAATTTTTTGTGGTGTGATCATAAGTCTGGATTTGGGAGCATTATGGAGGATGTGGCTGGATTTGGATGTTCTCTGAATGTTCTCTGAATGTTTGGGGCTAAAGGAGGGGGCAGCAGCAAGGATAACCCTAAATTAGACCTGCTTGAAAAACAGGATGGTGGTATTGTCAGCACTGCTTAGAAAGAAGGAATGTAGAAGTATGACCAAGTTCAGTTTTGATCATCTGAAGATTTATCTGATGGCAATTCACCCAAGAGGAGCCATCAGAGTAGCTACCAGAGATGCAGGATTAAACAGATTAGGAATAGGGAGGTGGATTTGTGAGTCATTGGTATAAAGATGGCACTGTCTCTCAATTTAAAAAAAAAAAAAAGGGGGGGGGGGGGGGCCAGAAAGTTGCCAGCTTCTGATAAATGGCTAAGAGAAAACTCTGAGCACATTGTCGTGTGTGTGTGTGTGTGTGTGTTTGTTTTTTGGTTGGTTGGTTGGGGCTTTTTTGAAGGAATAGCACATAGTAGTTCAGAAGAAATGCATGGAGTTTTAGGATGTATTACTGTAATCTCTAATACATAATGATTTTAAACTGCTTTGCTCTATGGATTTGGGGATTCTCCAGAAAAAAAGTGGTATTAATATGAACCTGTGGATTTACACTGGATTACACTGGTCTACAATTTTTTTAGAAGTGGTCTGCTTCAGAGATAAAATGTGATATTTGTTACGTATTTTGATGTGCTGAATTCAAATATGACAATTAAAACAACTGGCTACTGTTTCTAAGATATTTAAGTTTTTACATTTTATGTATGTATATTGTGGAGATAGACTTTTAATCACAAATTGTAATTAAAACTCTAGGTCTTTTCATGTGTTTATAGTTGCTTTACATGATATTTCACCTGTCCTGTTTATGTAACACTTTAAAAATCAGCAAAAGGGTTATATAAATAAAATGTATTATGAAACAAAAGGCAAAAAACTCTTATGTACATAGTTTAGTCCTATTCAGTGTCTACTCGGCGCTTCTTGGCTTGTCTCTTGTATTCATTAAATGGAGCATCTCTTGTCACTGTCCAGCAATAGTCTGCAAGCATTGATGGGCTCCATTTGCCCTGATAGCATTTCTCCATTGTTCCAATGTCCTGGTGAAATCGCTCGCCGTGCTCGTCGCCCACTGCTCCGCAGTTCGGTGGAAAAAGAAAAAAATCTAGATGAGAGTGCAAAAAATGTATCTTTAGTGACATGTTGCAACCAAGGCTTTTGTATGCCTTGAGGAGGTTTACCACCAAACAACCTGTAGTTGTCTGCCTTACTGTTTGCGAGAAAATGTATTGCCGCTGACTGGAAGGCTTTCCATGCCATCTTTTCCTTGCCACGCAGTGCATAGTCAAATGCATCATCTCGAAGAAGTTCACGAATCTGAGGCCCAACAAAGACACCTTCCTTTATCTTAGCTTCACTTAACCTTGGAAATTTTCCATGGAGGTACTTGGAAGCTGCTTGTGTTTTGTCAATGGCCTTGACAAAGTTCTTCATCAGACCCAACTTGATGTGTAAGGGTGGAAACAAAATCTTCCTTGATTCAACAAATGGTGGATGCTGAACACTCTTCCTCTCAGGCTCCAATGACTGTCAGAGTGGCCAATCTTTCTTGATGTAGTGGGAATCTCTTGCACGACTATCCCATTCGCAGAGAAAACAGCAGTACTTTGTGTATCCAGTCTGCAGACCAAGCAAGAGAGCAACAACCTTCAAATCGCCACAAAGCTGCCACTGATGTTGGTCATAGTTTATGCACCTCAAAAGTTGTTTCATGTTGTCATAGGTTTCCTTCATATGGACTGCATGACCAACTGGAATTGATAGCAAAACATTGCCATTATGCAGCAAAACAGCTTTAAGACTCGTCTTTGATGAATCAATGAAGAGTCTCCACTCATCTGGATCGTGAACGATGTTGAGGGCTGCCATCACACCATCGATGTTGTTGCAGGCTACAAGATCACCTTCCATGAAGAAGAATGGGACAAGATCCTTTTGACGGTCACGGAACATGGAAACCCTAACATCACCTGCCAGGAGATTCCACTGCTGTAGTCTGGAGCCCAACAGCTCTGCCATACTCTTGGGTAGTTCCAAATCCCTGACAAGGTCATTCAGTTTGGCTTGTGTTCTGAGGTGTGGTTCAGAGGAGGAGGATGGGAGAAAATGTGGGTCCTGTGACATTGATGGTTCAGGACCAGAAGTTTCATCCTCTTCCTCGTCTGACTCAAGTGAGAATGATTCTGGTGCATCAGGAACCGGCAGTCCTTCTCCGTGGGGTATTGGGCGTATAGCTGATGGAATGTTTGGATAATGCACAGTCCACTTTTTCTTCTTTGACACACCTTTCCCAGCTGAAGGCACCATGCAGAAGTAACAATTGCTGGTATGATCTGTTGGCTCTCTCCAAATCATTGGCACTGCAAAAGGCATAGATTTCCTTTTCCTGTTCAACCACTGGCGAAGATTTGTTGCACAAGTGTTGCAGCATATGTGTGGGACCCACCTCTTGTCCTGATCTCCAATTTTGCAGCCAAAATGAAGATGATAGGCTTTCTTAACCATAGTGGTTATACTGTGCTTTTGTGATGCAAAAGTCACTTCACCACAAACATAGCAGAAGTTATCTGCACTGTTCACACAAGTACGAGGCATCTCTGCTCACTTTGGCTAAACAGAAATGTGTCCCTTTGCAAAATCAAATACTGACAAATAAGAGAGCACGACACTGTATGATTTCTAGAGCTGATATAGGGCAATTTGTTCAGCAGAGTGATGTAAGCTTCGTTATGATTGCATCATCCATGACTTCTAGGAATAACATGATGCAATTCATATAATGTATGATGCAATACCAGCTTCAGATTGCATCATTCATTGTTTTGCCTAAAAAGCAAGTACTGTCCAAACCCAGTCATAGATTTATTCATAGATCCAGTCAAAGATGTATTTTATTCTATGTATTCATAGATGTCAAAGATGTATTTTAGTAATTTCTGATTTAAATTGAGATCCCTTCCCTTTCTAACTCACTTATTCTCCGCCATTCCCATGTCAAGGGTCGTATATAGTGATCCAATAGCATATCTTGAAAACTAGAGCCAATCAACAATTTTAAGCATCATTTTCGTTCTCAGTGACCCAGAATTAGTAAAGTTTGACTACATTTATTTCAGAAGCATTTTGGCTCCAGAGCAGTGTTATTTTACATGTCCTTGAAGTTTTGCATGGTGTTAAGAAACCGCATTGACTCTGAGTGTACACTACACATGAGTTTCTAAGAAGTGAATATTTGATATCTGTACCACAAAGGTGCTCTAGGCATAACATGCAATTTGCTTTAATTCTAATGGGTTTATCTTTAAAGATTAGGCTCCAGATAAGCCCCTATTGTAGTGTTTTGCCAGGTCAGAAAACCCAGTTTTAGTGATTGAGACATTTTTATTTCTGTGTTGAATTAGGTAAATCCAGACTTTTTTCTGAGAGTTAAATAGAGATGATCTAGATATACACGTGTGTGTATCAAATCATATGATACCTGGTGATTCTACTAGTTGTAGTTACCTTTAAACTGGTGATTCTTCTCACTTAACTCTGATCATGGTGAAGTTCATCACAAGTTTAGTATAGTTCAGGCTATGGACTGTTCCAGGAGCAGGTTATTCACTTTCAGTTATCCTTTAACTTTCCTTTAGCACTGTCTTAGGTCTTTGAGTAAATGTGACCCTTACATTTGATCTCTGACTAAACTTTAACTCTCCTTTTGATTTCTTAAATTCTGGAAGCTCAGACAAGGAATCACAAAATAAACAAAGATCCACCAGAAGCTCTTGCAGTGTTTAGATCCTGTGAGGTCATTTCACAGCCTTGGTCTGATGCATGAGACAGCCCTGTCTCCTACAAAGATGGGCTTTACCCTTCCCTAGTCAGCTTCATCATGTTTTCGGAATGAAGTTATCTATTCCAGTCCAAATCCCAGAGATTCAGGACATCTTTTAGTGATCCTATGCCCAGATCACTAAACACCTTGAAGACAAGGACAGAGCCCTTGGATTTGACTTGATGTTCTCTGGGAGGCCATTGTAGATTGCAGAGGACAGGTCTGCTCTGCTCCAAGTAGCTATATTAGGACTGACACCATTCTTTGATGGGGACTGACTACCAACATTTAGAAAAATCATACAGCATATTTAAACAGTGAAATTTATGACAAACTTAGGAAGAAATCTGATCTCTTCTGTACTGGATGCTAAATAAGTTAAAATGAACCTCAAAATATGCATATCAAACATACGGAGACTCCAGTATAATTCCACCAACTATAGTTACATCAGGCCTGGATATGGTCCATTGGGCCAAATTTTCTGATTTACAGTCAGTGCACTCCACTGAAGTCGATGATGTTGAATGGGTATAAGTCAATACAAAATTTGCCCTACTATATTTAATATATGTATCTAAAGCAGTGTGGTTTTGCACAGTTAATTTCCAGTTTAATTACATAATTACATGCATTCCTATTAGTATAATTCTCTTTTAAATACTACATATATATATAATGGATATTCCTCATAAGCAGTTGATCCCCTGGAAAGAAAGAAATCCGAGAGAATGTGTTTGAGACACCTTGCGCAATTTGCTTGCCCCTGCACTCAAAGTCACTGGATCAAAGTCAGTTAAAGGCATACTTGCAATGTGTCATTGCCTGCTGCCTCCATTGTCACTTTGGTCACTAGCACCAATGAGTCTATTAGATAGAAAAGACAGAGAGGAAAACAAATTAAGTAATGTAGCTTGTTAAACTTCTGCCTTTCTAGTGTTTTGGAGTATCTTTATTCACATACAATTGCTCTGTTACTGCGACAGAGGACCTTTTCATGAGCTATTTCTTACCCTTTCTTCCAACCAGCCACAAGCAAAAGAGCTCAATGCAAAACAGAATTTTCATATATTGGCAATATTCCATCCAACAATCTTTATCCCTTCTGAGGTCTAAGTCTCTGTCAAATCACAGACAAGACATGCTAAATTCCTTAAGTGTCTTCATTTTTTAGCACAGTAGAGAGCAGATGCTTAGTTCCTCTGGCAAAACAAAAGCAAGGAATTTGTCATCTTGTGTGTGTAAAGCATACTTATCACAGTACAGAGAAATATAGCAGCAAAGTAAGCCCAGCACTCCATACTGGTGTAGGGTGTCCTGTTTTTAAAGGTACAGTCCCGTATTTAAGCCCTCCTGCAGGTATCCTCACTTTTTCTTAAAAATAGACAAATTGTCCCATATTTTCTGCCTTTCCTCTATCTACCCCCCCACCCACCCCATCATCAGTTCTTGTGGGTCCTTGCTTGCCAACTGCCCACCCACCAGCGGTGGGTGGGAGGGTCTGTCCAGTGACCAACGCTGGGGGTAGGTATGCAAGGCTGGGGGTGGGGCAAAACTGCAGCGTGCGGGGGCAGTCCTCGCTGCATATTGGCTCTCGCCAAGCAGGGCACCACAGCCTGTCCTGTTTCCAGCCATCCCTGGCTGTGCACTGCAGTGGCCGGTGAGTGTATGCAGGCCCCAGGCAGCAGCTGATTACACGTCGCCTTTGTTGCCCACCCATTAGCCCTTTATGTGCTCTCCACTTGCTGTCCTCTCACAGCTTTGCCCCTTCACTCTTCCCACCCCAGCCCCACTGGTCCCCATATCCCTGATCAGCATGCCACATCCCACTCCCAGTGCCTGTGCAGAGAACCAGCCCCTGGTCAGAGTGCTCAGCTCATCAGCAGCTTGGCCAGCAGGCTTCTTCTTTCCCCCACTGCCTCTGGCTGGGCCAGCACCCTGGGAAAGCCCCAGACCCTCCCACCTGGTGTGCTGGCCAGGAAAAGCAATGCCCACTGTGACAAAGCTCCAAGTCTGTACTTGTGGGTCCTGCACTTCTTGGCAGATTTAGGGGCCTCAGAAACTCATCTAGGCCCCAGAGTGACCTCCCTTTCTCAGTATAATTGGCAAGAGTCACCGCCTAGTGAGTTACCTTCATCACAGGCCAGTATGGAAGATGGAAAAGGGGGGAGCCCGGGCCCACCCTCTACTCCGGACTCCAGCCCAGGGACCCTAATAGTATCAGCTAAGATGGCTGACCTTTTAGGCACAAAACACAATACAATTCCCTGGGCTACTTCCACAGCAGTCCCCGCTTCTTCAAACTCCACTTCACCCTTACCTCAGGGCCTCCTTCCTTCTGTATGATAAGTTGTCCAACACTCAGTCTCACCAACAGCATAACTTCCTTCCACAGCTCCTGACACCCACACCCACCTGACTAACTGGGAGGTTTTTATCTGGTTTCAGCCAGTCCCTGATTGGCTTCAGGTGTCCCAATTAGGCTAGCTGTTTCTACTCCTTTCTAGAAGGTTCTTAATTGGCCCCAGGTGTCTTGATTGGCCTGGAGTAGCCTTTGTTTGGCTATCCAGGGAACAGGGACCTGCACATCCTCAGACTAATATACCTGCCTTCCAGCACTCTCCTATATCCTTCTGGTCTGACTCCGTCACACCACATAGCACTGGCATGGAGAAGCCTCTCTGCCCCTCAGCTAAACTCTGGAGTGGTGGAAGCGGGAGGGAGGCAAGTTTCAGCCTGTACACACCTCGACTGTGAAGGTTCCACAGCAGCACCCCAGGCAGGGGCTTAGCTCCCTCTTCATCCGTCCCCCACTTTCCCCAAGAAGACCCAAAAAAGAATGTGAAAAAAACAATATTTATTTATTAAGAACTTTAATTCTAATGTGCTTTCTTTAGCACCCAGTACACTCTGCTGTATAGAAGTTCTCTGCAACATTGCTTATTTGATGGTTTTGCTTAAATCTCCCCACCTTCGCACTACTGGTAGAGAAACATAGAAGGAACACTGGTGTGTTTAACCAGTGGGTCATTTGCACTAAATAGGTTTAAATGACATGGTATTAAAACACCACCCATACTCTTTGTACGCTAATACAACAGTGAGAGAGTGAAGGAAAATATCAATGTCACCAAAGGGTAAAACTTTCAAAAGCACTCCAGTCCAATTTAAGCATTTAGGAGCTTAAGTGTAATTCAAAATCTAGATGAATTGGGCACCCAAGTCTCTCCTGAAAATGGGACTTGAGTGCTTTTGAAAATTTTACCCGAAGCCTACCATACTTCACTGCAATGGATGCATGTTCAAACTAGTTTTGCAGGGAAACGCTGGCCTTATTTGACAGTTCACGTCAAACACTACTGTTTCTGGTGTTCAGACAGCCTAATAGTGCATAAAGGTATTCTGAGAGTGTCAGATCTTTATTATGCTAGTGTCAGATGTGTTACTCTGGATTTACATCAGTATAACAGCGATCAGACTCCTGCCCCACTGCAGAGTATTATTTTTCCCCTTCAGTTGTTTATATTATAACTATAACCTGCCTCTTTCATGCAGCCACCTGCCATTTTTGCTTTATTGCTGCCAGAAGGTTTAAAGGCGTGCTTTTAAATATCTTGAAAGTTTCCTGTTGATAAGAAAATGTAGTCTTAGCACTTTTAAGTAAACAGTAACACACACACACATCACAAATCATGCTTTTTGATAGAATCTAGTTTAGCTGCTTGGGGGACACCATTGGTGGGGGTAGTGAAGGCTCAAATGTTAGCAGAAAGGCCTAACAAGGATTAGCTGCAAAAACTGGACCAGACTTGCACAACTTTGTACCAAAATAATTAAGGCCAAATAGTCTGAGACATACCAGTTTATGAAACATTGTTTCTATTTGGTTTTTATTCTGCTTAGTAACAACCGCTCCATAGCCCTGAAAATGGGGGTACAGGAAAAAAATATTTATTGTTTAAAATAGATGGAAATCAATTCCTTGGAAAATTATAATTTTCACCGCCCCCCCCCCCCCAAAAAAAATTCTAAAAGACAACTGCAAAGTGGTCACCATGTAAAAAGTCAGCATTCAACAGGAATTTACCAAACCATAATTATTGAGAGACAACAGCAATATCTTGTATGGGGAAACGGCATTATCTTAGCTACCATTGTGTGATAGCTGGTATATTATGATTTAAGTCATGACTGTATGTTTAAACTCTGTCATACAAAACAAGTGCATTCAAGGGACAGCAAATTAAACTGCAGGTGATCCAGCCGGAGAAGGTTTGTTGTAAATCAGGAGGCTAACATGCAGATTTAGACACTCTATGTGACCTCCTGCTTGTGTATCTACCATACATATCCTCTGTCAGGAACCACAAGCAACTGAACATCAGTAAAAGACTAGCTGCTTATATAACATAGAACCTAATGTGACAAATAGTAGATTTATAGCCTATGCATTTTGGAATGATTCCTAGAAACATACAAAGAACAATTGTGATAATCTCTTGAAGACAAGCAACTACTGTAGTCTTATCTAGTAATGGGTGAATATTCATAGCAAATGGTTTCTGTGACAAACTTTGCTTCCCCTCCTCATCTGTGAATTCATGAACAGATTTTGATTTTTCTTTTACTGATTTTTTTTCTCCATTTTTGTAATTGTTCAAACACTTCAAACATATTTCAGACTATGGGTGGTTAGACTAGATCTTCAGCTATGCTACTTGTAGTATGTGATTAGTTTACTAAATCACATGGTATAGTTATTGCTTCCTGATTAGATGACAGCCTTTATAAGCTAGGGGTGATTATTTTAGGCATGAATAGCAAATACCCATTTTTGTGCATGAATACTTTTATTAACATGCAAACACTGCTATTTCAAAAGAACAACAGCCATTTCCCATACAGCAAAAAAATTAATTTATGTGAACATTCTCAGAAAAGTGAAAGTAAAAAGATGGCTGAACAACAACTGGGAATTCAAACAAGTGTTTGCAAATACAACTTGCTCATGCAAACAAGTGTCGCAGTATTGGCTTGGTCATATTTGCATGACAATGCTTACAGCTGACTAAAGGACTGGAGGGAGGAAACAACCTTCTGTGATTAAGGCATGAAACTAAGTTAGGAGATCTGGGCTGTATTTTCTCTTCTCTAACGGACTTGCTGTGTGATCTTGGGAAGTCACCTAATTGAACTGTGCCTCACTTCTCCCTGGCCCCATCTATAATAGGGATGATGACAATAATACTACCATGCAGACTTATTAATGTTAAGTGCTTTCAGAATTGCAGGAAAAAAGTGCTACGTATAGAAAGTCCATTACTGTTAGGCATGGGGGATGGGAAAGAGCTATTTTTTTTTTTAAGTCTATGTACATGGAAAAATTAACTTTTCCAAAAGAGAATGGAAGTGAAAGATGATGGTGCAGATCTAAGCCCACTCTTATTTACAGTAGTGCTCATCAGGAGAGAGAGATTTGTCTTGTGGTTAAGGTACTGCATTCGAATTGGGGAGATATCTGTTGAAGATGTACAATCACGTTGCCTAAGGCACTACTTGAAGACACTCATACAGTGGTGGAGAGTGAAGTATAAGAACTGATTATAGAATAGAATTCCTGGCTCTGCCACAGACTTCTGACAATTTTGATAAGTCACTTAATATGTCTGCCTCAGTTCCCACCTGTAAAATGGGCATAACAACATTCCCTTTCTCCTGGCTCTGTCTATCTCTTGTTAGGCCCAGATCCACCAAACACTTATACAGATTCTTAACTTTATACATGTGATTAGTCTAATTGGCTTCAGTGCAACCACTTGTGGGTAAAGTTGCACATGTGTATGCTTGCAAGGGTGGGACTGGCTGTTACTACCTATAGAGTCAGCGACTAGCACAATGGCACCCCAATCTCAGTCTGGGCTTCAAGCCACTACTCTAGTATTACTGGTGCTGAAATTAATATTAGGAGGAATTCAATTTACTTAACTGGAGTTGCTCTCAATTGGCATCAGAATGACTGAACAGAATTTGGCATATAGTAAGCTTTTTCAAGCTTTCATAACTACATTAATATAGAAAGACTGAGATACAGTTCAGATAGCGGGAGTGGAATATTTTTTATCTAGAAAATGTTGGGTTTGCAAGGTTTTTTTTTCTCCCCCACTCTAATCTTCAAAAGGTATTCGTCAAGAACAGCCATAGGCCAAGCATCACAGATGAACAACTCCAACGTGAAAACCCTTCCAAAGTTCTAAATGAGTTGTCCCTGTGGTAATAAAGAACGTCTGTTTTACAGCATGACCGTATGTAAGACAGCATTGTCAGCTGTAGTTTATTTAAAGCACAAGGCCTGTAACAGGAAAATAATGACTTTAATAAAATTTACTATTGACTTCGTAGGCTAAAATCTTTCTGTCATCAGGAATACAAAAAAACAAAAAAAAAAGCCCCACAAACTGCCTGAAAGCCCTTCACTTAAATATATTCCTTTCATATTTCAAGGCAAGTTGTGACTTTTTTTTTTAAATATACATGCTACCTCAAAAATACTGTAGTCAGGTGGAAATTAGTATTTTTAATAAAAGTTGGAACTGCTTACATAAGGGAAAAACTGGTAATGACCTATGACACTGCCTATTGAAAGCAACATTTGAGGAAACTGAAAAAGCAGTTAATGCAATTCCTTGAAAAGCTGTATAAAGCTATGTCACAAATGAATGATTTATAAATTACAGAATGTCCTTCTCATCTAGAGGATATCTTTTAATCATGCACTGTAGTTTTCTCAGAGTGAACTCCAAAGAGCCTGCTGTGGAGAGAGACAGAAATCTGTAGCATGTTAACAAGGTTAGGGGCATTTGTAAGAATTGGGGGAAGTGAAAAAACATGGTATGATTTTATTTTCCAACCAATTGGATTAAATTCACTATAGACTGCTAGTAGTGTACATAAGAGGTCATGTCCATTATATCAAAAGCTGCAGAATTTTCATTCCTTTAATGTGTTTTACGTAGTTTCTAATACAAAGCTCTGGTCTTGCTTTCCTGGATGTTATTCTGCAGCAGTAAGGAAAGAAACCACTGCTTCATAATGCTGAGCACTCCAGTGGGAAACACAAACAGAGTGCATAAACTAAAGCACTCATTTCGTGAGGTTTTATTAAAAGGTTTCACCTCTAAATTGAGCTGTCATAAACTGTTGGGAAACTTTTTACCACAGTTTATTTTAACTATCTAGCTCAGCCAAGGTAAAAATGTTGACGTTGGAATCTCACTTCAGAGCTAAAACACTTTCCTCTTAATTTTAATGCATAGTAGCATTATTTTTTTTACTTTACATTGCGATAATTTAAAAATGAAGAAAAACATTCCTGAGGGATTTTTAGACATAACACTGGGGTCCAGAAACCATATTAAGAGAGGAACGAATTAAAGGGTGTGGTTTTTTTCTGAGAGTAGTAAATGTTTTTGCTGTAGTTTTGGCAATTGATACCGCCAAGTCAAATTTGTCACTTCCTCTCTCTTTCCCCTCCCCTTCCCCTGCATAATCCAGAACAACAACTTTTTGATTTGAGGGGAACATCCAAACAAAAAAAAAAGGTCATGTTTCCATCAGTGGACATGGTGTGTCTCCCCATAACATGCAGCACCAGTTCTGCCTAATGAAATGGCAGCTGCCTTTTTGCAGAAACCTCAACATTTAAAGAAGCGGTACACAGAAATCAAAATGTTCAACAACATCCACCACATTTTAAATAAAGAGTCTGGGTTCATGCAAAACCTGGGAGCAGGGAAGGCAAAATCTGAGCGAACAAGTGGCGGTGGTACATGTCCAGGGGAACCACAACACTAATATATCTCCCTCTGAAACTCATGCAGTATGAATCATAACTCTATGTATTACAGGTCTGCATATAACCTACTACTGTCAGTTTGGCACAGGGAAACCAATTGTGCATGCTATAAAAACCTCTCGTTCTGAATGATTGTTGCACAGGTTAGAAAGTCATAGTCCTGTCGGATTGTCTGCTGTAACACACCTGCTCTTTGGATCTGTGGGGTAGCATAATGAACTGCTTCTTGGCTTTGGCTATTTTTCTCTGCTACTGAAATTCCATGTTGTATTACACAATATACTTTTTTCAGATGTCTTTATCTGCATTTTTTCCCCAAAAGATGATTCTGCTTAACCTGTGTCTTTCTAACGTCTCTCAGTTGGCTAATGCCCCTAGTGGCGTACTATTGCACAGCAAACTTGCCTGTACAGAACGGATAGCATCAGCACAGCCATTGGCCACATATAACATAGGTTGGATGTTCCACGGGTTTTCAGTCCTACTAAGCGTTTTTGTTGTTTTTCCCCATGATGTGGCACTTAAAAAATACAGCCCCAAAACATTTAGGCTGTTCACAGACATGTAAGATTTTGTAAACATCAAGGCCAGTAAAGCTGAACTTAGAGTTACTGGCTTCTTTGTTCTCAGGCAGGCATGTCACATCATTGGCTTCACATTTGCCTCCTGGCTTCAATCTTATAAGCAAGATGAGGCACAGAAACTTGTGAGAATCATGAGAGTAAAAGGGTTGCTCAATTTAGAAACATGGACCAAATGTTTTAAAATAGATTACACAATGAACTCCTAAATCCGTATTTAGGCATCTAAACAGGCTTGATTATTTTTTTTTTTCCCAAGAGTTTCACAACAAATGGCTCCCATCTTCTTTGATTGCTGAACAGTTTTAAACTCAAACCTCTCTATGGTGCCTAAATATAGATTTCAGATCATATCTTTAGGCTCCAGTTTTTGAAAAGTTTGCCCTCAGTCTTTAATCCACATTTAATCTGATAGTTTGAATATCAGATGGAGATTGGATTTTCTTTCTTTAAACTTCTTTTCAAAGGGCATGGGAAAAGTGAGGATCTCAAAACTGTAACTCATCAACTTTAACCACAGCCTTTCAAAATGCTTTTAAAAAATCAGGATTTATATAATGTAAAGCAGAGAACATTGACTCATTAAACTCTTCCCTGGGGTCCAGTAGCTTCAGTCTTGCTGTTGCACACTCGAAGGGGGCACAAGGGAAAAGAAGCAAACATTTTCTAGAGAAATGATACACCATTCATGCAATTCAGGGGCAAGTCTAGTGTGTGCTGTAGCCATTTACCTTGCTTTTACGTGATTCTGTGCTTTGGTGTTCAATAAAGAAATTAGTACTTACTAGAGCAACCACAGAAACACACATTATCTGTTAACTCTGATATTCAAAGCACCATCACACAGCAACATTTATAAATGTGCCATGTAAATTCCAGTAGTTTTTTGCAATCTAGTAAAAATGATCTGCCACAAAAAGCCCCAAATTTAGAGTTAAGAATGCAAAATAATCTTGTGGGTACAGTGAATCAGGACATCTAGGTGCTAAACCCAGCTTTGCCATTGTCTCACTTACCATTGGACAAGTCACTAATCTCTGTGCTTCAGTTTCCCTGTCTGAGATGTGTATATACCTCACAGGGATAGTTGAGAAACATGAAGACCACGTAGGAGTGCAAATTATTACATGCAGAATGTTGATATTCAGGGTTTCTGTGGCTAAAGCATAAGGCAGCTGAGAGAGATCTGTAAAGATGGATTCCAGAGCATTTCTGGGGAGGGGGTCGTGTTTTGTTAACCAGTGGTGAAAGGAGACCATTTTCTGGGCTATGCATAACTTGCACAATTCCTGGCCTTGCTAAGAACACACATTTGATCCTTGTAAGCTTGATGTTTTTCAGACATAGATGCAATACAATTGCTCTGATCCTGACCCCAGTTAGGAGACTGGCTGAATTCCTGCTGATTTCAATGAGAGTACAGGATCAGGCCCTTGATTTTTCAAGCAGTTTAAAAAGTGAGGTTTTTTATCTGCTTTGCGTGGATATGGAATTGGTGTCATGATACAAGGTATCACGATCCTTTTCAAACTGGAGGTGTTTATTAAAGAAAACAACTACAGACGTCAGTAAGCCAACTTCTACACAGCTGTAGCTCCACCTTTGTCTCCCCTTTGTTTACTAAGGATCACATCCCATCTGGAAGTCTAAACAGCCATCATCTAGTGACTGACTAATATACTGCAAACAAACACATCAGTGTAGTTGGAATATGAGTTCTCTCTTTCTGATCATTCTCTTCTAGATTTTTAGAATTCATTTTTGACACAGTTGTCTTACTCTACAGAAAACATTTTCCCCTCATCTTCCTACAACCCTTTTGTGATCCCACAATAAATACATTGTAAAGTAAATTCCCTCATGTTTTACTGACTTATTGACCAAATTTTATTTCACTCTTATTTCCCTTTGTAGGCATACAGTAGAAAATTATGCACAAGTTTCATCAAAGCTGAGTTGTGTTGCTAAAGGAGTGTGTAACTCAAAAATAGAATGAGCCATTTAAAGAAGTTATTGACGCCAATATTAAATTTACAATTATTCATAAAAGAAAATCATCTGAAGAATTCCCCATGCTGCAAGTACACAAAATACTTTGCTACACATAAGAAGTTACTAGTAAAAAGAGCTATTAATAAATGCATCTCATTTCACTAAAGCAAACGTCATCCTCCAGTGGGACTAAGAATCACGGGAACGTCACAAAAGCTACAAGTTTATTCACCATAGCAAATGTAATGGTATTCAGCCATTTCATGATGCTACTGTCTCAAAGTAGAGAACTGTCCAAAATGTAGGACAAGAGAAGCATTAGACATATGAAATTGCAGTAATTTATGTACATTATTAACCATACTTTTTTCTTCATAAATATGTAGTTCATACATTGTTAGAAATGCTTCATGTATATCTCTCTCTTTCTTGGAACATTTAACTTCAATTATATTGCATATGATATTAAAATGTCTCTCCTAGGTGAAGTTTGACTTTGCAACAACACTATATTGAAGTCTCAGATATATCTAGGGCCAAAATTTTCCAACCTCTTAGGCTCCTAAAGCCATATTTAGGCACCAGAATAAAAGTGTCTTGATTATCAAATATGCTAAGCAGTTCTCTTTGGCTTCAGTAGGATGTGTGGATGTTCAGCCATTCTGAAAATCAGGATACATATTAAGGAACATAGGCTACTAGATTTGTAATTAACTTTAGGCACCCAGGTTTGAAGTCTTTCATCTAGTCTTTTGTTAAGGACAAGAAAATGAGACAAGTGCTATTGACATGTTTAAGGTTATGTGATTGTATGTGTAGGTTGAGATTTCAGAGCTGCCTAGCGGATTTAGCCACACAACTCCCATTAATTGCAATGGGAGTGATTTCCAAAGACACACATGGCAATTAACCCCTGATCTCCTATTGAAAAATCAATGATAGTTGGCTACCTAAATACCATTTTGTGGCTTTGAAAATGATCTGTGGTTTCTAGAGCCAAGTAGGGGATTTATCTAAACCCTGGTTTCGATTTTACTGTCTAAAATTAGAAATGCAATTGGTAGGAGGAAGATAGATATAAAGAAATGTTCTTTCTAATTGAAATCAGGCATTTGAATGGGATGGGTTAGGGGACAATCTTGTACAACTGTTTAAGTTTTTCTTCATGCCGTAAAATGATCACATGATATAGTGTAATACGCTATATGTAATTAGACTTTCTTTTAAAACAAGATCTATTTTATTTTTAAAGAGAGATCAGTTCCCCACCATCAGTTTGGATTATAGAGGTCTAGATAGGTTTTTATGATTCTGAATAATAATTACAAAAGCTATAGAGTCTGTCAAATGCCCAAAACCACAAAACATGGCTAGCCGACTGTTCCAGTGATTACCTAATAATTCAGTATAGCTCTAACAAAAGTTTCTCCTTCATGTGCACGAGGAACAGAGCCAAGGAATAAATCATTTTGGTGTGTGCTTTAAAACTTCTAAAGAACTAAAAGCAAATTTTACTATTTATAATACACTTTTTTCATTCTACGTTTTCCTATGATAAAGAAACAAAACTAAGTTGGTGATTAGATATACTTTCCTCCTTCAGAATTCCATTTTTTCCTTCCATTTAGCTGAACAGAATAGTAAGTTCCATGTGCTACACTGTGGAATGTATAGTGAATATTGTAGGCAATAGCTAGCGTTAGTGCAAGTTGGGGAAATGAAGCTCTCAAAATCCAAGAAATATAAAAAATTGAGTTACTGTTGTTTGACAATAACTCAGCAATGCTGCAGGTCCTGTACTTGCTATATGCATTTAATGCAAGGGGCTCACCACTGCAATTTTCTGATCACCCTCAGCTCAATGGGAGTTGAAAGCACTGAACACATTGCAGGATTAGAGTCTTCAAACCCTAATTCAATCTTGTGGGCTAGATTGTGACTTGGATGCAGGGGCATAACCTCTCCCTACTTCCAAGAAATAAGAGCATTAGATTAAATGGAAGTGGAATCCGCATGTCTGTTACGGGAGATACCACCTGGCCTAAAAGGGGTTGTTGGTTATGCAAGATGTAGTCTCCACGTGAGTGGCAGAATGGATCAGCTGACTAAGTGTCAAGTAACTACTTGCTGGAGACTAGAAAAGCTCCTGAGTTAGTCTTGCTCTGCATTACCGACTTATGTTGGTAGAACTGCATCACTCAGGGGTGTGGCAAATCCTCTAGTCCAACCCCCTGCTCAAAGCAGGGCAAATCCCCAATTAAATCATCCAACAGATTTTTTTCGGTTCCCTCAATGGCCCCCTTAAGGATTGAAGTCACAACCCTGGGTTTAGCAAGCCAATGCTCAAACCACTGAGCTATCCCTCCCTCAATGGAAGAATTGATTCAATTCTTATTAAATTAAAGACACTCATGCCAATTGTCTCTCTGTAATTACTCATTCTCCCTCTCCAGAATACAGTCTGCACCATGTATGTGGGGTCATACTCACCTGTTTCCTAGGGTTCTACTTCAAGCTAGTATAAAATAAACTTTATTCCGGACTCAGCATTTATCCCCATGCTAGGCCTTTTCTGGGATTCCTTCTTAGCACTTCTCACCAGGCCATTCCTGCTTCCCTTAGGTAAAGTCACCCTGGACCTAGCTCAGTACGAATCAGTCCATATCAGCTGGCAGGATTCCGTTACCCAACTGGCAAATCAACGGACTAACCCCACCCACCCTATTTTTGACTAAGGCAGTTGTAGTCAAGATAGGAAAGCAGTCCTCTAATGAAAGTGCCTTTTTCCACTATAAATCTCAGGAATTAGTGATTAGTGTGCATCCTGGCAGCCTACAGATGCTAGAAACATTTTGGACTGATCTTTCTGGGCAATGACTCACAATTTCCATGATGAAATGCCTCCCTCTAAAAGTCATTAAGTTTTTTCAGATCCAGGGGGAAAAAAAGCAAAATGTGTTCCAATTTCTTGGAGAGCTGGAATAGCACAAATTATACCTTTATCCTCTTGAAGCTGAAAGCCAAATAGGCCTTAGCCTTTAGTATGAGTTGTTCAACACAGGACACTGAGCTGCTTTCTCAGGAACAGGTCTTATGGGCAATTACTGAAAGTTAACAGCTTATAGCTGCACTGTTTCCAGAACTAACAAAGTTATGAAAGAATCCCCTCTCCTGGCCTAAATAACACCCCAAAATGAAAAATCCATAAACAGCATGCACTCAGAAGTTGAATCTAGGCTATGCCAATTCATACCAACTGAGGATCTGGTCCTGGATTTGAAGCTGTATTTATTCAAACATTCAGGCTGAATTTTAGAGAGCAAATGAGTGAGGTGGCACAATTCCCTTCTTTCATTTCATTGCTCTTGAAACAAAAACATTTTGCATTTAAGTAGCGCCAGACATTAAGATTCCAAACAAGAAAGAACTATCCCAGTTTTAGATCACTGACATGAATGTTCAAGGCCCAAAAGCAGCTTCTAATATATGGTGCCTCCATTTTTGGGTTCCGGGCTTTAGAAATGTAGGGCTGGTTTTTCAGAGGTGTTAAGCATAAATAGCTCTCACTGAAGTCACAAAGCGTCCACATGTCATTCGGCCACGTGTTGTATCACAGCTTTATTCCCTCAGCTGTCATAAACCGCCAAACTGAAATTACTTGCTACTCCTTCTGAAGATGTACAGAGCTCTGTGACCACAGACTCATCATTCCACAATCAAATTTCTTCAGTTACTCTCACCAGACCATAAGAGGATTGTTACATTTAGTCTATAGGGAGGGAACATTATGAGCCAGTCTCCTCACACTCTAGATTTACACCAATGTAACTTACTGCGTGGAAGTCACTGGAGTTAAGTGATACAAGACTCAGGCCCAGCAAGGCAGAGAGACTGCAAGAGTAGTCAATGTTTTTAGAACATTGCTTTTCTTAAGCACTGCCATGTGAATGTTTGACTGTTTCTCATCCATGCAGAAGATGAGCGTTTCTTTATGCTGCTATATTTCACTTCTTATTACTGACGGTTCTAGGCAGTCATGTTAATACTTGTACATGATATAAGAGGAGTGTTTTATAATTAGGCACGTGCACTCATGAAATATCCAAAACTAAATTAAGCCTAAATAGATTTTCAAAAAGTTGTAAAATACTCTTGCCCAGATTTTTTTACTCTCAAATGGTTTAGTTTGAAAAACAACTGGGACTCAATTTAGACTTTCCTGGCAGCAAGCTAGTGAAACGTCAAACTCTCAATTTTACTTTATTGAAAGACCCTCCTAGGAGTCCATCAGAAAGAACTGTGTCTGCTTGGCAGCCAGTAATCAGTGGGAGGTAATATTTAGCTTATTAATGTGAATGTGATGTTTGTATAGTATTGATGCATAGCGCTGAACCAGGACCTTGATCCAATTTCCCAACTCTCCTTTTGCCCCCTCCCCCAACTTCATCCATGTTTCATTGCTTTTTTTAACAAGATCTTGCATAATATCAAAGTGCATTTCAGTCAGTCCCAAGATATTCAACACATATAATTGACTTGTAGACTGGAATGGTTGAGTAAATTGTGTTCTACTTGTAAACAGCTTTTTTTTTTTTTCTTCCTGAAAAGACTGTACCAGAGTCAAGGCTAATTTTGAAACGACCCTTCAGTTCCAAGGCAACTGTATTTATTAGTAAACGTCTATGCTCAACAAGAGAATGGTTTTCATTCCTACTTAGCAATACAGGTAGGACATCCTGAAGTTCTAATCATAAATAGACAATGGACCGTTTACTGACAAAGCATTTCGAAAATGAAAGGTTTCAAAACAAAATGCAGAAAACTTTTAGCCCTACTGTCATCTCAATCAGAAGCAGGATGGAGAAATGTCTCCGATGTTATGGTTCACAGTGTACATTACCTCTGACTTACAACACTATTTGTGGGGTATAGGACTGGGTTACTGGGGAGTGAAAGTATATTGAGAGCAAAGCTACAAGGCATGAAACTGACATGAAATTAATATCCCGAGCTAGCTAACAGAATGCAAAAGCAAAGAGTTTCCTTGATTCACCAATGAGGATAAGGGAAGAATTCTTCCCTAATACTATATCATAATGGACAAAATTTTGAACCCTTTGAACTGCACCAGTGTTTCCCTCTCTATGATTGAGTGAGGGCACTCAAACTCTCTAAGCTTCTAGCTCCCCAGCCATTGCCACTCTTGGGTGGAGACATCTCTCTTTACTTTCTGACTCAGGCATTTCCAGGCTGTACAGTTCCTTGACTATGCTGTGATTCCGCCTGCCCGCAGGAAAAGACAGTCTAAGCAGGCTTGCTTCACTTCCCTCCTCACAGATGGTACACAGTGTGATTGCCACCATTATAAGTTACCATGCAGCTGTTTCTGAACAAACAGATTTAACTGTAAGGTAGAAAGTATTACAGAGAAAAGATATTACAAACAATAAAAGAACCTGCATGTATGCCAGTGAGCTTTCCCAAGATCATCCCCTCACTGCAACAAGGGCTCTGATTGGTGATTAGTCCTTCACACACCACATGGGTGTTCCCTGTGGTCATAAATTCATCAGAGCTTCAGCTCAGAATAAGCAGTCAGTCTTATGAAGTGTCAGACAAAATCCTTCCAACCTTTCCCTAGGGAGTGCAGAGGGGGATGGATGTTGCATGGTCGACTGAGGGATGAGTCCAGGTGGAGTGGTAAAAAGTGATTTTATTCGGTCACAGCATCCAGACCGCTTGTTCCCCTCTGTTTCGTGACCAACAGTGAGCCCTGAGTTACGTGTAACCCTTCTGCCCATCAGAGTTGGCAGCAACAAGGGCCGGGTTCAGTATCCAGGGGTTCCATTCCAATAGCACAATACAAAAACCGGCTCGAGCCCCCACCCAGCGACCTGGGACAACCATATACCACCCCTCTGGGCGTCTGTAAGAGACAATACTTCCCCTCTCGCAAGCACAGAGTCTGAGTGTACCAAAGCCTTTTAATAACAGGGAGAAACAATGTGGCATTATATTGGGGGAAACACCACAAACAAGGTTAATAAACCAAATCATGAACCAGAAGCCCCCCTCCCAGCAAATAGGCCGTGGCCTTCCCTTTGGCTCTTGAGTTCCACAACCCCAAAAAGTCACTCAATAGTCCCAAAAGTCCAACAGCCCAAGAGTCTCTGTCCTTGGTCCGTGCAGAGTTCAAAAGTCAATTGGCAGAGTCTTACCTCCCAGCCCGGGTGGAAATGGAGGGTAGGGCAAGGGGCACCTTACGTGGTCCGAAGCCGACTGCGCCGCCTCTCTGTGAGGTTCCGCTGCAGCTCTCCCCGCAATCGGCTCTGCTCCGCTCTGCTGGCTGTCCCACGAACCGCTCTGCCCGTTGATCCGCTAGCTGCTCTGCTAACCGACGCACAGACAGCTGTGCCGCGCCGGTCACTCTGCCCGCAGCACCAACGCCTCCGCTAGTTGACACACAGACAGCTCCGCCGCACCGGTCACTCTGCCTGCAGCACCAACGCCTCCGCTAGTCGACAGACAGCTCTGCTGCACCGGTCGCTCTGCCCGCAGCACCAACGGCTCTGCTAGTTGACATACGGACAGCTCTGCCGCACCAGCCACTCCGCAGCACCAACAACTCCGCTAGCCGTCCTGCTAGCCGACACGCAGACTGCTCTGCTGCACCAGCCACGCTGCACTTTTTTCCGGCCCCCCTACTTAAGACAGTGCTCAGTGATTTCTTTAGCTCTTAGGTGATTTCAGCTCTTAAGTGATTTCAGCTCACAGTAGGGGAGCCTTAGTGCAGGTGCACCAGCGAGCCCAAAGCAATTTTCAGCTCAGCAGCCTGGAACCAGGCTCCTAATGGAAGCAAAATTCAATTCTGACATTCCACAGTGGAGAGAGACAGAGTGCAATAGGCCTGGGAGGCCCTCAGACAGAGCCCTCACCAAAAGGTATAGATGCTTGTCCACCACCTCTCTCGATCTCACAGTGTTCTGAAAACGCATGGCCCTTGCCCAGTGAGTGCTACCTAGATGATGGCGAGTCTCTCCATCATAACACGGGCCAAGTACATGTCCGTAGTCCTTCATTCACATAATCACAGTAACATCACTTTATCATTCCTGCCCCAATAACATAGAAACTGGGGCTCCCTCATCAGCCGAAGTGGCCATGTGGGCTGCTGTGGGCTCAGGCTAGGCGCAGTGGGTGTGTCTATGCAAATTGACCAGCCCCAGACTTATTTTGCAAGGCTCACTGCAATTCCCATAGTTCGCCACCAGATGTCAGAATATATCTCATTCCTGACACTGCTTACATACGGTTACAGCATCTTTTATCCCCAACCCTCTTCTTGATATCCGGCCTATCCCTTACCCTCTGAACTATCCTTTACTCCCTAATATGGTGATAAATGCCCCTTTTCAAAACCCAATGTGTCTGCCTCCTAATATGATGATAAGTTGAAGCTTTATTTTACTGCAGTAGATTGGGAAACTGAATATCTACCTTATGGGAAGGCCCCTAGATAGAGAACTTTGTGGCTTGGAGGATGCTACTGTGAGGCAATTCCTGTGTCCCTCTTTCCTGTTCAGAGTCGAGGGGGTTGCTGAGGAGAATTTATGAGGGTAGGCTCTTATGCCTGGATCCTGCCTTCAGGTCCCTGCAGGCCCGATCCAGTGCGGAGACCTCCTCTATTCCCGCACCCACTGACCAGAAATCCTGTCAGTTTGCTGGATCAGAAAGGAGGTCCTCAGCTGGTTTAAAACCAGGCTATTTAACCAAAAATCCTTCCTTTTGTCTTCTGGTTCCTGGAGAATCCAGTTTGAACTGGTATATGTGCACCTCTCCAGGGTATGGTGTTTCTCTGGAGATATTACAACCAGAGTGACTTAGCCTAGTCACCCCCTGATGTTCTCTTATTTACTTTTCCCATAGTAATAAATGCAATTCCTTGATAGCACACAGACAATTTTCATTTTTAGTATAATGAACTCCAAAGATACTAAACTCTATTCAATATGGTTTGTTCAGGATATTGGAGGACACCGTCATACCTTTCATACCTTTTACTGCCTTGGGTGACTTCAGTGGGGCTGCTTTGTGTGAACAGCTGCTCATCAGTAAGAGGACACAATCTGTCCCATTATGAATAAAGTAAATGATACAGACAAGGTTTCCTATTGTCCCAGGTTACACAAACCACTTTAAATCAAAATACCGAGACCCAATAATGAGATAATTTATTCATCATGTCTGCACTGTGTGGGTGTCCAAACAATCTAGACTAAATTCCCTAGGTCTCGTCTTGGCATAAACTAGACACAGTGAAAGTGCAAGCCAGGATACTCAGGGGACAAGTTTTTTTCTTTATTTCAAAAATTCTGGTCAGAAATTTGGGGGCAAGATTACAGACAGTATGTCAGTTCAGTCTCTTACTACCTTTGCCTCTGGACACCTTGTCCTAATTTCTTATAAATGGATTTAAAGGGGATATATTTTTTCAGCAGTGTTTGACAACATGCATTGAAAAGTGAACTACAACAAAAGTGGGTGATTTCACAAAGATCTCCATGAATGAAGTACTGATCTCAATGAGATACTTCATCTACAAACTAGGAAGGTGGAAAAAACCACTGGCCCTGGCTTTTTAAAATGGAAACTACTGTATAAAAAGCAGTCCTACAGAAAAAAATGGGAACAGATAGGGTGGTAAAGTAGATTAATATTAAATATCTTACCATGCAAAGACACTGAAAACAGGCTAATGGCCAGCCTTCGATACATATCCTGCAGTGTTTAGGAGGATACAGTATCCACTTATGTTGTTTTGCTTTGGTCAAACATAGGCTATCAGGCTCATTTCCATTTCACACAGAAGATTAGAGAAAATGAAAAAAGGTGCAACTTTAATGATAAATAACAATTTGACATCATTAGAGAGAAGATTGAGAGAATTTAAGTTTTGTGGCCCAGAACAGAGGTACATTATTAGGCTGTAGAATGTAAACAATTATATGGGGATGGCAGAGTAAGAGAGAGGTCAAAGGCTTGGTAAACAAGAACACTGAAATAATGTAGAAAAGGCCTTGAACCGAAGATCGGCATTCGATATTTAATGAGTTGCATGGAGCTATATTAGGCTCAAAAAGGCCCAAGGAATTTGGATGGTACATACAGCAAGCTTCTCTCTGGTGAGGATGATATAATGTAGAAAAATATTTCAGTATTTGAGGTTCTGTCACTGCAGGTGGTCAGGAGTAAATTCAATAGACTTCCAGTAGCAATTGTGTGGAGAAAAACAAATCCTATGTGATCTGAGATGTTCTTTCACCAGTGTTTTAAGGTTATGTTTAATTCTTTCATTTTGGTGATGGTTGTTACAATAAATCTGTTACTTAGCAGGAATTCTTCTTGTACTTCTATTGATAACTCTAATGAAACTGTGTTTACCCACACATACATAGAACAAACAGCAGCCTCCTGATTTTCGTATATATAGTATATACAGAAAGGCTTCTTACATCAAAGTCAACCTAAGAAAATCTCAGCATTTCTATCAGGTTTACCTTGCTTCCAAAATTTGTATCAATCTAGGAAGTTATTTCTTGGAAAGATAGGAGCCCAAATTCTCCTCTCGTTTACATCTGTGTAGGTTTGGATTGACTTTAAATTAGCTGAAAATCCACTGAGTTAACTTTAGATTCAATGGTGTAAATCAGAAGAGAGTTTGGCCTGTGCTTTGTCAAAATTCTTATTCTACAGTTAAAAACATTCACATGCACCACAAAACAGCCCTCACGTGAATATAAAATAAGGAAAAAACAAATGTATTGAGATACACCAAAACTAGAGAATGAAATATTAAGAATACCACCTTATTGCTTGCACTGATCCATGGATTGTCATTCCTTACATAATACTCTTTAGACCATTAATCGACACCGAGGACACCCAGAGGATGTTAGTTTATTATGTTTGGTATCTTGTAACTGCTGGTGCATTATGAGATAAGAGTTTGTAGCAACACATGGCAATAGGGGAGCTGTACGCCCCATGCTTCATTACTTCTTGACCTTTAGATGATACCCAATTGAAAAGGGATCAGTTTGTACATCTGGCAAAAGCCTAATTTACTAATATGCTGTCCTCCAGAGTCACTCTTGTAATATGTCTGCTGAACTTTTTATATATCTTGACCCCTCTTAGTTCATGTTGTTCTGTTATTTACTTTTGACATGCACACACACACACTGCCTCAGCGTTCTCCATGAGCTGCAAAATTTGGGGTTGTGGGGATGTCTTTAATGTTTTACATTTTATGCGTTCCAAGTTAGACAAGAATAACATTGGATCTTTAACCCAGTGGTTGCCAGGCAGTCATTCAAAACAACCAAAAGTTGTGCATAGTTAAACTAACATTGTACAAATCTCTCAGCCAGCTAATTCAGTAACAATACTCCATAGTCATAAGAAATATTGCTTTATAGAACATATATGTTTTACCTCAGGGGATGTTTTTTATATTTTCTTTTTTGGAGCAAAATATAGAGCAGTATATCAGCATGCAGCTATTTAAGCATATAGAAATCTTATTCACCTCATACTGTATTTATAGGACCAAGTCTCAGCATAACCCCACTGACTTCAGTTCAGTTTTGCTGATTTGTACTAACTAGATGAAGATCTGACCCACTGTTTTTTTTCCGAGAATCATTCATTCCCAAATTTAAAGCTATTGATTCCCACACACAAGCAGACCTTTTTTATATGCAGTCACACTTGAGTGTACAAAATGAACCCATTTCCCTCTTTAGAACATGAAAGAAATAAGGGGGGGAAACAGGCCATCCCATAAACTCTGAACAGAACACTTTTAAAATTTAGACTATGTAGCAAATGAGTTCTATAATGTTTACCACAAAATAATAATTTGCAAATAGAACCAAATCCTGAAGCCCTTAATCGCCTTTTTTTTTTTCATTGGGACTTCTGTGTAGAGTTTACTAAAGCAAAATTTAAGAACTGCATGTCTTCTAAGTCTTTAATCTGAAAATGTCAAACCACCTCACAAATGTTAATTACTGATAGATAAATATCTCCAGTATTTGTGCTGGGATTGGTCGTTCACTGAAGGTAAGAGGATGATTCAGAAGTATTAGTCATGACTAGGCCCACCCTTTGAGGTGGCCTCTCAAACAATTTCCTCAGCAGTGACAAAGGTAAGTATGCCCATTTTATGATACTTGTTTCCTGTATTAACAGAAGGGAGGTGTTCTTTTCCAAATGGAAGCTAACATTTCTCTCATTGGAGGGCACTTTTAATTTGCAGAATATTTCTCTGTCATAAGGTATCCTCTTTCAGGTCTACTATTTGTTTTGCAGAAGTATCTGGGTGCTCCAGTCTTGGACCAAGATCTCATTGTGCTAAACGATATACAAATGCAGATCAAAAAATGATCTCAGCCCCAAAAACACAGAGATTGCTCTTCTAAGCACACCTATATTGTTCATGCAGTCATCTTCCATGCATATACCTAGAAAATGCCTGAAATGCTCACTTTAAAATGCCTGAGTCAAATGAAAAACCTCAGGACTAGGTCCCTTTGCTTTTATGAAAGAGTTCTGGTCACCTACAGTTAGCTAGATCAGATGTCCCAATTTTATAGGGACAGTCCCAATATTTGGGGCTTTTTCTTATATAGGCTCCTATTACCCCCACCCTCATCCTGATTTTTCATACGTGCCAATGTACCAGTTAAGTAGGGTGACCAGATAGGAAGTTTCTCCTTCAACCACTGTACCCATTCAGAATGAACATTGTCTTGTTTACAGTTTGTCCAATGTGTCCATCAAGCTAGAAATCCTACCTTTTGCAGCAGTCTGTATCTACTGTTTCAAAGAAAAGCAAAAAAATAGTCCCTCAACACACCCAGCCAGTTGTGAGAATCACACCTTTAAGATGGACAAGAAAACAAATGAGAAGTCTCAGCAAGGACAGTAGAAAACTTTAAGTGAATGTTTTCCCTTTAGTTTCAGAATCAGGTTGCAGATTCATTCCTATGTCTCTCCTTCAAGTTGGAGGGAGGTCATTCATCTTTTTTTTTTTTTCCAAAGTACCTATATTTCACACAAACCTGTGGTTGCCTCAAAGAGAGAGAACTTTCAACAACAGATATTGAGTAAAGAATCAAACTGACCTATAGAAAGTTGTTATTTTAGTCTAAAGCAGATATCAGCAACCTTTGGCATGTGGCCCATCAGGGAAATTCGCTGGCGGGCCAGCACAGTTTGTTTACCTGCCGCATCCAAAGGTTTGGTGGATTGCAGCTTCCCCCTGGCCATGGTTCGCCATTCCAGGCCAATGGGGCCTACGGGAAGCAGTGGCCAGCACTTCCCTCGGCCCACACTGCTTTCCACAGCCCCCATTGGCCTGGAATGGTGAACCATGGCCGTTGGGAGCTGCGATCGACCAAACCTGTGGACGTTGCCAATCCCTAGTCTAAAGGAAGGAATTCCCCAGCATTTTGCATTTCCTGCGTGAATAATAATCCTCATACTGCAGCCTTGTCGCACATTGCAGATCACATTTAGGCCTTAGCCGTTCCCTTGCTCCAGCCACAAGGAGCAAACACTTCATGTCACTCTCAATTTCTACTCTTTTTTGGTTTGGGACTAATGAAAACTAGAATAGGAAAGAACAAAAATGATATCTGCACGAGCGAGAGCATTGTGTATGTCTTTTTTGCCAGGTTCTATGAACGAAAATGGCGTCTGTCTACATTGTCAAATTTAAAGGTGCAGTACTCCAAAATCAAAAGCAACATCATTTCATAGCTGCAGAGACCGTACATGTTAATATTCTTCAGGAGGTTTTAAGAAGGTGGTTTCTATTTGCTCTGGGGAAAGCAGCTAGGATGGTTAATTGTAGCCCTGCAGGATTTCCACATTTCACAAAGGACTCAACAAGAACTAAATAAAGAGAGTTTAATCAGGTCTGTTAACGGTGCTTTTTAATGAAGTGAATTCTGCAGTGTGTGATCATCATTAAAGTTGAGGAGTTAATCAAAAATCATAAAGCAAGAAGGGAAATTTAAAGCATCGAGGAAACACAGTATCTCTTCAAACCTGGATTCTCCTTTTTTTTTTTTAAAAAAAAAAAAAAAAAAAAAAAGAGAAAAAAAGGGCAAATGAAACAAAACCATTAATAAAAGTTGGTGTCTTTATTAAAAAATAAAACCAAAAATCATTTCTTTCTGTCAAGTAATCCCTCGTCTAGAGAAGAGGGGGAGGTTTCTGACTCCTGAGTCACACTCCCAGGACAGGTTGTTGCCTAGTGATTACTTTGACATGGTGATTAAAGGAGTAATTTTAAAACACTGGGATTACAAAAGGAAAGAAGAACTTAAATTTGCCTCGGTAAAATTATTCCACATCCTTCACAAGAAGGAAAATAACCTACCACCGAATTCCACTCCAGAGGATGTAATTAAAGGGGAATAAGTACTCACTAACCGAAGTAAGTGTTTCAGTGGGGCAATACATGAAATATTGTAATTTGGAAAAAGAAAAAAGCTACTTTACTATGTTTGTTTAGTCCAAATGTCAATGATAGAGCTGTAGCCCTCACAAAAGAGATGGTGAGTCCTTCTGAGGTGGGATTATTGAATTGGAAGCCACTTGGATAAATAGAAGCACCTGGGGATATGTCTACACAGCAAAGAAAAACCTGCAGCTGGCCCATACTAGCTGATTCGGGCTTAGGCTGCGAGGCTGTTTCATTGCTGTGTAGACTTCTGGGTTCAGACTAGCACCCTGGCTCTAGGACCCAGCATGGTGGGAGGGTCCCAGAGCTTTGGCTGCAGCCTGAGCCTGCAAGTCCATGGGAAGTAGAAGTTCCATGTGTGGAGCAACTGATTAGTACAGCCAAATTTTCAAGATGACTGCAGAGAAGCACTCTGAGAGAGATGGTGCCGGTCAAAGCCTCTTTCGAGGGGCCCCAGTTTCTCCTGGCTGACTTTCCTTAGTGTGCCTTTAATTACATCAGTGCCTGGATCTTCCCCTCTAGTTCAGGCTAGCAGCCTTTCAATATTATGGCTTACAGCGTGCTCCAGTCTCCTGGTTACTTTCTTCAAGGCAGCCTGCTTCCTGTTTACTGGCCAAGGCCTTTCCAGTTCCCTTTCCTTCTCTGTACTTTCTCATTTATAGGAGGCCTTGTTGCCTCTGTTGGTTGCAGTTGTAGGTGCCTGTCTCCATGAGTGACAACTACGTGAGGGTATAGTGAAGCTGCTTGCTGGTAAATAGGAGAGGTTCTCCTTCCCACTTTATGCTCAGCGTGGGGTTTGCAAATTCGATTACAGTGTCCGAAGGACAAACCTTTCTGATCTTCTTACAGATCTTCCAAAATGGGCTGAAGAAACAATGTTGGAGATGGACAATCCAAATTCAGAGAGGAAAATACTTTGAATGGAAAAGAAGGTTGGGGGAATAATGAAAGGAGGAGGAAGACCAATACTGGATCTTAGAACTGAGACCCTATTTCCACAAGAAAATATCCTTATGAATGTCTCATTCCCTGAGAGACTAGGCCAAATCCACCACAAAGGTTAAGCAATGACATTATCGCGAACCCCAGATTTTAACAAATCTACAAACTCTAAAAAATCCAATAGCAAGAGATGCAGTGTACAGTATAGTTCAGCTGATGGAGATAAAGGCCCATTCACCATATGCCTCCATATAATCCTTTCAAAGGATTACACTCAGTCTTTAGTTTTAAAGAAATGTCCAACAGTAGCCATAGTCAATATATGAATCCTATTATTTTATCGTCCATACCCTTATGGCACTTTAGAACATATGTAGATCAGATGCTTGCACATCTGATTCAAGCATATCACTAGAAATATCTAAATTTCGCTTGCAACACAACCCATTTGGTACAAAACCACATCACCTCCCTATTAACACATAGACATGCAAGTAGTCCTGCTGAGCCTATTCATGTGCATAGATTTAGATAAATTTAAAGGACTAGAGCCCAGTCCCACTCCTTTTCACATTAATAATAAAATGTCCATTGGCTTCAATAGGAGTAGGCCCTGAATAATTAGCTTCTTTAATCTCCTCCTCTGATGTGTGTGACGGCGTACTTGCACACTTAGAGTTGATAGTCCAAATGATAAGAACAACAGTCCTGTGATAGAACAGTGTGACTATCTGATGAGATACTCCTATGGTAATGTGGTAGTAATAACATTCTACTTCAGTTGATACCATCTTGGTAATGGGGGGTGGGTTAAGATCTCTAAAGGATCACTTGTTTAAATTCTTCGGATCCATATTCTGATGAGAAAATATGAAGTAGTTAAAGATGGCAGATAACTTTTTGCAATCCAAACATTCTTGCTCAAATCCCCTGCAGCCAATGCCTACACTCTTATGGACTGCAAACAACTGTGTGAGGGGATCTCTTTTTGACAATGGGTTTGTGCTGTGGATGGTTATGAGGCAGCTCAATTGCCATCAATATTGCACTTCATTTTATCAGTCATTTATCGGAGTGTCATCTATTCTTATGATCAATTTCTATGTTATGTCATATGCAATCAATGTATACTTCATAGATTTAAGTTCTAAGTATAGATTGACCAGTATTTTAGGATTTGTGTGTACATTCGTTATATAAGTAAAGCATGGCTGTAATGCAAGACCTACAAGCTGAGGCCTGTAAGATTTCAGTTTAATCGCACTGGACCTTAGTCCAAGGAGACTTGACATGGGTGACCTAAGACTGACCTTATGCTAATAAAACCACAAGATTACTGTAAAGGTTATGCCAGTAGATGATGTTACAGAAAATGTCACAATCTAGCCATCCAGACCTCAAGATAGCTGATTGTAGTATCACAAAGTTCTGTTCTAACTGCAGGTTACTCTGCAAATAGGTTGATGTAAATGTTAATAAGATGTTAACAAGGAAAAGGGGAACTAAGACAACAGCCTACAAAAAGCAGAGCACCTCCAAATTTATGGAGTGTGGAAGAACAGATAAGGAAAAGGAGGGCTGGAACCCTCATGTATGTGCATATGAAGTTAGGCATAGTCAGAACAACAAGATAAAAGAGGTTCCCCCTAGTATGGAGAGGGTCGGAAGACCCCAGAGGGAATACCTCACTGGGAAGACCTCAGCAGGAACCACACCGCTAAAGACGGCCATTTGTCGAGAGATCCACCAGACTCTCTCATATCTTTGGGTATGTATGTATAAATATGGTATTGGCTATTGCTCGGGCTCTCATAGGTTATGTAGTTCAGTATGTGAGTGTAATTTATAAAAACAAGAATTTTTTTACTCATTGTATTTGTTCTTTGTGTTTCCTAAGAGTCTCCCAAGCGAATCAAAGGATAACATTCACCCTATTGCTCTGAAAACTGTTGCAGAGCTCACTATCTAGGAACACTACAGTTAAACACAGAACTACCAAGTCAGTTTTTAAATGGAAGCTACAATGCCTTATCAGGAGCACTCAGTTGTGACTTACCACAGAAAAACAAACCTTTGTGTAAGGGTTTGGAAGGGGCTTTGCAACTTTTCCTTACACTCTTCCCTGATAGCAGTGATTACAGCACATATGGGCTACTTAACATGATTACACACAAAATTCACAGCAATTAAGATTTTGTGGTGGGGAAGAGAGGGTTATTAAGCAGTGTTCATTGTTTGATGCCTTCTCTGTGAATGTAACCTTGCTTCCTTTAACGGACTGTACATAGAATATATTACCAAAGCCATAACAAAAAAGCTTTTTCCACTTCTCTTGTGTTTTCTGCTCTGCTGCAGGTGAGAGGAGCATATACCTCTGAGCCGCACCTAGCTGTGGTTACCCCTCTGCTGCTTTCTTTACCATCAGGACATTTCAGGACTGCTGTGTGGGAGTAGTGGTGGGAGGGTCTGAGCATTATTTGTAGTGTAATGGCAACACAGCAGAAACACAGTTCACCTGCAATGAATCTTGGGGACCTACCCCACACCTGCAGAAAATAGCCATAGTCAAAGGGTAAGGAGGGTGTCCATACAAGGAAATGGAATAGTAAGATTTATTGGAAGTGATACATGGAACACAACAGTATTTTTTTTTTTCAAAAAGGAAATGAAGATGAAAACACAATCGGTCACACTCCCTGAACAACCTACCCATGTTACTGTCTGTGAACCTGTCTCCTTTGCTCTTCCCCCACCCAGACCAGGGGTGAACAGCTGTGGGAAACTGTCCTGGAAAACAAACTGTGATCCCTGCTGTGCAGCCTTTACGGGCTGGAAACATGCTGGGCTTCAAGGACTGCCTGGAACTTGTTTTTCCTCCCAGGGAGTGGGGGAGCCCTTAAAGGTGTAGCAAACTGGGGGTTGAATCCTCTCCCTTAGTCACACGCAGGGTGGCAGCTGGGGAGAGCAACACTGGGAACAATGAGCGGTGGCCTTTCCCAGAGAGGGGCTGCAGCCATGCTAGCAGGCCCAAATGCGTTTGCTACTAATTGAACGAGTGACTGCAGCAGGGCGAGATCCCATCCCCTGTGGCATTTATCATGCTCCAGGAAGTGGTTCATCAGCGCCGCCTCCTGCCTGAGAGCAAGGGTGGATCAGGCTCCGAGGAACTCAAACTGCTCTTGGTTCTTTCTGTCCGTCTTCCAATAAGCATGTCCTCCAGGGTCCTCCATCTGCCTGTGCTGCCTCTGGGTTGCTGCTCCTGCTCTCTGGCTTTCCCCTTGGCAGAGAAAAGTGCTGCCAACTCAAACACAAGGGTACCATTATATTTTTTCCTTTGAAAGAAGATAAGAAATTCCCCCAAATGTAGCTTCCAAAGCCCACAATACTGATACTTTCAGCATTTCAGGAATGCGACTGTTACACTTTCCTTCATTCTCAGACAACATGGGCAGCCCCACAGGAAGGAGCAGAGACTAATAATGGTAAGATGCCTGAAATCATGTTTTCTAACCATTTTAATGCTTGCATTGTATTAAGGGGCAGTTGGGGAGGGATTAAGTTCCTTCCAGATGCTACACTTCCAGTTATCAATTTCTTTGTTAAAGCCTGGCCGTCATTTGGAGAATATAGCTGTTTTCAAGGTGCTAGAATGGTGGGGATTCTGTGGAGGAGAACTGGCTATCTATGTCAGAGAGATGTTTCTGCGAATTGTCACTCTTCTACATATTTCTGAGTGGTGGACCACTTTTGAAGGTGGACCAAGCAGGATGGTATTGCCATAGAACCTGAATTTCTGCTATACCAAAATGTTGCTGAAATAAGCTTACAGGAACTGGGAGGCAATTTTACAGGAAATTGACTGACTGTAGCCTAAGTTACCAGACTAAGGGTACATCTATACTACCCGCCGGATTGGCGGGTAGTGATCGATGTATCAGGGATCTATTTATTGCATCTTGTTAAGAAATGATAAATCAATCCCCAAATCAACGCCTGCACTCCACCTCTGCAGGAGGAGTAAGCAGAGTCGATGGGGGAGCCGCCGCCGTCGACTTACCTGGTCGTCCTCATGGCAGCAAGTCGAACTAAGATACTTCAACTTTACCTATGCGAACAGTGTAGTTGAAGTTGTGTATCTTAGTTCGAACCCTCCCTCCCCCACCACACCCCCAGTGTAGCCCAGCCCTAAGTTCCCATGGAAGAAGAAGAGCGAACCTCTGAGAATAAACACACACACACCATCCCTTCCCTACACTGTCAGAAAATCAGGCCCCCCTGTTCAGTGACTAGCAGTGAAAGGGATGAGGAAAGAAAGTCACGCCACAACTCTGTTTTGTTCCCTGAACATGAACGCTGCAAACCACTGTTTACACCACTGGAACATTACTGTCTTAGTATTCTATGTATTAGAGATGGAAGTGCCTTATGTAGATCATCCTTTTTCAATCCACTGTCTATACAGGATTTTCCCTAGAATATCTTTTCCAGTGTTTGTCCAGTTCTGTGTTCATTTGACACATGTGACGGGGCTTCTAAAAATCTTCCATGGAAGGTCTATTGGAATGTGAAATCACATCTCCATTTATTGATTCTCTTCAGCTTAAAATTGCTTCTATACAATTTCATTTCTAACTAGGCTAGTAAAAAAGAGGTGTTTTTTTTCCTTACAAGAAAGTCTGAATGAAAAAACACCATTCATTCTAAATTGTTTTCATAGTTCAGTTCTCACAGGAAGTTTCAAATGGGCATGAAACTAAAGCTTGTTTAAAATCCATTTAATTTTTTTCAGTTTCAAGAAAGCAAAAAAAAAAATTAAAATCAAAATGTCAATTCAAACATTTCATTTTGACTTTGTTTTTTTTAAAAAACAATAAACAGAAATGACAACTTGAATCAATGAATTAAACTTTATATTTTGAATTTATATTTTCATTTTAATATTAAGTTTCCCATGGGAAACCAAACTTTTAAATCAAAATTGACATTTTCCCAAGATTAACTTAGGTTTTGACAAAACTCTACTTTTCAGCAGGAAATCTTTCTGCATGAAGTATTTTGGCTAGCTCTTGTTCCACCCCTTTCAAAACTCTCAGCAGCCTATCTTCTAGCATGTAAACTCCACAAATATTGCAGATTGGTCATATTGCCCATTTAAGGTATTAATTTTTGAGACAGCAGATTGAAATTGTGTCTTGGGCTTTGATTAGAACTTAAATATGATGGCTTCTCACTTTCACAATAGGAGTGTTTTGTTTGTTGACTTTTTAAGCAGGAAATCTCATCAAACCATTGCTCTATCAGTAATGTACATCAAGGAGTGTAAACCTGTTAAGCTCAAAAGGAACTGATGTCAGTCTAGGTGTAGAATGTTTCATGTCCATAAGGGGACTACTGACTGTAGAGGCACATTCTATAAAGAACCAATATTGAACTTTTACAAGGTGCAAAGGGCAACAGTAGAATTCCTTCCTGAAATCTGTTTAATCAAAATCAGGCAATAGTTTTTACCATTGTGTTGTCCCAACCTTTGTTATGTGAAAGATCAAGCATGATACAGGCTACAAGTAAGTAGAGGTAAAGACCTTAGGAAGACCTCATCATCATTACTTTAATTCCTATATCCAAATGAGAAAACATGTTTAAATCATCTCTTGCAAGGTGCGTTGGGAAATCTAGTCTAGAGAGTTTGCAATCTCCACAGAGCATTGAAGGATCTGATACAAGAGTTATTACTTCCTCCTTAGAAGATCTACAGAAGAGATAGGTAAAGCAGCTACATGATCTAGAATTAAGATGTTAACCTAAATAATAGTAAGAAGAACAAGCAATGGTAGACAAAGTATTTGGCAGGTAAGGCATCTTCTATGGTATGTATAAAATCTAGATACTTCTCCAGCATGGGAATGGGTTCTCTTTCCCACATTTCAGACTTACGCTTTGAAAACATTATACTGAGTCAAATCCAGGGCTATTGTATTTATACCCTGAACCTTAAGCTTTCTGACCAGCTTAGTCACTTTCAAAGCAGGAATACAATTCTATTGTTCAGTGTTCCAAAGTGTAAATTTCATGTACAGTAGACTCTCGATTATCCAGGATTGGGGTAACCAGAAAGTGGATTAACCAGGATATCAAAAAAAAAAAAAAATACGCGGAACTCGCAGGGCCGGCTCTGGCTTTGTTGCTGCCCCAAGCGCACAAAAAAAACCCACCCCACCAGGGCACAGGGCAGCCAGTGAACCAACACCCCCTCCCTCTATGCAGGGTGGCTGGTGAACCAACCTCCCCTCCCCATATTTCTTATGGATGGTGATTATCCAGGATTTTATTAACCAGAATTAATTTTTTCCCTAGCATCCTGGATAATCGAGAGCGTACTGTAGTTCAGCAAGCTTGCATTTTTAAAAACTTAAATTCTCTCAATTAATTTTAAAAATAAAGGTACTTGGCATAGTCAAACTACCTCCTCTACTTCTACATCACCACTCACAGAATAAAACTTATAATATAAGATCTGCATCAGAACTAAAAGTCTGTCTGTTGCAATCCATACCTACCCACATAGTCTCAGATCATTTCTAATCTTCTGTGTCCTACAATTTAGTGTATCCCCTGAATACCTCAACTGTCTAAACAGAATTAGAATGAAAACTGAATTATCTCGGCCCATGTTCAAATGCTTCTGTCTTCTCCACAAACTTAAAAGCCTGCACTTAAAAAAGCATTAGGTCCTCTAATGGCTGATTCAGTCTTTCTCCTCAAATTACCCAATTCTCTTGCCCTTTCTCTCCTCACCAGTGGGTCATGGTGATGCTACCATTTCCCATATTCCCCTTTTATGGATATCTCCTAGTGACCTTTTCTCCTCCCCTTCCCATTAGGGGGCCCTGCCTCACATCTCTAACCCAAGAGCCATTTCTTTGTCCTTATTTTTGGCTTCCACACCAGCTTTAAGCTGCAAATTGTCTGTTCAGAAACAACTAACACTTTCTGGGATGCTACAGCTATATCCCTGATCAGCTCTTTTTTTTTCTGACAGAAACAGATTACAGTATATAGCTTCCTCTTGCTGCTCTCCTCCTGGCTCAGAATTTAAAAAATATTTATTACAAAAGAGGGGTGGGCTCACAAAAAGCCATCTCCAAGCCATTTTCAAAGTGTTAGAGCCAATTGATTGCTTTCTATTGAAGACAATTTTTTAAAAAACTTTTTTTTTTCCCCTAAATAAAACGTTTCCTGGAAAAAACTGTACAATTTGAAATTGTTCAGGTTTTCAAATAAAAAAAAAAACATTTCTCCCCCTTCTAAAAACGTGGTGTCACCCTTTTTTTTCCCATTTTGTCACTGAAAAGGGTAGGGGAAGAAGGTAAAATACCAAACGACATTGCAGACAGATTTGAAAAAAAATCCTCCAAAAAACTATCGTCATCTTTCAGCCAGCTCTGCTTGATGACATTCTTTGTTTATAGTGTCTCTAACTCTACAATCCCAGCAATGTTCTTGTTGCTTTAAACTTTTTCTTATGTTCAACATCTCACACATTGATTTAGGTTTTCTAGAACACCCATTTAGAGGGGTCACTGTATGAAAAGCCCCTCTTTTCTTATTATGCTTGAGTGTCCCCTGCAAGTATCTAGAACTGATCTTGCTCCCAGTTGAGAGATCTTGTGGCCTAGCCATCTCCTTATCTCAAACTCCAGTAACAGAGCAACGGATAGTATCTAGTGTCCTTCTGCAACAGTAGTTCTATCTCTGCACTGAAATTGATTTTTACACCTGCTTAGCAAGTAAAGAATTAGAATATGTTGCTGCCTCCATCACCAAAAACTGTGCAATAGCACAATCAGTAAAAGATTTGGAAGGACAAGTGGCAGCATTTGGACTTGGAAGGATGAGTATGAGCTGACTGTGAGTTACTACTACTTGGTGTTGTGTAAAATGTGGCATTAGGGGCCTGCCTTTTGTTGCTATTTAGTGTCTAAATAGTTCCATCAGCAGAAAGATTAGTATTTCCTTATTTGTCCAAACAAATTAATAGGTGACTCCACGATGCAACATTGACTCTGTTGACATGTAAGTTGTTGGCCAAACCTCACTTGTGTGCTACTGCATTATTGTGTTTTTCCTGACAATCAGTCATGCAAACCTAATGATTAATAGCAACACCCAACTGGATATGTAAAAATATGCAACTGCATAAAGGAGAAATAAATACACGAATGTAATTTTAAGGGAACATCCTATATGGACCAATGGTAGGCAAAGTGAGGCCCATTGGAGTAATCCGCTGGTGGGCTGTCTGTTTACATTTGCACAGAGAGCCATCCACGGTGCCCAGTGGCTGCGGTTCACCATTTCCAGCCAATGGGAGCTGCGGGCAGCTGTACAAATGTAAACAAACGGACAGCCCACCAGCAGATTACCCTGATGGACTGCAGGTTGCCCTCCACTGCTATGGACCATGCCAACATAGAATCAGCTAGTTATCTTAGGTACCTGTACGTGAACGCAAGAAGCCTAGGAAACAAGCAGAAAGAATTTGAAGTCTTAGTATGGTCAAGGAACTAGGATGTGATTGAAATAACAGAGACTTGGTGCGGTAACTCACATGACTGGAGCATTGTCATGGATGGAAATAAACTGTTCAGGAAGGACAGGCAGGAGAGAAAAGATGCAAGAGTTTCACTGTATGTAAGAGAGCAGTATAATTGCTCAGAGCTCCAGTATAAAACTGGAGAAAAGTCTGTTGAGAGTGTTTGGGCTAAGCTTAGAGCAACAAGGATCATGTTGTGATAGACATCTTCTGTAGACCATCAGACTAGAAGGATGAGCTAGACAAGGCTTTCTTCAGACAACTAACTAGTTTCCAGATCATAGGCTCTGGTTCTCATGGGGAAGACTTCAGTCACCCTGACATCAGCTGGGAGAGCAATACAACAATGCACAGACAATCAAGGAAGTTTTTGGAGAATGTTGGGGACAACTTCCTGATGCAAATGCTGGAGGAACCAACTAGGGGCTATCCTCCTTTTGACCTGCTGCTCACAAACAGAGAAGAATTGGTTGGAGAAGTAGAAAAGGGTGCCAACTGGGGCAGTAGTGACCATGATATGGTTAGGTTCAAGATCCTGCCAAAAGGAAGAAAGGAGAGCAGCAGAATACAGACCCTGGACTTCAGAAAATCAGACTTAGATTCCCTTAGGGAACTGATGGGCAGGATCCCCTCGGAGGCTAATATAAGGGGGAAAGGAGTCCAGGAGAGCTTGGCGTATTTTAAAGAAGACTTATTGAGAGTGCAGAAACCATCCTGATGTGCAGAAAGAATAGCAAATATGGCCA